>JAVHJL010000001.1:657037-1314075 GCA_036971715.1 Arthrobotrys musiformis | reverse complement strand
CCCAACCAACACTCGATCTATAGGACCGAGTACAAGCCTCTCAGCGCATTGAACATTGGTCATCTGCCGCCTCGAGGAGGATAATTCTGAATTAAACGATCTAGCGTGTGATAAGATTCATGATCCTTTGCATAAACTACCTGAGCACACAGACGCCATTCGATTCTTTTTAGCAGAAGTTTGATCTCAACTAGCTCGAATGTGACTTTGTACCTAAGCGTATGTAGAGTATAGTGTAGTATTCAGGCCCTGAGAGGGAGCTTTCTGATCCGCAAGATCCTTAATATTCTTAATTCTACCTAGCTATGAGACCGTTTTTAGGTTTATGGCAATCCTCATGATCGACCTTACATTAGATTGGCTATGTGCATGCATCTGTACGCGCGTTAGGTTAAGTGATCGCAATAGGATCTCTAGTGGCTGGTACTTTAAACAAATCCGGGAGATACTAAGATAAAAAATGCTTACTGCATGAATTACTTGTTAATCTCGAGTCAATATGTCCGTCAGGGGATAGATAGGTCAGCTCCGAATAATCAGGTGAGGTTTTGCCAAAGACGGAGGTAAGGAGGATTCAGGGTTCGGTTCAAAAAGCCATTGAAATCGAAGCTTCGGACTTGGCGGTGAGAAAACGGTTATGGTGAGCTTGTGGCGGTTAAGCTTGGAGCTTCGCTAAACATCGCCAGTTGCGACTGGAACATTGTCGAAGCTAAGTCAAGGGCAAAAAAAAAATGGAATTGTAACGATCACATCAGACTTACATCCATCCGTTGATTTTGAATCACCTATTTTTGACGAGAATAGAAGTTGCCAGTGTGAAATACCTGGCCATCGGTTAGACAAGCGTTAGGTCATACCTAACTTACCTAATTCGCCGCATCCATCGAATCAGAATGCCAGGGCAAAAACTCTTGGGTAGGATCCTAACAGTTTGGACGGTGCCCCAAGCAAGGCAGGGAATAGAAGGGAGATAGACGTGAGTAATCAGAGTCTAAGCCAAACTAGGAGATTCTAGAGGACTGGCTCGGTGTCTTCGGCAGTCTACAGGAAGACAGTCACTTCCAATTGCTTGTCGAGATGATGCTCGACTCCACTCGAAAGCACGAAAAGACGAGAACGAGAGGAGTTCGACTCGGCATCCAAGGGAAGGATCCATGGCTCAGAGAAAGAGAAGGGAAGAAAATTCGAGCACGGCACGGTACGGTGTGACTCGGAAAGATGGTAAGACGGGATTGACCGGTCGGCCGGAGCATGGGGATAAGTTCGTACGTATACGGAGATGTCATAGCCGTATCATTCGTCGAAAAGCCCGAGGAAGCCGAAAATTCTCGTCAACATCGTCGGATTTGAAATCCACTTTTCTCACGCAATGGCTTTTGTTTTTTAAGCTCCCCTCTCCACACACACGCACACCACCACGCACGGCCTGTCCAGTCCGGTGGGATTATGGAGTAATTACCTTCGGACGGGATGAGAATTACCCGATGTTTGGATTTCCCGGGGAGAGATGTGTACATGTATATTATCAAAATCTATTATATGAGCCGTTGAACTTACGCCAGGGTGGGAGAATAAGAGCCGAGGGCCAACATGATGGTTTATGCAAAAAGCCCCAAAGTCATGCTTGAACTTCGTCCCGTGTGTGGGAAATGTAAACACGATGGTGATGCCTACCGAACGGTTCAAGCCATCGCATTGAGCAATTGGGCCTATGATATCCATTCTCATGTCGAGTCAAGGTGTCCGCAGTGATCAGGTGGGGAAACGAGAGCGCAAGTTGAAGCGGATCCCGCAAGGGTTCGTGGTTGGGGGAACATGGAGGGGAGCGAAGAGCTGCCAAAACCACAGCAAAGACGACAAGGAAGAAGAGGAGCAACACAACTTGCGTGTCGTGATGCTACTCGTCCAAAAGTTTTCCCAGGTTTACAAGCGAAGCGGAACTCGACGTTTTCCTTCTTCTTGTGCTTCGAGTTCCCCCTCATTCATACGAACTGTAAAAGGCAAAAAAGCACGTCGGCTTACAGGCTACATGTACATTGCATACATGCACAGCTAACTGGCCAGAAATCAGGGGAGAAAAACCAGAGCAGGCATCTATCGTCTGTTTTTTCTCCTTGCCCCGCTCGAAAAGCAGTGTGGAAAAACAGGAATATGGGAATATGGGCGGGCTTGTAGTCGTGAGATGCCCGAAATAAGAAAGGAAGAGGGAGAAAAAAAAAAAAAAAAAGGCTACATATGCGCGACGTGAAGTTTTTTTCTGATTCGTTCGAAGCGACAGAGGAGAGCTCTTGTAACGTGACTTCTGCATTTGATTCGTTTCTTGTTATTGTTTTTCAAGAATTCTAGACATTTTTCTTCTTCCTCGGGATGTCGTCTACATAGCACAGGGAACTATTCCCAGGTCTTGCAGGGGAGCTGGACGAAGACACTGTTATTGTGCAGCCGTACGATGTTGCACGATGCGGAGAAGATCGGATTGAAGGGAAAAACGGCGACACCAACTGCCCATTTGCAAAGTTTTCCCATCTTTCTGAAAGTTTTCCCTCATAGGCCCGCCGAACAATTGAAGCATATCAATGAATCTTATAGCTTATGGAAGCCCTTTTCAGGCGAATAGCAAATATACCGCCTGCAATGCAGCTCTTTTAGCGTTGAGGCGGGAAGATGGTTAAACTCAGAGAATTGCAACACCATCAACACCATCACCAGAAATCCATTCTCGTCTCCCAACGAGCGAGTAGAATTGAAGCGGCAAAACTCTGCACCCAATTGCAAGTAAAGCCCTATTTTTGCCGTCTTTTCTCTTTCTTTCTCATGCAAAGCATACCGAAATAGACGGAAGGCGCG
This sequence comes from Arthrobotrys musiformis, assembly GCA_036971715.1. NCBI lineage: Eukaryota > Fungi > Ascomycota > Orbiliomycetes > Orbiliales > Orbiliaceae > Arthrobotrys > Arthrobotrys musiformis. Next base: position 1,311,228 of record JAVHJL010000001.1, on the reverse strand, counting down.
GGATGACCTTCTGACAGCCGCACCTGTGTGTTTTCTCCCACACACACCTCCACGTTTATGGTTCTGACCCTCCTTCATGCACATAATTGCTGCTTTCTTTGCTACCTCCACACTTATTCCGCCGGTAAGGCAGATCGTTTATAGGCAAGTAAAGCATGTAAGTACCGGGGAGAAGCCTTTTACCCCAGTGTCTCACCCAATGATCTAGAAGGAAGCTCACGCCATCATCATCATCACCACCCACTACCGCAAAAGCTTGAGGTTGCGCGGCCAAAGCTTCAAGAAAAGATATCCCCACGTTTTCGTCAAAGACGAAAAAATTTTTTTTACCTTCGGAGATGCGGAGCAGCACGTTCGTCGTCTTGCGACTGATGCCTGTCCCGTATACCCATGGCCCTAGGCTTGTGGAGCATGCCCACCGATGAGGGAAACCTATGCACGAGCGACCAGTTAGCTACGTTGAAAAAAAGGTACGAGATCTTGGGGTGGGGGGAGAATATCATGATTTAAAAATGCTTCGTAAACTTAAACCTTTATTATTGGATGTAAGGTAAGCAAGTAGATATCGAACAATGCTTTTATTCGTCCATTTTTCCCCCTTTCGCGACGGTAACTATAGGAAGCGGATCACAGGATATCGTATGAGTCTAAAGAAGCCGACCTCGTGCTCGGAAAGAGAGAGGCATTCTAGGTTTACAAAATTTTTCGAATCTCATGAAGAATTGGAAATCCAATAGAAAGCTTTGAAAGCCGAGAGAAAAATTCAAGTTATCGTATAGAAACCTGTTGATAGAAATTTTTTTCATACATGCAGAATGAAAATGTTGGACCCATACAGATACGACCATGGTTTCCCGCCGAAAGCCCAATGGTGGAAAAAAAAGAGTATACACTAAGAACGCCGTTGATTTGAAGAATACCCCCAAAAAGCAGATATCGTAGCCAATAGTAAAGATGGTTTCCCGGCGAGAAGCAAAAAAGTAAAAAACATAGGACGGTTTTCAGTCGTTACAATCGTATCATTCATAAAAATACTGAGGATTGTTTTTTTGTTTGTAGGAAACGAGAATAGAAATAGAATGGGAGAAAGAGGAATTTTTCCATTTTTAAAACAGGAACATATTTGGTTTCTACTGGATCCAAGCACTTTGGGCCAGTGAAGAACGGGGCTAAACTAATTACAAGAGGTGAATTTTTGGTGGGTGAAATTTCGCTAAATATAACTTCCCAATAAGATAATGAAAACAAAGAATACACTTATAAACGCCGTTTGAGTTTCGAAGAGAAGGATACTCCCGCAAGCAATCAATCCTGAGGCAAGGAAGAAGAGGAGATATTTGTTGAAGATGTTGCGCCGGTGAGAAGGGGAATAGAAAAAAGGAAGTAACTGAGCCGTCCGTGGTATGTGGTTGAAGGAAAGAAATAACGCCGGGTTTAATAAAACCCATACCCAGGATAGAAATTGGTAAGAAGAAACGCCGAAGAGTCCAGGTTGAATGGCAAGGAAAGAGACCAGGAGATATCCTTAGAGTAGTAACAAAAAAAGAAGTTGACATAGGAAATATGGTTGTTATTCAAGGATTGTAAATGGTCGAAAAGGTATTATTAAAATGTATTTCCGAAGAAAGAGATAGTCGTAGAAGGAATGTAGAAGAAAGATGAGAAGAGGGAGGCCATGATGACAAGAAGATTCACTGTTTCGATTCTTCATCGTCCTCTGGGAAATCGCCATAGAGCTCGTCGAAACTTGGGAAGCTGACATATTGTCCTTCCGATTTAGACAAGCATGGAAGCTGTCGTTCAGAACCGAAGGGGAAGTGGCTTCCTTCGGATGGTGATGAAGATGGAGTAGAGGTAGGAGTGTTGACAGAGAAGGACGAAGGAGTCGGCAAGGCTGACGTATTCGTCATTGAAGATAGTGTAGGCGAGTTTGGAGAGCTGGATACTCGGGCCAAATACGCAGCTGCTGACCTAGATGGACTTCGACACCTGTCCCGGCCAGACTGTTGCACCGAAGAGCACTGTGCTGTAACGCAAGGAGGGATCACTGAGGGAGGTGTCAGTGGTGGCCTTCGTTTTGCAGCAAGAGATGCTGGGCTGATGACTGGAGTTGGTAATGAGATGAACATTTTGTTGGTTGTGATATTGTATTTTTGTATGTGGTGTATAAAGTATCTATATATATTGGATGCAGTCTATGAAAGAACTCCGGTCCAATCTATATATGTGATGTATCAACAGGAAATCAAGTCGGACACAAAGCAATAAATAGCCTTTTCGAAGATGTGATATAGTATATATATGCTGAGTGTCGGAACCCTTTTTGTTTTCCTAGACTTTCTGAGAGCGTATATGAGATCGACACCTTAGTATGAGGAAGTTCCAAAGACAAGGCGCGAGAGTCGTTGTTTATATTCGTTTGCAGTTGAATGTCGGAATGAGAATGCTTTTTGGATTTCAAATCGGGAATATGATGATGGCTTTTGTCAAAGTGGCGAAACTACCAGGCTTTTCTCTATCGACAAGAATGTATTTGTTTCTGAATAAAGAGTTTTGTAATTTTTGGAAGAGACCCGGGGCGTCGGAAAGGCACGGTCACTGCTATATATATATGATTTATACGAAGGGGGAAGAACAATTGTCTGAGGCCGCGAGGGAGGTTGTGTGCCAACGCACTGGGAGAAGGGGTGCCCTTTTTGTAAGCTGTTAACCATGCCTGCCTTAATTACTGTACTAGTCAGTAATGTGGGTGAGTGAGTGTGTAATGAATGTCCTCCCCCAGCAATTACAGAGTACACACTAACTGCTGGCGGGCTGGCCCTGCTGTGCTTTGCTGCGCTTGCTCGCTGGCAAAAGACTGGCCTGCTTTTTGCTTTGCTCTGGTTTGCTGTGTGCCAGTGTGTGTGTCCGGACCCCTACATACCCATGCCCTACCTCTCACACTCACACTCTTTGCTTAGCTGTCCATAGCGTGGAAAATTGTCAGCTTCTGGTCCTTGGTCTGCCACCTCGTGTTTACTTTTTCTCGTCGATTCCCCCCCTTCCCCCTCCTGGTTAGCCCCCCATGGGTCGTTGCATGTACCGTTACTGTTGGGGTGAAAAAGGAAAAGGAAAGAGGGTGGAGACGGCTGTGTGCCAACATGATGGAGAAGAGGAGATGCATGAGTTGTTACCATCATGTTCCCCCTGCCCAGTTCTGGGAGGGCCAACTGGAACCAGCGACACTTTCCCGACGAATGGAACAGAAGAAGGCTTTTTGTTTTTCGGTGTCTCGAAGTAATGTGATGGTGGTGTGGGCCATCAAGCCCCGAGGATTGCTGTTAGATTCGACACACGCAAGTACAGACATCCCATCCCCCAATCCTCGGACCGAGAGATGGCGGGCGTTCGTGATGGCCACCACTTACATATGCTTGCTTGCTCAGGGGTACAAATTTGCAAAAAAAGGTGGGCTTGCTTTACTTTAGTTATCGTTCGAATCTGTGGAGAAAGACAGACGACGGTGCCTTTCACACTGCAGCAAACAAGCAGATTGCAAGCCAGGAACCAGGGCACGATAATAAATTCTCCCCTTTTTACCAAAGCCACGGAAGAAAAAAACATAAAAATTTCGAGATCTCATATGATCATGACGTTGCTGAAACTCACGATAATTAAATCGGCTCTTCGAGATCTTTGTGCCCCCTCTTCCTCAATTCCGACATTGTCTTTGCGGGGAAAGAAGCAATCGATGCCTTGTGAAAGAAGAGTGAGAAAAATTAAAAAAAGGAAAAACTGAAAAGAAAAAAAAAGAAAGATTGATATTATTCCCTCACGGCCAAATGGGATTTCTGTTCACAACCCAGGTTGGTTTATCTGTTCGAGAGGCATTTCTGTTGTCCGAGACAGGACTGGCTACGACCGACTCTTCACGGCGATGTGGTATTCACACAAAAAGAACTTCGATGCGCTTCATGCTATATTCAGCCTAGGGTTTCCGGAGGCCAAGTTCGACATGAAAACCATCTTCAGCGAACGGAAGACGCCGGGTAAAGGCTGCCTGTCCCAGGCTCACGGATTTCAGTCTACAAAGCCGACGACAAAAAACAAAAAACGTCTACATACTCATACATACACACATGTATTGCACAGCGATGAGACTTGCGTGAGTGTATTACGCTCAGGCAACGTATTCGGAAAATGTATCGATTGAATAAATTGCAATCGCACATTCAATTTCAGAAACATTACACCTGGTATCATCTTGACAACCCATCCCTGCCAGATTTTCATTCTGGAAAAACCTCGGCCCTTGGGAATATGAATTTTTTCCTCAAACTCCTTCTCAGGATAAAAGGCACGCCCGGGAGCGTCCAGATGAGGCAACAGAAAAATGAATGCAAGGTTCAAGCGAAGGGGAGCGACGGAACAATGCATTGCTTCCGTGAATCGATGGAGTTCGATTTCACGCACGAGAAAGAGATTCCAGGAATGTTGGCATCGACGGTCCAACCGCCGCTGGAATATTTGATCCGGATGAATGTGGTTTCGAATCATGGAATTCCAATACATCACAGCAATAGACGGACTACTACTACACCACACTGCATACTTCATATGTGACCGTGATCGATCAAGATACTTTTTTTTTTTTTTTTGCCCGCCTCGCCGGCCATCTGTAACCGTTGGATGCCCATGGTCCCAATCCATGCCATCCAGTTGGGAACTGTCCATGTAACACTGGAGGGATTTGAATACATCTATAGAAACCCGCACAGAGTATAAGCCCCCCGAGGCTCGAATCTCTCAGCCCCCCTGGCCAGGGCAGGATTTGTGTTGCGATCGAGCGTGAGACGACGGCGAATACTGTCAAGCCAAAACCAGACATCCAGCCTGTTCCTGGATTTCTTTTCTTTTCTTTTGAGTTTTTGATTCGATTCAAACAAATTTAAATCTCTCCATCAGAAATGCTCATGCAAATAAGCCAGGCTGACTGGGGACACAACAGGCAGGACTTCTTTATTTAGGTGACGCTCGATTCATGATTCATGATCCCTCCTCATATAAAAATGCAATTAGACTTCCACCATTCCCAGGGAACACTGCTGAAACTCGGGCTGGCTCGATACCTACCCATCGATGGTCCATCCGTCGGCCCTTGCAAGCGCGATCCAGCCGTACCTGAAACTACCTGTCCACCCCAAAAATGGGATCGAAAACGTTTAAAACTCAAAAAGAGTAAAAACGAAGGAAATCCAAAAATACCATCCTGGGAAGTGAAAGAAAGAAAAGATCATGCACACAGAACAGAACGAAATGGCAAGAGCATGACCAGACTCGCAATTATTCTGAAGAGAAAAAAAAAATCGCCTTTTTCCCTGCTGCGGATTCATTCTGGAAAATTATTCCCCGAAATTGAATCTGCAGCTGCCTTTTTCATCGGACAGCGACCGCATTTTCTCCTAAAAGTATAATTATAAACTCCCCCACGGATGCGCGATGGGGCCATGGGGGCGTTCGTTGTCGTGGGATGGTATCGATGCGTGTGAACATTGTTCCATTTGCATCTGCATTTTCAAAAGCAAACCACCAGAAGCAATATGATCACCATCACATCCTATTCGCCATTTTCCAACCCACCTGTTTGTTACTCGATTCGTTTTGTCGCATCGCCGAAACACATTATTCATTCACCTCGCGACAAACCCTTCTGTTGGTCTGTGTACGTTTCTTGACCTCTTGAAGGGGGGGTCCATATGGCTATTCCTTTCGAGTGGGATGACCCTATTAAACGCTTGCTGCACATGTCCTCGTGGGTCTGTCGCTTCTTTCGCGTGCGACTGGCTGATTTTGGCGATGTCCTGGTGCAGAAGATCACATCGTATTGCATGTCGCACGCTCATAGGCAGGCAAGGCCAGGCGCAGAGTCCTTCTTCGTGGATCCCCGGATCAACCCACGCCCATGTGGGATATTATCCCAACTCCAAGGTTCTAATGTAGCCTTCTGGTCTAGTTTCCAAATCAAACGACGTGAATCGTATCCACTTTTTTTGTTTTGTGTTCTTATGCCTATTTGGTTGGGGGCGTCTCTTTTTTTTATTTTTTCGAATTTGGGTTTTATAAACACGTCGACGAAGATGGGAGGCCTCGGGGTTACGTTAGCATTACGCTAACCATATGAGTGCCTATTCTCTTTCCCCCAAATTCGAAAAACTATATGAATATATTCCGAAAGAGAAAAAAAGAATGAAAAGGGGATATTAACGCGCACGAGCTTGAAGGAAGCTTCACGGACAGATGATATGATAGGCCTGTGACTTTGTGCCGTTGCTGCCGTATACACCTCCTTCGAAAGGAGTTTTCTCCGCAAGGGAGTCTTCTTCTGAAAAAGAAGGATCATCGAAAATGCGGTTTCAACGTATTCCCTAGATCCCTGGCAACAGACGCGATCCATGAAGCTACTTCCATTTACTTTCTTGAAGTTGTCAGCCTATCATAGCTTCCTCAATAAACCAAAGAAAACCCAGATTTTCTGGCTATGACATATGACGCAGGTCATCTAATAGATGGATTTGTAAGGTGAAAATACCGTGAACAGAGGCATACTTTGCATACATAGTACATACCGGCATCAGCCATGGCGCCACTCGTCATAACTGATTTTAGGCGGTGGACATGAAATGGACGTGAGAAAAAAAGGAATTACTACGAAATCCCACAGAGAGGTCGAGAACAACGTATGCGATCACGCGGTGCTATCCGTCACCTTGCAGGTACGACATCAAATCCACCCTTGTCGACTGGACCACAACAAAAAAAGTCAAACCGAAAACCTTCCCATTGGCGATTTCTACTCAACCTTTTTTTGGTCTTTCGTATTCTAGCTCTCGGGTTTACGATTGGAAGATGACCATTTTGTATGTATGTACTTACATACATGTTCGCGGGATATCGGCCGTGGACAAAGCCCCCCATATTATGCAGTCATCGCATCGGCAAGCAAGGCAGCTCGCAGGGGGGTGGATTTACCTTACTTCGCATATGTAATGTAGATGCATTGTATGTGCAATGTATGCGTGCCATGAATGTACGTACGATGTAGCTATGTACCGTGATCACAAAAGCTCTTGCTGTGTATAAACGCCCCATTGACACCGGCTGAAGAGGAGCTGAGCTAAGGAGCTAAGGAGACTTCTCAATGCAATCGCACGCAATGGAACCCAGCTTCGCTTCGAGTTTGTCGATCGAAGCGAAAGGAGGAAAGGAGCTGGGATAAGAACCAGTACCTGTGTATACTAGCTAAACTCTTGACGTCGACTCTCCAAACAACCTCCTAGGATCCTTACTTACAAACGGTACGTATCAAGGAACCGTCCAACGTTTCCTGTACCGTTATCCAACATCGGTGGGTCCCAAAGCTTCGGCACAGAACCTTGCAGCCTCCTACATCCACTGCACGGTCAATCTTCGATCCTAATGGATCTTCAATGGATCTTCGTATTTACCGAAGCTGCAACGGTTTTTTTGTTCTTTCAATGTTTGATAACGAGCGAGGGAAAGAGAGACATGCACCGTGCACCTGCGGAGCTAAGCTAGCTTTGTCAAATAATTGCCAATATCTGGATATTTCGTCGACGCCGACGCTACTATTGTTTAAAAAGTGCACACTACGGAATCCATTGGATTCTTCCCCGAGGGCTGCTAGTGGGAAGCTATAGCCATTCCTAAAGGCGGCTAAAGAGTAAGAAGGGAAGAAGTACTCTACTTCCTACTGCGACCGCTAGTAGGTCTATCATCAATCTACCGACGTCGTTATATGTTGATACTCACTCCCTCGAAAAGAAAAACCAAGGCTTGAATTATCCGAGCCGTTTTTTATCTCTAAAAGGAAGTATCTACGTAACGAACTTACATGGCCTATTGGCGGTAATATAATTGTTCGGCCAACATCGAACCAACAATTTTAAACCGTTTCGTTATGAGGAAGCATTATGACGATTATAACAATAACCCCCCGTCTCCACCCGTATCGAGATTCACTCTACCGATCGATATCTTCCCACCTTTTCAAGGGGAATGTGCAGCCTTAAACTATCTTGCAGAAGCGAATGTGCGTCTAACAAGGGAATAAAAATTGAGTTATCTTACGACTGCTACCTATCTCGTTACTGTTAAATGAGGGTGTTAAGATCTATTATTGTGGTATAGATGCTTTTTTGCGAATTGAATGGGTTATGTGTAGATTCGATTCGTGTAACGAAATTTTCTCCGTTTCCCGAGCCGTGTTCTACGTTCTCCAAGGTTCTTTCTCTTTCCTGAGGGAAGGGAGGGAGTGAATTCACGGCTGGTTCCCCTTCTTAGCCCTTGCCTTCTTTTTTTTCTTGAGGATATCCCTTGTAGGTAGACGGGAGGACATGCATGGTGTTTTTAGATTTCTGTTCTTTTCCAATTGATTCTTGAATATATTTTTACACTCCCGGATATTTCCCCAGAATCCCCATGGCTTCCGGGCATTTGTGAATTTGAGGTGGCTGAAGGTACTATCGCCATAGGTTGGATTCTATCCGAATCGCAAACGGGGACCGCCCGACTTTTTTCTGAAGTTATCCCCAACAAACCTCTTTCGCATTCGAAAAAAGATAGAAATAGAAACTAAGTGTTAAGAATTTTTCACACTGCATTTCGTTTGTTGATTTTCTGTTGGTTCTAGATATTTTAACCCGTGGCCTGGGGGGTGTCCACCGGAGGGTCTCGTGTTCGGAGAGCGGAGTTACCCACCGCCGTAGATGGATTAGCTAACCAATTACATCGAGAAGAATTTACGTTGAATAAGTTCTAACCGCCGTTCGACATCACAGCCCTTCGAAGTCGTCTTGAAGCTTCTGTCGAGCGTATAGGGATAATGTATGTAGTCACGATACTGGTTTTTTTTCTGTATGTTTCTAAGGTCTTCTGATCCATAGTTCAATCGCAAGGTGATGGCGATTGTAATGTTTCAGGCGATATGCTTTTGCCTGAAATCTAGGCTCGGGCTCCAGAACTCCGCCTTTTTTCACCATTAATTCGGCGATAGATGGATTACCGGGGTTAAGACGCCATACACAATTCTCGATCTCAATGACCCATGGAATATGACATTTTCATCGATTTACTTGGGTTTGATTGATTTCAGTCTGGTAATAATGCAGTCAATACGTCAATAAGAATCCCCAGCGTTCTACGACTTCTTCACCCCGGAATCACATTGAAACGCATAAAGAATACCCCAAAGAATGCGACCGTCCGGCACAACCGCATACGCATATCCGTGCCGAGAAAAACACTTCGAAGTCCGGGGATACGGGTGGGGGAGAATGTATTTGTTATGCGCTGTTTCGGAGATGCTAGGTGCACGGTGATACCCCACAGTTTTTTGTGACAGTTCGTATGCAAGATGCAGTGAAGCTTGGAGATATCACATACCAAAATCGGGGTTTGGTCACCGGATCTCCTTTTTGCAAGAACGGAGGTTAGGCTTGGGAGACTTGGTATCGTTGATTCCTTGGAGCTTGGAGCTTGAGCTTGAGCTTTTTGAACATATTCATTACGTTTTGAAGTTAGAGGTCCAAGCTATGTGAAAGTCTCCTTCATCAGGAATCTTCAACTTTCAATGCAAAGGGGGACGTGAAGCTCGAAAGGGGCTGGTCCGGTCCAGTTGAGTCTAGTCGAACCCGCAAAAACAAATAATCTGGGGTAAAAGGGAGGAGCCAAACCAAAGGGCTGGAATATCCTAAGGGTATTCTTAGCAATTAGCTGTAAATTCTCCGGGTAGCTAGCAGAGTCAAGTTACCCGCCCCATGTCGAGCCGAGTGGTCGACGGAGCTCTCGAGACTGATAAACCTACAACACCCAACACCTTTTTTGACATTCCATATTAGATGGCCTCGAGGTTAAGATATTAGTAAACCTCGAAAGAAAGATTGTAATTAATCTAATAGCCTCACACCGTACTACGAAGACTATTAACCAAGTAGTGATATATTCAATACCGCATTGAGAAACCGTTATCCACAAAGGACTAGCGCCGTATGATATTTACTTCAGAACATCTTTCGTTCACACAGCTGCTCCGAATTCAAACCAGGAAACCATAATCAAAACCAGCTACATCTCGCGGGAAACCGCCCCGCCATCGGACAAATAAACCCGGGTTTTACATAATTATATAAAAACATGGCTTTTACCTAGCCCAAGACTAGCTTTACCAGTATTATTCAGACCTACTTCCAGCGGAGGCCGCCTTCTGAAGAATTACCTTCGATTCGAGGGTATAAGACAATCTTTAACTAAATGGTAATAGATGCATGCTGTATACACTTCAAGTACGCCCAGGCGCATTCGGATATATGTATGTATGTAAGACTGCTAACTAAATGTCCGAGGTGGTTTATGCATATATGCATACTGTACAGCTGTGCCGTATACGTACTGGCCTAGATACCGGACTCATTAACCAAATTTATTCACCAAGCCTCGATTTGAATGTAAAATACAGATCATAGCACGTTTACACCCTCTGTAGGTCTTAAACTCTAAACCTCTAAAAGGAAATAGTGAATTACTGCCTAAGCTACTTGAAGCACTTAGATTACTCCAAGTATCAAAACCGTAAATCAAAAGACTAACCTCCAAACGTCTAAAAGGCTATACATATATCCTACATGATACCAACCTTTCAAGCATGAAGAAAAAAACGTCCTAACCCCACCGGAAAAAGTCCACGTTACCGTATCACCCGCAATCATGCATCGAAGCGATTATTCGCCTCAAAACGAAGGACCAAAAACGGTCCGAAAGAATCGGTACCCATCAGCATAGCTAGTAGACCCGAGTGGTCGGTCCCGCTTGGACTGGTTTCATAATATATGTACCATTGAGTAATACTCAAGCTATACTATTAGGTTTTTCTTCAAACAAGTATTTCATCTCGAGTCGATGGCTAGATCTGGAACCTGATTGCTTTGGGGGCTTTATGATATTTTCATTATCTTTCTTTAGAAATTTTTGAATCTAAATTGAGAATACAGTGCAACCCCCCTCCACCACACTCCATAGTCTGTCCGCGGATATGATCCGGTAAAAGTACAAAAGAAATAGATAAATAAAATAAATACTAATAGTACTTCAAAATATACCCTCCTCTAGATAAGGCGGAGTACTCAATCCCTCAAAGATAAAAAAATATTGCCGAAGGGCAAAAAAAAAGCCCCCTTCAGCAAATGGACCCATTCCAGCCGATACGGCGGGTGGCATACATAAAAAGAGTCAGCCGGTATCTAGATAACGCAAGCCAAAGGCGGAGGCCCAGAACCAAGGCAAAAAAGGGACCACAATGCAGGACCACATTTTTAATGCTACATTTCGTGATCAAAACCAGTTAGCCGATTGGTCAATTGTGGAGCATTTGGTGAAAATTTTGGGTATCACGAGGGGAAGGTTGAGGCAAAGGCTTGCTCATATGTATAAAAGTGGAGATGTTTTGGGTGGAATATCTCCGACTGAACGAGGAATTGGGAATAAAAACTTACATCAACATCCTCCCAGGTGCGGCCCTGGACGTTGGATAGTTCGTCAATGGACAAGATTTTACCGGTGGTGACTGGATTTGGTAACCGGAGGTGGTCAGCACTAAGTCTCTTTTATCATGTCGACGGGGAGGGGGGCAGGAGGGAATACGCAGCCTGGATGGTTCGTCCTGGCGAGCATTGAAGAGAGGGGAGCTGAAAGCGGGGCGGGGTTCTGAAAAGGGAAAGCTTACAGTATCCAGCATGAATCTTTGCGTCGATTTCGACACGGCTATCTGCTGGGATCATTTCGTCTGGGATAGGGACCCGTTCGAGGATCGGGATGCCTTGTTCAACGATAGCGTCGTGCTTCATACTATTTAATTGGTCCAGTTATCAGCAGGTCTGCGCACGAAGTGATAAGCACGGACTTTTGTTTCGGTGAGAGGGGCTTACTTGGACATCGATAACATCCTATCGATCTTAGTGATACCGAGCCAGTGGAGAATCTATTGCGCACGTGTTAGATACGAGTCGTTTCAGAAATGTATAGTGGTGGTTTGGTATAACTTACATCAGGCATCAAAGCTTGGAATCGCATGTCCTAGTAGATACTGTTAGATTTCGTCATCTATGCCAGTTATTCCTCCCTTCGTGACGTCTATGAGGCCACTCCGGTTCGGAGAATTGAGCTACATGACATACCTTAACACCTGCGATATTAGAAGTACGCTGGAAGTATTCGCTAGCTTTATCGGTGCCACGTTTGCGGGCGTTGTAAACCAGGTACTACACTCGCTGTTAGTACTGTTGTAGAAATTGATACCCAATTGGATTTGGCTAGATGGGAAAGTTTTTACCTTAGTAACTTCTCCCAAAGCTCTGCCTTCTTTTCTGAAGTAGATGACGACACCGCTGCCGCCCTTCTGGGCTTCTTTGACTGCCTCCTCGACACCAAAGATGAGGTATGGACGGCAGGTACAGATGTCGGAGCCGAAGACGTCAGATCCATTGCACTCGTCGTGAATACGTAGGGCGAGTTTGCAGTTGGGATCCGCGGTCTTAGCTGGGTCTCCAAAGATATAAACCGTCAGACCACCAATTGGCGGCATGAAGATCTTGATATCTTGTCTGGTGATCAACTCGGGGAAAGAACCACCAGTGTTCTCGAATAGCGAACGACGGAGGAGGCCTTCGTCGATTCCAAATCTCTCCGCGACGCCGGGTAGGTACCATACTGGCTCTACAGCGACCTTGGTGACGGCGAGTTCACCGAATTCGTTGAGAACGATCTTTCCATCGACGGATAGACGGCCGGATTTTACGCTTTGTTCTAGTTCTGGAAGACGCATGTGGGCTTTTGTGATGGCTATTGTGGGGCGGATGTCAACGTTTTCCTTCTCGATGAAGTCCTTGTAGAGCCATGGGGCCAAATGGCCGAAGGGGTCCATAGCCACGATCTTCTTGCCGTCGCCCCATTGGGGGTATGGGCCGATTTGGGCTGCGGGCTCAGTGTTGGTGTAGTCCGGCTTGTGTTCCAGGGATAGTTCCTGGATGGCGACAGCCAATGCGTGGTAGAAGCTGTAGCTGCCTCCGTGCGCTCCGACGGCTGTATCATTGATTGTGAATATTAGCGCCAATCCTCAAAATTCACACATATAAAGTATATATATATATATGGATGGGGCGTACCATTTCTGCGTCTAACGGTGGTATTTCCTCTATTGACGACAACAGGCCCTCGCTTCTGAGGATCGGAGTTCCCCCAATCCATAAGTATGGGATCGATCCCAGACTGCGAAGGGTAGGTAGTAAGGATAATCCTGGACCCGTACATCGAGCCTCTCCTCTGCTTCGTCGCACCTTCGCCTTTGGCAGCAGCTTCCTCTACACTGGGAGTACCGGACGAAGCAGCTCTGGCGGCCTCTCCGATGCTAGAAACGCCAAGAGTGGACCTGTAGATGGGTTGAATGGTAGGGGAGCTATTGCTCGCCACAGGAGCAGCTGTTTGTATCGACAGGCGGTTGACACGGTCTGTGAGAGTGGAGACGGCGTCCGAGATGGTCTTGTTTTCGGACTGCAGGGAGTTTACGGCAGCGAGAATCTGCTGGAGGACTTGGTCTGAGGAAGCCATGATGGATGTGTCCGTATTAATACTTTTTCTCCTCGCTCTTAGGTTTCTTTCTTCTTATCTTCGATTGACCGGGAGGGTTTGCTAGATGCAGGGTAGCTGTTGTATCTGATGGAGGAGATTGTGTCAATGTTAGCCAGCTGTACAATCGTCTCTGTTTGACTGAGGTTGTGTAACCCGAACATGCGTGTGTAACAATAACAATCAATCAACTTGAACAACTTGAACAACTTGAATTCCAGTGCAGTCGAGCTCTCTGCGATTTTGACAGCACAGGAGAACAGGCATAGGGGAATTGAATCGAATGGGGGGATCCGGGAAGCTGAGAACTGACGTCAATTCGAGGGATTTGACGGGGGTTTCGCAAGCTTGTGGAACATCAAGCAAACCGTGAGCTCCAGGCCAAGCTTTATAACACGGGACAGACTGCCAACTGACTGTCTGGTGCCAGAGAGCGCACCTGTGGATTTTTTTTGGAATTCTTGAAGATGTTTTGGTTTCTTGGATATGATACGATACGATAGATCTAGATAATTTACACACTCGCACTCATATGCATGCACGGCCAGCCAGTTCAATTGTGATCGATCGATTGGAGCTGTGATTGTTGGAGCTGTTGGAGCTGTTGGGGAGGAACCTTGTGGGCGGTTCCAGATGCGGATATGCAGCAGGCAAGCTTAAGCAGCTGGCCATCCCGTTCGCAGCTTCCCCACAACATCCCTCCCAAGATCCAGATCCAGGACGCGATAACAACAGAACAAACCAAAGAGAAAAAAAAAAAAAAAAAAAAAAAAAAAAGGAATTGATCAAAACCGGCCAATGAACTTACTGCTTGAATTCTAGTATTTTTGACCAAAAAGTTCAATTGGGGGGTGAATCCGAAGGACACCAAGTGCACAGATGGGAATGGCGAAAAGGATGAAAGATACCCTTCCCTCTCGACCAACAAGGGACCTCGTGGCCTTTTAAGCACAGGAAATCAGTCAAGAAGAGCGGAATCTTGTCAGCATTCCTCTCGGTGTCACGGCGAGCTCGAGCCAGCGAGTTAGAATTGAGATAAAGGAAGAGGAGCGCGCTAGAAGGTCAGAATGTGGGAAGGGAACCTCCGAACTCCGTCGTGGTCAAATAACTTTATTGCTTGAGCACTCTCATCTGGACGAGTCAGGAAGCTATCGAATTACGGGGAATTCGGAGTGTGATTGGAGTCGCAGGGCGCCCGAAGGCCAACTCTTTATTCTTTATTCGGTCATTGAGTGGTCCACTTTCCCACCCACAGATAGCCTTAGCCTTAGCATGCGGCTAATGGCGGGTTTTCTATATGCACTTCCACACTACATGCACCGGCTAGTGGGTAGGAGCAGAACCTGGTTATCGTTATCGGGGGGCCATAATACAATAGTACAGGCCACGCCATAGGCTGGAGTTAGAGTTGGTGCCTTCTTGATTCTACCAAGCCGATGGGACGTCATGGAGGGTCTCCGTAGCTTTGACTTTGATCTAGCATACTAGCAAACCTGAGTATCTATTACTATCGAGGTCGACGGTAACTTATCTTATCGTATAGGGTTATTTATCAGATACCGAAAAAGTGGGAATTAGTCCCTGATAGCTTGTTTCCCATTAATAATAGCTAGCTGCTTCCGGACCCATAGCTTGGGCATATACGTACTGACCTAAGTACATACCTACGAGCTTTGGCACAGGCGAGCTCTGTCGTACTGTATTACAATCTTCATCTCGGGTTCGGAAGCGGGTACCGACATGCGGCAGAGACAGCTGCAATGCGGCGCCGTTGGTTGTAATTCCCAGTACAACCAATAAACGTCAACGTCAACGTCATGTCTTCTCGACTCGATCCGACCTTCGATTCGCATCCTCATCACCTAAGTAGCTGCACCTGTATTATTTGATACTTGTAAATACGTGCAAATGCAGGGAAGATTGGGGTTATGTGACAGCGGAGGCCACCGATTGACCGTTGGTGACAAGCTTCCTAAATTGGCTTAAAAAAAGGTCAGCTTCGGCAACCACCGCTCTTCTCTTCTCTCTTCTTCCCTTTCCTCTGCTTCTCGTCTCTGATCAATCAGATCTCCCCGACCAATCTGCCTACGGCCAACTACCACTTGCCGCCACCATACCACTACCATCAATAAGTGTACCCCACTGCCGCTAGTATACTGGCTAGGTATATTCTGTCGTAGGACTTGGTGTTATTGTTAGTGTCGCATGACAGCCTAGAAGCTCAGCCCAGCTAAAATCTAAAAGAACTTCCCCTCAATCGAAAACCAATATCCCTGCTTCCCCCAAACAAATTTCTATTACTTTATATATTCCATTCGCCTCGATCGATCCGAGAGACCATCCTGTTTCGACTAGAAAAATACCTTTTCCCCCGATAACCGACTTATCTCAGCAAACAAAAAAAAGGCCATTGAATCGAATCAATTGAGCTGTGCTACTCTATCCTTCCCGAGAATTTTTTGTTTTTAAAAAAGCTTGTATAAAAGAAAAGGAAATCACGAGGTAGTAAAAACACGAACAATGGCAACGGCAGCACCGGACACCGGTGTCGAAGGTTGTGCTGCCGCTCCAATTGGTCCCTCTTATAAGGACGAGAAACCGAAGGCTACTGTTTCCGGGAAGATCAAATTCGATACTGTGCACGTCCTGCCGCAGACACCGCAGTTGATCGCTTTGCTTACGTATGTTCTACGTTCCTCTATCTACTGTTGAATTATCTGTTTTGACTTTGGACTAATCATATGAGCGGGGGGGTAGGATCATTCGAGATAAGAATACCCAAAGGGGAGACTTTATTTTCTATTCGAATCGGATAATAAGACTGCTGGTTGAGGAGGGATTGAACCATTTGCCTGTTAAGGAACATGAGGTTACCACTCCATTAGGTAGTCCTACCGTCTTTTATCTCTACCACCCTCCGGCCGAATACTAATCGAGTAATGCACAGGCCGAGCCTACGCCGGCGTCCGCTTCGAAGGCAAAATCTGCGGCGTCTCAATCATGCGCGCCGGCGAATCAATGGAACAAGGCCTCCGCGACTGCTGCCGTTCCGTCCGTATCGGCAAGATCCTAATCCAACGGGACGAAGAAACCGCACAACCAAAACTATTCTACCACAAACTCCCCACCGATATTGCGGATAGATGGGTATTGCTGTTGGATCCTATGAATGCTACGGGTGGTAGTGCCAGCATGGCGGTTCAGGTTTTGAAGGAGAAAGGGGTGGCGGAGGAGAGGATATTGTTTTTGAATTTGATCGCTAGTCCTGAGGGGATTGAGCATTTTGCGAGTAAGTATCCGAAGTTGAGGGTTATTACGGCGTTTATCGATGAAGGGTTGGATGAGAAGAAGTGAGTTCCCCTTTTCTATCGTATCTTATTTCTTTTGGTTATACGTTCTGACGGTTTGGGGGGTTTTTAGTTATATCGTTCCTGGATTGGGCGACTTTGGAGACCGACACTTTGGAACTTTGGACGAATGATTTTACTACGCCTCTTTTTTTGTTCATTTGCCATAGCGAAGTCCTTCTCTTTGTGTATTTCTCTATAAGCCGTATTTTAATCACAAAATTTCCCTGCAATCATTGGTTAAAAAATGGAAGCATGCGCGATGCTTCATTCGCGGGCTCGTTTCTGATAAAAGCTAGATATAAGTACATATTCATTGCAAGACCTGACAAGTAGAACGAGATGAGCCACAGAAAAGGAGCAAGAGGATCAAAAGTAGCTAGATTGGACACCGAGGAAGCATAACCAAAGGCTTTTTACTTGTGTAACAAAGAAATGACATCAAAATTTGCGGGGAGGGATTTCTGGGTCGCTGATGGAAGACATGACGGATGGTGAACGGGGAGGTCTATCGCCAACTTTGGCTGTGGCGGTATCGCCATAGTCATCGTCATCGTCGTCATCGTCGTCATCTAGATCGAGATTTATTATAGTTCGAGGACGAGGAATCTTACGGACCGGACTGTCCGATCCTTCGGAGTCAGAGGCGGCAGCAGGGGCAGCGGCAGGAGTTCGAGGAGTTCGAGGAGCAGCAGACGGAGAAGCGATAACATCCCTTCTCGGCTTGACAAAGTTGCCATGTTCGTCCAGACCATCACGGAAGGGATCCTAATCGTCCACGTCATCGTCGTCGTCGATGTCATCTTCGTCATCCTCGCCGGGATCGCTCTCGCGTCTTCGCTCCATCACTCCTCGTGATTCTCCGCCGCCGCCGCCCGATGAAGAGGCGCCACCTCGCTTGGATGCTCGTTTTTGTTCCTTTTTGACTTCATCTGCTGCGTCGACCCAGTCTGCGTAGACGTCTACTGCTCCAGAGAGGTCTATTTTTCAGAGTATTGTCAGATATTGGGTGGTAATAGTGGTAGTAGGTAGAAGGGATATCGTACAGTTGATCGAAGTCTGGTATGTCTGACCGCATATATTGCAGTGAAGGGAACCGATACTGTTCTTTTTATCGAGCTTGATGATTATGGATCTTTCATGGTTGCAGAAGAGGCAATTGAAGACTGTTGGGAGAGGTTTTTGCTGTTTGGGAGGGTTATTTCCGGGGATATTAGCCTTGGGATGTTCGGATATGATGGAATGGGAGGAGAGAGAGGAATAGGGACTGGCGTACGCTCTCTTTGAGATCGCCTTTGACTTTGATGGCTTTTCTTCGTTTGCCCTGGGATTTGATATGAATGTTAGCTCGTGTACTGAGATGTAGATGCCATTGGTGAAGCCATGGGGAGGGGGGTGAATAGTACCATGGTGGATGTGTGATGGGATGAAGCTGCAGGGGGGAGATTCGGAACGTGTCGTCGATGAGGCAGTGTTCCGTACGGCGATAAGAGATTGAGCGAGCGAGAGTCGCGTTTTCAAGATGTTTGCCCGTGGAAGATGTGTTGTTGTGTTGCTGTCGTCATTGTGCTCACTGCGTGCGGCTCTCGGACAGGAAAACGTTAAGCGACTGTGCTGCTGCAGGTTTGTTTTTGTTGTGTTCCCGTCTTTTAGGAATTTCCATCTCTTCTCAACCTCAGTTCTCCATTCTCTCTCTCCAGTCACCTCACCTTCAATCATCAATCATCAATCATCAATCATCGCCATCACCCAGCTCAGCTCTCTGCTTGAACAGAACCATCATCTGCCAATCAAGTTCATCCTCATTGAGCAAAGCTATTCTCATCATCATCATCGTTCTCGCCGTCTCGAAGAACCTCTGATAACCAATTCTTGCTGCTGCTGCATCATCGCCAAACTAGTTGATCTTGGACGGCTTCATGTCCCATATCAGCGACAAGCGACCGCGAACAGTAACAAGAAAACAACACCCGCAACAACAACAACAACGACAACAACGACAACACTTCTTGTCCCACAAACAATCTTCAAGACGGCATCATCAGTCTGCGCGCCATCTTCTGGCTCCCTAGATCAGACTGCAATCCCATCTCGGCTCCTATTCTTCCTCTTCTCACTACACAACCCACCACGGTCAAACTTTTTTGTTTATCCATCTCCCTTCCATCCCGCTTCTTGACTCTCTCCATTCCATCCCACCTTCCTATATCTATCTTCTCTCATCAAACCATCAAACCAAACCCGTTTGGACTAGTTCGTTGGTTCTTCTTCCTTATCCTCCCACCAACCCTGATTGTCATTATCATCATTCCTGATCGTCACGAACGAACAAACCAACCAAACCCTACTGTTTCCATTCACCTTCACATCTAGCCAACCATGAGGGATAGAAAATCTTATCGTGGCGCTCGAACGAGTGGTGCCGGCCTTAAAGACGAATATAATGATATCTTCAAAGCTCGAGCCATGGAGAAGAAAGGAGGAGCTGGCTCTTCTTCTCAGGGGAAAAACCATACATCCACATCAACCAACACCGAGTCCAAGGATTCGAAGACTGGTTCCGGACCTACTTCTAACGATACCTCCCCTATGAATCTGGCCAAGAAGAGGAGAACATCCTACGAACAGAAGCTGGCGAAGAACACTAAGAACCCGAAGAAGAACGACGTATACGATATGGATAGTTCTGAAGAAGAGGTTCTCGAGAGACCATTGAAGAAATCCAAACCCTCTGTTGCCAATAAATCGTCCTCGGCCACCGCTGGTACGTATCAGCAACGTCCGAAGAAGCAGATCAAGGACAATGTTTTCGAGATTGAGACTTCTGAGGAAGATGTCATCGAGCCTCTGAAAACAAAGCCCTCAAGCAGCTATCAGCAACGGACCGAGCAGACCATCAAGAGCAAGCCGACAACGACAATGACTACGTCGTCACACCAGCAATTGGCAAAGAAGGCCAACCGTCCCGCCGAGAGAGAAAAAGAGGATACTGCCATCAGAAAGAGCTTGAAGGCCGTCCCGGAGACGAAGCCTAGCTCCACGAAACCCGTTGCTAAGCCTGTTGCTAAGCCAGTTTCAAAACCCGTTGCAGAAGCTCGTAACAGCAAGAGCTCTGACGCAACCCAACAAACGAAGCCTGTTGTTGCTAAAGCAGCCTCTGAAGCTCAACAACCGAAACCCGTTCCTACAAAACCTGTCGCTGAAGCTCGTAGCGTCAAACCTACCAACGAACGAAGTACCGCTAAGGTTATCCTCCTCGATACTGACAGCGATAGCGAACCGATCAGAGACAGAGCGGTTAGGCGAAAAGCTCCCGTCGCAACCGTCACTACTAAACCTGCGAAGCCAATGGAGAAGGCTAAGTCCGACAAGGTCCCGTCAAAAGCCATAACCGCCGTCCCAGCGAAAACCGAAAAACGGAAGGCCAGAGTTTCATCGGATTCTGAATCGGATTACGTTGAAAAGCCGAAGAATCAGAAGAAGCAAAAGCCCTTGCCGAAGGAGACAGCCGTTAAGCGAAAGAAAGCCGATAAGGAGTCAGATGATGAGATCGCCGCTAAGAAGCCGGCTAAGAAACGACAAGACCGTGGAACCAAGGCTACCGATTTGCCTAACCCGACTTTGTCGAAGACTGCAGGGAACAAGAAGAACGAAGCTGCTGCGAAAAAGAGAGGGAAGGCTCCCGAATCTCAGGACCAATCTGTCGAACCTGAAGAAAAAGCGGATTATGTTTACGACCACGCCGTCGATCTGTCTTACGCTGTAATGAGCTCACCCGAAAAGGGCAAAGTCCCCGCATTGAATAAGGAACAATCCGCGGTTGAGATGCGAGCTGATTTAGCCGACTTCATCGAATCCCGTATTACGGAGATTGAGGAGCATGTTCCTGTCAAGAAGACTAAGAAGCAGCCGGCCAAGCGACAGCCAAGGAAGAAGAGCCTCGATGACGAATTGATTGATCTAGGAACCGACGAGGTTGTTCCAGGAAGCACCGGAGAGAAAGAAGCTGACCTACAAGCCCAAATCAACAGTGCTATGTTCGCTGCTGAATATGGTGTACGTACGACGCGTTCTAAGTTTCGTAACGAAGGAGCTGCAAAGAAATCATATGGTGTTTCTCAGCGAACCATGCGACAGCCGGTCACCGAGGAAGAGCAAAGAGAAGACGACAAGTTGGAACTCAACCGTTCTAGGGAAGAAGCAGCTAGGGAAGCAGCCAAGAAAGCACATTACGAAGAAGTTTTGAGACGAGAGAAGGAAGAAGCCATTGCTGCTGCTGCCGAAGCGGAGAAGAAAGGAGGAGTTAAGAAGGGGAAGAAGGTCGTCGATAAGAAGAAGGAGATTGGCAAGGCCGGTAACAAGAAAGGTTCCGCCTACGACATGCCAGACGAGGACGACGATGGTCCCAAGGTGCTGAGCCGACACGAACTTTTACAGAAGGGCCGTCACCAGCGTGTTCTCAATGAGATTAATGCTTTGATTGAGGACGCACAGAAGGAAAACCCTACTCGTCGAAGCAGCATCCTTGACATCGCGTACAAGATGTCAAACAACACGGAGATCGGAAAGGAATTCACGACTAAATTCCGACTGAACGGATACCCTGCCAAGCTGTTCAAGAACCTCGAGACTGAAGGAGATGCTCTTACCCGCATAGGATACGGGTGGACTCTCTTCATCCTCTTGAACGAGGACCGGTACAGTGGCTATGCCGTCGAATTAATGCACGAGAACGGTGGATTTGAAATGCTGAAGGTGATGCTCGAGAGCGACGAGGATATGGAGGAGCTTGCAAGGAGTAGTGTCCTCAAGCTCGCTCTTCAGATCAACATTGTTACGGGCAAGCTTCGAAATCGACTCTTGGATTGTCGATTCATCCGGGACGACGTCCCTGGATCGTTTTCGCAACGTTACGTTGCGTTGATGATCATCAACACGTTGCTGAAGAATGTCAGCAAGGATGAAGGAAGGAAGCTGATTTTCAGCTCCTTCGATCCTCGAGCTTTCGTCGAGATCTTGAGTCCGTTGAACGGACTAACCTCAACGCCGAATGGTCAAAATTTGACCAACTACATCCTGGCAGCATCGATCCTGAGCCACTATGCTCAGGGAGCCCGCATTCATCGGGCACTGGACGAGGGGTTGGACCACAGCCACCTCACCGTGTTGGCAGACGTTCTGCCAACAGTCCTTGGGTGGAAGCCCTTGGACGGGGCGAAGGGGATCCACCGGATCAAGGATCTCCAGACCGCGGTCTTCAAGCTGTGCATCGACCGCACCAACGATGACCCAGCAATCTCCACCACCGTCGCCGACCACAAGAATGGTCTCACCGGAATCGTCGACGAATGCACCCGCCAGTTTAGGAAACTGGCCGGTGGTGAGGGCGAGGAGGTCGACATCTCTAGGGATGTCGACATCCTTGTCCTCACCACCATACTGCTCTCCAACCTTTTGGAGTTCAGTGAGACCGCGAGGATGCTCCTACGCATCCAAAAGTCGGAAAACGTCCCATTAATCATGGGATTAATGGGCGTTTTCCGACAACGCCACGGCCGCCTCGAACTGGTAAGTTTTTAGACCTTTATATTCCTTTTAGTCTATTGTCATCTTGCTAACGATAAAATTAGGCCGAAAGTGTCGAAGAGACACACCTAAACGTTGCGTTCGGGTATCTCACCGTTGCACTGGCATACGCATGCCGCGAATACGACCTCCGGGTCGAGGTTCGCTCCCAACTGGGGGGCAACCTCGCACCCCTTGTCCTCGCCGTCGCCCAGTTCCGAAACCAGAACAAGACGTTGGAGGACCGAGAGGCTGCGGTCTCCCAAGACATGATGCAAGACATCATGCTTGGTGAGGCCGCGCCTCAAAGGTTCTCCTACACGTCGCGTCTGGAGGACGTTCTGGGCGAGTTGGAGAGCTACGGCTCTCGTTAACTGGTCGTGGCTGCCGCCTCTCTCCCCCTCTTCTACTTTTTTACGACGATTACGACTTTTAATGCACGATACCCATGGTTGCGGCGTCGGGGGGCGTTTTTACTTTCGCGCATTTTTTTCTGTGGTTGCCACTACCTAAGTGGCGTATACGGCGTTTATGTTTCTCATACGACTTTTAGATGTGTTTTCTGTTTTTATGTTTACACTGGAGGCGTTTCTGGGGTGGTGTTTTTACGAGACAAGGCGTAATGTTTTTTTTTTTTTTTTCGCCAAGATGAACACGCTTTAGAACATCTTGCGATTATCTGATATTCTGTTTCTCCACGAGATGGCCACATGTATAGATAGAGGGGGGGTGGGGGGTGTATTTTTATTAGAGGAGGGGGGGCGAGAGGGGTTATTACTTTACGTGCTTGTGGTGGGGTGGGGGGACGAGGGGGTGAATATTAATGTGTTTTTGTGGCCGTGGAGAAAACATTTCTGTGCCTTTTCGTAGACTTTCCAAATTCGTGATATGGTCTCTGGCTGTGGATGCCGACGGATCTGTTCATTTGATTGTAAGAATTGGTATCGTCGTTTATAGGGTGGTATACTTCGGTCAGCCCTGGTCTACGAGACAATATACATATATTAGTATGTAACGAAAGTAAAGTCCATATGTTTATAATACATTCTACACCCGTTATAATAAAAAATCTCCCGCCAATCTTGAATACAAAACGCCAATTGCACCCAATCCACGGAAAAACCCAGATGGTATATGCTCTTCAGCTTTCTACAGCTACACCGTACTCAACCATCAACCTCCCCACCATCTCGATATACCTCTGCTGTGCCTCGTCTTTGGACATACCCCGGTGACTCATCCATTTCAACCAAGCGGTTCTTTCGTAGATTTCTCCGTCGGATCCTTGCGGGGAGGTTGGGAATGAGTAAGGGGGACGGTAGTCGCCTATTGTTGCTTGCATCTAGAAGCCGTAGAGGGAGGTTGAGTCGCGGATTGATTGGAGGGGATCGGGGTTGGAGTCGATTTTGGGGGAGAGGAGGGTTGTGGCGGAGGTTGTGGCTTTTGTGAAGGGGGATTGGGGGTTTGAGGGGCGGCGGGGGGGCATGGGGGTGGGTCTTTATGGGTTGGTTGATATTGTGGTGTATTACGTATTGATTTGGTGAAGGGGTAGTTTTTGTAGTTATTGATGGTGGTATAGCCCCTTTGTGACGTCTGGGAACGAGACCAGTGAGATATTGGTTTTGTGAAATTTGGGGATTGGTGTTTGGGAAGATGTGAATACCTATTTCGATTGGGGGTGATGCTTCCTATATGAAGCTGGGGGTGGAAGTTTAAGTTCGGGAATAGCCTCGAATCCGTTCGGGAAGGTTAATAGATATTAAAATTATGCATGCGAGCGGGGTGATCTCCCAACGGTAGAATTTAAATTCTTGATACTTCATAAATTCAAATTTCCCTCTCCCATGCGCGGAGCTTGGTATTCTTTGAAACGAGTGTTTAAATCTGTCTCGAAATCCAGACTGAAATCTGTTTAAATCCACAGCTTATCGATTGATAAACCAGTCTCGTACGGATTAAAGTAAGGACGATAGGACTAACGAGTTGAGTGCGTTGGAGCAACGTTGTATTTCCGCTTTTTGAAAGATTGCCGTATGCGGACTGTGGTATGTACCATGGGGGTTGATTAGTTAGTCTTGTGGACAGGGGAGGGTTGGAGGCGAGGGGTTGCATATGCGGATCGGGGGTACTCACGATCGAGGAGGTGTGCTTGCTACTTGCGTTCCGATGGGAGAAGACGGGGGGTACCAGTAGACAATGGGTTATTGATATGAATGGCCGTAGTTACGAGATTTATGGGGTTTGCAGGGTAAATTTATAAAACTCTATGATTGGAACTGGAAGCAGACACAGTAGCATTTGGCTTACGAGATAAACTGGAAGTGTAGATATAGAAGATTTGGATTTATTTCGCGGCTTTCTACAGCTAAAGGTTGGATTTGATCAACATATATAAATA
This sequence comes from Arthrobotrys musiformis, assembly GCA_036971715.1. Taxonomy (NCBI): domain Eukaryota; kingdom Fungi; phylum Ascomycota; class Orbiliomycetes; order Orbiliales; family Orbiliaceae; genus Arthrobotrys; species Arthrobotrys musiformis. The sequence continues at coordinate 1,286,244 of JAVHJL010000001.1, read as the reverse complement.
AATAAGTATCCAATGGCTTTTGAAAACTTGAAATAGGTTTCCATGTGCCGCTGTGGTATATCCCGGTCCGGAAGTCAGGGTTTGGATTTGGGTTACACAGGTATACCCGGTCACCTTTTCGGTTTTGTGTTTGATGAGGGTTGGGATTTTATGGAGAACCATGCTACGCAGGTCGCTGGATTGGGCAGTTATAATTACTCGGCATGCAGGTGCATGGATAGGCCTTTTTGATACTGCATGGCCTTGGGAATCTGTCCTATGAATTTATTGGGGGTCTGGAGGCTTGTAAAAATGTTGTATTGATTATTTGAGTGTCGATATAATTCTGACAACTGTTGTATTTTGTAGAATTTCCAGAATAGTTACTCGTCCGGGTTAAATCCTAGTAATCGATGTTTATTGTTGATAGATAAAACCTTTAAAAAATGTAATTGTATTTAAGATCTATAAATTAAAAAGAAATTAAGTTAAATTATAGGGGAAAAGATCCGTGGGATAAAAGAGACGCCCTAATGCGCGACTATAGCTCACGTGCTGCCGAATCTTCGCATTCGTCTTCGTCGTTTGGAGGGGCGAAGCCCAAAATCGGCTGTATCGCTACAGTGTGAAGGAACACAGTGTTCCCATAGACGTAAGGGTTCAGTTCATGTTTACCCCTCCGAACTCTGTGAGGAATCCAAATAATCCTTTCGCCATTTCGAGATATCCAATCGCCATCAACAGCGATATTGTGGAAACTTTGGCTAAAATAAATCGTGTTTTTGAACCCGCGATCAACGTCGAACACGCCAAACTCTGTTTTTAATTGTAAGCCATCCTCGGAGAATCTTAAAGAAGCGGAATGTTGGTTGACGTGGATTTTTTGTACTTCTTCCCCGGTTGTTATATCCAAAAGGACGACATCTCGGGTTTCAGGTATTTCCATACCCAGACTGACAGGGAGGTCTGTGGTGTGCATTGCGATTAGCTTGTCGTCTGGTGAGATTGCGATTTCTTGAAGGATACGCTGGATATCATCCTGACTGAGTAGCGGGATGCGTTGACGGTAGATGAAGCTGCGCTGTAGTTTCCCGGAATCGCTCCGCCAGATTTTGATGACAAGGGGGTAAACATTGACACTAGGCTGGTTACCAAACTCTTCAGTCCGCTCGATATATTGCCGTCCCACTGCCATTAAAAGCTCTCCGCTTGGGGAAAAACTGAGCCCTAGGCTCTCAGTCTCCACCACAAGGCGCCAGTCCTCACTATATTCAGACCATAGCCATTGGCAGCATAGTTCTCCTTTGGTGAGGTCCCAAACTTTGATAAACGGCTGTGAGGCCTCGCAAGCAGAAGCAAGCAGCGTATTGTCTGGGGAAAGGGCAATTGATATCACTGAACCGATTGGCACAGAGACATGCGGCTGGAAGCTTCTATGATGGCTGGCCCGGTCATCCTCGGATTCGAGATCCTGGCTCATTGGCGGGGGCACACTATTAAACCAGCTACCAACCGTTCTCCAGAATTCTTGTGCTATGCTCCTAGGCTCCTCGCTGGGGACGAGACTAGACTCGTCGTAATACCAGACGGGACAAGTTGCGGCTTGCTCTGAATCGGTAATATCCCAGATGCCTATAGAATCTCTCATTGCGATCGCGAACAGCGTTGTATCATATGAGAAGCAGGTAGGGACGGGCAGGTAGTATCGCTCGTCGGGAGGACTTTCGTCGCGATCAATACAACTCCGATTCAAGACGAATCGCCACCCCTCTGAAAATGTTTTTGTTTGGATTTGGCCGTTCCAGACTTTGACCACATCAAAGAATCTTTGTGTATGACGTTGGGAATCTTTTAACTTGGAAGAGCTAGAGGCTACGCCTTTCCGAGTCGCCATGAAAACTCTGGATGCACTCGTTGAAAATGTTAATACCTTTGGTGGAATCTTTCCTCCCCATGGTGGGTAGAAACTCCCTATGAGTACCCCGGTGGACGTGTCCCAAAATTGGAGGTCTTGGCATCTGGCTCCGATAGAGAGAAGTGTGTCATTTCCTCGTCTGTCTAGCTGAAAACTCCATCGATGTTTCTCTGGTTCGCGGCCCGCCGGGTCTAGTAGCGTTATCACCCTTTCGCTTACCATTGCGAACAAGCCACTCGGCGAAATAGCCATTGATTTCGTGGGGGGGATCGTGTCCGTGTCTATCCTCGATACGAGCCTCGACCATCGGCTTGCCATTTGTGGCTCTACTGAAAGGTTCGGAAGGTGTTCAGGGCCTGTGTATATATCTAGCCCCCGAGAAATCATCCAGTCTGTGGAATAGGTGTGTACAATGATCTTGTTGCTATCCTGGGTAAATATAAGATTTCTCCACCCTAAATCACGGCCTCTAGTAAGTTGAGAGTACCTTCTATAAACGTACCATTCGGGTTCAGTACAACCAGGTGGATAAGGTAAGAGCTGGGTCCCTGTAGGTAGGTGCCAGAGGTACAGCTCCTTAGCTCGCGTAGCCGCGAGAAGGTTGTTATCTGGCGAAATCGCGGCAGCCGCGTTAACCGAAGCGTATGCATTGCCCTCAAGGTTGTACACCGGCTGCAATGGTTCTCCAGTACCTGATTCCAGGACCTTCACAGCGCCGTCAGGCCCAAGCACTATTAGATTTCCGTCTGAGGCAAAGTCAATCCCCCAAATGTCGTGCCACTGTCCTTCTATTGTTTCTAGCAGTCCTGCCCCTCGTACTTGTGAGTCCCAAATGTTGATGGTTCTTCCAACGGCGGATGCAATCCGTTTCCCGTCTCGAGAGAATCTCACAGCCAAACCCACTTGGTTATCCTCTCTTGCAGGATGGTATACACGGTCTGCAGTTGGCGCTGCAGACAAACGCAAGGTCCGTAGTAGCGCCCCGGTTTTAAAATCGTGGAGTGTGATGGAGCCAGTGCATGTTATCGCGGCTACCAGTTTGTTGCCCGGAGAAAGGGCATGGCTAGAAATCCTTTCCGGGGAAAGTAGCTTCACCTGGCGGATCCGTCTACCAGTGGACCCGCAAACATCGATTTGGCTTTGAAATTCGCCCGAGCGGTTCTGTTCTTTGGCAGGATAACAAAACAAAAATAACAGTAATTTCCCATCGTGAGAGATGATTACTGAAGACCATTGACCCCAATACGTATCCCGCCAGGCATCGATAACTTGGTGTTCACCTGTGCTCAAGTTCTGAAAGACCACATCTGAGGGTCTCTGGGTCCCAAAGTCCCGTTCCCAGGGTCCTAGATTTATGGAGCCCGGGTAAATCGAACTATCCGAGTCATCATAGTCCTCCAAGCCCCACCGTGGGTGTGTGGGTAGAGAAAGACTTCGGGCGTGCCTATGACGCCTAGAAACTACCACGAGCTGACCACTAGGCAAAAAGGCCATGGCATATATACGTTTTGGTTTCGCTTGGAGAGGGGTCCGCAGGTATTCCCCTGTAGCTGTAGAGTAGACCCCTACACGCCTGTGCTTCCCGTTGGCGGAAATTCCCTGTGCCGCAATTTCTTTCCCATCATGGGACAATACCATCAACGATCTCTGATTGATTGCGGCTTTCCCTCCCTCTTTACTCATAAGAAAAGCTTGTGCTTGTTTGGACTTTGTATTCCATATCCATGTGATTGCATCATCCGGTATTGAAACTAAAAGTCGTCCATTTGGAGAAAATTTAAAACCCGAGCCCAGCGTGAAAAGTCCCTTCGAGACTCTCTGTAAGTCGCCAGAGGTACAGTCCCACTGCAACAGTGCATCAGAAGCTATTGAAAAGACGGAACTTCCATCCGGGGAAAATGCCGCAGCTTTAACACTGGTTTTATGTCCTTTGAGAGTAAGTTTAAGGGATCCTGTAATAGAATTCCAGATTTTAACTGTTCTGTCTTTTGAGACTGATACGATTAACTTTCCATCCCGCGAGAATTTTATCCCGTGGATCAAATCTTGATGCCCGCGGAGCGTTCGTACTTCTGCTCCTGTAAACGAGTCGTATAGAGTAATCGAGAGGTTGTCACTTGCGAATGCGAGAATTTTTCCATCCGGCGAGAACTCTATTGCTCCGCAATTCACACTATCGCGTACTATTCCCTCAAAATTTGCAAATGGGTTCGGTTTATCTTGAACTAGGTTTTGAGCATGAGCCTTGTTATAGTCATGATCCCAGACTCGCAGGACCGGGCCCCAGCCAGTATCGACTTCCGGAACTGTTCGGATCCATTTTGGAATGAGGTCTATAAAAGTCTTTCGGATAATAGAATCACGCGGCGCAAAGATGATAGATAATGAGTATAGCTGGAGGGGTGTAGCATCAATCGCTGACAGGCTCGCCAACACAAAGCGGTGAGCATCATTGATAAATTCCAACACTTCGATACTATCGTGAGCCTAGATTTAAAATGTCAAAATTATATACTTGCGTGTTTGCGGTGCTAAATCGGAATACCTACTATCATTGATTGCAGAGTACGGATCTGTAAAATGATATCATAGGCCTTTCCTAGTATGCTGAGCGCTTCAAGCCATTGGATGAAGTACTGCTGCAAGAAGAGGTGGACCATGTCTTTGTCGTGAATACGGAATTCAGCTCGTTCCAAATGACTGACCCAATAACAACAAGCGTACTGTGCTTCGGGTTTTATGTATTTCTCAATCGTTTCACCGTCGATCGAAGATCTTAGACTGCTAGGGCTCTTCAAGCGGCATATATTTTGGCGTAGGCAGCGAGAGAGTATTTCCAGGCACATAATGGCTATAGATTTGTCCCTCTCCATTTGATTGATCCACAGTGATGAAAAGTTTGCATTACTATGTTGTTTAAGGTCCGCACCGGTAAGGAAATCGCGAAAAGAGGCATGCAGTAGCCGGACTTGTCGTTCGTTATCCTTTGGGACGCTGAGAACTGACTGTAAGGTATCCAGAATTCCCCGGACTTCTCGTACTGTACATGTAGGCCCGGGGCTAGATATTGAGGCTCCTCCCACTGCTTTCCTCCCGGCACTCACAAAAGATGCAAGGGAGTTTATGGAGAGTGGAGTGACGAGGATGATAATTGTGCCAACGATCTCTTGAAACTGTTTTATGATGAGGTCTCGACAATACGAATCTCCGATGCCACCGATTAGTTGGTCCAAGACCGTAATGTAAGTGCTACCGACGCCGGATAGTCCTCGACCTATTGTACTACGAGGCTCGAGGATTTTCTCTAGCATGTGTTGAGGATCGAAACGATGCTTAGGGTCGTTAAGGATACGGCAAACTGTTGCTGCAACAATGAATAGAGGGTGCACCATATCGGTTAATGCTTGAATAGACTCCTCGGGGGACCAGTCAGTCAGATTTCGATTCCGTTTTGTGATAGCCAATTCATAATCGAAGAAAGCCTTTATATCCCGCTTTATGATATCCTGAGGTACTTTTTTTAGCGAAAAATCCTGGTAAGTACCCTCGAGATGAGGTTCCTCGAATTTAAGACAAATGAGAAGCTCAGGTCTGCTTGTTAATACGACTTTGATATATTTCAAAGAGCTAAGCCGAGAAAGCAATTCGATGATGGTTTTGATTTCACCCGGGTCGCTGCATTCATCTAGAGCATCGATAACGATAGCGCGGTTTGAGTCCCAATCCATGTCCGGATTGTTCTTCAGTTTCGACAAAGGTCCCCAGATGAGACCTTCGAACTATTTTTGGGTTGATGTCGACATGATTATCATGGGGTCGGCTTGAATGGCCTTTGTGACAAAGCCCCCGAGGTTGGGTATGCTCCGGGCCAGCTGAAATGCAATAGTAGTGAAAACCCTCCGAGGATTGGAACGGTATTCTTCGTTTCTGTTGAAGAAGAAGCTAGCGCCGAGTTGATAGTCATCCGTCAATGACTCAGCAATGGTCCGAGCAATTGTCGATTTTCCAGTGCCTGCCATTCCGTTGAGCCAGAAGATTACTTCGCTCCCCGTATCCTTGTTGAGCCAGTTGTGGATTTCGTCGATTAGTTCAACTCTGGTCCCCCGGAGACACTTTGAATGATAAGATTGAGTATTGGAATCGAAGGTAGCTCCTTCGGCAAGAGGTATTTTATCCAGAAGTCTCTCGTATTCGGCTCGTTCACTATCGCACAGTATGCATTAATAAGGTTTCATAACTAGAGTGGTGATATACATATGATACTTACGAATTATTCTGCACTGTATATATCAACTAGAAAAGAATTGTTTTCGCGAATAAATTAGCACCTATACCTCTCGCGCTAGTTTCGAACCCGAACAATGCGCATACGGGGATCGGGAAGGGAACCTAACCCTGATTCAATATTCCTATTATCGTACTGACAGGCGCGGTTGGAGCGACGTCTTTAGCGGGAATAACGTCGAGAAGCTCTTTTGTATATGCAGCAGCAGTTGCAGCAGCATATCTCTGCCAAATTTTATGTCTGTGTGAATCTGCGTAATCACATATCCCTTTGATAACAAGACAAGGGAAGTTGTCCATTAAACCGGCAGCTTCTATTTCCAAACAAATCACACCCAGCTCTTCCCCGAGGCTATCTCTGATACTGCTGTCGTTAATTGCTTTATTTCCCGATCCAATAACACCGTAGTGGATCACTGGATTGACTGTACTGCGGTCTAAACGGGTTATTCTCTGAGTAGCGTCACACAGTTCGCAGGTACGTATACTTGTGCTGTTAGCTTCTGCAACATGATGTTCGTAGGCTGTCAAGTATAGGTTGTCGTTTAAGATACCCTGATGTGAGTAAGCGCGCTGGACTCTTTTCGACCTTGAAGCTAATTTTGTTGATAGTATCTCGGGGATCCTGTTCTCATGTAACTCGTGATCCGATTGAAGGCTCGATAATGCATTAAGCAATATCAATGGCGGCTTGTTAAGTGAGCCGGTGCTCCTTCCTCGGTCGTATTGCACAACCCCCCCGTGTGAATCCACAGGCTGGCTGACAACAATGTCACCCAGCCTGATATCGTGCTTTCTGCTGGGGATCCCTCCACCTATGCCCACCAGCAAACCGAAACGAATAGACTCAAAACTTGAGAGCATTTGGGCTGCAACTGTAGCCGCGGGGGTTGTACCATAGACGCCAGCGGGAAGACATGCAATCACGATGTTATGCTTCCCTATGCTTCCCAAATGGTATATGTTATGATCCGAACCATGTTGTTCCTGTGGTATTCCATGGTCCTCATCCAACATCATGCGCGCCGCAGCCATCTCCAAAGGGAGTGCACAGATCCATCCGATGGTATAGTCCCGATTCGGGCGGGAGGACATGCTGTATGCCTACCGTACGGACTACTGGCAGACTTACGAGTTGATGCGGAAGATCCAAGTCGGCTTACGGCCTTATTTTAATTAAACTAAGGCCGGCCTTCGATTGAATTCAAGTCGAAAGTCTGCTACAGACCCTTCAAGTCACCTCGAAGCTGGCTCCCAAGCCTGCGAAGTTTTTGTATGGTAGGTAAGTATATATATTCTACTATCGATAGAAACTGTAGGGACAATATAATATGATTGGCACCATATGTGCACAGTGCGGGGTTTCACATTTATATTTATATCAATTGCATTGATATCATATAAATTTTGAAGCCTCGTTTGAATTCCGCATACTTCCTTTCCTGGGTTTGTGCCAAGAATGGAAGTCTTGGCTTCCATGTGGTTGTTATGGATCCACTCGATCAACAACATCATCATCATCGCCATCAATCAACCTTCACCGTCTCAACCTCCCATCCTTCCGCCCATCCGGCTCCATCTACACGCCCGTCTTTGGCCTCACAAAGCACGGTCCTGCCGACATCGTAACCCCATCGGCTTCCCTGCCACGTTTTCTCCAGTCCCGGACGTTGAATACATCGAAAGCTGCAGGCTCTTTACCCCTGGTCCCTTCGCGTCATTGGCATCACCGCCCACTCCAGCCACCAAATTCTCTCCCCAAGGACCCCACTCTCTACATAACAAAGGTGGATTCTCACAGGACACCGCAGGGCATGATGCCCTCGAAACGTCGTGCGCCGGATTCTCCGGTCGCCGAACGTCCCACACCTTCCAAACGGCCGTCAATACAAGACCCTCGGAATACTGGCGCGCATAAATTCCGGGGATGTTCGTCGCGTGCAGTTTACAAGCAGATAAGCAAACTTGGAGAAGGAACATTTGGGTAAGGCATCGCCTTCTTACGGACTTGGGAGAGCGACGAACGGCAAAAAGAAATAGACCTAACAACTGTGGGGGGGTTGTAGATTGGTATACAAAGCCGAGGATACCAGGAATGGAGCAACGGTTGCAATGAAGCAATTCACGGTCACTAATGAGAAGGAAGGGGTATGTAAACCGAATCCCAGGGCCGTAGTGTCGATTTATAACTAACATATCCGGAAACAGTTTCCAATTACTGCACTTCGAGAAATCAAATATTTAAAACAGTTACGACACAAGAATGTCATACCTCTATTGGAAATGGCAGTGGATAAACCGACGAGTACGTTACTTCCAGAGATTCGGATTGCCGAGGTAGACGGCTAATGTTTTGTCAACCGAGCAGGGGGGAAGGATGGGCAGAAACGAGGAGTAATAATGATGGTTACGCCATATATGCATTACGATCTTTCTGGATTACTCGAGAATCCTCAAGTCAACCTCAGCGAGCCCCAAATCAAATGCTTTATGCTACAATTGCTCGACGGGATCAAGTACCTTCACCAGAATAACATTCTACACCGAGACATCAAAGGTACATCGAAAGAATTCGTTTGACGGCTATATTGTTTCCCGTACTAACACGGAGATGTGTCCTTAGCCGCCAACTTACTCATCAGCAACAAGGGTATCCTACAGATTGCGGATTTTGGATTGGCAAGACGATTCGACGAGCCAGCACCGACGCCCGGGTCCGGAGGTGGCGTTGCATTGCGACAGTACACAGGCAACGTTGTAACCAGATGGTATCGTGCGCCGGAGCTGTGCCTTGGAGAACGAAACTACACCGCCGCGGTTGACATCTGGGGAGTCGGGTAAAGACGAATGCCGTTTTTCTCTGCACCTAGAAAAATCAATACTAACACTGCATATCAGATGCGTCTTCGCAGAGATGAAGAAAGGGAGGCCGATTTTGACAGGAAACAGCGATACGCATCAAATCGAACTTATCTTCCAACTCTGCGGTTCGCCGAACGAGAGGAACATGCCTGGGTGGGAGAGACTCCCTGACGCAAGGCTTGTCAAGACCTTTGGAAACCACCACCGCACACTAGAGGCGCAGTTTAATATGTGAGTTGTCCGATGGCCTTCCTTCGATTAATCGGCAAGCAACTAATTTTGATTCCGCGAAATAGACTCGGAAGCTCAGGCGTGGCACTTTTATCGGAACTTCTCAAGCTCGATCCTCGTACTCGAATAAACGCCATGGACGCCTTGGAGCACGAGTATTTCAAAGTTGACCCACGTCCTTCTAGACCGTCCGACCTCCCTGAATTTGAAGACAGCCACGAGCTTGACCGACGTAAGAAGGGAGGCCAGAGGCCACTACCACCTGCCCCTGCAGGTGGAACTGTCGGGGTTGGGCCGTCGGCTGATTGGAATGGTGAGGTACCCCCGCCGTACATGAATGGCAATGGACGGCATGTTAGGCCGCCGCCACCTCCACCTGGTGGTAGACGACCGGCATGGCAAAAAGACGGCGAGAGAGGGGAAACAAGGGATGTAAGAGCACCCCCACCCGAAGGAGGTGCCGGTGGACACGGACATGGAAGGCAAGGCAAGGGAGGGAAAGACAAAACCGATACATACATCCCGTCATACAGGAGCGATGGCAGCAGACCGCCCAGGGATGATCGGCAGCCAAGGGATGATAGGGATTGGAGAGACAGCCACGAAAGAAGAAGAGATGAAAGAGGTAGTGTTGGTGGTGGTGGCGGCGGCGGCAGGGGTGGCGGTGATAGAAACCGAGACAGAGAGAGGGATAGAGAAAGAGAACGCGAAAGGGAACGCGAGAGAGATAGAGAACGGGCAAGAGAGTGGAGGAGGTAAGGGTCCGAGAGTATGTTTGTCACGCATGTGTTTCTACCATAATAGATATCGTGTCGCGGAGCATGATACTCGTTTTTCTAATCTTTTTTCCCCCTCATATCCCCGCTCAAAGAAGGCTGGTTTCCTTTCTTGCTTGGTTCTTTTTGTTTCCATTTTTTCATCGCTTTCGTTTGGTTTTCTATGCTGTTGGTGGCGTTCTACCTTTTCTTATTTCCCAAAGCCTCTGTGTCCTACCGAGCCTCTTTATTCCACTTTTCACGTCCGCCTTTTTTTTTTCCTTCGCTGGCCTTTCAATAACGTCTCTGAAAAATGCCCTTTTTATGCCTGCGATGTTCGCCTGCAATACTCCTATTTTAATGGCTTCTGCAATTAGTGCAATACGTTAGCTGCGCTTTTATTTATAAAACAAAGCAGCAGCGGGATACAGATATTGATCTTGATCATCCATTTGAAGTTTCTTTGCCTTTGCAATCGATCAACCAAAGTTTTGTTTTTGTTTTTGATTTGATTTTCTTCTCTATACCTCTTCTTATTACTATTTATTCTTCTTCCCCCGATTCCCACCCTTCTTGATCTTATCCCCACCTTTTTTAAATTTTTAAGATTATACTTGTAGATATCGATATTACAATTTAACTTACGGAGAATTTAAATTATTTACTATTCTTTGGCGAAGACTACCATTGTAAATCGATCATATATGCGGCCACGGAGTACATTATTGTTAATAGCAGTAGTCAGACCTTGGGATATATAGCCCGACAGTGAGAACAACGTGGAAATCAAACTGTAAAGGGATAAATCGGAGTCAAGGGGCTATGATATCAACCCTCTTCAGTGGGGGTTAACGTCATAATGTTAAAATTTATAGTGTAGTGATCCTCGTGATTGTATCAGTTTTTACTTCGTGTTTTTAGATTAATGTGATGGAAGGGCTTTGGTTTATCTTTCCTATACTTTGATTGATATCTCGGTAGGCCTCAAGTGTCACTTTTTATGCTCCTAAAGGGCTTGGATACAGTGTACAATTTTCTTGAAGACAGTAGTCTGGAACTTGGTTTTATATTGGCCGCTCGGATTGGTCCTATTGTCGTCCAGCCCGGCCTCGAGACTAAGTCCAGCCTAGCCCGCAGCGCAGTCCGACATCATCTTGATCGAAGGGAAGCCCGGCTGCGTTGCAAGTGTTGGAGATGGTCGGTGAAGTGTGTTGGACCGGACGTCCCAAATCGCAACCGCCGATTGGCTGCTTCTGGACACATATAACCCAACCGAGCCGTCGCCCATTTCAAGCTTCGCGAAACTAGAACTACGCACGCATCGCCAGGTCCACACGACTTTGTTCGCATCCCCCCATACTTTTGTTCAGCAAAAGACGCCTATACCGAGCTGCTGAGAGAACGTTGTATTCATATTTACCACCATGGAGGCAATACAAGATCAATTCCAAGCCATTGTCGATGGATTCATCGTAAGTCCTTGAACTCACAGCTTGATAGTTACTAAGCTAACCGTATAATCTCACAGGACTTTCAGGTATAAACAACCACCCCACTATGCCAGGTATCACCGCAAAGCAAAGCCTTTGGAATACTAATATGTATACATTTCCATCCAGGGCCAAAAACTCGCGGAACAAATAACAACATACACCCTCACCGTCTCCGCAATAGTTGGCTTCCTCGCCGGATTTGTGTCGCAGAATATCGTGTATACGCTGTACATCTGCCTCGCGGGCACGGCACTCACGTTCTTGGCTGTTGTTCCGCCATGGCCTTTTTACAACCAAGCTCCCGTTAGGTTTCTTTCTTCGGGGGGTGGGGGGAAGAGTAGTGGTGGGGTGGGGACTATTGTGGTCGATGGGGAGGAGGTGAAGGTTAGGACATGATTTTAACTCACGTGGTTGTGGTGGTTTTCTTGGGTTAGCATTTTGGTGTATCTACGCATGTATACGATTCTATTAATTTTTCTTGTCTTTTTTGGTTTATCCGTGGGTTGGGGATTCCAGAGACGTGCGGGGAATGTTGGGTGCATTGCTACCCATATGTCATGTCTGATATTCCAAGCCGGTGGAATGGGAAGGGTTTATTTCCCTCTCCCTTTCTAGCCTTCTTTCCCCAGGTCCTTTCTTCAAAGTAACTATAGTTTCCCGGAGATTTTTTGAAGTGCATAAATGAACACAAAAGCCGTCGCTACTATCCATGGCCTCTGGTTAATCATACCTGAATCCGGGGGAGGTTCAACGGTTCAGGTACCTGATTTAACAGTTGTGCAAAACGTCTCTGCATACCTCCCTCTCCCCTTTCAGACAAAAAATACCGAGTAAAATCAAATCGAGTAATCAAGGAATGGTGATAAAAATATATTTTTAATCTGTTTTTGGTATTTCAAGTTTCTAGCTACTTTAGATACATCTTTGACAAAAAAAAGAAACCACCCCAATTCACGACCTTTCCTTTCCTCTCTGTCCCGAAAGAATAGAAAAAGGTCTACGAAGTTATTCGTCCACATATGGGTGAAAAGAGAGAAGAGCTTCTTTAAATAGTTACAAGATTGATTGTTTCTTTTTGTTCCTTTTGAAAAAAAGGTAAGAAAAAAGGAAAGAGACAAGCCAACAAGGTTTTGGGTTTCTCCTAAAAGCTCCTGTAAAGACAAGGACAGCAGGAATCAAAAAATAATAGACAAAGAACAGCAAACAGGCTCAACGACGTAAAAATCCAAAATAGACAAGCAGTCAATAGATCGGTAAAGGTTATTATAAAAAAGGCCAAAGGAACGTGTCGGTAGGCATCGATCTCGTCGTACGTACGTTGGATGAGTAGACCAAAAAAAAAAAAAAAAGATATTACCAGGTATACAAAAAAAAGGAGGATTATAGGATGGTTCGAGAGAAACATATACACCAGAAGGGAACATGAATAGGCTTTGAAGAGAAGATAGAAGTATAAATAAATAAAACAAAAGGCTGGAAGCATAAATCGATTCAAGGACTTTAAAAAAACATACCTGACCTTGACTCGGAATACAAGTGTGTACGGTTGAAACCACCCAATAATAAAACAAGAGTTAAAAACGATAAAGATAGGAGTCGCAAATATCGCTATGATGAAGGACAGATGAAGAACAAGAAAACCGGAATTTCACCACCCTTCCTTCTTTTGCCATTCGAGGGAAAGACAACATGAATGCGAGTTGTGGATGCAATGCATGGAAAAGGTAAAGGAAAAAAACAAGAGTCCCAGAATGTACGAAAGGGGGCGTCGCACGGTGTACTAAGCAAAGAGAGGAAAGGTCGAGGAAATATCGAAGAGTGTGTGGTTGAGATAGAGAGACGTGTCGAGTTAAAGTCGTTTAGATCGTTGACTCTGGTCAAACTTCAGAGTCCCAAGATGTTCGGAATGCAATCAAGACGAACAGAAATGAAAAGCGTGAGGGTATTTTGTCAGTGTCTCGTCGGGATCATCAGGCGTGCTCGGAGGAGGAGGGTATGGGGCTAGAACTTGAGGGAGGTAACACGAGACATTCCAGGCCGCTCGGTGACCGACCTGATCTTCTCGGCGCCCTGTCTCATGGCTGCAACAATATCGATAGCCTTGGAAGCGACTGCTGGCATATCATCGCTAGCCGGCTCCAAGTCTTCGAAAATGTTTGTTGCTGGGACCTTCTTATCCAGGCGTTTGGGGCTTGGGTCTCGGACTGGCGACTGGAAGAAGGAGGTATCAAAGTAGTTATCAAGATCCTCAACCAAACCAGGTTCGGCAGGTTCGACCCATTGCTCCCACGACTGAAACATATTCGAGTCCCAAGCGGTATCGTTCCCACCAAAATCCCAGCTTTGCATCCAGGATGGCTCATCGCTAAGGAGCTCCATGCCCTTTATTGGCGATCCCACAAGATTTCTCACAAGATTGCGGTGCATTCTTAGGTTAGCACCTGGGCTGGCCGAGGCCGGTGGTTTGGAGATCGCCTTGACAGCAGAGATAGGAGTCTTTGGCGCTAATGCTGGCTTATGAGAGCGGTCATAGGCTCGTAAAGGTGACGACGAGCCGGGAAGCATAGGTGACCTACCGCCCATACGGGGGACAGGGCTTTCCATTGCAGCAGAAGAGCTACGAATACGAGCAAGCTCCTCCTCAGCACGACCTCTTCGAATTTTCTTTGGTGGTCCCATTCCAGTCTTGTGTCGGGTAACCGACGAGTCCAAACCTGAGAAGTATCCGCTATCATCGATATCATGACCTCCAGAAAGCCTCTTTCTCTTAGTCGTTTTCGACGATGAGAATAGACGATCAGCGCCAGGTGATCTATGGCGCCGTGTAATTGGAGGGGAGGAGTGCATGATAGGAGGGGATGATGGTGCAGGTGCTAATGCCTCAGAAAGAAGGCCACTGGGTATCGGTAACCCCTCCTCGAAAAGCGATGTGAATGAATCTCCAATGAAATCTGCCTGGGATGTGAGTCCTTGGTAATCGGGTTCCAAGGTGGCCTCATCAATAGTGGCGTCTGATGATATGGTGGGGAAATCATCGGTCGCGGGGACCGCTAGATGGTCAATGGGTTTTGGTAGTGGCTCAGTCTTGACAACTGGGAGATCCTCCTTCTTCAATGTCGCTGTCAGATCCTGCGATGACTTCTTCCTTGCAACAGTGCTATTGACAATTGCCGACCCTCTTCTGGTCTTCATCTTGATGAATTCATATTCGTAGCCTTCCGCAATTGTCCAGTAGTTTCCCTTACCCGGATCATCCTTTGGGCGCTCGACCTTAACGAACTTTTGGCTCAAGCTAAGGTTGTGTCTGATGCTATTTTGCCAGCCCGAATCAGCCGACTTATAAAATGTAAAATGTGTCGAGATCCATTTGTAGATGTGAGCGAGTGTGAGTTTCCGACCGGGTGCACGGATCAAAGCCATGCCAATGAGATTGGCATAGCTATAGTGTGGCTTTGTTCCATCATCTTCAGGGATAGGAAGTTCAGACGGATCAGGGAGGGTATCAGTAGGAGCCGGCCCGACACTAAAGGTGGGGGGTGCGGCTCTGGACTTTGTCTCCTTGACTTTCTTTTCAACTGGCTTTGTTACAGTTACAGCGGGAGGCGGGAGAGGCGCAGCGGCCTTGATGGGTTTTTCAGGGCTGAGGCCAGTAAGATCCTTAATCAATGCATCATGGAGTAACTGCTCGTCAGGAAGCAGGTTCTCCTTGTTCACCGACGCCGAAACCGGTGTCAATGCACCCAAAGATGATTTTCTAGTATGCGAAGAAGTACTGAAGACTGACAAAGGGGGTCTCTTCGTCGGAGAGATCGATGTGAAATTAGGTCGGGCAGGAGGCGGCAGGTTGACGTTATTCTTCAACGAACCCCTAGGCGGAGGTGGCATCTTATCCTGTAGTGAAGTACCCTTGGAAGGAGAGGGGTTAGAAGTGGTCGGAGGCTTAAATTTGAAATTCTGCTGTTGAGGCGGTCGGCCGTCTTTGATATTGCCTGAGATTTCCTGGAGAGCAGAGACTTTCTTTGCACTTGGCGATGTCGAGGAG
Source organism: Arthrobotrys musiformis (assembly GCA_036971715.1). Classification (NCBI taxonomy): domain Eukaryota; kingdom Fungi; phylum Ascomycota; class Orbiliomycetes; order Orbiliales; family Orbiliaceae; genus Arthrobotrys; species Arthrobotrys musiformis. Next base: position 1,270,683 of record JAVHJL010000001.1, on the reverse strand, counting down.
GATCTCGACCTGCCACCATTCTTTACACTGTCGGGGCTGGAATTTGGAGAGAAGTATCTGAAACTGTCGGCAGCAGGTTTGAAGGCATTTGTGACAGTTGGATGAACCGGCATGGCCGAAGCCGTCGATTTTGTCGAACCCTCCATCTGGAATATCTTGGGATGGCGGTACAACGCAGAAGGGGGAAACTGAAAAAAAAATGAAATGCGATTACGCGTGAATCCCACGCGTCTACTAGTGTCGATGCTTAATATGTCTCAAGATGATGCCCCTCTGGCAGTGCATGAATTTTTTTCACTGTCAATTTTTTTTTTTTTCTTTTCAGGGTTGTCGAGATTTGGTTGGTTGGAATAGTTTAGTCAGTTGGATAGTTAGTGGTGATGGAGATGGTGAAAAATGGTTGTGGGAGGTCGTCGGAGAAGGTCGGTGGAAGAGTTCCTTATGTCGTCCAAACGGAGGTGTAGGATGTGAAACCAATGTGACAGAGAAGGTCCTTTTTTTTCTTTCTGGTCCTTGTTCTCTTCTATCTTTGTCAGATGTCAAAGCACTAAAAAAAATTAAAAAAAATCAGGCACGGTCGGAAGCAAGCCCTCTTTTGTCCAGTAAGGAAGGATGTGAAATTCGGAAAGGTAGCACAGAACGGAATCAGAACAATTCAATGTGAAGGAGTGTGTGAGTGTGTGTGAGAGAGTGCGGTCGTCAATTGGAAGGATTGGATAATATGTATAATTAAGAATATGAATAGAACAAGACCAAGAATAAGAATAAGAAGCAGCAGGCAGGCAGGCAAGCTGAACTGGACGACGGTAACTACTGTGCACAAGCAGGCAAGCAGCAGACGGGCAAGGAAAGGAAGGAAAAAAAGTGGGTGACGACGGGTAGAAAATTGGGGCCGGAACACCAGTAAAAGGACGACCGGGAATAAGAAAATATGGGCGGACGAGAATGTCTCTCACTGTTCAAAGCCTTCTTTTTCTTCCCACGCACGCCCTGGCCAGGTGTGTGCAATTATTTCGGGTTAGAATGGCTAAAATGCCCACGCTTCAATTCATGAGCAGCAAAGGAGTAAAGTTCTCTCGTTCGCACTCGCTCGTTCGTTCTTACACGTTCTCGTCAAAAAGAAAGAAAAATGGAGGAAAGGGTAAGCGCCGAAATTTGGGGTGCCAGCAGCTGAAAGGAGGTTGATTCCTGGCAATGAGGCCCGATTCAGCAAGCTGATTGAAGAAGTGTGGTGAAAGCGAAAGCTGCCTGTCCGCTCCAACCGATGCTAACTGGGGGGTACTGGGGGTGGAAAGATGAAACACCGTACCCTTATCCACGGCCTCTGCTCACGCTGACCCGACTTACTTGACGCCCGGCTAACAATCACAGTTAGGTCACTTCACTTATCCGTCGTCGGGAGATAAAGATAGAGGGAGAAGATCTATTAATACTATCGGTCGGGGGGTTGAAGAAACGTAAAGGCTCGTGAGAACGAGGAGGAATACGTCTACCAATAGCACAGAAAGAAACAGAAGGGAAAAAAGAAGAATGCGACGATGTGAAGATGGAAAGAGAAGGAGGAGAATCAAGAAGGAGGGGAGCGGGAGAGATGAACTCAGACGAACAGGCTAAGTAGGTGGGTAGCGAGCGATTAGTGACTCGGGAAATACTTGGACATGTACATTAACATATGTAATGTACATACGCCGTGTGGAGGTAATGTACTCCGTACCTCTGCCTTGGACAGGTCCGGTTCCGAAGCTGTTCCACACAAGTTTGGTATCATGCGCATGCCATATCACATCGTACAAGGTATTCGAGAGATAACCCTGTCATATCGATGGGAGAGGTATTTCCCGTTGACAGTGGGCACCACCATCGCATTGCATTGTTATCATATCGTTCCATCGAGTGCCCGATTGTGTATGTGTGTATTCGTATACACGGTACAATGCGATGCGCGAACCCATCTCGCGTCTACAGGCTCGAAACATCCAAAATATCAACAAGATATCATATGGGAAGAGCCCATTGCATCGATCCTCTAGTCGATGCCGCCGACAAACCGTGCATGACCGGCATGTCGACGAATGGTGTGGTGACGCTACAAAAGCCAATTTGCTTTCCATCTGCAGCTAGCTCGAAAAAAAAGGTGGGGAGACGTGATCTCTCTTCCTGTTGGGCTAGTGGGAGACCCATACAAGGTTAGGGCTGATAACGACAATCTTACTTCCTGCTGAGGCTTGCAGCTCGTCATTTTGGAGCCTTCCTCGCAGCCTTTGGCAATCGGAGTCGGTGGCTATGTCAAGACAGCATTGATTTTAAAAAGGCATTGAAGCATCTTAAGGATCTATCGATATCGAGTAGAATGGCGGGGCAAGGTGCATACATACTTACATATACTTGCTGGGACCCATTCCTTTCCGGCCTCATCTCCGAAGCGCAGATAGCTAGTCAATCAACGTAAATGCAACAAATGCATACCTATTGAATCCAAGCAGCACGATTAGATTGATTTGATTCGATTCTATTCGATTTGAGGTCACTGTGGTCGACCTGCAAGATGCATATAAAATGCGGTGGCTGGGAGGTCAACTGCTTCAGGTTGAGGTTGATGTCAATGCGGGCTCGCCGTGTGACTCTGCCGATGCGTTGGCACCAACACATTCGGTCGTTTCCCCCTAACCCGACCTGCCAAGACTTTTACCCACGGCGCAGACCAACCAGAACGCGTGCTTCGCGTCGCAGCCCGCAAAAGCAAAACACCACTTTAGCTGCTATTTTTCGAATTGGCCCAGACAGGGGGAAGCATTTGCAAGCCCACATTACTCTGTAATTTCATCACCCGCCACGCCCGTCAGGGTGAGGAAATTCAAGAAAGAACAAAAAATCCAATCACTTATTCATTTCTGGTTTAGTCCGTCAATCCAGGAAAGCCTCTCAATAAAATGTTGAAGCTTTCGGAAGCGGAAACCCATATTGAAATCGGGCATTAAATGCCAGATCGCTTTCTGACAGGCGAGCAAAACCAGTTCGAACGTGAGTGGCCTGAACATCCGATGTGAACGCGTCCACGAATGTTCTTTTTTACCCCCGAGCGCGCACAGGCTGGCACGGCTTGCTTAGTTCCATAGTAGAGCTCGGGCTATTTTTCCAAGTTTTGAGACTCAATAAGACTGCCTTTTCCGGGGGCTTTTAAAATCTGAATGTTAGGTCGAAAGCAACCCTACCCGTATTTCCCAGCAAGGCCTGAAACGTAACGTCATTGGCTCGAAGCGATCAATCTATTTTCTCCATCCTTGCTAATAAAGTCAGAATTTTCCAATTTTGCAGTCATCATCGGCTGACCGGATTGGCAAAAGTTGGTGTAAAAGTTGGGATACCTTGCGTGGAAACTTCCGTGCTATCACTGCTAAGTCCAACAGCTATTACAATCGAAGATCGCACGAGTTTGAACTAAACCCCGCTGGAACCCGATGGATATCAATTGAAGGGAATAAAGTTAAAATAAAATAAACGCCAGGGACAAATTTCTTAAATCTAAAAGTTAAAGAAACCCCCCACAAAATCAGCATAGTAGAATTTCAAGATAGCAATCAATTATCCACATTGATCAAAATTGAACCCGATCGGAGCTAGAGAGCTCGCGGCCATGCTTGATTACGCAAGGGGGGTGCCATACATGTATCGAGTTTGAGAGGAACGACATACCGGCTACCCCCCCTTTCCCATGCCTGACGTACAGCTTTCCCCTATAGTGACAGGTGACGATTTCCCATTCCGCGGGAGAGTTACGTTGGTTCTAGGTCTGAATTGACAGCTCGGTATTTGAAACAGTACCTTATAACGGCACCATTTTACCACACCATGTGTGTGTTGTCCTTGTTGCAATTTTGTGCGGCAAATTGGACTGTGTAAATCGATGAATGTAGAAATGTAATTGATAAATTTCCAACGATCCTTTTTTCTGGCTCCTGAAGAATGTTGAAGATAGCCATACCACTATACACTTTGTGAATATGGGATAGCTAGACGTCTATACCTCGTAGATCAAGCACACAGCATAGCATACCCGAAGACATTCTACAGCCGGGCCCCCGAGACATCTACATCTAGGCTGTAAGGTCATCGGTATGCCCTAAATTTCACCAGAGTATATCCTCCCAATTACCTAGGTATGTAGAATGATAAACCTCGATAAACCCTTTCTGATTAGGACTAGCTACAAACCCGGTGCCAGACTCGGGTTATGTTTCTCAGTGAGCCGGTTCTCATATCCGCGCGGTGGTCAGTATATTTAGGATCTTGAAACTCCTAGCCAGCTTGGTTTCCAGTGCCTCAAAATGCCGAAGCTATCTAAAACCAATAGTACTAGACCCTTTCACTGTCTCACCATGTGGTTTAAGCGTGAATATCTCAGGCCTATATTATACATTCTAATCAATTGGATCCACATACGCATACCGCAAGTCACCCGACCTCACCCTGTAGATATAATAATCACAGCCTGTATATATAACACGGCCCGTAGACATAGTCGCCGCAGCTTAGTCTAGATCTCGAACCCAGACCGCACAAAGGGATATCTCTACAGTCTGTAGATCTACAAATAGCGTTGCAACATGTTAACAATGAACGTGACATGCAAAATTTGCTATATATTTGAGGCTATTTTATCGCCTCGAGTCCAGGGCTGTTTTATACCACATGTGCCAATCATGTCAATCTATCCCAATTCCACCCGTTCCACCCAGCTGATCAGGGTATAATCCCTTCATTTCAATGTTCGAATTCGCCGACGGACCATGGGCCAACTTGTTGCATTTTGAACGCCGGAAGATCCATCAGTCTGATCGGATACCAGCTGATCGAAATTAACAAAACTTTAAACGGCAGTGTACTACTAGATGTACGATCAGCAAAGATCGACATATTTTAGGGAATCGTGGCCGTATCAAGTAATAATGTCTATGTCGCTTAACCTATGTGGATTCACGTAGTAGACCTACGATATATTTCCGTCTGAGAGGAGTAATAGACGGGACCAGATCAGTAGTACTGCAAGGCCGACAGCTGGAATACTATTTTGAAGAAAATCGTCAAGATGTCCGAGATCCTAGCACATCCCGTGCACACACTTAGACTGCAAAAAAAAAAAATGTCGCTCAAAAACCCGGTCTTTGGATTCAAAGAAAACTGAAATCTCTCCAACGTTTTGTAGGGTATTTATCCCATGAGAGTTTACACCTGTGAGAATGAGGCCCGCTTGTATCACCTACAGATTCTATTCTCAACCCGCCCCATGGCGGTTTAAGGATTGTATGCATGACCGTATACCATTTTTTAATTCAGAGGATAGAACAAGATTCTTTGTGGTGTATAGCCCGAGGCTAGGAACAGGGTGAAAAATATATATATTGACTCTTCACACGGAATTAATTGCTGTATACATTGATCATGAGTGTCGATATGATGTTTTATCGATAGCGGCTATAGCTAACGAGAAATGCTGACCCCCGAGGTCAAAAGAAAAAGAAATGCACACCTTACATATATACCTTTCTAGAATCCTAGGAATCTACTCACCTGACGACCTAACTCTAAAGTTCTTTTGGGGTGTAAAGCCAAGGGGTCTAGAGACAAGACACATTCTATGTATCTCTGTATATATACATGCACATGGCTCCATAAGAATGGGCCCACATACATGCATGGAAACGGCAGGGCTATATAAATACACATCCGCAGCTACATTTGGTTTACGAGATAATAAATATACGCGCGGGTCTTTATCCGGTTAATACCCTGAAATCTTTTGAATTTTTACTCCGTTGTATACAATTAGGAACGATTTGTACTCCGCCATAGCCCCGGTACCAGTACCCTCGAGACCACGATACTAGCTTCTATTCCTCATAGTGATTAGCAAATTTATAGCATTATAAATGTATCTTATTTATCACCTGTCCACTATTTTGTTGAAAAGTACTTTTAAAATCCCATGATCCACAATTTCGGTTCACCTTGATAAAAAATATGCCCCATGGTTTACACGAGCGTTCACAACGATAAAGTCTCGCACGGCCGATACCAGAAACCTTTAACACCAAGAAAATAACATATATATTTCAAAAATAGCTAGGATCAATGTAGCCTCGAATATATGCCTAGCTCCTAACTCTGAGAGAACCAAACATTGGACGTGACAATGCCGGATGGCTTATACACATTCTCATAAATTGTGCCGCTCGAAAAGTTTTCCGCTGTGTACTACTGATAATAATTTGAGCCCACTACATAAGATGTAGGATGCCATTTCCACTAAGAAATATATCATATGCTGCTTGATCCCTTGTGTCTCGGAGGTGGCTTTATTACCGTTAGTTTCGACTTAAGACCGAGTTTTACCTAATGCATGGCCGCCCAGAAGGAGAGACGTGGACCATTCCTCCCTACGATCTCGAGAAATACTTAGTCTATCGAAGCCATCTTATCCTACTCTAAAATCTACACATTCTTGCATATACAGAAGCACTTTACGGACTTGCTACACAAAGAACGCTCGAACTTTCCGGTAGGATTTCAAAAAGAGGGCTCGTAGATCGGTTGTAAAAATACCATACTCAACGTTATGAATTTTAGGAAACCTCTGATAGATTTAATACAATATCCAATTACGATTGCTAGTGCCCCACTCGCTGTTCAATATTTGGAGCGGGCCCACTCAAACCCAGCCCTATGGCCAAACTAACCCCCAGTGAATAGTATCGTATAAATATGCCTGCTAGCTGCTTCTTTCTGCATTCCTTAGTACCGACTCAACTTAGGCATGCAATAAATACTTTGTCTTGTTCAGGTTGTATTCAATATTAATAATCCCGGAAATTATTATATGAATGATTACCTTTAAATCATTTCGACCTCGATTAATAGGGCGGTTCCGTAGAACCGAACGGTATCTCTGCCCGAGGGGCTGCCTTACACACCGGGCATACCAAGTCAACTAACCACACGTAACAAAACATGAATATTGCAAAGGAGGAACTATGAAGTGGCAAAAATTCAAGCTAATAGACGGGATGAAGCCAAGAACGAGAGCTCCTACAGCTGACACAGACCCCCCTCCCTAAAGAGAACCAGAATGATAATGAGAATATAGTTAGGCTCCTGTTGGTGCATGTTAGATCTATAACGGCATTGGACTCGCTTGATGTGCCCTATCACAAAGTGTCCCGTGAACATCAATTGCATCATGTTCTCGAGACTTAACAGGAAAGTGTAAGAATTGATTGCATGCAATATTTTTGCGTTCCTGTAACTGCTATTAGTGGATTCCGTTGTTAATGCATGTGGACGGTTGATCTATATGCATATCCCGTTTGATAAACTAAGCAAGTACCAGGGTTACTTTGTGGAAGGCAGGCAGGAGGATTCAACGTTATTTACTGTAAATCGGAGTATTGTAGTCAGCCTTAATGGCCCGGAGTCTATAATCTTGAAATTCTAGGATTTGGCCCCCGAAATGCGGTGGTGTCTCTTCATGTGATGGGGGAAATCCTTATCACCCGAAGGTATGCGTCAGCTTACTGTCACGTAGAGCTTTGAATACAGACTGAAACGGCATGGTACCTTGGGAATACTAAGAAACTTTGAAGTTATTCCGTGGACACGGCATCCCATAAAGTGCCTGTAAATCTTTAAGGGCCTCCAGTGAAATCTTTTTGAACAAATGCAAGAATGATAACGGATAATATCACAATTTTAAGCCAGTGACAGTGGTAGCTAACCGATCAACTAAAAGCATATAATCTGAATATTTCCACGATGATCAACCCGGATATACCAGGTTTGAAGATTGTCCAAAATTTAGTTTTTGCGAAGTGGCTTGATTTCCCACGAGCGTGCACGGGGTTACTCGCGAGTAAGTGTCAAGATACGAACCCAAAAGAGGAACAATCGAATTACGAGGATTGATTGTGACTTTTTCTCTGCGCCGCAACAGCCCACTTCCAGAACTAGAAAAATGGGCCGACAAGACCTCGTATTCCTCGGCGAGCTAGGCGATGCGCATGCGGCGAGACGGTCCTCGTCCCAGGATGAACTGTAAACGACAACCTAGGCGTCTTTCGAAATTTCATAATTTCAAAATCTGGGAGAATACTCCAAACACAGAAGAAGGCTGCCTTGCAAATAGTTGAAAGAGTACTGAGGGGGGGCCCTCCAAGTAACGTATTGACTTGTATATACCAGTGAAATGTATCATTGGGCTAGGCCACGTCTCTTCCAACCGGTGAAATTTCCTAACCGGAGTTCCTATTAATATATTTCCCACGGGTGAAAATCTCACGGACTTAATACAGAGGATGAATGTACAGGTCGGTATTCCGGTGCCGAGCAAAAGCTTACCAACGAGTTCTTTTCCAAACGTTAACGGAGCAAGGCAATCGGTCAAGATCAGTGTTGAATCGCATGATAATCTTCGGTTCATAATATAAGATGATATACCGTTGAAGATACCGTCGTTTTAGATTTTGATCTATGCGACCCCGTATCGCTTTATATCTACTTGCCTTACGGAAATACCGAATCTTCGGATATATTCGACGATCCTTGAGCCTCGTTAGATGAGGTGTAGAATATGCTAATACATCCGGATCTCCGATATCGTGCCATCAAAGCAGCCCCCCCTTGCATGGGGGGTAGTATTCGCTACACATGGCCGATAACAGTTTTTTTCCAGAACAGCATAACTAGTCCAACAAATGCCCGCGCTCCAAAGAAATCGATAATCGACCCACACGTTCCGAACCTAGAATCCTTCGATTCTCGGCTGTAGGGTGCCGGCAGGGGGACTTTGATGCGGTGCCTTTAAGGCATCTATCCTCACAAGTGGAGGCTGGGGAAAACCCTTTTTTTTTGGGTTTGTTCAGCCTCCCGATATATTATTAGTTCGCATAAAGTATCTGCCGGATGGAAAATATGTACTTGTGCATGTACTATGTATGCACTATTTATTCTTCAAGCTCCAAAGAGGCCTTGATCTCACGTAAATACAGGATATCTTGCTTTTCTGCTTTCTGCCAGTAATATGCAAAAGCGGAAAACACGGCGGCAAACGTAAACGGGGGGAAATTCGGGAAAGCGGGAAAAGGGTAAAACCAATATCCCCCGAATAGACAAAAGCGAAGCATTACATGATCCATACGAGGGAGGGAGGGGGAAGAAGGAAGGCTGCTAGCAAAAGAGAAAATGACGGGAAAGGGGGAAGAATCTCCAAGACAGCAAGATGTGATCCTTCTAAGAGGTTGGAAAAACTGAAACCATAAACCGAGCCTGTGATTGAAAGCAAAGGGAAAAAGAAGATGCACCTCCCCAAACAGTAATCCAATCTATGACAAAAAAGAAACGTAGACACTTCCCCATAATCTAAAATAAAAAACCCCAGATAAAGCAAAGTCGGTTTCGCGAAATTTCGAAAGGGAATGCAGAGCGGATAAACGAGCGAAGAGAAATAGAAGGATCGGAAGCGACTTCAACTATTTCGCATTATATCATACACCAGACGCTATGCTGAAGCACACGGTAAATACACTCAACGTAAGACGTTGAGGGGTAGAATTGGTAAAAATGTGCAGATAAAGAAGGTAAGTGGTAGAGACGATAGATATATTAAAATAACCGCCAACTTTTAGACAAGCGGGAGGGCTCAATAATAAAAAAAGGTAAATTTATGGAAATACGAGAGTATGAGGGAGCCGGAGCTCGTATGAAGAGAATTCGTGACGAGAAGAAATGGATGTTAGGTTCGAGTGTTGATCTTCAATCCATTCATATAGAAGTTGATGGATTCTGAGATTTCCTCGATAAACCGTTTAGTCGTATAACATGCGGACGGACATGCTTCGTGGACGACATCGACATTTTTACTCCTTTTTCACAATTTCCGATGCCGATGGAGGTTTCGAAAATCCGTGATCCTGGGAATTATGCCTTCTCACGCCGGACTAGAGTCATTACGTCAAGATCCTACATGATTGAGCACAGGAACGTTTTAGCTTACCTCGGTGGCATACACTGGACGTGCATTCATCATTGGCATGGGTGCCATGCTCTGTCCATGTCCTCCACTAGTCCCTGACTGTGGGTCATAAAAGTTTGTTTCGGCGTAGTTTTCTTGGGTGGGTTGCAGCAAAGTTGACCAATCCAATTCATTGGGCTGGTGTGCATGGTGAAGAGAGCTATAGAGAGTATCGTGGATCGTTTGGCGACGAGGTTGCTGGTAAGGAAGGGTCCGCGGTGAATTCTGCATCCCAGACATATGGGGATTGGAGGTTTGGTTGAATTGTTGCTGGTGCCCCTGTTGTAGGTGGGTCGAATTATATTGGTGGGCCATACCAGCTTGCTGTTGCTGTTGCGCAAAGTTGAAAGACTCCGTTGTGTATTCGTGAGGCGACGAAAGTGTCGAGCTTTGTGTCGTATTTGGCTGAAGATAATTGTTGTATCTTTCATTTCCATGTTGCATCCCAGTTTGAACGTGGGACACGACCGCGACGGAATGTCTCTTCATCGTCTTTAGGTACGTGCACTCGAGATTACGGGATGCGCATCTCTGACATGGTTGGCCATAGTCACAGCGGACTTTCATCCTCGCACATTCGTCGCATGTTCCGGCTACCGGGCCTTGCCTAGGGAACTCTGGGAAGGCCGGCGCACTAGCTGCAGCCGTTGGTGCATACATCCCAGGGCTAATGATCTCAGCGGCAGTAGTGGCAGGAGTCTGAGTATGCGAGGGGCTCCTCGGCATATTGTTGTAATCGTATGTCAAGGTCTTCCTCTTCGGGCCAGTAGGCGTCTTTCCAGCCGCCAGCTGAGCGGCAGCAGCGGCTTCGCGGGCTGCATGGGTCTGCGAAAGGTGGGTCGCATTTGTTGGATTGCCTCTTCTTATTGAACATTTTTGGAAATGTCGTTTTAGGATGTCACTACGAGAAAAGCAATCCTTGCACAGCGGGCATTGGTAAGGCCGGTCCCCAGTATCTGGTTCAAATCAATTAGCGATTTCCACACATGGGTTCGAATCTGAATCACTGATTCTCTTGGAAACTCACGTCGTAGGAGGTGGCGCTTCAGGTGTTTTGCATGCAAATATGTTTTTGCGCAGTACGGGCAAGGAAATTTGCCATTTGCGTCCTTTGTGGGGGGCGCCACTGGAAACGGAACATTGGTAGCAAATTTCTCGCCCGCCTTACTCGCTGTCCTCGGTCCGCTCGTAGCGGTATTTGGTGCAACCAAAGGAGCCTGCGTAACACTCCCACGATGGGTTCCCGGTGGAGCGGAAGCTAACGGTGCCAACGCATTTTGGTGCTGTGGTTGCTGTTGCATGGAATTCGTCGGCATCGGCAGCAGAGGGACGGGCTGTTGTCTATGCGAACTAAACGGGGTCGAATTTGATAAATTCGTGAGATTCTGGGCTCCTTCGTGCTCAGTTAGCCCCGCCGGAGCTATTCTTTGTTGAGGCATTTGCGTAGAGTATGATGTCGGCGCGGGGCCAGAAGAATAAGAAGGCGCAGAACTGAAAGACGTTGAATTCATGCCTGGATAGCCAGAACCACTGACTGGAGGTTGATGCATTGAGACTGAATTGTTTCGCGAGTAGAACTGTTGAGGTTGCTGGTCGTGAAGAATCCTTTCCATGTCGGTCATGAAGCAATGTTGTATATGTCCACGTCCAAGTTTCCTCGTAACAAACTCGAGGAACTATCCCGAAGTACCGAAGCCCAGATCCTTTTATCCCTAAATCCCAAACCTATTAAAGGGATGCTTTGGCCATCCAAAAATAACTTGGTGATGCGCTGGTAGTAAATGTCCAGATAGGTGCTTCCCCCCAAAGCCCGGAGAGGAGATATATATGAAACTGAAGGACCCGAAGAAAATGTCAGTGAAACCGACTATAAATGTCGATGCAAAAGATTGCAAAGGGGAACGACGCCGATGCCCGTAGAAAGGAGTTCACTAGCAGACCGCCCCACTTGACCTCAGGTTGTTATGCTCGCTGGCAGATACAGACTTTGAAGTCACGGTTTGGAATGATGGGATTAACGCCTGACAGCTCGGTCCGGCACCGAACCAAAGCGTGGAAATAGAACGCCTCTTATCATGACTCGACTCGAAGGACATGTTTTTTTGGGTTCCGAAGGCCCGTTCGTCATTCTGCTGTCACAAGGTACTTACGGGAATATTTTTTCTTAAAAAAAGGAAATCGTTTTCGTTTGACACAAGGAAGGATAGAATTCACGCAAGGAGAATCGTTAGGAGCTAGCTGATGTATGGCGTCGAAGATGGAAGATTCAAAGTGTCGATATCAAAATCCAAAGCGGATTTATAGTCCACGGACTTGAGGAGAAGTTATAGATTAGAGATTAAGGTATATGCAGAGGCCGGTGCAGATGGAGGGAGAAAAATGCGAGCGGGAGGCCGACTGTAAACGGATAATTCGGTTAGATAAAACGCTGCCCTCGAATCGATTGAAACCGGGCAAGACAGAGGCAAGGAAGGACAATCGGGGTTTACAGGTAATAGTCCTACCAAAAACTGAAGTTTAGATAAAAGTTATGCGGCTGGTGAGCTGAATGGAGCAGCTTGGGAAAATGTAACTGCTGGATGATCCACTCGCTTGGGACTGCGAACAGTGCAGGCTGCGGGTTGGATCAAGGCCTAAACGTGGGCTGCAAAGGAGGAGTATGGATTTTTAAAAATAAAATAAAATCAAAAAGGAATAAAAAACATGTATCGAAGTATATAAAAAGGGAACCCAACCACTATCCGGAATTAGAAAGGAATACTTGTTAGGCAGTCCGTGGTTTGTGGGTATCTTGTCGTTATATGTCAGTTGATATGGGGGTAAAAAGAAGGCTGTTTGCTGGGTTCTGGTAATTTTATGGGACGAGGTTCGAGAAAAAGCAGCGCCCGACTGACACGAACCGCAATATCAATCTGTCCCTGGTTCGTACGATATGTAGTGCCAAACACTGATATAGGTTGGGGTCAAGACGTCAAAAAATATTATTCTGATTTGGCCTGCTAAAACGCCTCTACTTTTCCAGGAACCAAGTCAATTGCTTGGACTGGGTAATTCCTGTGCAATGTTTTATTTTTGTTTCTTTCGTTCGTTACCAATTCCCAGTAAAAAAAAAGAGGGTGGGTACTGGTGCCAGGCTCTTCAGTTCCGTGTTTTTTGGGGGAGAAATTGTTAGGGAAGGGAAGAAATCGAAGCTATCCTGAATGAAGACGCTAGATGCTCCACAACTCTGCGGACAAGCCAAAGTATCGGTATGGGATGATGAGGGGAGGTGCAGGGTGCCAGAAAAGACAAGGAAAAAGAAAACATTAAGGAAAAAGAAAGCCCAAAAAAAGCCGCCAGAAAAAAACAATGAGGTGAACCAAGAACTAGAGGGGCTAAGGTCAAATCCACTGATGTTGACTGCGCTACTAAGCTGCAGCTAGCGACGCCTGATAATTTGCTCGGATGGTTGTCGTACCGGAAGCCTCAGTCTCGGGCTGTTCTGTATTGGGGAAGGAGGTCAATATCGTGACTAGGGTGGGAAAGCGAAAGTTAGGTTCCCGGGTATATGCGAACTTGTTCCCAAGGAAAGAATAAAAAATAAGAAAAAGGATAAGGGAAAACTGGGAGAATTGAGAATGAGGCAGGTATGAACAAGAGACGATCGCAATAGTACTGCGTAGTGACAAGATCCCCAGAAGAGGAGACTTGGAAATTAATCTTGTGAACCAAATGCGCAAGTCACAGACGATTGTAGCGGGATGTGGTTCAAATTGATAATGATGGTTCGGTGTGTCCGCCACTAAGCAGGCAGTTAGTTAGATACTACCCTGCAGATTAACTTCAGGATATTGGAGCTTGTATAGACGGACGTTGTCTATAGTACATACATACTACAACTTCCCCAGCAGCAGTAACGGGTCAAAGCTATATGTTTCGCATAATAAGGGTGGGCGCTGCGCGCGACGATATATAAAAAAAAAAAAAGAAAGAAAGAAGGGGAAAAGGGAAAGAAAAAGGAAAGATACCTACAAACGTACATACATAGGCAGCATGTACAGTCAGGCCGGTCCTGGGCACGTTGTATGGAACATGTTCAGATGGAATCGCAAACCAACCCTTCCCGGTCCACGTTGTAGAGGAGTTTCGCACGTTATGGTGATAGTACAGAATTGCGGTCTGGGGTCGCTTGGAATGAATCCTTGCCAATTCCTGATTTCTGGATATTTGAAATTCGATCAATGAGGGTTTTGGGAAGGCTGATTAAATTGATATCATGAGCCCACTAAAGTTGGGGAAAAATAATATCTATTTTTGAACATTGATCGATGCAGTGCTATGGCAGTGCACGGCTCGACATCAACATGACTTGAGATAACGTGCAATACGAGAATTCGAATATTGACCTAGCAGAAGCCGAATTCCGTGCCTTGCTTCATTTGGAGTTCAATCCAATTTGAAGGGTTGAACAACCTCGCTGATAGAACCAATCCAAGCCAGATTACTTGGATTCAATATTGCTTTTAATTAAGGGTCGCCAATGAGCTCGGGACATTGTCACTAAACTACCACAGGAAGAGGCAAAGGCGAGGAGGCATCGTCACGAACGTCTTAATGGCAGATGTGGAATAGATTGGGCAGAACCTGGTGCTGGACAGCCATGCGGAAGGTTTCGGCAGGCAATTCAGTTGGACAAGGGTCTGCAAACATGCATGACAAGGCACGCCGTGAAGGACAAGCTTGATTGTATGAGAAACTCGACCTAGCTCGCGCACGTTCGACACGACACGCAACCATCCCCCAGCTGAACGGCGGCCCTAGTCTGATCTGAATATAAATCCGAAATCCGTTAATGAACTTGGTCTAACCAACTCAGGTCATATCTGATGATCTTCAGACTCCTGGTCACTGGACTTGATATTTTGCACACACACACACACACACACACACACAAGCCGTCGTATACGATGCCATGTATGTTTGTAGTGTCCTCCTCGCATTCATATCCCGACAAACCTTATTGTTTCGCGCCATTATCACTGATCAGGTATCGAATATACATATGTAATGTCCCATTCTTGTTCTCCGTTAGTCAGGGGGTGATATGATTCAGAAGGGTATCAGCAACTTCTCTCAGTTTGTTTGCCGCACCTAGACGAGAGAGTTTAGTTTGCGAGACAAAGCAACTCTTACCCCTCCATCTTGGCTATCGACCCAAAGTTTGCAACTCCAAGAGAGCTATTATCAATATCAGAGACATACTTTCTGCACGACGAACACACCTTTGCAGGTATGTCTTTGGCTTTTATTCAGGCACCAACGAGTCGGACAGATGGTTGCAGGGGATCTAAAAAAAAAAAAAAAAAAAGAGCCGGGTATACGAGCCCTCAGAGATCTAGTTAGAGCAAGGACACCACTTGCACGGGAACGCCTTGATGAATAATTGCGCAACCGCTGGAATCATGTCATTTGAACCAATGCAGCCATTCCAGCCATGCTGACATCGAAGGCGAACCGAGAAAAAAAACACCTCGACACATTCTTGAGCTTGCTCATGCAGGATACGATTGAGACAAACCCCTGGCTGCTGCCATCTCGACGGCAGTGAATACCGTTTCATATGATCTGATGAGTCGAGGGGAGTGAGAGGAAACCCCCTCATTTTTCCATCAGATCAAGCGAAACTTGAAAACTTGGGTTTTTCTTAAGCTTAAATCCAAAGAAGATAACAATCAGTGAGACTCCCAGTGTCGCGGGATTGGGCATGTCGGTTCTCCTATATTGCGGTTGGGACCGTTCCACCCGGATCGACCCAAGCTTTCGTAACCTAACCTTTGCAGGAGGTGGTTTGAGATTCCATGTGGCTCTAACAAAGCACGAAGAGTTTAACTAGTAACAATTTCTCGCCCTCGCTGGTGGTGCATATTTTTTCCGCGCAGGCTTCTTCGGCCATGGTTCCGACCTTTTTCGGGTTAGTAGAATGATGCGGAGGCGCAAATTAGTCTTCTAATCACACCGACCACCCGTACGAGCGAGACATCTTATCA
This sequence comes from Arthrobotrys musiformis, assembly GCA_036971715.1. Taxonomy (NCBI): domain Eukaryota; kingdom Fungi; phylum Ascomycota; class Orbiliomycetes; order Orbiliales; family Orbiliaceae; genus Arthrobotrys; species Arthrobotrys musiformis. The sequence continues at coordinate 1,254,597 of JAVHJL010000001.1, read as the reverse complement.
TCAAAGGTATCATGATAGGCTGGGAATGCACCAGAAGTGGCAGCCCCAGCCCCTATTAACCGGTGCTCTTCTTGTTCAATGCTAGCGGCCTCGTGATATGCTTCGAGAAGCGATGCCGAAGTAAGTTTTCTTGATCGCACACGGCACATCAGAGCTGCACGAGGGAAGTCACGTTTCAGCCTGCGGATTCGTAAGTGATAACCCGATGCAGTAAATCCCAACCATTCAAATGTGATTCGTCATATTTATCACATTGCTGAAATTGTTTTAGTCCAAGTTTAACCGCGGTTAACGTAGATCTTCCATTTACTTCTTGGAGTGGTGGTTAGGTTGAGCGATTTCCGAGAAAGCGGATGGGTGGAAGAAAGAGAACCAACCTCCAAGGTTACGATGTCGATTCGCTTTCCGTTGTTGGCCCTATCTCAACTTTCTCGGGCAGCCAACTGATTAGCCGAATTTCAAGTGTTCGGGGTGCATTTCTTGAGCCTGAATAACAGTGTGCCGGTGTTAGGAGAAAGTAGAGTTGTCGTCGTCTCCGGGATCCAGTCAAGCGGTTTGGTATCCTTGACTGCCGTCCCGTGTTGCAAAAGTTATCACTTGACCTGGTTAAGGAGGGGGTTTTCATCCCTTCGATGTCGACGCCAGCAGGTTTTACCGGAGGTTTTCTCGATTAGGAAGATGCGACAAGACGTATCAATTTTCTCTTTGGATGGATTAAGTACAAATATTAAAAACGATGATTTCAAGGGGAACCCTTGCTGGTCACCAGTATCTTGGATATGTCGACGCCTCTCGTCCTTGAAATTAAAAGTTTCCAGAAAACTCATTACATTCCGTGCTCCTGAACATGTGGCCGGAGAATTTCCAGGAGCACGCCTCGAGGTTATATTTACGGAATACTCGACAAGCACTTCGAAACGCACTTAAGCACTTAGAACCGATGGGCTGCTATGGTGTGATGCATTGAGAGTAGACAGTGCTCCTTTGATTTTATTGTCCAAAAAAGTCCTTAGGACATTGCATCTTTAAAGATGTTTTTAAAATTTGCGAGTCATGGCGGTCTCAACCACACGGCCAGGGGAAGTTTTTACCCTTTCCGACACGTAAGCATTACAAAGCTACCCTGGATCGAAACCCCCCACGAAATACGCTCTCGGTAGACATTGTCGGCAAATCAATTTCTTCGGACGTACTTCCAAATGTGGTTATGCAGACGAGTAAATGTGAGGAGAAAAACCTTTGGAAATTTATGTTGATGACCGTTCTATCGATATAGGCATATCCGGGTTACTGGGTATATCAGGTCATGATGCTCGTCCATTGTGTCTGATGTACGTTTGAAGAACACCCAGGATCCAAACCATTGTCTCCTCGGGTACCTGCAGTTTCATGAATGTGTGGACCTGATGATATACCCTTTGGAAGGGAAGGGAAGGGCCACCGAACCGTAAAGCCATGGCCGGCTCTTTGTGTTATGGATCCACAGATGGAGTAAATTTGTTACATAGTACATACTTTCGATTCTGCATTGCAATCTTGGGTCACCTGTGCATTCAATAAGAAACCACCCTTGCTTTGGTACCGAACACCTAGTTTAGTTTTACTGGATGTGGACACTGGAAAACTGGGGACGACACCCGTTATGACTGTGGATCCTGCTCTTCGCGCAAAAAACGTGGCATTTGGGGTCAGCTTAGCCGCTCGAGCCTCTCGCAAACAGTGCGCTTCCCTCCAGCCCAGGGCCCGTTGGATCAGCCACTCGCAATAGTTAGAACGACTTGGGGAGAATTTACTTTTTTGAGTTCCATTGTTCTGGTTCCCGTTCAGGCTGATGTCTCTTCCTATTTTACTTTACTTATTAGCTTTTTCTCCCACGCTCCAAAATCCCATTTCATGCCGGCGCGCTATGAACTTTGGGAATGAGGCTTCTCTTAGATCAAATGTTTATTTGACGGAGCGAGTTTGGCCGAAGGGTTTGAAATCATTCTGCCCATGTTCCTCGCTCCGACTCCCCGAACCAAAGAATGTCCAGCTGACACTTTCCCAAACTGCCATCTTACGGCGGAACAGCCAGGCTGCCCCTAGAATCCCCGCTCATTAATCGAACACTCTAATTCGAATACGTAGCTCTCCTCACTTAACGGCTGCTAGCCGCAATAACTAGAATGATGAGACGCTGGGATCGAACCATAACTCCCTTTCATTATAATATTCGGTTCCCAGCACTGGCTCCTATACCACCCTCTCTGCAGGTTTGACTTCGATAAGTGGTGCTCAAAAAAAAAAAAACTCTCCCGCTTTGATGATCTTCATTTGAATTTATCCATAAAACACCCCTGAGCTTGCAGGTGGCATGGTATTCGATTTCATCCCGTCTACGAGCGCAAACACTTGCGTACGTAGTCTGTTAGACACGATCGTACGCCCGTATAGATGTTATATGAGGCCCTCATTATTGCGATTACCGGGTCTGATCATAGTTCGGAAATTAGCAATCACATGAATATTGAATCGTCCAATATATGTATATCCCCTCCCCCTTTATCAACGACCGAGGCACACACACATTGCATTGTTCTACAATAGAAGTGTGTACAGTTTGTTCGTCAATATATCCTATGAATGCACAGAAAGTTGCCCCCTCTTTGTCGAATAGCCCGCATTGAGCTAGCAATTGATACCAAAAGCATATCTCATTCGGCGCTAGAAGAGATACTGCACGATTGGTCAGGTTTAATTGTCCGTGTAGTGCAGGAAATAGGTCTCAGTTAAGAACACTTACGTCGGCATCCTACAATTCCAATACCGTTCTGGCGTCGATGTTTAAGAAGTGTATTAAATCGAAATTTTGATTTTGTGGAAATAAGCAATCGCTTGTTAAATAAGTAAACCATTTTGGCTGAGCTGTGGGTTCTTCTGCAACTGTTGTCCGTCGACGGCACGAATAAGGGAGGATCCATCTGTCAAGCCAGGGGCCGTGGATAGGCCCGTTCTCAGCCCCCCACACCACCACCATCATTGCGAGTTTGTGAGGCTCTGTTTTGGCCACGCCAATATGCGGTGGAGCCATCGGATGTGGACTCGTGGGAGATCCACTTACCAGCCCTTTAATTCGTGACGAAGGGTAAGTTGGTTGAGGTTCCACCGCCAGGCGTTTGGCCACGAGATTATCTAGGGACATTACATACACATTACTATCTTATCTCCGACGACCCACGAGATTAGATCAAGATACCTGTCGGAGATAACAACCACCTCAATCCAAATTTAGTAGCCAATCAGGGGCTTCCCAAAGAACACCGGCTTCTAGAAGCACGCTAAAAATTCCCTGACTCGTTTCAGGCGATTCACTTTTTTTTTTTTTTTTTTTTTTTTGAGCACTTTCGCCTGCCAAAAAATTTTAACCCTTTCCGCGCAACCAAAAAAAAGGGACGAGGCCTCCTTCGCTTTGTCCTCTTCAACATTCAACTTCGACATCTACAAACATCGCGGAAAGAAGTGGCTTAAGCCCTCTTTTTCGCTCCACTTCGATCTCACCCTTTGTACGACCTAGCTAGTAATGCTTCTTGGAAGCTTCCCACGCCACAATGCCTTCAGTCCCGGAGATTCCGGGATTCTACTACGGTAACTATAAGCTTCTCGCGCATTCCATTCCATTCGGATCCACCTGGTGGATACATTCCAGCCGGTTCAGAGCTAACGTGCGCTTTGGCTCTGTTTAGATAGCCAGAAGAAGAAGTACTTCAAGATCACTGCAGCCCATACCAATACCACATCCGTTTACAATGCCGATCGAGTCAAGCAAGAGAGGGAGGCGGCTCAGGAAGCCGAGGAGCAGGTACTTTTCAGATCTATCCTCAAGCCGGAATATTCAGCTATGGACGAAATACTGATGGCGAAATTCCCTACGTTTAGCGTCGTGAGGAGGAAGCAATGCGTCCTTTGCTCAAACGAAGACGCCGTGTTAGTGATAGTAGCAATGGGCTTTTCAACTACCGATTGAGAATGCAGATGGGGCTCCTGAAGCTGGAGGCTCCTCGAAGGGATGGTGACTTGTCAACATGGGCTACTATGCTCTGTGAAGAGCGGATTATTACGGCTACCAGAGACAAGAAGCTTTCGGGCGTAGAGACAGCACCGGGACTCGGTGGCTGCTTCACATTCGCTCCAAACCAGGGACTCAGGTAAGCTATTCTCGGGAGTCTTTATAACATTCATTCTAAGGCACGGATTAGACGCTAACGTTCGTTGCTTGTAGATGGTACTCCCAGCCGCCTGATGATTCATTTTACGAAGTTAGAAACACCGCTTCGAGAACTGTCAAATTGCCAGGCATGGTAAGGAAGCGATATGTAATCACGCTAGTAGTCATTTGACCCGAAATCTGACATTGTATACTCATCATAGGAGAATCGAATGACATCATCTGCGATTATGTCCGAAGGGAGGGGTGTTCTGGTCGCCTCCGGACAGACTTACGCTACGGTATCTCTTGATAAATCTGGGCATCCTAATATCGATTCAGGTATGGAATATGAATTCAATCCGTATTGCCAAATAGAGCGTGGAACTAACTTTCAATTCTTGAAGTTATCAATATCCCCGATGCCGGTTGTATCTGGGCTTGTGCCACCCACGAGTCCGGGCTCACTGCAATCGGTGGTAGTCACAAGTCCGGAAAACGAGGTCTCCTCTCTCTCACTTCCAGTATCGCTCCTTCCGTCCTCATTCGCCCGGAGAGCGATGTTCTAGCCTTGGAATATATCGACAGGAATACTCTTCTTGCTGGTTCTCGTAACGGTAAAATCCAGATCTACGATAATCGACGTAACCTCGAAAAGGATATCGCTCATGAGACCGCCCTCGTTTCACATGTTTCCTCGATTACCCATATGCGAAAGCTCAGTAACGATCACTACATTCTCGTCAACGGGCTCGGAAACCAGGCGGCTCTGCATGATCTCCGCTACTGCAGGCCAATGGCTGGACACCAGCGAGGAAGCAAAGCGAAGAGCCCGACTCAGCCAATATTGACTTACAAGAACTTCAACAAATCCACCATCAAGTTGGGATTCGACGTCGATCACTCTGAGGAATTAGTGGCTTTGGCTGGAGAGGACAACAAAATCCGCCTCTACTCGATTTCCAGCGCGGAGTTGATCAAAACCCTTGATCTTGATGATGAGGTTCTCTCAATCAGGTTCTCCAAGGACGAGTTGGACGACTGTAGAGACCTCTTCGCCACCGCCGGACGACGAGTCTACCGATTCCACACCAATCAACCGTCAGAAGATCAAATGGAATTGGACGATTAGATAGCCACTCCGGCTTCAGCAATAAACGACATTCTTTTCGGAAGAGAATGACGAGATGACACTTTACGAACTACGACAATAACAAAGCATGAACTTCTGAAAATCAGATCCTCAAACCATTTCAGCGAGCAACTAAGATTCCCCATTTTTCGCTTTTCCAACATTTCTTTCAGGGTTTTATATTTTGGAGTTGATGGCACATTTACCTACCCCCCTTCCCTCTCTTTTCAATCTTTCTTTCCTTCACTATTTATTTCCTCCGACGTTGGCCTTGCACATTGATATCCACATAGAAAAAAGGACTTCGCATTCTAGATTCATAGACATCAACAATGATGGATAGAGATAGAAGAATATACATTTACTAGATTTAGACTTTGTTATAGATTTAGATTCTTTGTTTTTCATTTTTTGTTTTTGCTACTCGCACGTTTCCATACTTTTTCATGAATTCAATCCATCCTTTTATATATATAAACCTGCTATTCCTCTACCTGCTTAAGCAAATAATTTCTGGATTAATCAGTATCCTCGAAGAGCCAGATGGCAAAGCGAGTCGCAAGTGTGCATGTATACCATACGGGGAACTGGCAGACTTACGAGTTGACGCAAAAGACGCAAGCTGATTTACGGCCTTGTTTTAATTAGACTAAGGCCTTCAACTCTGCTATAGACTCCTCAAGTCACCTCTAAGTTGGCTTGAATTCTAAGTCTGCGAAATTCCTCTACGCGTATACAGTAGATCTATATCTAGATATCATAGTGTGCCTAGCGTGGGTTTGAGGGCCCTCTGGTGCTAGTCCAAACCCAAGGCCTATCGCGCACTACCCGCCCGTGCGATGGAAATATTAATGTAGCTGATGGCATGCTCGCAGGTCTAAGCTTAAGATTTCGGGACGTCGACGTCCGGACTAGGCTACCCTCAGACTTATTATAAGCCAGTCATAATACATTCATCCTCATATCCACTGTAAACATGTAAGTTTCCATCGAATCCATGCCAGACACTGGAAGGTGTAATGTTATACATAGTCAACATCATGCCTGCCTTTAAATTTCGCTATAAACGCGATCAAAGTATATACCATACACAAACAATAGATACAACGAAAGTACTCATGGCATCGATCTAGGACGGCATGAAGTGATAGTATGATAACGCATTAATCCTGCTACGTTTTAGGAACGAGCATGCATGCCTATGTCGGTGGCCGATCAATGCGGCCAAAACGGCCCTAATTAAGTGAATAATTTCCCGCGCACATCATGATTTTAGATAACTTTTTGGGGGGGATTGAATCCGATCGAGAAGTTGTCTCTAGCTATACCTGGCAAGTAAAATAGCTCTAATATGAAAGTAAAATAAGATAATAGAGAAGTAAGGAGGCGGGTGTCGAGACTGTTCGACTATATACTCCGCTCTGCAGGAAAATTAAAGGGAAAAAAGATGTAGAGAAACAAGGAAGGAAGGATAGATAAGGAGATAAGTAGGTAGCGGTAGTAAAAGAATATGGGGTCGGCCCAAACAAAGTGTCACCAAGAGGTTTCCTCAAAAAATGTTGCATTATCGAAAATGCATGCAGCAGCTGAACTAATATTTGACTTTCAGTCAAATCCTACATTCCATTACCGTCGAGCGCCATGGTTTCCATTTTGTTTTCCAAGGGCCCGAGAATTGCCGTCGCCCAATGGGCTTTGTTTGCCGATCCGAGGAATACATAGTTCGATCCCTCTTGGGCACCGATTGGCATTTCTCTAGGCTCTGAGCTGGCCCTCCTCTTGTATGGTGGGCCTTTCCCGATTGCTGCTGCTTTCTCCCACGCATGCTCGCATCCTAGAGCGCACCGATTGGCAGTACCCCATCCCGTCATCTTGCCCACATTGTACATGTGTTCTACTAACCATTCTCGCTGATTGGGGTCTTGGTACTGCACGCCTGCGAAAAGCATGCAGAAAGATAGTTCAATAAGAACCCCGCCGAGAGGTGGACTGATTTCAGATGCTTGGGCGGGAGGGAATAAACCTGCAGCGATACGGCCTAGTTCTTGAGCAAGACCAGCTGTTTTGCGAGCAGCGATACCCGCTGCCATCCATCCGTTCGACGGCATTGAGGGGTGTGCACGCTCTAGTATGATGTGAGCCGTCTTGTAAAGGGCTTGCAGGCATGATACAGAGTATGTTCGGTAAAATATTGCGTCTCCAAAGGGAGAAGATTGGACAGGCATCAGTTCTTCTTCGAGCGGTTGGAATTCATCGCCTAGTGATTCTTGGAATAGAAGGAGGGCCTTGTAGATCTCTATCCATTCCATTTCGGCTTCTGCAGTCATTGATTCGAGTTCGGCTTTGGTGTACTTTGGAGGTGATTTGGGGGCTATAGAGAGTCCTCGTTAGTCTCATGCACATGCACATGCAAGAATGGATTGGTAGGGACGAAATTGTCTACATACCGGAAGTTGCAGAAGGAGGTGTACCTTGGTCACTACCTTCTGTGCTTGGAGAGGTAGGTGAAGTCGAAGGCGGCCCCGCGTTTGGAGGACGGGCTGGCATCCCAGTAGGAGGAGCCATGCCAGGGGGTGGCCCTGTCATACCGGTCGGGGGGCCACCCTGCCAACCTGGGGGCGGACCACCTTGCCATCCGGGTGGAGGCCCTCCTTGCCAACCAGGCGGGGGTCCTCCTTGCCATCCCGGCGGGGGCCCCCCTTGCCAACCAGGTGGAGGGCCGCCTTGCCAACCAGGAGGGGGTCCTCCTTGCCAGCCGGGTGGAGGGCCACCTTGAGGCCCGCCTGGCCCTCCCATCTGAGGAGGACCGCCTGGAAGACCGCCTGGAGGTCCTCCCATTGGAGGAGGACCGGTAGAGGGGCCACCTTGTCTACCCATTTGAGGAGGGCCACCAGGAAGGCCACCAGGAGGACCGTCTTGGCCAGGAGGCCCACCTCCACCCATCGACTTCATAAGTTCCAAAATCGCTGGTGCTGGCCCATATTTCTCGACCTCGGCCTTCCGCTTCGCGTCACGGGCTTGAAAATCTGCAATACGACCGTAGAGAAGGTAAAGGTAATCCGTGGATCCATAGGAAGTACCCAAGGTACCAATCCTAGGGCGTGGAGGACACTGGCCCCAATGCGCATAATCCAACCTATCACACGTCATTCCTTAATCAGCAAAAACCGTTTAGACTAAAAAAAAAAAGAGCAAGCTCTCCCGTCTTCCAACAGATTTGGAAGCTGCTTACACTAGACCTTCCCCGCTAAGTAGGGATTGATATGCGTCCTGTTTCGCGAAGAACCAGAACAAATCACTCTGCAGAATTGCTGTCTCTTGATCCCGTACATTCGACTCCTTCGCACTATTAACTCGGGCTTTCTCCACCTGCGACATCTTTCGTCGTTCCCGTGATCCAAGGATATATCTTCGCATTGGATCGTCTGTCGGCGACTTCCGGTCCGTATTTCCTTTGCCGCCTTTCTGCTGCATTTTACGGTTGCGAATGGACGCCATTCCGCTAAATGCCGAGTTTGGCACTTGCTGCTGCATCAATTCCTCATCCTCGAGAACCTCCATTCGTCGGTTCAAGTTGTCAAAATCAATCTCTTTGAGAAGGTTCTTAGCCCCCTGCAAATGGCTGCTCCACTTTCTCACATCGGCAGCCATAGTCTCGTAATATGCGAGCAACAGGGTTCCAGCGAGTGTAGCAACGGAAGCTCGCTCCTTGTCATCAGAAATCGCTTTACGGAGGCGACGTAATGCAAAATGATAATGCACATATGATGAAGTGATTGGCTCGTCTGATAACTTTGCTATATGCAAACTTGCTACGGCGAGCAATGCGTGCAAGAGTAAAGGACTAGATAGTGATACCGTTGGAATTGTGTAACACCAAAGGTTCTGGGGCCCGTTAAGCCTGGTCCCGGGTGTAAAGGACTGATGAGGATTTGCTGGATGTCGTTCAAAAACCGATAAACTTGGCGCAACGACATATATCCAATGACAGAATATTCTTGCCGTTGTTGGATCTGAAAGTGGGGATGTCGTGGCTGCTGGTTGGTACCTAATTAAGGTTCCAGACTCTGGAAGGAAGCTTCGGAACGTCAATCTGGTACTTTCGTTGCCCCGCGTATATGGTGTAATAGCAGTGGAAATTGTTTGTCGATAATTGACGTCCAGATCCATAGGAGCGAAGTCCTCGAAATCATCATCGTCATCGTCGACATACTCTTCCTCCTCTTCCTCCTCTTCCTCTTCGACATCGAACTGTTCGTCGTTAGGCTCTTCGTCTTCTCCTTCCGGGCTACCTTGCGCACCACCAGCCACAAATTCGTTCTGTGGCCCTTGTTCCTGCCCATGCTGCTCTTGAATTGTCGCGGGACCTGGTATCACAGTAAGCTCAGTTATACATTATCAATTACCTCAAGGAAATGTTGCAAAATGTCATTTATAGCGTTGGCTAATGCAACGCAACACAAGATATCCAAATAAAAACCAGCCAGATTTTCGCAAGAGCACCAAATATCGTAGGGAAGCCTATGGCTTACCTGAGTATCTGTGCTGGTCGAAGTCTGGTTCCGTTTTGAAGTGTGTACCGGAATATGTGCCGGGTGGATAGGTTGTGTTTGCGTATCCAGCAGGTTGGCCTTCGTAACCAGTACCGTATGGATTGTAGCCATATGAATTGAGGGGAGAGGCCTCAGAAGCATTGCTAGGACGAGATGGGGCCGAAGTCGTAGGTGCCTGGTGTGTGGTAGGAGATGCGAGGTGGAACGACGCTGAGGATGTGGCTGATGGGGGAGTAATCTCATGGCCGTACGATTGTCTTGGAGCATACTCAGAGTCGATGCTCGGATGGGTCGCCGAAGTAGCGGAGGCTGGCCAATGGGATTCAGTCGCAGAGAGCGGAGGTGGATGGCCTGGAGATACTAAAGATATGCTCCCACGGTGTGCCATACCAACATCGATTGGTGAGATGGGTGAAACAGACGCTCGGTGCCGAAGGTAATTCGGGTCTTGAGGGAAACCAGGAGGAATGTCATCCGGAGACTGTAACGGATTGTGGCCTTGCTGCGCTCCCATGTAATATTGGAGGTGGGGCGGGAGTGTCGTGTGCAGCTGATTTTCTGGAAGATTTTCGTCTCCAATTCGGCGGTTATATGGCGCCGGTGCAATCCTCTGAAGATTCATGTTTCCTCTCGCAGCTTGTAAAGCATACGGTAAATTGGGATCCGATCCAGGAATATACGGCATTTGTTCGGGGTACCCATAGTATCCCATCCCATCGAGTTGGCCATCCTCGTTGCCGAAGCCTCCTCCAAGCTTGAATACGACCCGTTGGCTGTACCCTTCGCAAACACGCTTGCTTTTCACGCAGTTATTGCATGTTGGTCGTTCCTCTCCACACTTAATACGACGTTTTCGACATGCTGTAGGAGGAGACAAGAAAGAATATGTTAACCAACGGTTCCAACATTTTGGCCAGTGATAACGGCTGCGGGGCCGTCGCCCCCGGTTCAAATTGGAAGCCAATTTAGCGAAAGATTGCAATACTTACTTAGGCACCCAGTCTTCGTTCGTTTCTTAGAAACTCGGGTAGATTTTGACGGTTCCCCTCCTGCGCCTGACTTCTCAGGCTGATCAGGAGGTGGCTGCGTCTCCACGTTAGCCGGCTCTGACATGCTTCTTGTCGTCTATGGTTTTAGGTCTCAGTGGTACTGTGGGTGTGTGAATGAGATGAGGCCTCTCCAGAACAGGTAATGCGGCAGAGACTGGCCAGATAATAGTTAATAGGTAGTTATAAACCGGGTTGGCTAGATTAATCAGAGTATTCGTCTCGATGCGAGAGTTAAGTTATAAAAACGAAGTATGGCTGAAGGGATTAGAAAAAGAAACAGCTTGGCTGACGCAGGTGCAGGAGATGTCTTGCTTTACCAGAGGGCTTTGAAAGGGCAGAAGCGCAATTTCCTATTGAAACCATGGTGAATTAGGGATTCCAGCAAGCTTTTATTAGAAGACCAATTTTTAATCGTGGAATACTTAAATACTGTCAGGCACCATATGTATATGCTGGTACGTGCACTATGAGGCCCTGGGCGTTTTGTGGCACCCAACTTCTTGTGTACCTAAAATGCCATAGATTTCTGCCTGAATAAATTTGACTGGGAAGCCTGCAAGCCACCGTCAGTTGTCAACCTCCGTCGTCTGCTCATTGTGGATCTGAAACTGACCTTTGCGGAATGCACTGTGCCCGTAAGGCAGCGAATCGAGTATGTACGTCGAATGAAAAGAGAAAGGTCTTTCCTCGACGAGGAGGAAGTTCAAAAGTAAGTCGATCTGCTTACAGGGCCGGTGCAGATGCATGTTACTGTACATTACCCTCGTCTCGTTTCGTATACGGGCACACCCCCAAAAACCTCGGAGGCTCCACCTTTATGCGCCTTTTAGAACCAAAAGTATCAGAGGCAGAAACACCGGTAGGGCCTAGCCGAACCGATTTAAGAACGGGGAAATGCGTGAAAAAGAGCGCCACGATGGTCTTTAACTGTACCCAAGTCTTAATAATAGTAAATCAACCCTGGGCGCCCGCCGCCATTCGATCACGGCCGACGCCGCAACGTTGTTTTCCAACCAATTGAATGGACAGCGATTGTGGAGAAAAATCGGAAGACTGACTCGAACCTGATGAGGCCTCAACACTTTAGATGTTCGAAGGCTCGAATATTCACCCGACAGCTGGGCAGCGATCAGCATATAAGCAACCGGGGGAATCTGGGGGCTGATATCGAAGGTTTCGTCGCGCTCATGCTCTAAGCGTCAACTTCCGTTTCTTTAGGATGATGTGTGCAGAATCTAGAGGAGGTTTCTAGTGTGATGCCGATTTGATAATTTTAAAGCTAACCCCTGTCAAGGGATTCCTGTCGTCCCCATCATTCGTTCGTTCGGTCCTATGGTCAGTCCGACGCAATGCAATAGCGGAGGTGAAGTAGTAGTGAACAGACAGCTTCGAAGCTAAGCAGCTAGGGGTGCATGGAGAGCCGGGATAGTTCTAGTTGAACAAGGAACCGGGATCGGGCATATTTTCACTTTTGGCTTTTTCCAATTGTCCCCAGAAACTTTGCTGATGGAAAAAGAGAATGTGAAAACATCATAAAGTACCGTCAGTTTCCCGTCAAATGAAATTCGAAACAGAAAAAGCAAAACCCCAAAGTTGTCGATGTCGGTTTCTAGAGAACACCACCCGAATAGAAGTCGGTGTTAAAATCGACGCAAACAGCCTCTTTCGCTGAACGGTTGACAATGCGTAGGCATCTTTATTGTTCGAAAGCTTGACTAGCCCCTCGCAAGCCCACCCCCTCAAACGACCTTCGGCGACTGATATCGCCCGCCCCGGCCAATTGCGGCAGCATCACCAAGCATGAGAGCCACATTTGAACGCTTGGAGATAGCAACTGGTAGCGACGGCAATATGAGACATCCCGCCAAGGTTGGTTAGTTGGGGCTAACTTCTGTCTTGCGACACCTAATTGTGAATCAAGAAGTCAGGCATTGAAGTCCATGCTCGAATATGTACAATAGGTCGCCATTTGGGCAGCTGACGGAAGTCCGGCGGCCAAGATTGAGCATGGTTCAGGCCCATGTGAACCTGGGCTCAATAAAATCGTACCTCGCTGTCTCCTTCGATATGATAGCCACGTTTCTGAGGTATGGATCCCTTCCATACGGCGACATAAACCTCTGCCGTTGCAGATGTAGAACGACATAAGCAGGGCTGTCATGAGTTTAGCTCCATGCTCGGATGTTCATGGCGAGCCTATATTCCACGGCATTTATGCCTTGAAGGCACAACGGACCAAGCTTGACGAAGCTTTTTGATTATTATTTTTTTTTTCTCTTTCTCCTCTCTAACCGCTCGTTGATGACCCTTGGCCGTTTTGAATTGAAACTTCCCAGTTAGTTCCGCAGCATGGAGATTAATACATATGTACTCCAGACACCATGCAGTATGCCTGGAGTATGCCTTTCGTGGGAAACGGCTTTGTCAGGTAACATGATCACCGCCCAGATAACTGGATATTCTCCTGAACCCGAAAGATGTTAGCTACTCATTAGTGTGCAGTGGAAAAACATCCCACCCACTCGTTGGGGAGGAAGAGCTTCGAAAACCCCTGTGCCTGGTCATTCTCAATAATTTCAAATCAACCTAGCTCGAACCCGGCAGGACTGTCTCTCTATTCTTTCGACGATCAAAGTTAGAGCCCCCCCAGGAGCCGGCTTATTGGAACAATCCCGGCATCCAGAGTTTTTGGTTTTTGTGAGACTTTGGACCTTTGGTCTGAGCGTCCAACGGTTTTGGCATGAACTTAATTTCTTGAGATTGCGCTCGCTGGGCACATGCCTTGAAGGGAATCTGATGTGAACTCGTAGCGAGATTTAATCGGCCTTATTATGCGACAACGGCTTCGAGCCGGCTAGACACTGGACCTGTCAGAACCCGACATGTCGTTGATGTTATCTGGAACACCGATCCGTTGTCGATAGCGACTACCCTTCTGAACCCTTGCAGATGGATTTCTGCAGGCTGGCGTTCGTTTGACCGGCCGAAATACCACTGATGTGGCGGTGCCGACCGGTTATCTCTGGTTGAATCTCGGGCTCTCTGATACCCGTAACCAGTTACCGGCCTCCCGAAAGAAGGTTTCATGTAACAGCATGAAAGGGCACCGGTCGTCCTGCAATTATTAATTGAATGCCTTGAACTTCGATCGTATGATATCTGATCTCCCATACTTCATCTCCTTCGAACTGTGGAGGGACGAGCTCTGCTTTGAGACATAACACTAGCTCCTAGCCTATATTGCAGCAGCAGCAGCAGGTGCAAAAATAGCAGCATCAGCGTTTTTAATGTCGCACCCGGGGCAAGAGAATTCGTATGATACTTACATATTGTCGATGTCCCGCGTGGTCTCCACCGTAAAAAGGTTGATTCGTGCCAAGGAGCGTGGGTTGGAAGATGTGGCTGACCAGGACTGGGTTACCGAACCACGCTAACCGCGACACCAGAAAATCTCCTCAGGTGCGGGCTAACTAATTTTTTTTTCCATTTCGCTTGGGTCCACTAAGGCGTGACTTCTACAAACCGGCGACATCAGGCAACATCATCATCCCCAAAAACCTTCGAACCCCTTCAGGATGTTCGCGGTTCCGGCATTTGCATCCCTTTCATCCGCATCGCTCAAATCTAGTTTCGGCACGGCTCCCGGCAACTCCTCGAGCCCACCCGCGGCTCCCAACGATACAATCGCATCTTCCAAGTCGAAGAAGAGGAAGAGGTCGCAACTCGCCGCTGAAACCGATGCGGTGACAGATATCTCGCCGGAGAACATCGGTGATCTATGGAGTAAAGTCGTAGAAGGAAAGGGCGATTCGTCGGAGAAGGCGACTGGCGATCCTACTGCGCATACATCCACGCCATCTAAGAAATCAGAAGATAAAAAGAGCAGGAAAGACAAGAACAGGAAGAAGAGGAAGCAGAGTGACGAAGAATCGGCCCTTAAGAATGAATCCCATCACGAAAACGATCGTTCGGGAACCGTTTCAAATGGCGAGTCCGGTTTGATAAAACAATCAACCGGTCCACAGAATAGCATTAGTGGAGTCGCCGATGCCCGCATAAGCATCAACTCCAAGCGAGATGACGACAACGAAACCGGGAGACGAGACGAGAAAACCAAACACAAGAAAGACAAACATCAGAACAAGAAAGAAAGGCAAACAAAGGATGAGGACCCCTTCGCCGCGGCTTTGGCCGCTGCTGGAGATCCTGAACCTACCGTTGATGCGCCAGTGAAGGCACCGACATTGACACCCCTCCAAGAGAAGATGCGGCAGAAGCTTTCAGGTGCCAGATTCAGACATCTCAACCAGCTGCTCTATACTACACCTTCCCAAGACTCTTTAAGTTTGTTCAAGAGCCAGCCTGAGATGTTCCGGGATTACCATTCTGGGTTCAGACAGCAGGTCGAGTCTTGGCCGGAGAACCCTGTAGATATTTATATCAGGCGGCTTTTTGCAAGAGGCAAGCTACGAGATTCTGGATTTAGAAGTGGTAAAAATAGGCCGAATGGAATCTCCTCAGTCAATGCCAACCCTCTGGGCGTCAAAGGGTTCCAAGATACAATGGATTCATATCCTCTACCTAGGGCGAAGGATGGATACACGACAGTGGTGGATCTAGGATGCGGAGAGGCAGCTCTAGCGAAAGCAATTACGAGCGCGAAGCCCCGTCCGAAGATTAAGGTCAACTCCTACGATCTACATTCCCCGAATTCGTTGGTTACGGTCGCCGACATTGCCAACCTCCCTTTGCGGGATGGCTCGGTTGACATAGCTATATTTTGCCTGGCATTGATGGGGACTAATTGGCCGAAAATGATTGAGGAGGCTGCCAGGGTTCTCCGAAATGGCGGGGAGATCTGGATCGCAGAGATCAAAAGCCGGTTTGCTCGTACAAAGGCAGGGCAGAAAGAGGAACCAAAGGAGCAGAAGAAAGGCAAAGGGAAGAAAAATGCCATGAAGAACGTCAAGGACAATACAAATCCTGTCGAGGCCTTTGTCGAAGAGCAAGACGACGACCAAGATCAAAACAGATGGGCTGCTGGTGAGCAAGACTTTATCGAGGCACTGGCCCGACGAGGGCTTCGATTAAAGAATCGAAACGGATCCAACAAGATGTTTGTCTTATTGGATTTCGAAAAGGCTGGTGGCAGAGGGGGTCAGATTTTCCAGATACCCCCAAAGCCTGATATGCACGGCCGTATCAGCAAGAAATTCCATACGAATGACGAACCGGTGGTTGAGGAAGCCACAATCCTTCAGCCTTGTCTGTACAAAATCAGATGATGGCCGTCCTTGTCTATATTTTATATGTACATAAAATTTTTTTTAAAAGTTTCAGGCTAGCTAGATCATGTAAGATAAAAAATGGAGAAACGAGCGTCCTTGTTTATTGCTTTGAGATTGGAGCATATTGCTTTCCGTAATCCCGCATTTGTTCCTTCAGCGTCTCGTCAGGGACACCGACGATCAAATCCTCTAGTGTGATGATTGCAATTATGGGAACGTTGTATTCTGCCCGGCAGTTTTCAATTGCGCTGTTCTCGCCGTCGGTTGTTCTCTCTTGTCTATCAAGACAAACGACGATTCCAGCGAGTATACCACCCTCAGCCTTGATGATATCGGTAGCCTCTCTCATTGCAGTGCCAGCCGTAATCACGTCATCGACTACCAAAACCCTCTTCCCTTTCAACTGGAACCCAACAATCCCTCCGCCTTCACCGTGGTCCTTTTTCTCCTTCCTATTGAACGAATACCCAACATCCAAAAACTTTTCGTCCAAAGCACCGAGTCTAGCACATACTAGAGTAGCGAGCGGGATTCCCTTGTATGCCGGTCCGAAAATTACGTCAAACTCGGGAAGGGTATTGTCTTGAAGGAGAGTCTGAGCAAAGGCATCGGCGAGGCATGAGAGGGTTCGGGCGGTGTTGAAAAGTCCGGCATTGAAAAAATACGGCGATACCCGACCAGACTTGAGAGTGAAGGAACCGAACTTGAGGATTTGGTTTCGGATGCAGAGATCAATGAGTTCTGCCTTGTGGCGGGGGAGTTCGTTTGCAGTTGATGCCATCTCGGAGAGGTCTTGTATCTCAATCAGTATCTCAATTGAATGAATGTAAGGTTATCAAATGAGGCAATCCAGTGTTGGGTGTTGGAATGTTGAGCGGGAGGGGTGGTGTGTGTAACTGGTCTCCGGCGGTGTGTAACCAAAAATCGAAGAATTTTGAGGGTACGACACGAACGTCGTCGACAACGACGTCGCAACACAGGGATCCACACAGAGCGCCGATTTTTCCCTGTGGCTGGTGGGTGGAGCTCTGACGCAGAAGGACGGATCAGATTACAGCTTATCGCCAAAGATCTCGGTATCGATTACGCCTCCAGACAGATTGACAGACATTACATGCTACGTACATATCCCCCATACCCAAATATCGAAGTCAAATGGCCTAGCTCCCGTTACACAGGTCCACTCGATGAATATGGGATACACTTCCACCTGCCTGTCAAAGGAGCGGGCGGTGGCCACAAATCGGTTAGCTCGCCCTGCTGCATACACGAACTGCAGGGGAAAAAGAGGATGGCCTTTCCGTTGCTTGCTTGGCGAGCCGACCAAAGGGCAATCAATCCGGGGCACAGCTTTCCATGGTCCGAGTCGACCGAGAGGGAAAAATGAAGTCACTAAAGCTAAGAAGCTCCAACCAGCAACTAGCGACTAGTAGCAGCAGGAATGGGATCTCATGATGCTCTGGTGACACGGCGGGCTTTCGGGAGCACAGAGACCGGCCGCAGTTACCCATTATATTAAATCTTGCATCTGCATTCCATCGAGTTCGATTCGATCCATTCTAACCCGTTCGTATTCGACCTTCGAAACGGGATTTGGCTGGAAATCGACATCCGGCATTCTCCTTCATCCCCCTCACATGATCCTCCGGCCGCTCCGGCAGATGCCATGATATCTATCTAGAATCTTCTAGCTTCAAAAGGTCATCAATCCCGTCTCTTCAGTTACATTTTGTCCCACGTTGTGATCCCATTTGCTCAGGTTGGTTGGGGTCGTTTATCGCTGCTCGCTAGCTGCTGGTGCCTGTCGGTGTGCACCTCCGATTCCGGGGGAAATGCAGAGCTTTTCTACCGCAGGCCTACCCACCGCAACTATTGACACCCCAAAACTTACACTGGTCCGTCCATCGTAATTGAAACTTTTTTTTTGCTCCCACTCTTCCCTCGGAGCCTAGCCTTTAATAACAATAATATTGAATTGACGTTGATTCTGTGACTAAATGCTGCAGCTAAAAGGGTGAACTATTTCTTGTCACTGCTTTCTTTTCTTTTTTATTTTCTTATCGATTTCCTCCCCTTCTTTCCCACAGCTCCCTCTCCCAGCTCTTTCTCCACCCCCCCGGCCATTTCGACATCTTCAGTTAACAGCTGAACTGCCGTACATACATACATACATCTGCTTCTTTGTTTCAAGCTAGTTCTGTGAACTTTGCTCCTCTTAATTTGAAAGCCTCGCTTTCTTCCGACCCGCCCTGAAACATGCATATCAAGGACAAGATCGCTGCCTGCGAGAAGGCAGGCAAGCCATGCTTCTCGTTTGAGTATTATGTTCCGAAGACAGCTCAGGTACGTAGCTGATACCACCCTATCCTCTGGATGATATCGTGCGCCACTGACGTTAATTGTTTCGTCCGATAGGGTGTCCAAAATCTCTACGATCGTACGTTAGAAACCGCAATCGCTGACACCGGCCTGATATCGAACCCCGTTACTCACCTGATGATCAATTGATAGGTATGGAACGCATGGGTTCCTTCGGCCCACAATTTATCGACATAACATGGAACGCTGGCGGTCGTCTGAGCAATCTCACCACTGAGATGGTGAATGTCGCTCAGACCGTCTATGGACTTGAAACATGCATGCACTTGACCTGCACCGGCATGGAAAAGGAGAAGGTTGACAACGCTCTCCAGGAGGCCTACAACGGTGGTTGCACCAACATTTTGGCTGTATGTTTTCCGCGGAATAGCACCTGGCGCGTGATCGATTTTTACTGATGTCGCCATCTTTTTTGATCCATTGACAGCTTCGAGGTGACCCACCAAGAGAAAACGAAAAGTGGTCTGCTGTCCCTGGCGGCTTCAGGTACGCCAAGGACCTCGTCAAGCACATTCGCGAAAAATACGGCGACTACTTCGATATCGGTGTCGCCGGATATCCCGAGGGATGTGACGATGAAGTTGATCCAGATGTCCTGCTGGACCACCTGAAAGAGAAAATCGATGCGGGCGGTACTTTCATCATCACTCAGATGTTCTACGATGTCGACATATTCCTAGACTGGGTCAATAAGGTCAGGGCGAAGGGAATCACCGTCCCAATCATCCCAGGAATCATGCCGATACATACATATGCCGCTTTCATCCGAAGAGCGACCTGGACCAAGATCCATATCCCAGAGAAGTGGTTGGAGGTCCTTGAACCAGTGAAGAATGATGATGTCGCTGTCAGAGATATTGGACGAGATCTTGTGGTTGAGCTATGCAAAAAGATCCTTGCTGTAGGAATCAACCAGCTCCACTTGTATGGAACGAACCGCTCTCCCCAGTAATATTTTACGTAATTTTCTAGCTAACGTCTCACCTTCCTGTTAGCTACACCATGAACCTCGCTACAGCAACACGCATGGTTCTTGAAGGGCTCGACCTCATGCCCAGTCTTGAGGCTCCGGAACTACCAGCATTGCCCTTCAAATCGTCTCTCGGACTTGGCAGGCGGGAAGAAAACGTTCGTCCCATCTTCTGGAAGAACCGTCATAAGTCATATGTTGCCCGTACACAGGAATGGGACGAATTCCCCAACGGTAGATGGGGAGATTCGAGATCTCCTGCCTTCGGCGAGCTCGATACGTACGGTATCGCCCTCAAGGGAACTACGGAGCAGAACATTAAACTCTGGGGACGTCCAGAGACCGTCGCAGATATTGCAGACCTCTTCGTCCGCTACATGGATGGCAAATTGGATTCCCTTCCATGGTCTGACAGCCCAATTGATGCTTCTGCCAATCCTATCAAGGGACAACTCGCAGATCTTAACAAACGTGGTTTCCTTACCACGAACTCCCAGTGTGCTCTTAATGCCATAAAGTCCTCCCACCCTGTCCACGGATGGGGCCCAAAGAATGGATACGTCTACCAGAAGATGTATGTTGAACTTTTGGTATCTCCGGATGTTCTCAGTGAGCTCATCACGAGGATCGAGAGGTCCTCCGACTTGACCTATTACGCTGTCAACAAAGCCGGTGTTTTGCATCACAATGCCCCAGCTGGAGGAAGTCCAAACGCCGTTACCTGGGGTGTTTTCCCCGGCAAGGAAATCGTTCAGCCCACAATTGTCGAGTTGATAAGCTTCCTCGCCTGGAAAGATGAGCTCTACCGCCTTGGAGAAGATTGGGCTGCTTGTTACCCACCGAGTTCGGCGAGTCGACATATCATTAGCTCCGTAATGGAGAACTGGTTCCTTGTTAATATTGGTATGTACCCCGCATATTTACTTGCTAAAAGCCTAGCGATGCTAACATGAACTTTTTCTTTCAGTTAATAACAATTTCTTGGACAACGATGCTATCTTTGAGCTCTTCAAAGACCTCAAGATCGATAACCTCAACGAAAAGATTCCCGTCGATGAATACCTTCAGAATCTAAAGATCACTGATGGTCCCGCGACCAACGGAACGTCCCATGAGATAACCAACGGCGCCCCGGCGGCCTAAGTTGATTCTAGACACTCATCTTTATCTTCTTTCTCCTTCTACGTTTTAACAACCTCATGATTCAACACTTAATATTGCATTAACAACATTATGTTACGACCGAGACGAATTCAACTTGTCTTATTCCCCGCATCTACGACAAATTAAACCAAAGCATTAACGAGCACACACAAAACGGCGTTTCAACAACATGGGGAATCTTTTTTTATATTTTTCAACAAAAAAAGTTGGAGTTTTCCTTAACAAATTAGAATGCTTTCCTCTTTTTCTACCGTCGATTTTATTTTTCCTTCTTCTTCAAAACAAAAAAAAGCCTCCAATGCCTGAAAAGTCTTCAACGAATAATTTTTTTATAAAAGAATCTTTATGGGACATGGAGGGGTGTGTGACGGCTCAAGCTAAAGTTATTCTTCAACAATAACTATCGAGTCTCGTCGGTTCTACTTTTTTATCGGACCACACCCCCCTCATAATATCTCACACTGGCATAGCATATCTTCCTACATTCAACAACCCTGTTCAATTACTACTATTATTCCTGTCTTCGGCGTTCTAACTATTTCTATTTCTTCAACATTGCATATCGTACCTGTTTCGTGTTACTACATTACTTTCAACCGCAGAAACCAAAAAACCATGGGAGAAAAAACCCAAAGGACCAAAGGCGACGGACGGATGGGAAGGGGGGGCAGGATTCATAAAAAAGGCGTTTCAACACGTTTTTAGCGTTTTTGACATTTGATTTTTATTATCCTTTTTCTCTGTTCAGTTTCATAAAATTACTATGTATGTGTACTCCAGTCCTCACGAAAGCCGAAGCTGTTGGGGGGGGGGGGGGGGATATGGTATAGAGATTTCAGCTTCTGTTTGTAGGAGCATTGGAGGATTGATGACGTGTATCTTTATGAAATTTATAACGTTCGTGCACGATTAGATTCAAGGGGGGAAACTAGCTATGCATAAAGCTAAAAATGAAGAAGCAAAAGAGGAGAAGAGGGAGTAAGAATAGAATGGTAGAATGGTAGAATGAAGGCGCGGGCGAGGGAACGAAATAAAATATCTATTGTACACAATTCTTCGCTCGTCTTTTTGTCCGCATGGCTCACAGAAAATACATAGATGTAGTAACAAGGGAGAAGGAAGATAAAAGAACAAAAAAACAAAAAAAAAACGAGGTAAAACAAGGTCAAAAACAAGAAGACTGTTAAATATTGCAGTGTACAAAAACATTAGGTCGACATATTTGGGAAGAAACCTCAGAAAAAAGGTTGATTCTTTTTCTCGTCATTCTTTGTCGTCGTGCGCAATTAGGTTTGATAGGACAGTAAACAAAACTCCATGATAAGAAAACGTTCGCGTATGTTAAATATTCATATCGAAATGAAAGAAGAAAAAAGAGAACAACAAAACCCCTTCAGATTCAACCCCTT
The DNA here is from genome assembly GCA_036971715.1 of Arthrobotrys musiformis. Taxonomy (NCBI): domain Eukaryota; kingdom Fungi; phylum Ascomycota; class Orbiliomycetes; order Orbiliales; family Orbiliaceae; genus Arthrobotrys; species Arthrobotrys musiformis. The sequence goes on along the minus strand of JAVHJL010000001.1, from coordinate 1,232,470 downwards.
CTAATGTCGTTCAAAAGCATGTCAAGTTTCTCTGCAAGAGCTTGATCAGCTGGGCCACTCAGAATGCTCTTATATCTTTCCAATGTCTGGACAACATAGTGTTTCTTAAATCCTCCCTCAACCTGGTCTACACCACCAAACACGGTTGTTTTAGTCCTCTTCTTGACTGCGGTTCTGAACCACTTGTCGGCAACATAAACAGCGTCTCTGACAAGCCTCTTTCGGTGCGAACCCTTAAAGGGAACCTCATCACGGTAAAACATGGCGTCAAGGATACGGAGCAACAATTCTGCACTGACCCCGGCATCCAAGAAGGTCTGTGGAACCCATGAGGTATGCATAGTATCTGGGACTTTCTCAACAGCGAATATTTCCAACATAGGGACAAGATCTTCGGGTGGGAAGATATACTCCGAAAGCGAGAATCGGTGACCCAAATTTCGGAATTCGTCTGAGACGACCTCATGGACATTCTTCGATTGGTCAGCTGCGGCGTCAGTGTGGAGCTTCGTGAGCAGGTTTTGCCAGACCCGCTTGATTTCGTGGGTACCGTGGTAATCCGCCCCTTGGAAGATTTGGAGGCAGATATCCCAGTAACCGTAAGCATCGGCGAAGCGGTTGAACAGCTAAATAAAATTAGATATGATTCTTAGCTTTTGTCATGTATGAGGGGAGAAAGGAGAAGAACTTACATCAGTCAAAGGGAGCAATTCACCATCCAGCTGCTCGACGAGACTCTCCAGTTTGTTGGCACTGATTCTAGAGTCATCCTTGACTTTTCTTAGGATGTCGGCTTGTATCATGGCAACATCCATCGCCTCCTGAATCTTCTGTAGAAGCTCATTCATGGCCTGGCGGGAGCCAACTGGGCAGCGGCAGTTGCTGAGACCTCGTGCCCTGCTAAGATATTCAATACGCCTATCAAGCTCGATCGGGAAGTTGCTCATAGCCAATTCCCGAAGAGTAAAGGCAGCGTCGTAGAAAATTTCCCGGCGGGAGTAGTATTGCCAAAGCAAATCAGCATGTTGAATGGAGTTGGAGGCACGCCGCTTGAGATATGGGACAATTGTTGGACCTTCGAAGCTGAGCAATTTCTCCGACAACCCTCTTGAGAAGAACCAGTCAAACAGGCAAGATTGGAAGACCTCGTCGTTGGAGTCCCAGACGACTTGATACGCAACCTGGTGTCGGAGCTGGGAGTCACTAAGAGAACCATCAAGTGTGGCCGGCGATCTACTCGCTTCTTCGTCAAGAGCTTCAAGAACAGGGAAAATCGTTTCATAGATAGCGGATCTTGCTTCGTATTGCTTTCGTCTGGGGTCTTCAATGGGCGAGCCATCCAAGAGATATCCGATGGCTAGGTTGCCACGATCCGACGCTTTCGCGACGTCGAGAGCAATGCGGATAGCGCCTATTTTGAATTTTGTTAGATTAAGTTCATTTAGAAATATGAGGCAAGTAAGATCCTACCAGAAGGGAACTGGAGAGAAAGGAATTCCCCCATAGCATCCGTGAGAGTATCAACGGATAGAGTGGAGGCAACCTGAGAGAATAGATGCTCGCTCTCTTGTAACAAACGAGACTTAGTATCTATATCCACTGTATCCCTAGCCTTTCTAAGCTGCTCAATCGCCTTGTAGAGAACGACATCGTCAGCACTGCAGAAACTGCCACACCGTTTTCGTAAGGTATCGGCCACTATGTCGACGCTCGCGCCGGCTTGGATGTTGCGATTAACCATCGCCGCGATAAGCTCCTTAGCCAGAGCACGACCAGCATCTGTGGTGAACAACCCCTCGAATGTCAACTCCTTCACCTGGGGCTTTATGGTATCTGGAAGAAGCCCAATGACCTCGTCTAGCTTATCTTCAAGCAGCGTTAAGACGAACGAGATGCCTTCAATCATCGCCGAAATAAGCTGGACTAGGGAATGAAGCGCTCGGTGCTCAGCCTGCTGGGCTACTTCTTCAACACGTGTGCCAACACGCATGAGAGAGTCGGCTCCGGACAGACCCTCGATATAGGTCCGGTTTTCTGCCAGGAACTCAGAAAGTCTCTGCAGCTGTTCTTGTATAATCTGAAGTTTGGAAACAGGAACTGCTCCCGAGAAGGTCTCCCCACCACCAGGGGTGGCTGCGGAATTAACGATATGAACTTTCCATATCGAACGAACGATCCGGGTGGTGTACAGCGCCAGGCCATCATGTCGGCCAGATACTCTAACGCTGTCCAAGGATGGCGCCGACGTTGAATCGTACTCGTTCTCGACACGAGCCTTCCCGCCGAATTCGATAAAGAACTTTCGGGCCAATTCAGCTATTTCTGTATCCGTGACTTTACCAATGGCACGGGAATCAAACGAATCCGCAGATAGTGCACCACAAGCGACTGCTAAGGCGGTAGCACAGGCCTCTGCCCTGCCGTATGACTCGAAAAATTTACGAACCTCTCCCTCCACACCAAGACTGCTGGGGTTCGAGGAACCGTACTTAATCATGTTTGCAAGAATTTCAACATATCTACGGCGTTTGATGATGTGGATTCCGTTGCTTGTTAGGATCGCAATTTCTGTGGGAGCTTGATCGAACTGAACAGCCATTTCATTCCCAAAGCCACCAGGGGTCGGGGTGGCGGCGAATGCAGAAGTCATTGGTTGGATAGCCTCGATTCGGCTTTCAGGATCAAGCCACGACCCGACTTCCCACAGAGTTACTTGGCTCTGTGTCATGTCGGATGTGAAAAGGATCTTGGCAGAATCCGGGGCCGCCATATATATGGTATCGGAGAGTTCTTCTTTTCCAACACAGCAAATGAAATAACCGGGAGCAAAAACCGCTGCTTTGCGGGTCGTACCTAAAGCAGACGATCCGCCAAGGTCCTGAGAATTTCTGCTCTTCTCACCGACTGCAACTGGGGGCAGGCGAAGATGGGTCGCCTGCATATCGGAGGGTGGCCTATCACCGCCATAGCCGGACCCATACGCAGAAGCAGCACTGAAGTACATTCTGCAACCGGTTGTCGTCGTCCCAACAAGATTGGCTCTTCGCCCTTGTTGGGATGTGACGACGCTAATGGAAACAAATGGCGTTGTGCGATCCAAAACTTTAGGGAGGCCATGTGTAACCCTGATATGTGATAAAGCTCTTTCGAAAGGTATCGTTATTGCCAGAGTCAGGACATTACCAGGGCCCATGTGGAAAACCCTGATTGTTGAGGTCGAAGAGAGAGTGTAAAGAAGGTTGCGGGTATCATCAATCACCATCTGAATCGTATGCTCCGAAGTTTGAGGGCCAGAAAGGAAGGAGATCTTGGGCGCGAATTGGGCTATTATACCAGTTTGCGTATGGCAGATCTTCCCACACCTAGGTTGAAACCAGCCTTCCTGCTCCTGATACGTCAATTCGTAAACTTCATTGTCCAGAGTACCGGTGAAAAATATTCTACCGGTCTTGGCAGAGCCTTCGATGATGTTGATGTTGACACCCTTGGCGCTCAGGGCCATATTTGTCTTATAGATTTGAAGATCGCAACCATTGAACGGCCGGCCATTTGGAGTCGCTGCAACGCCCAAGATGTTGATATCCGTGCTGGTTGCGACGAGGAGGATATGCGTAACGCTGTCCACAAAAACCCCTGGTCGTGGTTTGAGAAGATTGACTGCTAATATATTGTTTCTGGAGGGCTCTGCGTACTCCTGGAAATCTCCGCCACTGGAGAAGTTCCAAAGGTACAGCATATGGTCCACTACAATCCAGGCCCTGCCAATTTCCGCGAACAACCCCATTTTGGTGAGTACCTGGACCTGATTATATGCTTCGAAGATTTGGTCTGGTATTTCGAAAAGATTTGTTCTATGGAAAGGAGCCCGTTCCTGGTCCATATTTTCGTATTGGTACGATATTCCATGGGCTAGAATTTTGTCCAGCTCGGGGTACCTGGTTTCAGCATTGAGACTATCGTTTACCGTCTTTGCCGCCCTCGGGATCGGTTTGAGGTTGTCTGTTGATGGAGGCGCCTGTACTGGGACCAGGGCATTCTGATACCTGGGGTCTCTCATCGATCCTGCAGGCCCAAAGCTCATCGTCGAACGTGGCTGTGGTTGGGTCTGAGGAAGGGCAGGATATTGAGGTTGTGCTGGTGATTGCTGCTGGGCAGGTCGCTCCAGGCTATACCTTGGCTGAGCCGTGGCGATCTCCTGACGTGAAGCAGCCGGTGGAGCGGCAACTGGCGGCCCTGCCATGTTATTATAGAAGAAACTTGGGTACTCGCTTTGAGCCTCCATGATGACGGCAAGCTCAAGTACCTCTGAGAAGGTTCACGGCAGCCGGTGTTGGTATCAGCACTGCAGACAAATCTCGATCTCGGTCGTGGATACGCCTGCTCGCCGGTTCCCGTTTACTCGAGAATGAAAAGGAATGAGGCGCTCTCTTTCTCCTGAAGAAAAGTAGCAGACGCAGTTTCGCGGACGATTCAATTCGGCCGACGGGTCGAGAAGGGTCGAGAATGGGCGCACACCAGCCTAATTGAGCGACTAAAATGGCCGAAAAACGTGTCGCAAGATGTGGCGATGGGTGAGGAAGGGTTGGGGGGAGGCGATGGAGATGGGTGTCAAGGATTGAAGATGAAGGTGAAGATGAAGATGAGGATGAAGTGGTTGTTGGTGTTTACACCAAAAAACGCGAGAAATTTCGCCAACACAGCAACCGTCCCTCGCCTTCTCGCTTGAGCAGGCTTCCCATCACTGAAACTGCGCTGCCCTTCCTCATCGACCAGCCCGAGCCACCGGTTGGTTGGTACAACTGTGGCTTAAGTGGCATGAAGTCCAGGAGATACAAAGTGGAACTATGAACACCGAGTATATACTTACCTAAGTACTTAAGGAGAGAGGTATTTTATGGTATACTGGTAGGGATGTGGGTGGATGGCACGTGCAATACTCGATGAGGTCTATATTAAAAAGAGAATATACATATAAAAACCAAAGAAGCCATTGATGCTTTTGCCGTCCATTTCATACCCGCCTTTCTCACGTGTCCGCCTGTCACAGTTATATTATACACGAACGTTCGTCCCAACCATCATCGCGTCTCCATGTTTTCATTAGAAAGAGGTGTGATTCTCGAGTCTTCGAGTATCCGTAACAGCCAAAGCCACGTGTGCACCACCGATTAGATACCGTAGTATAAACGAGATGCCATGCTTTAATCGTCGTTCGAACGCTATTCTATTTACTGTTTCTTGGCCTCCCTTTCTTGCTTCTTCAAAGACCGCTTTCGGATGTCCTCGTGCATGGTCTTGTTAGTATTGACGACAGTTGCGCTACCGACACCGGCGAGGTTCTCCAAGGCCCAGGCCATGACGGCGTGGCTCCAGTACGGTGTAACAACTCCAACGGTGTTTCCAACATAGACGCCGATCTTTCCAAGGGTTGCCTTTACGAAAGCCTTCGGATTCGGGATTGTCAAGCTTGTCCGTCGAACTTTAGACATGGCAGAGGTAACGAGGTAGCTTTGGACAAGGTCGACGTGGATGCCATGTGGCTTCAACTCAGAGGCCAATGCAGCGGACCAGCTGGTGAGGAAGGCCTTGCTTCCAGAGTATGCAGCGAGGAGTGGAGTTGGGGTCAAGCCAGCGAAAGATCCCATCGTAAGAATAAGCCCTCGCTTGCGGGCAACCATCCCAGGAACAACAGCCTTCGTTACACGAAGAGTGGCGGTGCAGTTGATCGTGATAATATCTTGAATAACGGTTTCTTCGGTAATTAGGAATTGGGTGGGCATATCATAGCTTTTTCCGACATTGTTGACCAGAATCGAGACATCCTTCACACCAACTCGGGTAGCAATCTTCTTGTAGTCCTCGTCGAGGTTCTGAGCAAAGTCAATTGGCAGATATTCCGTTTGAATTTTATATTTTGCTTCGAGATCTTTGCCAATTTCCTCCAGTTTTGAAGCGGTACGAGAGATCAGAAGAATATTGAAGCCCTTTGCTGCCAGTTGGTAGACGAACTCTTTACCGATACCATCCGAGGCACCTGTTACAACAGCCCAGGATCCCTTGGGTCCGAATTTGCTGAGCTAGAAAAGTGAAATAGTCAATTGGCAAAATTCCAGAAACATTAAATTGGTCAGAGGAAAAAACAGACCGATTTTCCAGGTTGGATAAAGATGGCAAAGATGGCAGTCAGCAGCCTAAGCAGGCAGTATAAAACGAAGGCCCCACCGAAATACGCAAGCAGCGTTTTCGCGAGGCGAACGTGATTGGCATCAACACTGACCGCCATTTTCAATTCAGGGGATGCGGGACGCGATGATATTAGGTATTTTGTGTATCAATTGGAGGGCTGAAGGCTGGAAGCTGGAGTTTCCTGTGGCACGAGCTGCGGACCAGAGGGTGATATTAAAAGACGATAACGGGATGTGGTGAGGAACTTCGGTTGAGGGCATAGGCTATTGGTCCCACCGGATTTAAAATCTCACCTGTCACAAGCCAAGCGAGCGTTTGATTATGCCCTCTCACTCGGCATGCCGACGATAGGAAATTTCCCCCCTTTGGTTAGGATTTCTACGCGTCAGCGGTGACCGTTCTTAGGAATATTACCGCCTCTGCCTAAGCCTGCGGTTCTTTTGCCTCCCGAACTAGTGTTCAGACGGATTATCGGACACTATGTGGTTTTCGGAGCGTCGAACAACACTGCTGTGTACTGGGTAGTAGTAGTTCCCCCCCGAGTATTCCGTTGGTTAATATGCACAGGACTGTCTCGCCCTGTCTGAAGCACCAAGGTACTGGGACAGATCGAACCTGCCCGTATCCACCCTGCGGATTTCCTGGCGTTACAAGTGGGTGTGTGGAGGGGCTTGGATGAGTGTCTTTAGCAAGTTAGCGGCAAATATGCCGAGAGAAACGGTGCAACGCAACTCAACTTCCAAGACGGACGTCCATTCCACACTTCGTTCGAACTGTAGAAGCTGCATATAAAAAATAATGCAAAGTCAGTGGGGAAACTTCGGGGAACAGAACCCAGCAAAAGAGGCTCTTCACTTAGGCATCAGACGCCAGCGAGGAACTCTGCAGAAGTTGGGCTTCGTCTACCGGGTCTATTTGGCCGGTGTGGCTTCTGATTCGCTTCACGGAGGGATCGTGACCCCAATGGACCCGAGAATCTGGTTCATCCGCTTGAGACTGTCCCCTTAGCTCAGTCCCGCAAATCCCAAAAGAGTATCGCACACAAGTGTTTCCGGTTCTTAGAGTCCGAGATAGCATGGCGTGTGATGTGGATCAAACTTTGTGATTTGTCTCTGTGAGGATGAATTGGAAGCAAGAAATAAGAAAAAAGATGCGCCGAGGGGATGCAAGCAGTCCCTCAAAAGGACATCCCACCTTCTCAGGAGCAGCAGCATGGACTCCCCATCAGACCTCCTTGATTCAACCATGCCTAGAATATCGACACTACGGCTCTTTGTGTGCGCTAGATCCGAGCGGCTGTTTCAAGAAAGGCTAAAGCACACGCCCATAGTCGACCGTTTTCTGCCTCAAGGCATTCTAGCCTGCAGCTGGCAGAATTTTTTTTTCCCTCCTCGTATTAAATTTGTTGCATCTTGCATATTGCAGAAACTCAAATAGAAACCAGTGGCTAACTGGAAATCCCGTGCGCAAGTGACACCTCATTGCACATATACATACAGATGTATGTGCATATGTAAGGGTGGGACGTATGAGGGGCTACTTTCACCCCTCTCTTCGAAGATGAAAGAGAGAAAAAGTATACCCTAATATCTACCCCTCAAATGCGATAGTGTGCATGTCAGCTTGGAAATCCAATGGGCCTTAGCGCTTTCAGTCGGCATTTTCTTACCCGGCAGGTCCAACGGGATGGATATATCGGTACGGATACACAGCTGCAGAGCCAGTGTTTGCGTATCCGTACGTTTCAGAAAGAGAAAAAAAGTGCGAGCTCTCGTGGGAATCTCTCAAGCATGCGTAGAGTATATGTACGTACTTATTTTACGTATCCATCTCAGCTAGGATAATCGACACGAGGTACGGACGAATGATCATAGTTTGTTCACCCGTGGTTGGAGCCGTGGTATCTTTGGAACGTAGGACGTTAAGGACGGGTACGAGGCATGTACATTGATAAACTCGATACTTCGAGACACCCCCCACATAGCGCTCGGTTCGAGCGCCATGTATCCATATTGTTGTACAGAATGCTTGCAGCAGTACCGTACAGTGGGATCCATATCTTTGAAATGGCCATGTCAATTGAAAGACGTTCATGGCAGGAGAGCCCGTGGCATGTGGGAGGTTCGCCTTGCAACGGATGCATTGATTGGTTCGGACCAGCGCTGCAGCAGTGCCTCAACCTCGCCGTACTTTTGTAAGTTACTCTTTTTGCGAATTCCCTTTCTGCACTGAGTTATTTCCCGTTCCGAGTCGCTGCGTAAGAAGGAGCATGGAGGATGTCCCGGTTGGTTGTTCTGCTTGGTAAAAACGAAGGTGTGTCAAGCATAAGACGTTGGGCGGTTAATGTGCTAATGCATGCGCAGCAAGCAGCGTTTCGTGCCATGGCGCCAGGCCAGGTTCTCTGCTTCATCACAAAAAACAAAACCATCAATCAATCAATCATCAATCACACTCGCACTCGGCTTCAGATGGGAATTGCATTTTGTTCCATTCGGGATGAAAATAGATTCGATTCTGCCTCTGAACTCTACAACTGCCAGACCAAATGCCATGCCATGCCATGCATTCCCTTGATGTCCTCTATACACACCTTCTTGAAAAAAACTAAAAACTCTTATACTTATGCTGAATATAATACCCGCTGCCGTTCTTTTTTGTTTATACCCCATGCAGACTTAACCAGAAGAAAAAATTATCCCAATGCGATGAATCCCAGATACGCCTACAGTAATGCTGTTGATGAGAATGGATGCTCGACTCAAAACTCGCCAGACCGAATACTTCGAAGAGAAGGAATCATATGAAGCTTGAAGGTTGTTCGCGCGAATCGAACCAAGGTGGCGGATGCACAATGGTATCAGGCAGATGGCTTCTTTCCAATCACAACATACCTACATCCGAGATCTTGACGTCAGCAACAAGTCCAAAGTCCATAAAAAAACTTACGGAAGCCTTCTACTCCAAGCAAATCTAAGGTACATTCTGTACATGCGTGCAGCTGTCACTCGCTCTTATCCTTGCAAAAAGACTGTTATGGTCGAGCCATAAACATTTGGACTTACAATGGGAAATATGGACGCAGATTTAGGTCGTCGATCTCGCTACGGGCCCTCGCAATCAGGACGTAGAATTGCTCCAGTGACATCTCGAGCCGCTCTGTAAAAGGCCATAACGCCATGGCATTGATCAGATCTTTCGCATTCGAGCAGTTGAGGTTACCAATATCCCGGTCTCTTTCATCTGAACATCACATCAGCCTTTGTTATTCGGTAACATACGACATAAGATATCTTGCATTGACTTACCTCGGGACCACCCATTCAATGGGAGGGGCATCATTCGGCTTTGCACCTCTATGAACCCAGCAGCTTCCATCATAGATTGCAATCTTGTTGGGGCTCGCAAGTCCTTTTTATCTTCGTATACTTCAAGAAAAGTCTTGCTCCACCTTCGAAGCCCGTGTTCTTCCGTCAACGTTCCGTTGTCGGACTGAACATTGAAATATATTTCAACCATCTGCAACCAACCGCCTGCCTTTAAGACTCTGTGATAAGGTTGACCGACGTGAGTGTTCTATGATTTGAGACTCGTTGTTTGTCTTAATGATTACTAACTTGAAACAGTCTTTCATATAGCCCGGCCATCGATTCTTGCCGATGCCTGGAGCAACTAGTCTTGAATGGACAAAGTCGAATTCCTCGGGCTTGAAATTGAAAGGTTCGTTTAAATCGTCGACCTCGAATTAAGGTGTTAGTCTATCGACTGGAGGTTTGGTTCACTTGTAGCCCTGTGGCTGTCGAGCTACTTCGTGGCTTACCTGGCACCAAAGGTTATTTGGGGTCTCTTCGGGCTTAAGATGAGGAGAAATGTCGACAGCAATGATCTATCACAGAGTCAGTGGTCGATTACGAAACAGAGTGCATGTTGGTGTTCGGATTCAAACCTCTGCATCTGGGTACGTTTCAGCTGCCTCGATTGCCCAAGCTCCCGAGCCGTAACCACAATCTAGGATCTTCTTCGGGTTCTCAACGGGAGGGAAGATGAGCCTCCTGTCGAATATCTTCCTAAAGACAAGATGCTGCCTGTTGAGGCGGTCTTGCTCATCCTTGGGGAGTGTCAGCCACCTCGAGAGAGCTACTCCGCAGCATTTTTTTGGTTTTTGGAGGGTTCAAAGGAAGCACGTCAAACTCCCACAGGATTGCCTTGTCTCAACGTCTGTCTATGGTTGGATACAACATACCTCGTCGACTGGGACCGGATATATGATTTTTTCGATTGAATAATCTTGGAACTCTCGGCCATGGTGACGTACGATCCGCCAATACGCACTGTCTAAAGAGCAGGTTTCTGACAAGGAAGAGGAGGAGCCGCTTGTTGACATCGTGGCCGAATTTGGGGTACTATAAGCTGAAGGATTTTGTCCTCTGTTTGAACTATTCTTGAAAGTCGGAGTGGTCTTGTGCCGTTTGCTGGAGTCGAGGCCGAGAGAGAGAGAGATTTGGGAGAGAGAACCAGATAATCGTGAGTCAACGTTGTGGAATATATTTCTAACTACCAGTCGAAAGATATCTATACTGTGCTGTGCCGGTCTGCTGCTATTCGGTACTGCCAATCAGAGTCCTGAAGAGAGAGTAGGCATAGGACAAGTGGACCGCCCCTAGTTCCTCGAAAATTTAAAGAGGAGACCTAGCTAAGGGTACCGAGAGACCACCACGTCAGGCTTCGAAATTGCAAAATAAAAAAAATCTGGGAGGATATAACGTGCGTTGGACAAGGGGTCCTTATACACTACTGCGACTCGACGATCTCCTTCTCTGGATTTCTTTCTTTTTTCTGAGCCAGGTTAGTTGGGTATCTTCGGTGAGCTTCGGGGTCGAGGCAAACAGAGAAACATTGGAGTCGACGGACTGGCCTTGCTAGTCCTGCAATCCCGAATAGTACAAGCTCTGACGGACCGCATTTTTCAGTCGCATGGCACTTGCAATCTTGCAGCACGAATTTCGGATGAATGCACACTAACATCACTGGTTTGTACCCTTAAGGTCACCGGAAGGTTTAAGCCACGAGCAGGTTCCCTATACCATGGTCTCGGGTTAACCGTCTTTTTTGTTTCGTTGCGAACCATCAGGAATCTCATTTAATTCATGGTGGCACAAATGCACTAACTGAAAGTATGCAGAATCACAAAATAATAGGGGTCCGTTAGTTCTGGAAATGTTTGGGAGGGGGTGTCACAGGAAAACGACGGCTCGCGATTGTCGGCCATATCTGTGTTCGGCTGGTGAGCAGGTGTGGTAGTGAAACTTAGCGCCTTGACGTTGATGTTAGCCCTGCTTCCAGCACAGCGGGAAGGTGTGGCACAGGGCCGGAGCACACCGACCCGAGAACTTGGTAGAATCACTTCTGTCTTTTCAAGACGTCCCAGCAATCCGTTTAGGTTCAACAATGTGAGAATCTTCATTAAATTTGCATTGTGGACATCTAAACACGAGCTGAACATTCCTCCGCCCTAGGCCTTCCCCCGATAACACATGGAATCCAGTATTTTCGGGAGGATCTAGGATCTAGCCATTAACCAAAAACCCCACAAAGTCACGGTCTCCATGAACTTACCAAGGCCTCCAACCTTGATATGATCCAAGACGAACTGCAATTTAGATGGTTATCCCCTGTGGGCCTGCATCTAACCCCAAGGTGAGTGCATAAAAACCCTGAAATGAAATTATATGGGGCATCAATTTCTCAGCCATCTCGTGTAAGAGCGCTGCACAGAAAGTTCCTCGGGGTTCCCTGTTCGTGGGAAACTCACCCGATGACCGAGGGAATACATCATCATTTTACTGTGGGACTTCAATAGACACTAACCAAGCTACCAAACTACTGGTACGCCTCCGAACTAGCATTGTAACTATATTAAATAGCAGATATATCCCAACCTCAACAACAACATGGCCGGAACTCAATTTGCTAATGCATGGCGTCGAGCCAAATCAAACGAAGGCTCCACAGGCTATCCCAAACCTTTTCAAACCTGCTTACCTCTCAACCTTTCATGGAAGTGATAGAGAGCTCTATGGTCTCCTCGAGGAATAGCATAATCCCCAGCCGTCCTGTCTATCACTTTGAACTGGCCGATGGTTACATCGTTAGTGTGTTTCACTTGCAAGTTGGGTACTAACTAGCGGTAGTGGACGCCTAGGAGCAACAAAATTGCTAGATGCTCGGACCACAGCTATCCCATATTGTTGTGGTGATTCTCATACGTGGTAGTTGCACAGTCATGGTATGGAAACTCTCAACTCCTTTACCCAAGACTCTTGTCGAGATCCCTATCACACGATACGAAGCGGGCCGGATAGCGGAATGTCCGGCCAGTTATCAATCCTATATATATCCATATAGGGTCTCAAAATCATGAAACCTCTTCCCGCAGAATTCAAGCAGGCCAGGGCGCATATAGATGTCGAGCAGAAACATTTCCAATGGGAAGTGGTCGTCGAAACCTTGCGTCACTGAACTTACCGAGCCATTAGGCTTACCTCCCTTGATACTTTTTGCCTGTTTTTGAAACCTTCGAATCGAGGTGGGCAAGGTACAGGGTCTGGGTGGATATAATTTCAATAAGGATATCCCAGATACCCGTCACTTTTTCCATTGACGAAATCCTTCACCATCAATACCAGGCTTGGTGAGGGCTTCTTTGTCAACGTGATCCCCATGCAACCCACTCTCCCCACCCTGACCGCATTCCTGGAATTGATTCGACCCAAACCCCACTCTTATGCAGGATGTCGACATTCTAATTGGCGACGGGGTTCGCAGCCCTTGGTCTGCCTTTAGGATCAATTGTTACTTACATAGTACATGCTGTGCGTAAGTATGTATGTATGTATGTAGGTGCAGTTGCTGCATGCCCCCTTTGTCCAATAAACCTGGCCATTCTCAGTCCAATGATTCAAGATTTTTTTTTTGGAAATATTTCTCGACGTCCAAGAATCCCGTACGATCGTACGCTCTTTGCCGAGCCAGGACGCCTCTTTTCCCACCACGGCAAGGCCAATTGCAAGGCTTGGTCACATTCGGTTTGTATTCCTGTGTCATCTGCTGCAAGCCGCCGCCACGGCGTTGTTTTCTCTCGCCATGACATACACATCTCTTCGCTTCCCCCTTGCAACGCGGGACAAAACGCTCGCCGTGGACTGCCGTTCCACTGGAACCAGTGTGATTGTCTTCCCCTGCCGCTGCAGATTCTCGTTACCAGTGCCGGAAGTCCGACGCATCGAATGTTTCCCCGAACATTCTTTTTTTCACAAAGAATTTGAGCGGTTAATACAGGAGAGAGGTTCCCACCACCACAACTCACAGCGTCGATATTACTAATTTGGCAGGAAATCCTTGCCTCACAAATAACAGGCGTCAATTAAGGACAGCTCCCTGACGCACGGACACGATTCTCGGTCCTCATGATCATGGAAATTCACACGAAGATCAGCACGTTTTTGGGTGGATGCCGCTGTATTCATTAACCTCAAACAAACCTTGAGATTCACTTCGCTTCTCCCATTGCGGGGATAGCGGACGTGCTATAGCAGTTTCGAGGTATGATCGTGTGATCTCGTGATATTGTTTATAAATATAGATGCTTCAAATAAAAGCCTTGAAATTTGAGGTCGTGATTACGCTTTTGTGTTTCCATCTAGATTAACCTTCCGAATCGATTGTAGCCTCCGTACCCACTTTTCTCACGATACTTCATACTTCCACGGCCCTTGAATTTAACCTCTGATTGGCCTGAATCGGCTGAATATCGGTCATCGCGTCGAGGGGGAGAGCGATATGGCCTCTGGTATTGCGGCTGACGTCGATTGGATTCCCGCTCATCTTCCTCTCGTTGGATCCGCCGCTCTTCCTCTGAGTCGAATTCACCGTCATCGTCGTAATCCCGTCCGCGTCTGTGACGATCATGAGACCGCGACCGAGAGCGGGAATATGACCGACGGGATGGTTTAGGGTGGTTTCTTGAATACCTTGAATCTCGCTGGCCTGTCGGAGATATTGGCTTTTCGGGAGACTGTGAACGAGATGTGGATCTAACATCCTTGTTTTGTGAAGGTGAGACGGCGGGTTCCTTGGTTGAGGCGTCCCCGTGTCTCCGTGGTGAACGCGAGCGATCAGCCCGGTCCCGGTGCCTTCTACCGGACCGTCGAGAGTCTCTATCTCTATCCTGCCGCTTGTGACGATCCGATTTCGCTCTAGGGCTTCTTGTCCTGCTTCTATGCCTATCCCGAGTTCTACTGCCGCTTCTACTTTCGCTTTTACTCCTGCTCCTGCTACGGCTTCGGCTTTGACTTCGCGGTCGTTTCGAGTTCCTGTCCCGGGAAGGTTTTGCGTCTGTCGTCCTTGTTGCAGCTGCCTTCGCCGGCGCCCTGCGGAATTCTAGTTCGCCACAATTCGAAATAATAACGTCCACCACAGGCTTATCTGACGAATCCACTCTAACTTTTTCCATTTCCTTCACGAATTGGAGGCCGCTCACTACATGGCCGAAAACCGTATGTTTTCCGTTGAGATGATCACATGGGGCGCACTGAGTTCAAAGAAAAAATTCGTCAATACCGATCCTTCCGAGGCATAGTATGCGTACGCTTTCGATATATAATTTCTAGGATTGCGAGTTTCATACCGTAATAAAAAACCTAGATAAGTGGAATAAAAAAAAAGTCAGCAAAATCACCTGATTTTTTTGAAACCTTTCAGAGGAGAAAAGAAAGTTGGGTGGTACCACTGACTGGGAGCTATTGGTATCTTTCCCCCTATTGGCCATGCATACCAATCCTTCTTTGTCGATATCACACCACCCGAGGTTTTCATCTTCAAAGGTATCACCGTATATTGATACGCCTCCCTTGCCGTCTCCTCGAGTGATATCGCCGCCTTGGAGCATGAATTCTTCAATTACCCGGTGGAAGATTGAGGATTTGTAGTGAAGGGACGGTGAAGTGGAGGCTGTGCATAGCGACCGAAAGCTATAAGTCTCAGAAAACTATTCGTCAATTATGAGTGGTCTCTTTTTTTTTTTATGTGTGGATAAGTTTTGCGTGTATGCTGCTTGATATGGTGGTGGGTATACGAACTTTTCGCACGTTCTTGGTGTTTTGTCTGTGAAGAGTTCGATTACGACGCGACCTACGGGATCGGTACCGTGCTGTAGGTCCAGGAAGCAGCGAGGGCGGACTGGAGCGACCATACTGGCAACCAGGGCGGAGTTAATTTTGGGGGGTAGGAGAGACTGTTCGGCGACTGTTATGTTGGAGGAGATTGATGGAAATATCGATGTTTGGGGTTGAGCTCGAGCCAAGTCGCGATTGGATCAGAGGCGAGCGAACGATGTATTGGGCAATCGATGACCTGGTATACTAACGTTAAGTCCGCCACAGCGAAGCAATATCAATAACTTCAAAAAAGAAAGAAAACAATCTAAAGGGCCAGCCAGATACACACTGGACTTGGTATCGATGTTTCGGTAATGAAGGTGGTTAGTTGAGTAGTTATTGCGGTAGTAAAAGTCGGTATCACCAGGTCCATCGTTGTGTTGCATCGTTCCAAGGTTCGCGGCCGTGTGTTGTCGATGTGTTGCGCCTGACGTTGGCCAATGAGCGACAGTTGCGATTAAGCTAACCCGATTAGGACTAGTCCCTGGCGCTCGAAGAAAAAAATATGTTTTTCGCTTTCCACCAACTTTTTTCTTGATAGGCGGCTTTTCTCAGTCTTCCTCGACGACTTCTCCACCATCACCATCTCATCGAGGTAGTTCTCCACCAACAGGCTTCTACATTACCAACAGTACACTATATAGCCGCCACAATGGTCCAAACTGTAAGTTATTCTATTCAATGATTCAGTGAAATCAAAGTAGCAAGCTACTTTCGAGCTCAGACCAAATAAACTAACTGACGCATCGACAGACCTGGAAAGCTATCGCCCCGGTGCCCACATCGCAGGAGTTCCTCGATATTGTCTTGTCGAGGACTACCAGGAAGACTCCCACCGTTATCCGATCTGGCTTCAAGATTAGCAGAATCAGAGGTACCTTTTGCCTCTAGATCTATACTACTACAATGGCTAGGAAAGGTTGCTAACACCTCAATTATAGCTTTCTATCTCAGAAAAGTTAAATTTACCCAAGATACATTCACTGAAAAGATTCAGGCGATTCTCGATGGATTCCCAAAGCTCCAGGATATCCACCCCTTCCGTATGTTTTCTCCCTCTCCCACACTAGCAGAGATAGGCTTGGATTTCTAACTGACTGGATTCCAGACAAGGATCTTATGAATACCCTCTACGACGCCGACCATTTCCGAATTGCCCTCGGTCAGCTCTCCACAGCCAAGCACCTCATCGAACAAGTCTGCCGTGACTATGTCCGTCTCATCAAATACGCCCAGTCCCTCTTCCAGTGCAAGCAGCTAAAGCGTGCAGCATTGGGTCGTATGGCCACCATCACTCGTCGTCTGAAAGACCCCCTCCTCTATTTGGAACAAGTCCGACAGCATCTTGGTCGTCTCCCGGGTATTGACCCCAACACCCGAACCCTCCTCATCTGTGGTTATCCCAATGTCGGAAAGAGCAGCTTCCTCCGAAGCATCACCAGAGCAGACGTGGATGTTCAGCCGTATGCCTTCACAACAAAGAGTTTGTTCGTCGGTCATTTCGATTATAAATACCTTCGATTCCAGGCCATCGATACCCCTGGTATTCTCGATCACCCCCTCGAAGAAATGAACACAATTGAAATGCAATCTATCACTGCTATCGCCCATTTGAAATCCGTGATCCTGTATTTCATGGATCTCTCCGAACAGTGTGGTTACTCTGTTGCCGCACAAGTCCAACTCTTCCACTCGATAAAACCTTTGTTTGCAAACAAAATTGTGTTTGTGGTGGTAAACAAGATCGATGCCATGAAGCCTGAGGATTTGGATGAGGAATCACAGAAGTTGATACAAACCATGCTTCAGGGCGGAGAAGTCGAAATGCTACAGCTGAGTTGCCATACCGAACAGGGTATCTCGGAAGTGAAGAACAAGGCTTGCGAGCGACTCCTCGCCGCAAGAGTAGAGCAGAAATTGAAGACAAATAGAGCTACTGATATCCTCAACCGGATACACGTGGCACAACCTATCGGTGGTGTCACGAGGGAGGCGTTTATCCCCGATGCCGTCAAGGAGAGGACGAAATACGACGTCAACGATCCAAACAGACGGAAGTTGGAGAAGGATATTGAGGCTGAGGAAGGCGGTGCCGGTGTTTATAATATTAATTTGAAGAGTACGTGACTCAACCCCCCCCATTTCCCTTTCCCGGTTGCAGATCCCAAACTAACCATTTTCTTACAGAGAACTACGTGCTCGAAAACGACGAGTGGAAATTCGATAAGATTCCTGAGATCTTTGACGGCAAGAACGTTTACGACTTTATCGACCCTGATATCGAATCGAAACTCGCAGCGTTGGAGGCTGAGGAAGAAAGACTAGAAGCCGAAGGATTCTACGAAGAAGAAGAGAGCATCGAAGACGACGAAGAGGCAGATATCCGAATGAAGGCCGATTTCATCCGAGAACAGAAGCAACTGATCCGAAACGCCGCGAGAAACAAGAAGGCATTGAAGAACCGAGCCGTCATCCCACGCCAGAAGATGCCGAAGAACATCAGCGAGATGAAGAGTAGCCTTGAAAGGATCGGTCTGGACGCCAGCACTGTTGTCGACAGGGCGAGGAGCAAGAGCCGTGGACGTTCTGTTGCCGGTAGGAGCAGAGCTGCCTCTGAGATGGGCGGTGATGCCGAGATGAGAGATATCAGCATGCATGACATCAGCCAGATGACGCTGAAGGAACGTGCGAAGAGCAGAGTCAGAAGCCAGAGCAACAGACGTGAAGACGGTGTCACGGACGAGGGTGCCAGGACGAAGGCCGAGAAGATCGCCAAGTTGAACCAGAAGAAGATGAACAGAATGGCCAGACAGGGTGAGGCTGATAGACATGTCTCCGCCGCTTTGCCGAAGCATTTGGTAAGTTTGAATATCCAAAGTAACTTCTACATTCATTTGGAGGATTTTTTGCTAATACATTCTGCGCTATAGTTTTCGGGCAAGAGAACAATCGGAAAGACCAACAGACGTTAAGGTCCGTTATATAATCTGTAGGTTACGGCAACAAGTCGAATTCAAAAAAGTCTTTTGTGGTTACATCATTTTCCGAGGGGATCGATCGAGTAACAATCATTACCCCTCATCTATATACGCACAAAAATTACGGCGTTATATTTTTCTTTTTCTTTATTTTCCATACTTGGGAGTTGGGAGGAAGTTGTTTATTTCTTTTCTTGAGATAAATGTGTTATCACTCTTTTTTGTTACGAAAGTACCCCTTGTATCAATATATGCAATGAAGCCCTGGTTTTTCACTTTGGAAATGATGAGAAGTATATAGATATCATTCGAATTCGGTAGTGAGGAATCGTAAAGCTGGGGCAGGCTTAATAAGCCCGTGTGTGTCTGTATGTAACATGCATCGGTTGTGTTCGTACCGATCGATAACTTGGCTCTTTGTAGCGTAAAACGAGAGGTTGGGGGGTATATAACGTGAAAGAGAAAAGAGCGACAGAAGGCATTCCCGAACGCCTCCACCAAAAAATGAAAAAAAGGCAATCAAAAGGCGCTATAGACAAAGGTATGGCAATGTGAGCGGGTGGTGGTAAAACAACCAAGGGAAAAGCATCCTCCGTGCAAATTCAAATGCCTCATCGTGGAAACCCCCATCAAAGTTCGAAAAGGGAAACAAAAGAACACCATGCAAACCCCATAATCAAAAATGAAAATCAATATACGACAAACCTCCAGATTCAAAAAAAAAAAAAGGGAAGGAAAGGGGGGGGGGGGGGGGTGAGATGGGTTAATAACCCATAACCTCCCCTCCGCTCCTATGCTGGCTCTTACTCCTCCTCCCCATCGATCCAGCCGCTTTCTTCCAAAAGCTATCCCTCTTCCTACTCCTCCCCTCCTCCTCCATATCCACACCCGCATACCGTTCTGCAACTTTCTCGCCGTACAAAAGCTCCATAGCACTAGCTTGCTCAGTCGACCTCCTCCGTCCGTACCAACTACCCCCACCACTCCTACCCCCACTATGATTAGGAGGATTCGTACTCCCATAACTCTTCACCAAATCATTCGCCCGCTTAACCTGCGTCCCATCCCAAAAATCCATTCCAAACATCGCACGATCGGAGTTATGATCCTGCCCTAAATGAGGATACCCGCCGGGTCCCACCGACCCCCCAGAACTCGTGCTCCTCCGTCGACGCGGTTTGCCGGTAGCGAATGGTAATACCCCATTACTGCTATACACCTGACCTTGCGGTCCGTGGTTCTGCGAGTACCGGGGCCTACCGCTTCTCATCGAGTCGGATCGCTGTGACTGTTGGCTGCTGTTTGGCTGGTAGTACCCGCTTTGGGTGTTATACGAGTACTGGCTATTCATGGAGTTTGTCCTTGAAACCCGAGGGATGGATCCGATGCTAGCTGCGCTGGCTGAGGGATTAGAGTTCCATGGCGATGTTGTTGAAACTGGCGATTGTGGGTTGGATTTGATCGCTGAGTTTCCTAATGGGCGACGACGGATTTGCATATTATCGGGGCGGGGTTGTGGTGGCGGTGGCGGTGGGGGCATTGGAGGCGGTTGACGGTTGTTGTCTTCCATTGAGTATCTACCTGGAGGAGGTTTATACGATGATGGTGGAGTAGTGTGTCGAGGAAGTGACGGTTGTCGTTCTGGAGTGTTTACCTTTTGCTGTGGCGGCTGCGGGGCGGGGGGCGCTGGAGCTGGAGGAAGGGAAGTGGTTTGTGATATCGTATTAGGGGCGACTCCGGGCGTTGGAGAAGGGGTGTTAAAGCGCTGGTAATACGCTGCTCCGGTATAAGATACAGACTCGGAGGACCTCAATGCCAGGACTGCACGCGAAGGCGTAGAAGAAGTAATCGCCATAGGTTCATGATAGGATGGCTCCACCGGTGAACTTGGGAGTGATGCTGCTTCTGGCGCATATCCGATAGACTGTAACCCGCTTCTAACACTACTAGTAAAGCTTTGTTGTCTCTCGGGTTGCGGTTGTAGCTGGTATTGTGTCTGTTCCGGCTCGGTGGTGGCGCTACTGATATCGAGGGGTGGGAGGTGACTAGGACTCGGTGGCTTTGGTACTTCTGGTTCATCGATTGTAATAGCTTCATTAGACTCCCCAGCAACCTGTTCTTCTGGGGCTTCGATTTCTGGCTTTTTATCGCTTTTCCAAGAAAGCCGCTTGAAACTTAGACGTCTCTTCCTCTTCACTTTCTTTTGCTCGCCGTCATCCGCATCCTCCGCAGCAATATTTTCGAATTTATGTGCTGGCTGGGTAGGCGGGTATTGTTTTCCCTTCTTCGAAGCTCTCGGAGGAGGAGCTTGTAGTGTAGGCGGTGTCCGATTTCTCACCGTAGAATAAGGAACGTTAATAACAGCCGTCGCGATGTTTGGCCCTGCAGAGTTGTGGCTGGTCGTGGGCCTCATCTCCGACTTCATCTCCGGATATTCTTTATGAAATTCATTGGCAATATTTTCAGGCGCTGACTGGCGGTTCTTCGCCCGTCTCAAGTGATCATCCGGTGGCAATGCCGCGCTTTCAGCTGAAGAGTACCCGCTATCAGCGGTTTTCGTCTGGCTGGTTTGGCTTTGGTTTGATGAAACATCAGATGCATCTGAGCTGGGCGCCAGTTTCTCGTCCGCTGTTTGTGTGATATTGGTACAATCAACTGCTGACGGACCGGCCTGGGAGCTCGTTTCAGTGGGTCGGAGATTCTTTCTCACAACTAGTGGCTTTGGTTTAAGCTCCTCAAATTCTGCGGGGTCAATTTCAGTGCTGAAGCCCTCAGCGTTCTGGGGTCCCGCCGTATTTGAATCCGAGGCATCTACCAACTTAGAACCTTCGAATGAAAACGGGGATCGAGAGAGCCCTGGCCTCGCAGAGGGTGCAGTGGACGGTATAGCCGATGGGTTCGTATTAGAGTAGTCCGAAGATGGACTTGGTTGATATTGTCCATTTAGGAACTGCTTGTTTCGAAGACCATAGTTGAATAGGTGACGCCTGTGCGGATCCTCATCCGTGCTATCTTCGCCTCGGTCAATCGCTGGACGCTGGGGCTTGACGGTTTCAGTTGTATCCGGGGCTTCGGTATCAGGCGATGGGGGCACAATTCGCAAACTACGTCGGTTGGGATTCGCAGATGCGCTCGTATCTATTTGAATGGCCGGCCTCTTCCCAGACTGTGGCGAAGTTGGAACCGAAGAAACACCCACGGGTTTCCTCTTTATCGCGAAATCCTCGCCTCTTGTTGGAGTTTGTGGAGCCTCTTCGTCTTCGCCGTTATCGACAATCTCGGAGTTCACAACTGCAGAAAGGGGAGGAAGACTAAGTAGAGAGCTGTCTCTGGGCCTTTGGCTATTATCGCTGGCAGCTCTCAGCGATGGTGAGCTAGGAATAGGACTTGGTGCACCATTAGCCACGAACAGGGATCCATTCCTCAGGCTGCCTAGAGTCCCTTGATCTTGGGGCGTTTCTGGGCGAGCACCATCGGTATTGAGATTTGGGAATCGGGATCTGGGTATGAAAAGTAGACTGTCGTCCATATCTAATGCATTCTCTGATTCCGGTTCCTGAACTTTCGGCCTCGTAGCTGTACCTGGAGCAGCAGCTTGCAATAATGAACGTCTTCTTACTGGGACGTACGAAGGCTCGGGATTATAAGACGAGGGTGGTGTTTGTCCTTGCTGCTGTTGCTGGCTATTTAAAAACTTTGTGGGCGAAGGCGTAAGCTGTATCCTCGTCGGACTCTGCAGTGCCGAATGGAAACTAGCCGTAGAAGAAGCCGTAGGAGGCGGTTTTAAATCATCTGGTTCCAGCAGTGGAGACGCTTCGAAGTTACTATTTTCGGCGGCAGGAGCAGTCATGGGCCTGATATACGAGACAGGGCTCATGGTATTCGTAGGCGGCGAACCAGGTTTATTAATCGGCTCATGGACAAGACTCCGTCTTCTTTCCAACCATACGGCTCCAAGACATGGAGTCGCATTATTACCAGGCCCACCTAGACCGTTTAAAGTTTCCCGACTCGCCTTCTGCGAAGGGTGATTACCCCACCCCTGCTGTGGTGCTCCTGTGAAGCTGTCCTGCCGCGACAGATCCACACTAGCAGACCTGGTCGGGGGACGAGGGTATGGTATCGTTCCACCATCTGTTGGGTTTAAACTAGCACGGTCTGGTAACGTATTTCGTATAGATGCTTTCGAGTTTCGTCTACTCAAGGATGATGGTAAAGGTATAGGTATAGGGGCTGGCGACTCGCCACCAACTTTGGGTTTCGATAATCTATTGTTGATTTTACTTGAAGACGGACGGAATGAGGACTTCTTGGTCGTGGTGGGGGAGGAGGGATGGCGTGAATGAGCGGAAGATTTGTTACGGCGGGGAGCTTGGGCGGAGTGGGTATTACCCATGGTGGGCGAACGAAGGTATGGCTATCACCACCGTCGTGACGGGGCGGGGTGCACCTGTGGGCGGTGAGATATGAAGCCGACAGAACGATTGTTTACGGAAGGCACGATGCTTTGTTTATATGGGGGCCGAAGTGTGTTGACGGTGTTGTAGACGGTGTTTACTTGCGTTGTTTGCTTTGACGGGTTGTCCTGTGCTACCGTCGGTTACTTTGTTGCACACTCCTGAACCTTCTCTCCTAGCTCCTCAGGTCTGTACTCCGTCGCTGAAACGGGAGGGTGGTGGTGAAGAAGCCACCATTTGCAAGGTGGAAGGAGAGGGGTTTTGGGCGTCTCAAGCGAACGTGGTCTTTGAGGTTTGAGCGATAAAGCGTCTGGCCAGATTCGTGAGGGGGAAGATGAGTATTATCTGTTGGATTCGAAGTTGAGGTTGAGGCAACAAGGCCAGGTAACTAAACGTAAGGCTGACTGGACTGTGACGGCAGCTTGGAATTACAGGCGCACTGGAAATCGATATTTGAATTAACGGTCTCCACACAGGTACTGTATATCCAGTATGCAGTACAGCAGCCTGGTAGACGAGTGTCTGTCTATAAGTACCCAGAAGGTGTATAACAACAGTCGTCTACAGAGCTGCAGAGGGGCTGGTGGTCGTACGTCTCGTGAACCTGCAGGTGCCAATGGAATGTCGAAGGTGAAGCTGCACTGCAGGTGTGTAACCGAATGGACTGGGCAGGCGCACAACAGCTGTTCTGATTGGAAGACCCTTCCTCCTCCTGGGATATCGTAATTGGTTAGTTCTCGATATCTGCAACTCCAAACATGTACGCAATGTATGTATGTCCGCAGAAAGGGAGATCTGGATTTTTATAACTGCAAGGGACGAGAAGATTCTCCAGAATTCGGACCACGTATTTATGGAGTCCACCGTAAAAGGTATGTATAAAAATAAGTATCTAACAAAAGAGTGCGACTCGGGGCGGGTGGTGTTAGGTTTAATTTAAGTTAAATACTGACAGGTGGAAAATCCAGACTGGTCCCCTAAAACCTCTTGCCTCGCCTGCCAGACTTACATAAACTTCCGGGGTGATTTGATTGAAATTGAACCGCAGAGTTAACTTGGAAATCTCAGTGGCTGAAGGAGGGTAGGGTAGCTATCGCAATATCCGGAGCTGGGTTACCACCTGTGCCGGGATTTGGTAAGTTAACAAACCGAATGTGATATCTCCCTGAATCCGAACCACTCGTGTGAACCCGAAGCAAGTCGGTACTTACACCTTAGATATGCTCGTAAAATACCGCCAACTGACGTAAGCTTCCTTTCCTTGAAGGCCTAGATACCTAGGGAAATCTAATATTTGTGCGTGAAAGAAAGAAGAGAAAAAAAATTACATATAGTGAACCTGAAAGAAGAATACCAGCCGCTTAACAGCCCTTTTATCAGAATAACGCCCTCTTTGGACCACATCCACTAGTTACTGATATGCTTCTTATCTACCCCTTGCCTCAAAGAGTAGTCCTTGCATTGTTAACAGGCGAGATTCCAGACACAGGTGGGGGAAAATTCCTCAAATTTCACGGGAACAAGTTCTTACAATTGCCTAAACTGGCGGGGTTATTCGATGCCATTGAAAAAGTGGGTCTGGCCAATTGCCCCAAAAAATCTTGACGTCCAGACCCCCGGCTAGCCTCGAATATGGCCACTAGCCACAATACCCGCAATGTTTGCGACATCTTGCAGATTGGTCTAGGGGTTCGCTTGCAGGCTGCTGGTATGTCGTACCGCAAAAGACGGAAGTTGAATACCTAACCCTTGTGGGTTCCTAGGTTGATTCTGTGAGCAGCCAAATTGATTCCTCATGGCTTTGCGTTGTCGGATTCAATATGCACACGGTCCATGCATTCGTAAAGCAAGATAGTAACTTAAGGCGGATATACATGATACAGCCGAGGATCTTAAGTGCATCATAGCAGATTTCGTATTCGTCTCAGAACACATGGCATAAGATCCATAAAGAGGCCGGATCTGGTGTCGTTCTGTACGAATATAGCTTTGCCACGCTATCCCATTTTTAGCAAATCGCAGTATAGGAATTACAACATTCAACACATCGGTCTCATTATATCGACGTCGTGATGTCACAGTCGAACTGTGGCGGATGAGGCAGATCTTCTTTCTTTCTTTCTTTTCACACATCCTCTCATAAGGCTGACCTCTGAGACCTTAAACTGTCTCATTTGCTCTAGCTCCCTCTTAGGGTACTTCGTAACCAATGGATCCAAAGTATTGTGACTCTATAGGTATAGACGTATTCGTTGTTCACGCCAATCACTATAGCTACGAGTCTAGATCACCCCAATACGCAATATATCGCACCGAACCCCTGATCTTCGCTTTGGAGAGCATAAATAAAATGCCTGTGTATATTAATATCATTGACAAAAAAAAAGGTTTCTGGACGGGTATTTTTTTTTTTATAGTCATTGCGCATGATCCTCAGCAAAATATGTCGACATATGTCTCCAAAAGTGAGTATAAGTATAGCGGGGAGACACAGCTTGCGCGGCCGTCGCGAAATCTAACAGGATGAGATCATAAGAGGGAATACGGTTCTAAACATCAACGACCGACTGAGATATCGATGTCATCCCAAGTCTCAAAATTTAAGGCATGATGCAATGTCAGCCCTATCCAAATCCAACAGAAGAGACACGGAGACTGCGTATACATTTAACATGTTTCCTCTCATCTCCCTTCTCGTCCGCCAGACCCTCGACTATGTCCCGGGTTGTCGTGTAAATCGCAAATTTAAATGTGTGAGCCTTACAGAACTACCAGGTAGTTCGGTGTACTAGCTAGTACCAGATCCGGACACCAAATTACTGACTAAGTCGTGACTAATTTTATTGATAGTACAGTGACTAGACTCAAGTCACAAGATCATGCTCTGACCACCGAGATTAATTCCAGCCACTACTTTCGTTATCTCGTTGCCAAACCATCGCTAATTTATTCGTCTACGTTAGGCTCACGAACAATAAAATAGGCCTAAGAGGAGAGTGAAAAAAGGAAAAGGTATTCCGCCAAAACAGCATACATACATGTACAATACTTATAGCAGAAGCAAAAGGGAACAAGGCATAGGAAGATTGCTAACACGGATACATAAGAAAGCGAACTACATAAAAGGGAAAAAAGAAAAAGGAAAGAAAAATAAAGTAAAAAAAGAAGAGAATTACACGCCCGCAAGGCTCGATAGCTCAGGTGGACTATGTCATCATTCAATCATACTTCCCACTACCGCCGCTGCTTCCAAAGAGGCCATCTTTCTCTCCTCCAAACAATCCTTGCACCCACCCACCTTCCTTACCGGGATTCAATCCCAATCCTGGATGAGGGCCGAACCCTCTCCTGTGTCTCCTGCTCCTCCAAAGATACGCGCCTCCGAGAGCGACAATGATAAAGATAATTGTCAATATCGGATGACTTGTTCCATGGTCTCGGGCCGATCTAAACGCTCTCTCGAGTCTTCCAACGGTACTCTTCGCCTGCAATCTGTACGGATTCTTAATAACGTCTTTAACGACATCAATAATCGCAGTCCTAGACGGAAGTATCGATTCTCCCTCCGCATTGGCATCCCAGTATCTCTTCTTATCCTCCTCGTTGATAATTACCCTGTTGCCCATTTCTTTGACGTCGATGTTGTAGGTTTGCTTGACCCAACGTTCCCAGAAAACTCCGTCAACCCAGGCGAACCCAACCTCCTTTCGCATTGGTAGCACAATCGGTGTTCCCTTAGCGTTTCTGTAGCCTCGGTCATCTCCACGGTCCAAGGATTCTTGGATCTTATGTTGCTTCCTATCCCTCAACTCCTGCCTCTCAAGCTTTTCGTCCTTTTCTTTATTCTCGAACCATAACTCGGCAGCCTTTTTCATTTCGTCCTTTGCCATTCTAAAATCTTCCTCCTTAGAGCTATCAAAAATACCTAGGACTACAGTCTTGCCGTTCATGATTTCGTGCGAATTCGTAGCCGAAAGTTCGGGAACAGTAGGAAGCCAGACGGTCTTCATCCAGTCAACCATCTTGTTGGTATCTCTGATATCGGCGGGCGAGAGGGCGGGATAATATGTTGGTCTGTCGTCACGGAGAACAACAAGCTGTGGCCAAGTTGTAATGCGATATTTTCTTGCCAAGTGGTCGGAGTTTGTCTTGTAAAGTGGCGCGTGTCCAATCAATGACATTGTAACTCTCGATAGAGCCTCGAAGTCCTCGGAAACGGCCGCGTGGTCGTAGAAGTACAAGAAGATGACGTCGTGTTTCTTTTGGATTTCCTCAAAGTCAGCGGCATCCCCGATCTCCTTGATACCGGAGTCGGCGGCTTTGCGGGCCCAGGATACGAGGTCACCAACACCCCGGAGACCTTTGTATTCGATCCTTTCCCCGTTTTGGAAGAATATGATTGTTGGGTAGGCAGAGACAGAGACTTCCTTGCAGAGACGGCGTTCGGCTTCGCAGTTGACCTCACCGATGTTGAGTGCTCCCTGCAGTTCGTAGCTTAGGGTATTCCAGGCTGGTGCCATAGCTTGGCAATGGGAGCACCATGGCGCGTAGAATTTGACGAACCAGCCCTGGGAGGAATCAAGGACCTTCTGTTGGAAGTTGGTGTTATCGAGAGGGAACGACTTTCCATCGGGGTTTGGAGTCGGTCCTTTTCGTACTGGAGGGGTTGGTTTCGGTTTCGGTGCTTCGACGGAGGGTGTTGGCTCGGCCCCAACTGCTGCTGCTGTGGTGGTCTCTTCTGCCGCCGAGGGTCTCTTTCCAGTGGGATGGATCTTTTGGTATTCCTCTAGGGTTGGAGGTACTGGGAGTTCGAGGCCGGCTGGTCGTGATCCAGGCTTGATCTGTTCCAAGTGTTTTTCCATAAACTTCGACAGAAGTTTCATGCTATTCTGTTTTCCCTGGAAAGTATCGACCTTCTCTCCATCTTTGAACAACCCAAACATTGGGTACGCCGTGACACCATTTTCATTGCATAAATCGCCATAGCTTGCACAATTTATATTTGCAAAGTGCCAGTCGTAGGTTTCGGTGAACGAAGGAGGGGATACAGGATGCGGAGAGGAAGGCGATGCGGGCGAGGATTTTAGGTAGAATTCGTAGAGTGTCTGCCAGACGGGTCCTGCAACGATACAATGCCGACAGAATGGAGAGTAGTGTTTTATAAACCTGCAATTGGAGAATCGATAATATGTTAGTCAGAGAATTGAAAATTTTTTTTCCGAACCTAACGCCACATTCGCCCACGTCGACAAGAATTACGGAATGGAAAGCATTACCAATAACCACTCTTTATTGTCTCTTTGAAATCGTCGGGTGTTAGCTCCTTAAGCTCCGGTACCGTGGTATCAACTACATCGCCACTGCTGTACTGCTTGTCCGGCAGAGCAGCTGGTGATGCCGACGTGAGTATTCGGGAACTCAAGGAGAGGAGGAACAGCACCGACAGCCGCATGATTGCCTGAACCTGGCGACCAGGACCGCTCACGCGACGAGGGTGAAGACGATGTTAAATCCTCCCCAGATCTGTCCTGTTCGGTGGTGGGAGAACGTGGAACCGGGGGTCGAAAATAGGGTCGACGTTGAAAAATTCCCAAAAGGAGAGTCGAGTTCGTGTGGTGGAACGAGGCAGCGATGGAAGGCCGTTGATCAGCGATGCCCAGCAAGCAATTGCAGGTGCACGTCTACCAAAAATACCACGACTTCAACAACAACCACGGAAGGCGGTGATATCGTATCGCCCGGCTATGGAATTGAAGATATCGAGAAATAATGGTGATGATGGTGGTGATGGTGGTTATCGTGGCTGATTACAGGTGAAAGATGGCATGAGAAAGGAGAGCTACAATTGAGCGACATGTGGCCAGCAAACATATTTGACAAGCGTTATTAATGGTGGTTTCCCGCCCATTTAATTCTTGGCCCTCTTCCTTGCACTTTACGTGCATTGGGACAGGACAGGACAGGCAAAGCCAGACGAGGACAGGGGCCATATTCTAGGCCTTGCAACTGACATCTCAGCTTTTTGGGGCTCATTGATCAACTGTATGTGCATACTCTTAAATCTTATGCTTCAACCACTGACCAAAGCATTGGACCGCTAGGTAGACAGACCCTTAAAGTGTGGCTATCAAAGGGGGTCCAGCGTGGGTTCACGGAATATCATTCCACAGAACGGGAAGGCCATCTTACAATCTCGAAGACAAGCATTTTCCCCCCATCCCATGCATATGAGCTACAACCGGGACGAGGCGATTTTTAACCAACCGGAACTGCGTGGTGCATTGTTTGCACCGTTTGGCCGATCAGAAGCTAGAAAAGCCCCGCGCCACTAAGTTTTTTTTTCTGGCTGCCCGAATTAAGCAGGTACGAGAATTCGGCCTCGAAGTCCAGATTTTTTGGTGCAGATAGGCACCCAAACGTGTGGCCACGAGGGTTCGGAATGTGGAGTGTCGTGCGAGTTATTTTAATACTCGTGACACAAACATTTTTTGCATTGAGATGTTGAGATATTAATATAGTGATACAACAGCCACTTTATAAATTTCGATATCTCTTTCAGATATCAATACTACCGATCCTTATCGCGCTGTGGGTATGCAATGTGGACGAGTGATTTCCAACTGCTTTCCAACTGCTTAGTTGATCGCTGTGCATATGCATACGGCAACGTCCGTTTCTTGACACGGTAGAAACGATTGAAGTGGCTTTTTGCGAGAACGTATGGTGGTATCAAATCGGTGGGTCTCCAACTCCAAAGTACCACTTGCTTCCTGCGCGTAGCAATATCAATTTGGAGAATCGAAAATTGGACGCCTTCTTTGATAATAAAAAACTAGGGGCTAGATGTAACCTTGACTGGGACTTTAGACCGTCGCCAAAACTCTGCTCTAGCTCTCGAAATAGGTATTTATCCCTTGAAACGTAACGCCATTGGTGGTACGTATCAAAATACTTGCGACTAGACTATCATGGTTGCGTGGTCCAGCAAGGAGTCTTGGCTTCAAATTCCTGAATTGGTCTATGGGCTAAGCTTCCTCTGATTAAATACTTGACGAGGCATCTGAACATCAGTATAGGCAATTACAGAGCAGTTGGGTGGGTATACGTATAGATCGGACACTACAATCCAGTGTCCACTTCCATTTAGCATCCCCTCATTTTTCCAAGTGGCCTGAATCAGATATTTAGTTGTCGTGAAGCAATCGGTGCCGATTTTCCGTAAACAACATTCGCACAAAATCGATTATGGTAATATGAGGTTTAAGCCTGCGTATCCCCTGCGGCTCGGTCGGTTCGCGAAAAGCGATTCTTGTATTCCTATAGAGATTCTTTAAACTGGCAGGATTAGTCATTTGCTTTTCTATTCGGTATTTCCGGAAGCTCGATGGTAGATAGGGAAGATAGCCAGGCAGTCACGCAGCTGATGTTTCTCTTGATAGGTTGGACGGCCTCTTTATAGACGTTTCAAGACACAAGCTTTTCTTTTTGGACGATCCAAGGCCCGCATGGCCCTCCAAGATACCTGGGCAGACCGTTGGCGCCACAAATCCAATAGGCCATCCTGCAGCCCAAGGATGATACGTAGACACTGTCTTCGTTTCCGTAAAGAAACAACTGTATCCTGTGGCTCTTGGGTTCTTGTCGATAGTTCGGTTGGATCGAACCGTGGTTGTCCCTGCCATATTTGGCTATTGGACCATCCGAGTCTAGATAGTCAAAGCTTGAATTGGGCACAGTAACGAAAAGAACAACAATCCGGAAACCACTAAGAACCGAAGCAGCTAGATATCACTGGCGATATATAGATCTAGAATATGCGATTTGAATTTATGCATTTCCCAGAGATCTTGGCCGGCCGGCTCGTTTAATAGCTCCATCTCAGGCGAGCCATGTGCGCTATAATATTATCAATCCGATCGTGGAACCTCAGGGTTCCCCAGGAATAGCAAATCAAAAGCGAATCTCTGATACCGATTTCTACGATTTCTATGTAACTTTGCGGAGCTCATATGCACGCGGGGCTAATCTAGCAATTCAATTCCTCCATAACTGTGGACAATTCTATAACGGTTATCAACCATACTTACTTTTACGTCTCATGCACACGAGAGACCAATCAACAAGCCGGAATTGTCCCTTCATGATCAATACCAAAGGTTTCTCTGATTTAATCATGTTTCAATCAGCTTTTTGGTTCCTACTTCAGGCCAGAGGATCTATATAAAGGCGGCCTTCGGACCTCACAAGATACTCTTCTTTCCTCATCAGCTTCCTCAGCTCTTCGAATAGATACACCTCTCAGCATTCATTCCTTTGGATAATACACTCTTTTCAACTACCACATTCTTTTATATCAAGATGCAATTGTCCAAGATTCTTGCTTTCGGCGTCGCCTTCTTGGGGTAAGTAACATAAAATTCACCCCACGCGATTGAGCCACAAGTTATATTGGCACCCCAGGCACATATATCGATATCAAAACCATCATATAGAAATAAAACGGTGAAGTAACACCAACCTTCTAACTAGCTTCGCCATGGCCGCCCCAGTCGCCGACCCGGTTGCTGAGCCAGTTGCAGACCCAGCCCCAGTTGCAGAGGCTGAGGCCGAAGCCGATCCAGGCTGGCACGGACACTGGAAGCCAGCCCATAAGTACTGGAAGCCTGCCCACCACCCATACAAGAAGCACTGGAAGGAGTAAATAGCCAGTAATTTGTATGTTATATATGTTCACCCTTCTAGAATTCTCCCGTCTTATGTACGCCATTCTGACATGACTCCCCATTATAGAGACCGTAGCGGCTAGATCACTGGATGCTGGATTTGATGTTGCGAGAGCCATCAAATCCACCATTCCATATATCTGGAATATTTGACGAGTTAACGACCTTTTATGATATACGGATTTCCTTTCTTTTCCCCCTTCCTACTCCACGGATTCACTTCTATATCTGGCCCCGTTTTCCCCACTTCTTACGCTGGTTTCGAGCCCCTTCTTTCGATTCTTGACGAATGACCACATTTTATTTTCGTTTCAAAGAGATGATCGAATTGGAGATTCTCCCCTACTTCTTAGGTAGAAATACCTAGATATGGTATCATGATATATCAAAGGCGCCATCGATGTATACGTATGCACAGATGTATATGTATATAGATATGAATGACGCAAATTTAAGCAGAAAAATATGACTCAAATATTCCCAAATCTCAAGCAATATATATAAAAAGAAATGGTTGAGCCCAATTATCTATCCATGGATAATGCCGTATACCTTAAATCCTATGGAGAATATGCATCTGTCAGTATACTCGGTTATTGATATAATCAGGTCACCATAGGCGACGAAACCCATAAAAGGCCTCGAACTTCTACAAGCGAGTTATCGCTAGTGTATAATCCAGCAAGCGAAATCGTCAAGAAACCACACCCGAGACCGTTTTCTGTAGTCCTACACCAAAAGGCCCGATTGAGTAGATATTACCGATATAGTTTCCTTAGTAATCCACAAGATCTGACATATGCGACATTAGGTCGAAGCAAGAGTGGAAGCGAAGGTTAACCTTTTTTACGAGCTCCTTGGTTTTCCGCAGATAACGGTGGGAGGCGATCCGTTCTAGGCAGTTCTTATATATTCCTCATTCTTTGCGTTCGTGATATAGTATTTTTTATCAGGTCGTACCACCGCTTTGGATTTACTAGGGTTTTACACGTATTTATGGGAAAAATGAAGGTTACTATAGCATGCGCATGTGCATAGAGGATTGTGAATATGGTGGTGAGCCGTTTTTCACCCCCGCAGGTTGATGTCCTCGGACGGGTCGAATGGCCATATCGTTTATGTAATTTAAGCTCAAAGAGCCACAGTAGCCAAGAGTACTACGTATATATATGCGTAATTATCTTACCTTGGGGGCAAATTTCTGAATATAAATTCCAGGCCGTTTACCATCAGCGAGGTTTAGAATTCCAAAGATCTCAGTTCCACAGCATTCGAGCATCCTCAGCCTAGTCACTCCTTTCGAACCTAAGGCTACTTTGCATCAAACAAAAAAGGATACTAGAAAAGAAACCAAACCGGTAGAATTCAAATACACTATTCAGGTACAAGATGCACTACTCGAAGTTCGTTGCTCTCCTAGTCGCCTTCGTAGGGTAAGTATCGTCGCTCCCTTTCCAGAAGAACAGCTGTAGCCGAAGACTAGTATCCTAACTTTGGAATGATATCATTTAGCATCACGATGGCCTTGCCAACTCCCGTCGCTGAACCAGAATCAGAAATTGAAGCTAGGTCACCAGCCAAGCTTAGCCTCAATCAGTTCAGGCGAAAGATCAAGGGACATAATTGTAAGTCGGGAATCGAATCTTATTGTCAATATGTTTTAATTGCTATTCTAACGTAAGAGTTCTATAGGAATTGCCTGGTCCTGATCATATTAATGTCATTTGACGTTTATGCTGGTGAGAAAAATATTGTGGATTTTGAAGGAATATCTAGAGTCTGGGGAGGCGGTGTTGGGAATCGGTTCAATCTGCTGTATTTTTGGCGTTCTAGCTTGAAATGGGATTCGGAAACGGTGTTGGTTAGTATCGGGCTGCTAGTTTCGTATACAGAGGATTCGATTGCAGCGTCGGGTAAACATGTTAACACTGTGGGCTTAGGCGCCTGGGATTCATAGACTAGGCATCGAATTCAAATTCAATTAGATATTTGACTTATGGATTTTAAAATTCAATTAGATTTGTGCATATGGGGGCCTAAACCCTTCACACATGGAATTGCTACTTTACAATAGAGAACTTCAGCCCCCAATATTAATATTGCAATGCACATGCATTCGCTATAGGTAGACCACTTAAAAGACATATATTTAGATTCGACTGTAGGAAGTTGTGTTCGCGTTGGATAATACATTGGGGAAACATACGAGTAGCCAAAATTTCTCCTTTTATTTCGATTCGAATCCAGGTATGTCTAGGTACCTCGATGGTTCTATAATATATAGCTTTCTAGCTGGTCCTATTTATTTTACATACAGGCCGTCCGAGATACCTACTTAAGTAATTACTTAGCTCTTAAAGCATGTAGAATTGTATTCTTACTGTAAATTTACGTACACCTTGATCTAGTTATGATAGCCTCGAATCTTGAGAACCCTGGTTAAAGTTATTAAGATGCAATTGACTGACCCTATAGCAAATATATATTGACATATAATCTTAATATCTGTTATATCTTAAGATCTTGAGCTAATTAAGGCCGTTCTTAACATTTACAGCTTTGCGGCTTGAAGAAGTTAAGAATCGAATTCCGAGTTAATTAATTAATCAATTAGCCAAGCAGCCCCGCACCTGGTTCCTCCTGGACACCGATATTCCAGTATCCGCTATCGTATGTGCATTTACTTAATAATCAGACGGGTGGGTTTTTGGTGGCCCCGCATGACTTGAATCGAAGCCGTCCAATGCGATGTAGTTGTGGTATTATGTGGCAAGAACCTAAGGTTTTATTCGGCTGCCTGAATACAGATATCTTCGGCACCACCTGCCCATATTGAAACATTGCGATATATTAATATTGGGGGTTTTTATTAATTCGACTTTGATTCGAAGGTTGGTACAGAGCTGGATTATCCATGTTACTTAATATCTTTAATAATATTCCTAAGCTAATGATGTCGCGGTGGGTCAAGACCGTCTATTGTGGAAAGCCATTTGATCAGTTGACAGGCCTAAGCCGATGGAGTCGCATCAATCCGACGGGCGGGGTCCCGCATTGGGATGGCTTCTGATTTTGGCTGTTTCTATGACTATTTCCCTCGTGAAATGTTAGATGTTGTTACTTCCAAAGAGAAAGAAGAAAGATAATGAGGTGTAGTGCTGCGAATTTTCCCGGGTTCGAGTCTTGTGCGCATGTGCTATGAATGCCGTAACTACCTACGTAGCTAGATGTTACCATGTTCCGGTTCACGGAATCCTCGAGATGATTTTCGTCGCCGTAGACTGTAGGAATTTTCTATATAAGTCATGCCGTGTCCTTCCTGGGGAATGTAGACCCTCCTGGCTGCTCATTAGTATCTGTTCCGCCCGTTACTTACCGTAGTCATTCCCTTACGGCCTTTTCACGGAACGTAAATCCCTTCTTTTCTGAAAACAAAGGAGTCCCAAAGGCGTTATTCTCTTAAATAAACTACCAAAATGCAGACTACAAAGATTTTTGCTGTTGTTTTCACCTTCTTCAGGTATGACTTCGTCTAATCTCCTCTTCAAGGTTATATACCGCATCGTATGGTTGTAGCGATATAGGAGGGAATAAATTCTCTAAATTAACATCTGGAAATGCTTTGCAGCCTCGCTTTGGCCGCCCCGATGCCAAAGAAGCACGTCGACCCCGCGGACAAAGTCCCCACTCGAGGGTTCAAGCTCTTTGATAAATTGAAACTCAAGGGTTATAGTGGTTTTGGATCCGCTTAAGTATTCGTGTCGATCTAGGTAAGAAATACGCTCGTAACTTAGGTTGAACTGTTTAAGCTGAGTTTTGACTAATATGCATCTTGCGCCCTTGGGTAGATATCCACGAATAGATTTATGGTGAGACGGACGTGTGGGTTGGGATGTCGGATTTAGATCTTGGATGTTCTGAGAATATGTTTCTAGTTGTGGATTGTGGGACTCTCGATAGGGCTTTGGCCACGAATATATAACTGCCACGATTTTACGTGGTGGGTTTTCGTGAGATAAAATTCCGTTTTGGCGCTGAAACCCGTACGGTTGCCTGTAGGCTTTTAGCTTCGAGACCCGTGTAGACTGAGAGCGTCCGGTCTGTAAACTCAAATTTATTATCGTATCTGTAGTTTAGTTTTTTTTCCCAAGTTGAATAAGCATTATGTGGGTCGCTTTTTGAGGTCTTATTGACTATAAGTATCATCAATGTATCTACAAGGTGTCCAGTGTATTTTCACTATATACCAAGGCACCATGGGACTAAACTGTACAAAGGGGTTGCAAAATAAACAATAGAAGAAGATACAACCTAGCTTACGACTGCTCCCTCTCGAAGTACTTCCACTGGCCCTCTACGGGCTCTTCCATAAGCGGCTCCCAACTGTAAATCCGCAATAGTTAGTATTCAAACGCTATCAGGGGCTGTAAAAATATGTAAACTCACGGCTTTGTCTTCGCCATAACATCAGCTAGCTTGTACTCATCATAAGCCTGCTCGATAACCTGCTCGATCAATCCACTTCCAATCTGTTCCTCGATAATCTCCACTTGCTCGGCCGAAATGTCTGGCTCTCCCCTGAAACCCTCATAGTCTGGCGCCTTCCTCTTATTCACTTCCTCCCAGTGTGCGATTCTGGCAGCCTTGATCTCGTCGTTCCTCCACTTCACCAATTCAACTAACTCGTGGTCGTCCTCTTGGTGGCCCTCCCAATCTCCCCAGTAAGCTTGAATAGCCTCACGGTGTAGAACCTGTTCCTCGATATCCTCGAGGTATTTTGGCGGCGATTCGATACCCCTTCTTTCTCGCTCCTTAAGATAAGCTTCCCATCCCGCAGGGAGTTGCTCCTCGACTATACGTTTACGATGCTTGATGATAGCTTCTGTGGCGGTACGGTACGCAGATTCTTCGGGGAATTCGGCGAGTTTTTGCAGTGTACGGTTGTAGATTGTGAGGAGGGTTGGACGGGGAGTTGGGTGAGTGGGGAGACCCGCGATACCTGTCGGATGGAAAGCGAACAGGCGAGGGGTGTGTTTTGTTGGAGTCACCGATTTTACGGCCTGGAGGAGGCGGAGAGCGGGTCTCATTGTGGAGGGGTGGGTATGTGAGACGGAGGGGAGTCGACGGGTGTCGCCAGCGCTGTAGTCTGTATCACCAAGATGGTTAGCTTTACTCAATGAATTTCAGGGCGATATAGGGCGGGAGTCATACCGATGGCTGGGGTATATAGATGGTGATGATGTGAAGTGAGGTTGTCGTCCGGAATGACGTCCTACCGGGTGTAGTTCTTCAACGGGAATCAGGAAGTGTTTAATTGGCCAATGGCAAATCGCGCCCGCCTCAGCTGTGGCTGAACACAGACAGGTGGCGGTGCACTATCGGCCCAACGCAGGTCGTGAATGGACGAACGTCTTCGGCTCAAGTTCTTCATATTACCAAATATCGGTATATCACGAGCGGGATGCGACGGTGAACATCCCCACTGCTAAACACTAACACACCCGGAAGGAAGGATGTCGCCGTCTCACTTTCGCCCTCTCCTCCGTCCGAGGACCTTTGCGGGCGCCAATGGCGTCTTCTCGGCCCTCAGACAACCGTCGCCCTTTCACGCCTTTCGACGGACATACGCCACAAAAAAGACTCCATTGTCGACTACTGGGACGGTTGTAAAGTCTACGATTGCCATTACTACCTTGGCTTTGTTTGGATACTATGCTACGGACTCTAGAGCGGCGGTTCATCGTTATCTTGTCGTTCCGGCTTTGCGAGTTATCGCACCGGATGCCGAAGACGCACATGCTTTTGGACTTAAAGCCCTGCGGGCTCTCTGGGATTTTGGCCTCCATCCTCGAGATAGACTGGGAATTAGAGAAGAAGATGATAAGGAGCCGTTTCTTGAGACTTATGTTAGTACTCTGATTTATATTATATTCTTATTTTATTTTAAATTTACTAATTGAGAACTTAAAAGGTCTGGGACAAGCGCATCATAAATCCAATTTACATCTCCGCCGGTCTTGATAAGAACGCCGAAGCTGTGGACGCTCTATTCGCCCTCGGCCCGTCTATCATTGAAGTCGGCTGTGTCACCCCCGAACCACAACCCGGCAACCCACGCCCACGTGTTTTCCGCCTCGTGGCTGATAAAGCCCTCATCAACCGCTACGGTTTCAATTCCTTAGGTTCCGATTACGTAGCGAGGAAGCTGCGTGAAAGGGTGCTCAGGTATGCTGCGGACAACGGAATGACAGAACAAGATGTGCTCGACAATTTACCAGCTAGTTTATACCCCGGGAAGCTATTAGCTGTACAGATTGGGAAGAATAAATCCGTGAGCGAGGATGATATCGAGGGCGTGAAGCAGGCATACATCTCTGGTGTCAGATCATTGGGATTATACGCCGACGTCTTGGTTGTTAATGTCTCCAGCCCAAATACCCCGGGTTTGAGAAAATTGCAATCAGGGAATACTCTGACAGAGCTACTGTCCGCTGTTGTGGCAGAAGCAAAGAAGCTAGAAAAGAAGGAAAAACCTAGGGTTATTGTTAAGATTTCCCCGGATGAGAGTTCTACCCAACAGATCGAGGATATCACATCTGCGATTAAGAAGTCTGGTGTTGACGGTGTAGTTGTCGCCAATACAACTCTGAGAAGACCGGATTCATTGGTTTCTCCACCACATTTGGTACATGAAGCCGGTGGGCTCTCCGGGCCGGAGTTATTTGATACCATGAGGGATTTGGTGAAGGAGTATAGGAGACGTCTACCCAGAGATAAGGAGATTTGGGCCAGCGGTGGAGTTTCCACTGGACAAGATGCTTTGGATGTTTTGAAGGAAGGTGCTGGTGTTGTAGGTGTATATACTGCTATGATTTATGGCGGGGTTGGCACCATTGGAAGGATTAAAGAGGAGATTAGGGATATTGTACGGAACACGATTGCCAAAAAGAACGGAGGTAAATAAGAGAGAGAAAAGTTTATAAACCCCATTTACTTTGAACTATTGATGCAAAAACTTTTAAATTTGTTTGTATATACATCAGTCTTTGCTCGGGGGTCTCATATACCAAGCATACCTCGGTACTAGTCTCGTTCCCCTCGGTACATCTCACTACGTACACGTTTTTGCATTTACATGTTTATGTTATGAGCACCGTAGCTATACCGAGCTCGAGAGGCTATCTGAGAAGGGAAAGCCCCCAGTCAAAATCGGAGGCAAAAGTCTCAGTGGCATTTGGTTTTGCATGTCAACTATAGCTAGCCTGGTGAAGCATCTAGCAATACTCGTACATATGCATATCGATCTCATGCGCAGAATTGGATGGCCGAGGTCGGAATCCCTCAGTGACATTGCAATGTTGTCTAAATCCAACAATGTTGTAAATTTATGAAATTATAG
Organism: Arthrobotrys musiformis; assembly: GCA_036971715.1. NCBI lineage: Eukaryota > Fungi > Ascomycota > Orbiliomycetes > Orbiliales > Orbiliaceae > Arthrobotrys > Arthrobotrys musiformis. The sequence goes on along the minus strand of JAVHJL010000001.1, from coordinate 1,193,515 downwards.
GATATATATATGCCGACAACGCTTTCTTGTGGCTGGCGGGCGAGACCAGATATGCCTGGCCAGCTGGGTATGAGACTATGATATGGTAGAAAGGTACTCACCGTCGGCTACGCCATATCAGGGATGTATATACATAGATATATCGATATTAGCGAAGGGCCCCAGGAGCTTAATTAAATTCAATAACCACGACTTCTTTGGAGCCCTGCCCTAGCGCTAGCACGAGTGTATTGCCACCAAAATATAAGCGACCGAGTCTATAGTCGGGGGGAAGCCAAATATAGTTTCTTCCGTTGTTTTTTATCCAATCACCCCTCATTAAAGCATTGTAAAGTATTTGCTTAGGACCCTCCAGTGGTCTGGGTACGAGGCAGTTGGGACCCCTAGAGCCCCATTTATCGGCTAGGGCGGTTTGCATTTGCGAAGCATCGATACGAAACGATCCAGAACTGGTTTTGAGTTCGAGGTATTGGTCATGAGTAGTGAAAGATAGCCGAAAGACCTGCTCATTTATCTCGAAAGTGTGCAAAACTGCACCATTCCGAGCATCCCAAAGCCAAACAACTTCCTGCATATCGGCCGCAGCCACAATTCGGCGATCTTGCGAGAGAGCTACAGCACGAAAGTAAATAGTGGTCAGGAGATTACCCTGTAATCTGCACAGAACTTCTACCTCACCCGTGTTTATACTCCACGCTAGAAATAGTCCGGTTTGAACGTGTATGTGTCGTCGGGTCGATATGGAGACCACAAGCTTGCTCTCCAATGAAAATGCCGCAGAGTCAGCTTCCCCCAATTCAAATTCTTGGAGAACCATGCCATTTGCAGTGTCCCAGAGCTTGGCGATGTACCGAAGACCAGTGCAACCGCATTTATGGACCGATATCATAATCCTGCTGTTGGGAGAGAAGTCGACTTTTGCGCTTCTAGCGTACCTATAGCTCTCCCAACAATAGATTTGGTCTATGCAACCAATCCTAAGTAAATTCCTACCTGTACCCACGTCCCAGAGCCAAATGTCTTGACCAGCTTCCACCGATGCTATCATCTTACTATTCGGTGAAAAAACTATACCATCGATGTTGAGTACCCTCTGTCGTATGTTATCTCCGAAACCGGCACTGACCGCAGTAAATACCCCGGGTAGCCCCTCATGCTTCAGTTTTCCCGAACCTATGCGTTTTACAGTGTCCCAGAGCCGAATTACGCTACCGCTCGCGAGTGCTAAAGTTTTGCCATCGGGAGAGACGACCACAACGTCGCAATATTCTAATTTCCCATCAAGACCAAAGGCCTGATCACCTGACTGCCGTGGCGTTGCGTTAGCTATAGCCGTGCTCGTGTCGTAAAGTTGGAACGTTTGGTTGGTATTGGGACCAAACCAGTCGCCCCGTCCTGCCGAGGCAATTAGCTTGCCGTTTGGCGAGAACGTGATCTTCTGGAACCCCATTATGAAACCCCCATTTATCATATTTATCTTTTGAAAACCGCCTGTCACTGGGTCCCATAGGTAGATCACGGGTGTGAAGTTATCCGCATCCACCCCTCCAAAAGCTACAACCTTGTTATTTGGCGAGACTGTGGGATTATCGATAGAACGCAGGGATGGATGGTTTTCGGCCCGCCCTAGCATTATGCCAGTTTTTGTGTCCCAAAGCTGGATTAGCCCCTGGGTCTCTGTTGTTACTAGCATTTTACTATCTGGCGAGAAGGCTAGACCTGACACCGGAGTCCCGTCGTCTTTGAAAACATGCACGCTACCCGTTTCTCTATCCAAAATAACTACCCTGCACTCCCCCGGTTGTGAGAAAGCTAGAATCTTGTTATCTGGTGATATGCACACCCGCAGCGTTATATCAGCGTCGGCGTATAGACTCCAGACGGGGTCTGTGCCCTCGTGTATCTGACAGTCAAGCTCTCGTAAGATAATATCTTCGTTTGTATCCCATATATGAAATATTCGACTCGCAGGCGCCATCACTGCCACCCTGCCATCTGGCGAGAGGGCCACGCATTTGACTGTAGTTCCATCTTGGTAGGGCTTGATAGTCCGCAGGTTTGTTCCTAATACCGCATCCCAAACCCATATCATTCCATTGTTGTCCGATACAGATACGATTGTTTTACTGTCTGCTGAGAATGATAGGGCAACCATTGTCTGGAATCCGGGGGCGTCCTCCATATCAGTTTCCAATACGTGTATAGTTGCACCGGTTGCTACATCCCAGAGCCGGATTGTTCTATCGCTTGATGACGAAGCTATCATCTTGCCATTAGGTGAGAACGCTAAGTCAATAATATCCCATGCATGGCCCTCGAGCGTTTGTAGTAGCGAATCCCATTGGCTTTGTGTCGTCTCGGATCTTTTCACCCAACAATGCATCTCATTTTGGAACTGTTTGCGAACTAAACTCTGACGTGGTGCAAATATAAGCGCGGAGCAGTATGTTTGAAGGGGGCTTTCCTCAATAGCTAGTCGATTATAAAGAATGAACCGATGAGCATCATGCAAAAAGGCCTGGAGATTAGGCCCTCCGCTAGCCTTGATCAATTGACGAACATGTTAGTCTTCAAAGAGTGCTAGCACTGAATTAGGGCAGGGGAGGCCCCCCTTTGTGACATCTACGACCAAGGTGGGACAGGGGTGATCACTTACATTAACTATAGTTTTTAACAATACTACGATGTGGACTCCTTGAGAAGTCTTTCCTAGTAGTGAAAGTGCTTCAAACCAGTGAAGCAAGTGCTGCCGCAAAAAGACATCAACCGGCCCGTTATCGTGTTGATGCCCTTCGCTCATTTGGAGGTGGTGGGCGTAATATAGACAAGCATATTGGATTTCTGGCGGCAAAAGCTTTGCTACTAGGGATCGGTCGAGTTCCGTCGTCAAAATTCCAGGATCATGAAGGCGGCAAATGTCCATCCTTAATCCGGTAATGCTGCATGACAGTCGCCTGATACAACATGTAGCTAGTCTTTCATGGGCTATTTTCTTGTCGATCCAGAACAGTGGATCATGACACCGATCTTGGTCAAGGAGGAAGTCCCGAAATGAGGTGTGCAATAGGCGGATTTCCGAGTCCTGATCTTTGGGTACACTGATAACTGAGTGCAAGTGGCGTAGACTGAAGTGGATCGTATCCTGGCTGATATCCAGGAGCCTTCCAAGCGCGGCGGCAGAGAGAGGCTCAGAGAGTGTGACGATAGAACCAACAATCCTCCTGTGTTTCTCAGCTAGCACTTTCCTGTCCTTATCCTCGTGGGCCTCTTTCATAGAGTGCTTCAAGATTTGAAGGTATATATTATCAAGTTCTTTTGTCGGGGAGACTGAAGGGATCCTATACTCCGATTCTGATCCTGATTTGTCGTGTGAAAGGAAAATCTCAAGCAAACCCTGGGGTTGCCATAGCCCTGATTGAGTCCCAATAAAACGGCATACTGTTGCAGCATAAATGAATAAGCCTTGGGAATTTTCAACGAGAGCAGCTATTTTTGTTTCCCCTGGCCAATCCTCTGGAAGAATTTCGGAATTTTTCCTGATCTCCCCGAAGCGGACTTTGAAAAACAGCAATATGTCAAGGTCGACAATCCTGCGTGAGATCTCGTGAAGGACTAAATCGCGGTGTAAAATTTCTTTCATGTTGCGGAATCCTAGACGGATTGGTGTCTCTGGCCGGCTAGTGGTGAAAATCCGGATGGCCTCCGTCTCTGTAAAGAGTTGAAGTAATAGTCTGATATCATTGTCCTTGTCGCATTCATCTAATGCATCAATCACGATTACAAGCGGGGGGGACATCGATGGATTCGTTGGTAATTTAGAAAGTGGTAGGGCAACAAGTTGGTCCCATTGTGTCCGAAGAGATTGATTAGCGATGTTCCGGTCCTCTTGGACAGCATCGCAAATATGATTTCTCAAGGACTTCAACCGACGGGCCAACTGGGTAGCAATGGTAGTAACAAATTCTCCGGCATGACTAAGATTTCCACCTCCCCTACTAAAGAAGAAGCTCGCGGCTAATTGCTTTTTCTTCTCAAATTCGCCTGCAACCGTGCGAGCAATAGTTGATTTCCCGGTGCCCGCCATACCATTCAGCCAGAAGATAGGCGGGCTATTTGGCTCCTCACTCCACGCGGTAACCTGCTTCAGGAGCTCCACCCTTGTGTTTGGCAAGCAGCGATCTTGATGCTCCCAGAGCCTGGAGTTATAAGCGGCGTCTTTGGCGAAAGGGAGGATATCCAACAACATGTCTTGTTCTGTCCTTATATAAAAATATTTTAGCAATTGTCCGTGTCATGATATTAGCTAGTATTCGCAATGCCGTCTATCATCTGCACTGAGATATCGATGATCCTAAAGGTAACAAGGAAAATTAATGGGCATCTGGGTGTCCCTAAACGTACCTCTAGAAAGTTGCAGAGCCTCTATTGCCTTGCCTTGGATAGATATCTCCTCTGCAGGAATGATCGAGAGTAGTTCCTTGGCATATGCGGCAGCCGTAGAGGCAGCGTAAGGTTGCCACCTTTTGTTCTTATGAGAGTCTGCGTAGTCGCATATTCCACGGATAACAATGCAGGGGAACTGATCCATCAAACCAGCTGCTTCCATTTCCACACAAATGATTCCGAAATCCTCTTGCAACTTATCTCTTATTATAGCATCTTTTATAACTTAGTTGGACGAACCAATGGTCCCATAATGAATCTCAGGCGATATATCCTCACGCAGTTCGCGGCTTACAATCCTACTTTAGTTACAGCTATTACAGCTTTTGCCACCATCATGGACGTATTAGCTTTCGAATAGAATATCATTTTCGGAACCTTGATAGACGTATTTATTTTTCTTCATCTGTGGGTATCTTTCTAGCATATCTTTTAGATATTCTGATATTTTGCTTCCTTCTCTCATATATCTGGCTCTCAATCTTTCTACATTCGCAGATATGGCTGGCGGAGGCTTATTTAGGACCCCCAAGCGCTCGAAGTGTCCACCGGGATAAGTTTTCCCTCGATCAAATTAAACGACCCCACCAATCGTTCCCGTTGATTTACTGACCACTACATCGCCCAGCCGGATATCGTACTCGTCCTCGACGGGGATACCGCCACCAATTCCCACTAGTAGGCCAAATCTGATTGATTTGAAGTCGTCTAGTAATTCCGTGGCAACAGTCGCGGCGACGTTATTCCCAATTTCCGGCATGACCACAACTACGACGTTGTGGCCTCCCATGCGTCCTAGGGTATAGCTGCCGTTACTCTTCAAGGGGATGTTTGGATGGATATCGTCTAGCATTGCCTCCATTGCTGATAATTCGACTCCCATCGGACAGATGCATGCGACGGTATAAGATTCACGACTGAGCTGGTTGCTTTGTTGATCCATCTTTTTTTTTTTTTTTTTTTTTTTCGGTTTTCGGTTTTCGGTTTTCGGTTTTCGGTTTTCGGTTTTCGGTTTTCGGTTTTCGGTTTTTTCTTCTTTTCTTCTTCTTCTCTTCTCAATATATTACATAAATATTGAGTAGTCGGTGGTGGAAGGTAAACTTTGCCATTGAATCGAAAGGTTCGCTCAATGGCTCTCGCGATCGAACTTTGAGATTGAGGAATAAAGAGAACTCGAGAATGTAGATGTAGTAAAAGTAGAGAAGGCGGTACCGTCCGATTACAGTAAGTAAGTAAATTTTGTTGTTACCCCGCGGGTCGATATGAGCAGGTGTGGACCGCATCTGCAACCCGAGACTAGGGTTGAGACTTGTTTGGTGGGGACCACACTGCTGTACGTATTGGATTTTCCGGCGTCGTAGATCGGGTTGTAGAGTGAAACAAAGATAGGTTTATGTTTCGATCGAATTTATCAAATGCCACGGGGGACTAATTTCTTCTAACCTTCTCTAACACAAGGCCGTGTGAGGTGGCAGTGAGGGGAGAATTTACATGTCCATGCGCATGCATGGAGAGTCGGTTCGGTCTTGGACCTTTGGTTGTAGCGGGTTGATATGCAATGTTTGCTTTGATATGTAAAGTACAGGTATCTAGCACTGGATAAACACAGAGGTATATAGAGTAAGTAAATTATATGAATGCCCTATATGACATAAACAAAGATATTTCCCCTTTTTTCGATATCGAAGCTGATGATTTATATTTTTTTTCATAGTTTGTACTGGTCCAAAGGAATAGTATCGGCGAACAAAATATCGGTCATTCCAGCCGGATATCTCTCCCCAACTGGCACACACTCCCTTGCTAGCCTTTCCACTTCCCTTTTATCCTCCTCAGAAAGTTCAACCTTCAAAGCCCCCAAATTCTCCTCCAATCCTTCGAATCTCGTTGTCCCAGGAATTGGGATAACATCGTCACCACGACTCAAAACCCAAGCTAGAGTCAATTGCGCAGCAGTAACACCCTTCTTATCAGCCAAAGCCTTAATCCCATCCACCAATTCCAAATTCTTGGAGAAATTCTCTTTAGAGTAACGGGGAGCGAAGCTTCTGAAATCACCGGGTCCGAAGTCCTCGGGTGAGCGGTAGCGACCTGTTAGGAAACCACGGCCTAGCGGGCTGTATGCTACTGTTGCGATTCCGAGCTCACGGCAGGTGTTCAGGATATTGCGTTCAGGTTCTTCGATATCAATTGCGAATGGAGAGTATTCGAGCTGGACCGCAGCGAGCGGCTCAACTGCATGAGCGCGACGGATGGTTTCTGCGGATGCTTCTGAGAGACCGATGTGGTGGATTTTACCGGCTTGCTTGAGTTCCTTGAGAGCCCCCATTGTGACTTCTATTGGGACCTTTGAATCGATGCTAGTAGGTAATTAGAATTAGTATATATGATAGATTTCTAAAGTGAAATATCAAAAAACTCAACTTACCGATGAACATAATACAAATCAATGTATTCAATACCCAACTTCTGAAGACTGTTTTCAACGGCCTTCTTCACATACTCCGGGCTTCCATCTACCCCATATTGAGCCTTCGATGGATCAATAACCGTAATTCCGAACTTTGTTGCTAGAAAGACTTTTTCGCGGAGACCGGGATTTTGTTTGAACCATTTGCCGATAAGGACTTCATTGTCGCCGTAGAGGTCACTCGTATCAATCTTTAAAATACAAGGGGTTATATTAGTTATTCGAAGGTTGGTCATTTTATGTTTCCGGGACTGGTAAGACGTACAAAGTATGTACCGCTTTCGACAACTGCGTCGAGGATTTTCAAGCGATGTTCATCCGGCTTTGCTGGGCCGTAGCCGATAGAGAGACCTTTATTTCGGTTTCGTTAGTACTATAGTCTTGCAGGTTTTCTTAAAGTAACGCAATGCGTGGGCGTTCTCTGGGTAGCATTAATTTACACACCCATTGCACCATATCCCAGCTCGGAGACCTGAGGCCCATTCTTGCCCAACTGGCGAGTGGGGATTGGGGTTCCGTATGTAACCATTTTGAGATCTTAGTGCACTATGTTGGAAATTGTGCGTTGGTTTCGGTAGAAAGCTTAAGATTTAGTAAGTTGATCCTTTCGAAGCTTGCGGACTTGCTAGACTATGCGCTGGTGAGGAGAATAGTCGATTCGAAGGGGGGAGGGATGAGCCAATTTATACCAGAGGATTATACATCTCCGAGTACCCGGAGGCCCAATGGGCCTTTTTGAGACCAAGTTTGTGTATGATGTATGCATCATGCGACGGATTTCGGTAGGGACAAGCCGTATAGCTTGAATTACATAAACCACTTCCGTCAAATATAGAGCCCACATGTATCAAAAGATACATATAATAATATAAATCCAGCTCACTTACTCGCACGCCTTACGTCGGCTGTCTTAGCCTTCTGCATGGGGAGCGTGCTCCGAATAATATTCGCCAGTAGCCCCATTGCATGCAATGATTTAAGGTGCGGGAACGGGTGGACCTTATGGACAGGGACATAAGCCATCGATCATAAGCCATCGAGGCACTCATTGCCAGAAATCATGCATTAGTAATGCATCAGACTTTCACTTAACAATTTTCGGAAAATAATATTAAAAATTGGCTTTCGGTCATCGGAGTTTGGAGTTAAGACCAGCCAAGCGAGCTTAGCTAATCGATTCCCCCAAATATCTATATTTCCGTCTATATGCGCACAGATGCACGTTAGATGTATGACGGTATCGCTAAAGTGGCTTACATCCCTGTATAGTCAGCAGAGAGCTTAAAAACGGCCTAAGCAACTTTGAGACTGTGGAGTGCTCGAGTCGTGATCTTTATCCCGCGGTTCAACTCAGGCTACATGAACGGCGCACTAGACCGTGGTTTTGTCTGGGATCAACACCGTTCCTTACTTGATGGTCGTCTAGCCATCTTCCCATCCTTGTTTGCTACATATTATTGGTCCAGGCATAGACTTAACTCCAGATTCTTCTTAGCGACACTTTCGAGATTTCTGGGCGGATATCAGACTATCCGGCCGACATGCCCCTCTTCCACGTCTGGGTATGAGAACAGCCGAGATCCGTTCTAGGGCAATGCAATGTTGCAACATGTCTCGTCGCCAGGCTCCTCAGCTTTGCTTATGTAAAAGGGTTGAGAGCTGATTGATCTAATTCATGAATTCATTTATTCCTACACCGCGATATCGCTGAGAAGCAATATATGGAACTAGATTTATACATTGTCTGGATATATACGAAAGAGTTCATAGCGCCAAACGGGACTAAAGGGAGACACGTATGTAGAGATGAAGACATTGTAGGGAGATAACGTTGTGCTGTGCGTCAAGATATATGTTCCATTTGCAGTGTCGAAAAAAAAAAAAAAGCACCTGTGGTAGGAAAAAGAAACCCGTTTCTGGACCTGAACTTACAAATGAGTACCGCTAACGAAAGAATGAACGATAAGCGTATAAACGTGCAATCCAATAGGTAAATAATTTTGCCCGGCCTTTGACCCAAATAGAGTCGACGCCGTGACGTCGTGCCACTTTCTTCTCTTCCTCTCGCCATTCAATGTATCGAATCCCAGCTCACTCTGGTCCGCTCACTCGGCATACTAGTTCAACCGGCAAACATTGGACATTTACCGCTACTTTCAACGATGCTACCACCTCCCAATAGTGATCCATGCTTCCAGCCTTCATTTCCAGCACCCTTACCGATGGCAGACCTTGGCCCGAGATCACCGATGCGATATCCGTGGACTGATCCGAACTCTTCTTCGTTAGGGATCCCCCAGCCCATCGCCGCACACAACCAACCAATAGGTCCATAGCTATTCCACCATGTCCTCTTTAGGTACCATGGGTCCGTCTCCCAAAGATTGAAGTAATACCTTCTTTCAAGCAACGGCACCGAAGGATCGATGGGGTCGGTTTGAATCGCGCTATGTTTTTCAAATCTTGGTAGCACAAAGTTTCTCATAACAAACGCCCGAACCCTGAAGAGACTATTGACGGCGGGTTCAATCCATTTTGGCGGATCTGGCCAATAGAACGACGATCTCAGCCTTTGGTCGCAAACTGCATGGACCACCGGAACAACTGAGGAGTGCATAAACTTTGGAACAAAATATAACAAAATATCCACGGTCGCTGTCGCAACGTTGCTATTTGTCTCGCAGGGCTGCATGTATCTTCGCTCGTATTCGTTTGCCCATTCGTATGTCCCTTCGAAAGAATCTGGAATTCCGGTTATACCCATCATGATGCCAACTTGACTCCAGAAACGGTGGATTCCCATCAACTCGATCGGATGCATTTTACGCCACTCGTATTTATTGATAAATACTGGTGGCTGGCACATGAAGAGTGCAAGGGTGTACAGAAGGTCGTCATTTGAAATGGAGCTTTTATGCCTGCTGTGGAGGTAGTTTATCCTCTCGATCGCGATTTTTGCTCTTGGGGAGTCGAGCGGGAAAGACATCAGCTCGACAATGAGGACGGAAGTGTCTACATATCGGCGATGAGCGGTGGATCGCTGTGCCAGCTGGCGAGTTTTCCAAAGAATAGAAGAGATGGTGGGAATTCCATAGGTCCGGAATAGAGCAAACTGCAAGGCGAGTCTTGTAATTCGGGGGAATTCCCATCCCCCCATGAGCTTTACGGCTTGCTCGGCATGGGAGATCGAAAGGTCCGAGGATTTCGTGACGATGCCGCACTCATTTCGGACGGCTTGAAGAAATTTGTTAAGGTAGCGGTACCGAAGGTGCCGGACAATTAGGAGGTAAGAGACTACGGCGCTCGCGCAGAGGACCGGGATGACGGGTACATCCTTTGCTCTGGATGATAAAATGTCTACCAGAGACTCCATAGTGAAGCAGTTGGTTTTTGGTAGCCTTTCCAGATCAAAGTTAATTTATTTTTCCATTAATCTGTTGGGCTGTGATTGAAGAAAGGAAGCGAGGATTACGCGCCCTTTAATTCCTCCGAGGACAGACTGGAAAGGAAGGATGTTTCTAAGATAATCCAACTTTCGGGCCTTTTAATAGGTCCGATCGTTGCAGCGTATGCTGCAAGGGAAAATTCAAAGAAAGGATACTGGGATCTGGAAGTTAGGCGTTTCAAGGGCCTGCTCCAACAGAGCTGTCTGCAGACAATGACCTGCCAGGCGGGGTGCATGTGAACGAGCGGGCGAATCTCCGAAGCCACGGCCTATAATAAACCTGTCTCCAGCAAAAAGGAACCTGCCACGGCAGAAACTGGGCCATTCCACTGCACCTTGGAACTTTGTACGGAGATCGGCCATTCTTTCTCTGGTTACACAAGGGCCATCTTCTAGGAATTTTGAGCCTGTGTCACCCGACATGTGTGCACCGAACTTCTATTCGGGTCTCGAACTTCCCGATGTCCGCTCGCCCGTCGACGATATCAAGACTACAGGATCGATACCATCGAGGAGGAGCGTCGAGAGATCTAGAACTAAGAGGCCTGAACTCGTGCGCTAGACTAACTAAAGTCGATGGCGGGGTTAAAAAGTTTAACAAGCCCACTAGATCGGCATTGCGTTGACAGGTGTCTACCCCAGCATTTCCTTTGGCAAGATTTGTTCGCTACCTTCGCGCACTAAAGGTAAGATCCGATCGTGATCGGTCAGCGCGAATGCCAAGATCTATCGTGACCCCGCTTTCCTGGTTTGGTTCTCCAACATTAACAACACGTACGTATGATGATGGCATGACCTGCTCTTGCTCAAGTAACTACGCTTATCAAAGACTCTTGGGGGGGCATTTATATCCGATCAGTCAAAGCCAAGAGCTGGTTGGTCAAGATCTTAGTTAAGAGTACTAAATTGTGAATCTTTGGAAACGAAGTACTAGTTCTAATATAACGTAGCTTTCGCATTCGTCGGAATCGAACCCAACCCAAACCAAGGTGACACAAGATTAAGTTTAACACTACACTATCTAGATATCTATGGGCCGTACAATAATGAATCGTTGGTAGTTGGATTTTTCGCATTAAATTTACGCGAATACGATATCGATAGCGATATCGTGCGTAATTGACGTCATGGCTTCAAGCTTACATCTGTGATCAATAATCATTCTCACGCACCTATTTAGCCTATTGTCCGCCCCACTTATCTTTTCATGATTCTCGCAATGATCAACACGACTCCATTTTTCACTAACATTAACATGGAAACCTTTTTCGGATCGTTGTACAAAACACCAGAGCTCTCCAGTTTGTCTAGGGATAGTATGCGCATTAGCAGACGTCATTTTCTTAAAACCACGATTCAGTTCACGCGCTGCCTTGATATCAACACGTCTTTTCTTGGTAGTATTTACATCTGTAGACACTCTAGCTGCCTGCATGCAGTCTCGTACCCAGGGCCATGGGTCTGCCCCAATATACACTGCGGCATCCGGACAGCTACCTGAATGCCTAAGCTATAAGGTTAAACCCATAAAATCCAAATTCGTTTATTTCACTGCAATTTACTAGGAAACGAGGGCAGGGTTGACTTTGCCCCAGCCTCCCACACGTACCTAGGTAGGATACTCCCAGGTCTGGGTACGAGACAAGGTTAGTGCAAGTTTATAAACACCTAAATATTCGGTGGCGCAGGTTCCTGAACCTGAAGTGTTTGGTAGAGCGACGTTCGCAGCTAGTCAGTCAGTCGAAGACAGTAATTCTTTAGAAGATCTACTCAGTGCTGGCGGGGGGAATTTGGGTATTTAAATCCCCTCAATTATTCGGTACTGGCTCCATGGAACCTACATTTTTTGATGCAGAGTAGCTATACAGCGAGATAATCGAAGTATCATGGGAACTGGCAGTAGCTAGTATAGGTAATACCAACATCTTCAGGGCGCTCAAGCAAAAGCAAAGCTAGCTACCGGCATACTTAGAAGTATCTGCCGCATCCTGCAATTATTTGCACTATTTGGTGTGATAGGAGCCTTGATGATAGGCTAACCGGAGTCAAGAGTGTCGCTTGTTTTATATATGGTGTCGACATCGCCTCATTCTCGATACGCACGTGAATTAAAAGGCTTCCACATAATACGCTCCTCTGGCGCACTCCGGCTGCTATAGTTATGGTTATAATGGGGCCGGCTACCGCAAATGTTGACTGGGGGGTTGTGCAACATGGAAGCCCTCTAATAACCTTGTAACCCTGCCTACACTTCCTCATTTGTGCCTAAAACAGAAATCCAACATATACTAACAACACAGCAACGCATCGAATTCTGCTTGCTAACGGGTAGCGCCTACATGATCACGGGGTTCTTTCCACGCTTGCGAGGTTAGCTCTTGCCTGCCCATACCTAAAACTAGCCGGGACTAGTTGCGTATAAAAATTTTTACGACGGCAATTTAAATTTATACATATATATATACCTAGAGTTATAGGGTATTATTCGTAGGAACCTCCGGAGACAGTTGGGTCTGATGCTGGAGACTTCTTGGTCTGCCCATCTCCTAGGTGCGGTGTTGGAGTCCATGAATTCAAAGTTTATTGACTCTAGTGACAGCTGCCGCCGTCACACCGTTGAGCTCGCGGGCTCGCCTCCAAAAATGGGATCACATCGGGGTAGGGAATTTGCCTCCGTATACAGGTACCGTTCAGTGTATATTATTTCTCTAGGATGTGACCGGCGGATTAACATATTACTAGCGGTTGTACTATGCTCTCGAAATAATGGTTTTATGTTTTAAAAACTTTAAGTGATGTTAAAGGTCATCAAAAAGCTGCTGAAAGGTAAGGGTGCACGTGAGGCTTGTATATGTGTTTTGATATCATCTCTTTGTGAGATTATAGGGTTTTACTCGATAGGTGCTACGGGGTGCAGAGTGCAAGGCTGTGTCTTTCCCGTGTAATAGTAGTTCATTCTATAGTGCACGAGTGTTAGAAATACGAATAAGCGAACCTGAAAGTTTCTAACCTAGTTTGAAACAGACCATGCAGTGTAAACCCTTGGCGCGGTATCCAAGAAGTAGCCTCGCGGGTTTTCAGGCAAAGAACCTCCATTCAAGTTATCCAACCGAAATCCCGTTCCGCATAAGAAGTCTGGAAATAGGTGCTATTTGCTTGGCTCATACATTTATTGGCTGTATGTCTTCGTCTATGTATCCTCGCAGCCAATTATTATCATGCATCAGGAAATCGGCAACTGTGTACCACAGCTTGAGTTTTCTTTCAAACTCAGGGAACGATGCCACCTGGCCAGCATATTTCCCGGCAGCTCTTGCTCGGCAGCTCGGCGTCTCTTTCGCACATACAACCGCTGAAGTACATACTTGTAGCATTTTTCAATTTTTCAATTTTTTTTTGCAAAATCCTGCAGCGCTACAGCACTAGCCAGTATACAACTGCAGCATAACACAAGGAATTTACGGGGGAGAACAAGGAGGTCGTAGGCTGAAGACTTTCGGCAGAGTATAACATAAAGAGGTCTACGCCATTTGGAATTCCATATTCCCTCTATCCTTACCAGCCTCTGATCAAGATCTTCGGCCAGCTCTGGCCTACGAGACAAGTCAAGACTCTACTCAGAAGCTACCACACAACAATTCTCCATATTGGTTTTTAGACTAAGAGGAAGATGTATTCCAGTAGAAATGGCGCCAAGTTTCAGCGAACTCACCTCTTTCGTTCTTTTGATTCTTTTGTTTCTAGCGAAAGAATCTAGATCTATTCCATTCTCCCCATGCGAAACAGAAAGTGTCATGATATCTTTAAGGAAACGACAAAGCTCTTTATACAATTCAGGCTCTAGCTACCGTACACTCATAGCACCGCTTTATTATGTGGGTATTCATGTGTTTGCCCCAGCCAAGAAAAGGGTCCATCTATTGTGTTACAGCAGTAGTTGATGGTCCAAATGCGCCCCCAGAGTCCAAGATTTTCGTTTCTCTATCTCAGAGACGTCAGGATAGGTTAGTTTACCAACCATATCAAATTAAGGATTTCTCTAGCCCTTTACCAACTACATTTAGGATCTACATTTTTTAACCTCCCGATAAGTCCAAGGTGGGACACCTGGGTAGCACGAGGGGAAAATCCACCTTATTGCGACTCTGAAATATCCGACGACTGTGAAAAGGTATACTTTTCGGGGTATTGTACGCATTATCCCTAAAAAACGATTATACGCATGCTATAAGATCCAAGTTAATAAAGAGACAGTCCCATCTTGTAGAATCGACAGTTCTAATCGTATTGGCCCCGAGAACCTTACTTCCCAACCTAACAACGAGGTACCTACGAACTTCTATCGCACCCTCACTGACCTGGTGTTAACCAATCTCACCGCATATACTGAATCACACAGTTAGAGCGGGTTTGGGTTAAAGATGAAATTTCCTTTGGTTCCGCTTTATCGGTTGAAGGTTTCGTTTTTGGTGTGATGGTCCCGCAAAAAGCGAATTTTACGACACCGTCATTAGGGCTTGGTCGACAGTCCCTAGATTGGGAAAGGACGTTCAGAGCCTCTACGGAATTTAAACTCAACCTCCCTTCAGGAATCCTAACGCTCACATTTCTGGATAGCCTCGAACGTTCTAATTCCATCAACACACCAAACTACGGTATAGACGTAAGACATGCACCAAATATCAGTTCAGGTTCGCCTAGTAGTGTTACTTTTCCCGACGTTCCAGCTGGAAATATCGTATTTGGAGGCTTCGACTGCGCACAAATAAAAAACCCGATAAAAACGTATAAAATACGTAACCCTGAAGAGGCGAGAACTCACTTAGACCTTTTAACTATAAAAGTACACCGAGGCAATGGGTCTACTCCGGAAGATTTTGTGGTTCGAACCCCCACTGAGCCTGGGGTAGCCTATCTTGATTACACATCCGAGTATGTCATATACGTTGGGATATTGTTGTTCTGGCGATTAATCATACCATCCGTACTATTTAGTTCAATCTTGCTACCCTCTAGCTCCTTTTCAAATTTAAAAGAAAAAATCAACGGGGGCTTGGACAGATTTTTTGCCGGCCTGGGAAATAGCGACGAGATTCCGACGGATGACTGGGGTCTAAAGTTTGTATTCCCAGAAGGTCTCGAAGTTTATGTTCCTTTCAACAAAATGCTCAAAAGTCGAATACTTGGGGGCTACGCTGTGGGATTAGGAAGCTCTCCCGATGAATCATTCATTCTCGGGCTACCGTTTTTCGGGTACGTTGACACGCTCACCTCACCTTGAGATTTAACTTCATATGCCCCAGATCCGAGGACTAGTCGAACTGTATGGAGTGAATATGGAGCTCAATAAGCGGTGAAGACCAAATAATATAGATAAGTTTGATCGGCTAACGGCCTGGTGGGCTTATATACTCGTATTAGACAAGCTTATGTATTCTGGGACCATCATAATGATGAAATCAGTCTCGCAGCAAAAAAAAATTCTAGCCAGCCAGCGAACGTCATAACGGTTGGACGCTCGCTTTATAACTCGTCCCTAACCTCTCAGCTTTGCCCTGATGACGATGTCCAAAAGAAAACGCGATCCCAGCGAGTTTTTGGTGCAATAGTCGGAGGCACTCTAGGCGGCACTATAGGCCTTTTTGCCATGATCGCAGCTGGTTTTTGGCTTTATTTTGCAGATAAAAAGGTAATCATGGATCCACTAAGCACCTTTCTAAGACTAGTTCGCGAGACAAAGCGAGTATGGTTCCCTAAAGACGCACCAGGGGCGCCGGATAGTGGGGGAGGGTTTGGATATAAACCCGAGCTATCCGCACTTAGCAAGCGCAGGGTGCTAGAACTCAATACCAACATTCGCTCTAGGCCAAACGCCAACATGGGTGCTATAGGGCTTACTAGGAATAGCGGTGGTGCTGCAGAACTTATTGGGGACAACGGTGCTAGAGAGTTGCATGAGGATACGGCGAGGGCCGAACTACCCGTACATCCGGTCGAGCTTTCCGGAGAGCCTAGTGGAGGTACTCGATCACAATTCGATAGCCATATCCTGGAAACTGAGATCGAGAGGCCGGGTAGGTCAATTAAATTATGACTAGAGCAATAATAGAAGAATTAAGAAACAGAGAGGAGGTTGCTTGGTTGAGTTCTGGTGGTCGCCTGGTCTGGTTTCGTTTCTTCGAACCATATATACCTTTTCATTTTTGGCACTAGTTACTATTAGTTAAGGTCGTTATTGGTTAACTAATTGCTATCTTTCGAGACCAGTTGACGATTGAGTCAGGATCCTACTACCCTTATACAATTATACGATTAGCTAGATCGATGCATGTAAGTAGATCGATATCGAACATATTTGGAGTTTATTTGATGGGCTATCACCTTAACTAGATTATACACATGGCTCTAGAGGAGTTGGCCTCAAATCTTTCGAGGGGTAAATCTTTCGTACAGATATATCTATAACTATGGCTATGGCTAAACAAACGCAAATAAAGACCAGTAAACCTTTTTATAATAAAATTAATTAAAGGGATAAATTTATAAAAATCAGATAGCTCTCGGAGTTACCCTGAAAGTAAAGTTGTATTCATTGGCAAAGGCCTGGCTAGCCCTTGGTTTCTCCGCTCGGTAATTGATCAACTAGTTAATGGTGTACATCTGTGTTGCAATAGGTACTCATCAATATATATAATGCGGTCAGTACTGCAGTGCTAGTCTCGTACCTGATCTATATCTAGACCGCGCGGCTAGCGTGTGTACATTCAATATTTTCAGTTCGAGTTTTCTTAGGCGCTTTAAAATGCGTAATCTCTATTTAAATATTATCCTATCCACCCGAAGACCTATATACCAATTAATGCATGATGTGTATATAGGTCCGCCAGTCCAATAAATCAACCCTTGTCCATGAATACTAAAAATCGATCATGGCCTATCCTGAAAACACAAAAAGATAAACCCCAACAATAATAATAAGAAAAGAGGCCCCAACAATAATAATAAGAAAAGAGGCCCCAAACAACCGGGGAATCCTGCGAGCCAATGGGTATAACGCTAAAAGATCCAGAAAAAGATAAATATACAATCGGTATTAATGTGGTCGAGACTCTCATCTCCTACGTATTCGATCAAGCCCAATCCATATCCCAATACCCCAATCTCCCGGGTCCTGCCAATTGGTCTCTCGGTGCACCCTCTGTATTTGCGGCTTTCTCCCCCTTTGCCAATGAAATATTGGCGAGAATCTCCCGTCTTAAGATCAAGTGCGAGCTGAAACTACTCTGTCCACTCCCAACGAATCTATCCGATCGCATCAAGGCTAAATAATCCACGATGGCCTGTTGGTCGAATCTGAAGGGTTTTAGGTATTCCTTCTCGTCGTCGTACAATATGCTCCATTTGTCTAAGACCTGAATGCCTGCTTTCTCCGCTTTATCTACGAGTTTCGCGACACCTTCCGCATCCCCCGAGGCAACATAGATGAATTTGATGCTGTTATTGGAAGCGGTGGAGATGGTTGTATCTGCTAGTTCGTCCCAGGAAGCCCAGTACTTCCCGGCATCTTTCTCCGATCGCAAATGGAGACCAACGTATTGATTGTTTCCCCCACTGATACTCGAAGTTCGGTGTACACGATCGACTATAACGTTCGCTAGGGCTGTTAGGCCCAAACGGAATTCTAGGATGAATCCGAAGCAGTTTGCGAGGGCTGGGGAATCGAAAGACGGCGGGAAGCTGAATAGTGTCTTGTCGTCCAGCCGGACAATTACGGGCGATCTTTCCGCTGGCTTTTGCTTTTGGGATTTGATTATTTCGTCAAAATGTGTGCGGAACTCCCAGGGTTTCTCTGAGGAAAAGGAAAGGAAGGTTAGCTAGCTGCCTTGTTAATTCAGAGTAACGGCCCCCCTCCGATCTGAAAATCTTCAAACCTTTCCGAGAAGCCAAAAACCACCGCGGACTTTAACAAGATCTGGAACCACTTACTATTCCTCAAGAGCCCATGCCGATTACCACGCGGTTGACCCATCAGAGTTTGTATGTTGATTAAATCCGGCATCGTAGCGTAACCCGAGTATGAAATGTCCTCCATCGAATCGAAGAGCTCCATTTGTTCACAGTTTTCCTTCATCACTTTCTTGAACCACACTTCATCGAAAAGGAAACTCATATCTTGATACTCCCCAGTCTTGAGGTGGTTCAGGGCGGCTGGATCGCGGGCTTCTATCTGTGGTAGCACCAAACCACTCGCACCAGCTGCTATGGCGTAACGTACGCAATTTAAAACCATGTTACGCACGTTCATGAGACCACCAAGGTTGTGAGTACAGGTGAAATAGACGTGAGGTTGCCATTTTGTGGAGGAACACAGCTTGCGAAGACCAGCGAAATTGATGTTTTCTCCGAGGCGAGGGTATGCATGATCGAGAATATATTGGTCGATTCCTTCATTTGTTAGAAGAGGATTACTGGACTCCCCGGATTTCGATTCACGGTGAGTAAAGTAGTCTATAGATGGCCTTGTTTGAGACAAGAAATATGTCGACGCAGCCACTAAAACGAATGTGATGCCCGTCCATAGAACGAGGTTGTGGACGGAGCGGCGTGGGGATTTGTTCTGAATACTCTCCAGTACTTTGGTTAACATCGCTGGCTACGTTACTTTTGGGATCCCGATCGAATATCAATATTTAGCGAGTGATAAATAGGTATAGAAAAATACATAGGTTTGAATATTTGGAGAAGGAAAAAAAAAATCGTTATATATAGAGAGTGAAGTGGAGGAAAATTCTCAAAAGCGGAATCTCTATAGCAGGGAAAGGGGGGTTCCTTGGAATAAATATGGCTATCTTCTCATAGGGTGTGTGTATCTTTTGCGGCTTCCAAAATTCGGTGTCGCAGCTGAAGCAGCAGGTACATTTTTAGAGATTAATGCCTACATGTACAACTACAACCAATATGATAATGCACAAATCCGCTCTGCACTGCGCCGCACGAATACTTCCCACCTGAAAATCGTACCATCCGGGTTGTTTGTTATAACCAGTCTCATATTCGTGGATATACTATAGCCCAACCGCATTTGGACTAGTCTTGATCCCGAGGTTACACCTGGAGGAATTGCAGCATCCTTGTTCTGCTAACGTCGTTTATTGGTCAGCGGGTGTTCTCAAACTTAGTGGCGTCTTCTGTGCCGAACTGTTGTACTTGCTGCCAACCTGCAGCCCCCACTCAGTTGCATTGGAGCCATCGCGGGGACGATACTTATTATCGTTCTATTGACAGGTCAGCTCGGGAGGGATATTAAAAAGTACTCAAACACAGACGCCAAGCCGACTGCCGATATCTCCCAGTTGTCACTTTTACGATCTCGACCCTGGGGCTACACAGGATAAGACCCTGAAAAGGCTATAGTTTGATCGCCATGCATAATCGACGACCCATTAAATAAAAAAAATGATTCAGAAGAAACAAATTAAAAGCGGCTTGGGGTGCTTTTTCAGGGGACCTGTGGCCATACGATTCGGTCCTATTCGAGAATACTTAACCGCGCAGGGAAGTCGGATAGACAGACTGTAATGGGCCGAGAAAGGGGCCCGAAGATGCTGCGGTCAGCTCTGCAAACAATCTCATACTTCGTATGAGTAATTAGCTTTATATGTCTGACCATAAACTCGGGCTACTATTGGGTTAAATAGTATCCTGACAACTGCGGAATTTCTGCAAGATTGTATAGACCATTTTTGTCCGCATGGTCTTGTAGACATATGTACATGTACATGCAGGACTGAAATATTTTCATGAAGGGCTAATTATTTCTCTCGACTGTATAGTCGACCTAATGTGGTCCTTATGTTTTATAGGCCTGGGACTTTGATGGAGCCTGGGACTTTGATGGAGCCTGGGACTTTGATGGAGCCTCCCTAAAATAAAAATCCTCAAGGGACCTGAAATTCAACGAGCATCCTTCCAGCCCTTCCAGCTCACCAAGCCCGTTTGCCGTGAACTTGGCAGTACTATAAGCCTGGGCTCCGATAAGTGCAAGTTTACTTCCGTGGGCTCGAGCTCGCCGATGCGAGGTTTGGGTAAACTGGGGTCACGTTTTTCCTCGCCAGAATGACGAGAGCGCAAGCCAAGCCGAGCGGAATCATGGAACTATAATTTCCACTATCTACTCAGCAACTAAGCACTTACCCTAAAGTATGCCGCCCAGTTTTGCAATCTTATCTACTATGACTTTTGTTTACATCATCGCTTACGACAACGGTTTTGCTAGACTGACAAGTTGAGTAAACTTAAAACCCCAATTGAACCCTTTTTCAGTTTCTCGGGTCTAGACCCAAGCCTACATACCTCAATGTTCAGTCCCAGATAACAACTTGGTTGGTATTGTCCCTCTAATATAATTAATTAATTATAAGCGGCTAGGTTGGAAATTTGAATTCACCGCTGATATCGATATGACTTCATCACTAACTTTATTCTAGTGGTAAACAGGGGAAGAGTGATTGAGAGTATGTCATCAACATAAGCGTCAAGTTGAGGGCTAGTTAGCAGATATCATGACATCCCGTCTCTGTTTGCATGCATTGCATTTGTGGTTATGAAACAGACAAAAGTTAGACATCTCATACTACCCCCGCAAACTGATACGGTGGAGTGTTTTGACAGCGGCATAGCCCAAGCCCCGTATGATATTCGTGGGGCCTTAGAAATAACTAAAAGAGACTTATAGATGAGAGGTGCGAAGAATGACGGACGCATAGAAACTGTATGATTTCGGTTTGGGACATCTGCGATGCGTTGATTGATACGTTTATATATTATATCAGACTGCCCGTCATATACCCATGGTTGGGAAACGTGAGGAAACAATAGCTGGTCGGAATAGCGAATATATTCTGGATCTGGAACGTATATGGTTGTTAGGATCGATTTTCAGAGACAGACGTTTCTTGGCGGGGAATTCGAAAGCTTAGCACTTTTGTGCTACTAGCTTACGTACCATTGACCCACTCGACTAAGTGATACTTCGACGCTGACACATTGATGTATTTTAGCGGCTAATTTTAGAAATCTTAGTCTATCTATTGTGTATGTAAATACATCTACACACAAAGTCTCTGAATCTTGAAAATAGTTTTGCTGCTTGACATAGAATGTCAGAATTCGGTATGTAGTAATCCGTACTCTACAATTAATATGGATGCAAGTGCCAGAAACACCAAAACCCAAACCAACGCTAAGAGAGGGCGGGGATATTGGTTTATCAGCACAATATGCAACTAAATAGGTACTTACTAACTTACATAACAGCTACTATACTCTAATCGACATTTGAGGGGCCATAATTGTCGATCATATGTCTGCACGGTGACTAGCCAAGTATAACTCATGGTCCCGTCTCTTATCTCTCGCGCCATTTACCAAGACCGTTTGATTGAAAAAATGTGACCATGGGCTGCAACTAAGCGAACTCGCAGGCTGATTGCTATGGAATTAGGGTAGTTAGTGGTCTTGTATCCAACATAACCGCACAGCCGAGAAACGGCCAAGATGGCGAGTGCACAAAATAATATCGATTCCCATTTCAATTGAACCATGCTAGTGTGCGAAATTGCATACCAAGAGTGCGGCTGAACTTGTACACAAAAATAAAGCACGCAAGTTCTCAGAAGGATGAAGTTTTTGGTGGGATCAAAGGCTGTGAAATATTGGCAATGATCGGGTGGGTGCACGTGGCGAAAATTATTCGGGTTGGATTTTTGTTTTCGAAATTGAAACAATTTCCAGGGTTTTTGTTTCTATCAGAGAAATGGGCGCCGCCCTGCATGAGGTCGTTCTTGCCCTTCAAGTGGGGGGCAGAGACGGTCCGAGCTCCTAGTTAAAGATTGGATGGATTTCCCTGAATCGAGTCCCTGAGCTTGAAATGACTTATGACAAGTCCCACATAACCGAGCTTCTCGATTTTTCGACCGCTCCCCCAATCCATTTTTTTTGTTTTTCAAAAACAGCTAAAACATAACGAACGATATATATCCACTAAGTTATTCCAAGATTCATCAACTATCTAACGTATATAACTGAGGGAATTCGGAGATATTAAGACTCTGCCTCCATAGATCACGGCTTATCGACGTAACCAGTCGAAATGCGGAACTCCCCAGGCCCTCGATACCAAATTCAGGACCCAAATATATATATTCTCGCCAGTTACTAGGCCCAAAGCAGGCGGATATATATACCACAATATTACCACATCTAGGCCAGTCGACTGCAACCGGAGCGCGGCAGCGATATATATACCGAGGGCTTACAAGAGTGCGAAGGTGAACTTGAATGGGGTACGCATCGGCTCTGCTGGGTCGTATGGAAACGGTGGTGTAAAAATAGAAGGCCTTAATTTGGATCTCTTCGGCGCAGAGTTCATGCAGACTAAGTGGCGTCGAGAAGCTGATAAGATTGTAGGAGATGCTCTGATACTAGATGCGGGGCTCTTTTGATTTACGAGGCCAGGACCATCCGCATATTCATCATATTAGAAGAACAAAAGTACTCGATCCTCAAGGGCCCGATATCTGATATTAAATCCCCTCCCACCAAATCCACAAATCCAAAGAATCGAAAAAGTAATTAAAAATCAAAGGCCGCTAAAAGTACACTACATAGAAGCCAAATCGTGTCATAAAAGAAATAGCATATTACTGAAAACCCCGCTCTAGATAATATTACCCTTTCAAAAAAGTATTCCCAAAGCGATCATCCTCCAGGGCCATCTCTCCCTATGGCTCCAGTACTTATGCATAGCCTTGCCGTTGCCCCCGTTACTCACCGCGTTCCTTACGTTGACTAGCCCCGTACACCCATCGCTACTTCCCGTTCCTGGTTCCTTCCATTCCCAGCCCGCTTCCATGATATCACCCAACCCTGCGAGCGCACTTTCACTGCCTGGAATATCTGGTAGTAAAAAGTACTCCACCCTTGAGTTAATCGTGCCCAGGTACCCGTGGTACGAAACTATGTCCTTCACTGAATTCTTTGGCCCATCGAAATTTGAAACAATGATGTGGATATGAAACGTGCCAGTTGGTAGAGGAGGTATAATACCCATGCTATCAGATGATGAATGGCTCGTTTTCGGTCGGCGAGCATTGGTTGCTGGTGCTGAAAACATGCCTGGCGGATTGGGCGCCGAAGGCGGGTTTAAGGCTACTTCTAGTCTTTTCTGAGCTTTCGAACGTGCGGTTGGGAGGTGGCGAGTCAGTTCTTCGGCGTCTATTGGGGTTGGCGACATGGGTGGTAGGCTAGTGGTGATTGCGGTTGAAGAACTAGACCGTGAACGGTTATGACGGCTGCTGCTGCTGCTCCGACTCCTGCGCTCCGGCACGGTTGGGGTATAGCCGTTGACGGCTTGTTTTGTTTTCTGGGGTGTCTGGCGGACTATTAATGAGCGAAATTTATCCCCGGGCAACTCGATTTTCTCGCGAGGTCGGCAGACGGCTTGAAGAATCCCCTTATTGTCGCATGGGGCGCGGAGGTATTGAAGTTTGGGGAAGCCACCATCCGTGATACTGTTGGCAAGGTGTACTTCTGCGGATCCAGAGTTAAGGCAGTCCCAGTGGAGGAACCTAAGTGAGCGAGATGCGAGAAGTGGGCGCAGAAAGAGAGTATCTGTTTCGTCAATCTCAGGGGAGTTCTCTTGAAGAATCGTAAATTTATCGAGTTCGGCGAGGTTCGCAAAGATTTTCATTATAAGGAGGAGGGAGCGGATATCAAGATTTATAAGAGAGAGCTTCTTCAAAGGATTTTGAGGTGACGAAAAATAGAAGGATAAACTTTTATCAGTGAGACCAGGGAGGCATTCGAGACGAAGTGCTGTGAGTGACTTTGGGAGATACCAAAGTACTTCGTCCGTGAACTGGTAATATGCAAAGTGGGATGCATATAGGGAACCGAGATTAGGAGTATGCTGGAAGAGTGCCATGAAGTCATGGGGGAGGAGGGACGATACGGTGTTCATCCCATGGAGGACCAAAGTTTCAAGATTGTGCCACTGGGCGTGATAAGAAAGGAACCTTTGGATTTGCTGTGGGGGAAGCGGGTCAACTTCTTGACGGAATACTCCGTTTTCGTCCAGATATCCAATATCATCGGGCGAAGGTTCGAACTGTTGTTCGCCGACAAGAAGCCACACATGCTCCTTGAGTTTCTTGCGGGTGCTGAGTGCCTGCCACAGCCTATCCGAGCCTCTTCGCCATTCCTCGTCTCGTGGATTCCCAGGCGCCTCGATCCCCATGCCGAATTCAAAGGTGGGGTAGAAGCCGACGAGCTTCTCAAGGTTCGGACAGCACATTATCAGCCCCGCTGCCAGAGAATGTATATTTGCGATTTCCGGACCCGACAAGCTGAGGTCGTAGGCCGGAAGCTTGAGCTCTCCAACCAGCTCCGCCAGAGCCGGTCGGGACCGTAATGTCCGACATAGTAAATTTATTCGTGCCCCGTACTTCATCGTGTTCTTTTTGCTGCTGCCGAAGTGGAATTTCGAGTTTTCCGAGTCAGGCCCGTGCAGTCGTATTTTCGAGTATCTACCAACGGTTCCACAAATTAGCCTTCAGGTATCATATATTTGAAACATGCGCGGTCGACATACAGTAAATGGAAAGCACCCCTCGAAAACCTTTTACTAACTAACGCCAACGAACAGAGGTCGCGCATAAAACAAGTATCGCATGGTGCTCCTATCGGCCCACTCCCGTGTATTACTCTCAGCTCCAGAGCGATCTTTGTAAACACGATCTGCGGTATCTGTGGCCCCGCATGGCTCGAATATGACGGCCCCTTGGCTCTCAACGACAGGGTCGATTCCTTCGAAGAGGTCGAACTCGATGCTGGCGATATTGTTCGATTCGCGCTCTCGGATAGGTGCCTGGGTGTTGCCGGTGGCGTAGCTGGCGAAACGGGCGAAACAGGCGAATGGTTCCTGCTCCCACTGCTGAAGAAACCTCTCAACGACGACTTGGATTTCTGCTTCTGCAGTACCAACGGCGCTGGCGGAGCGTACGAAGATCTCGGTGTCATTCCTTTCTTGTCTTGCCGGCTTCCCCACAGTCCAGCAGAGCCTTGTCGAAATAGGAGATATAGTTTGGGGTTCGAGTTCTATTTGACAGCGCGAATCCAGTTCTTAGCGTATAAAAAAGGGAGAAAGTCCAAGCGAAGGTTGAGGAAAGAACAGAAATCGACAAATCCTCCGGGGTTTTTCGAAAGGCGGGAGGAGGAGCTGGTATCGATTACTGATAGTGACACGGAAGGATTAATTCAAGGTGATGAGATATCATCCCTTCTTTTATTAGTTAAGTAGGAAATTGGGGTTGGATTGCTTGTTCAGGCGCTGCACTGGTGGTTCAAGCACACACCAGGCATACTACATATAATTCAAAGCCTTAAGTCAGACCTCCTAGGATAGCTGGGATAGGATACGCATTCCGAGAACACTTTAAATGTCAACTAGTGTTTCCCCTCAGGAGCGTTTCGGTCAGCGCCTTCGTCTTGAGAACAGATTTAGCAGCACGACCGTATGTATGTTAGTTGCATCTCGGAAAGGGGGCCAACTTTTGCGCAATTACTTGCCCTTGAGGCTGAAATTTTTTCGGCAAAACGATTCCATAAAGCCTCGTGCAAAAGCGCATCGACGCCCGCGATCTTCCGTTGCGTATTCCGTCCTAACCTTTTCAACGTTTTATTTGCACAGACGGTTGAACATCTGCTCTTGTCGAAGGGTCCCCTGATTATTAAGAAATTACATGCAATTGCGGAGCCAAATACGGGGTTGATATCCAGGGACCTCGTGTATTCCATGGACCTCCATTGTCAAAAACCCCTGTCGAAGCAACCTGAGAGGGACACTTCCTGAAGCCCCTGTCCGAACCAACCCAACACAGCGTTTAGTTAGCGGGCTTCAAAATTGGCAGGTTTTCGTGCCACCGCCCTGCACCAACGGAAAGAACGAAACATGCATGACGGTCCGTGAAGAGAAACGTTCGCAACGGAATGCTGCTTGTTTAAAAGTTGTGCCGGCACTATCGGGAATGCAGATGCACTGATAGGGCAGACGGTTAACGCGGTTGAATTGACAGGCGGAATGGGGTTTCTCGAGAAGCATCGAAGTTTTTGAGACTTGGCCCCACTTTTCCATTATTCCCTGTAATTTCGGGGGACTCGAACGAATCGCCAATTTCCGGTAAGACTTGCCGGGTGTTGGATTTTGTGCTCGTAGTGTGTTGATATCGGTGTTCTACTCTTGAGACTACGTTGACATCCGTCTCGAGACTACGTTGATGTACGTGTATGCAATGTCAGCCGGCTTTTACGAGCGAACTATCCGAATAATGTTTCCCAAACTCAAAATACAAGTTCTTCATACAATCTGTTGATTTCCTTCAGCATGGTGCATATAATGTTGGGGCGAATTTGGTTTTTATATATCAAAAACATAGTACCTAAGCCTCAGCGAGGATTTAGGTACGAGGTCGGAGAAGATAGGGGTGTATTGTGTCCATCATCACACTTATATTAATATTGGTCTCGTTCCCAACTTACAGTTAATTAAGCGAAAGACGAACGATGTTATATCAAAAGGGCTGGAATATGGTCTACGCCAGTGAGAATTATCTCGTAAACCAAACGCTGCTGCAGTTGAGCGAGAAGGCCGATGCCACCGAAGAGAGTATACCACAGTCTTGTAACCAAACTGAAGTATATCTTGTCTCGTAAACCAGCAGGTATTTTACCTACTAAGTAGTTTATATATCCAACAAATTAATTGGCCGTCAAAGTAGCCATACACCGCTGTGCTCAGCGTCGCCGTGGTCGTTGTTAGGCTAGGCTATTGTGCTTGCTGTGCTCACGTAAATATCAACATCCAGAGTCATACATCCTCGACCCCATATCTTGTCTCGGCGCCAGCCCATATCCTACCTTTCTAATATTAATACCGCGACACGTCGACAGTTGCTTCTATTTATGTTAGGAAAACAACCCCACCATCATCCTTAATATTCGAAGGTAGCTAACACCAACCTCTCAACTCATAAAGAGCTCGAAAACCTCCCACCTCGACCATCAGACAACCATCCGAGCGTCTTCCACTATCTATTGGCGCCATGAAGTTCATCCAGGAGTTGGTCGGCGCGTTTTCTCTCCTGGCAGAGGAGGGGATTACCAAACTATTGGGTGGGAATGCCAGTAGAGCCCGACATGATACTGAGCCGTCCTTCAGCACCCCCCAGTTAACTACAAAAGACGAAGAGTCTTTGGTCAGGGCTAAGAAAAAGTCCCTTCTCAACCGGCTCTTGAGAACATTGGGTATACGCGAAGTTATGAATTTGGTGGGCACTGGGCTCCGTGGTGTCAGCCTAAAGGTTGAGTCCCTCCTGAAGCCCGTTCGGGGCCCACTTAGCATGGGTTTCCGACGCTGGCTTCGGGAGGGGGTCGACCCGGCGACTGAGCCACGAGCATCCAGCCCACACTTGTTTGGTCGGGACCACGACGGCTCGCTCCTAACGGTGTTTCCACGGGAGTGGGGCACTACACTTGTGACCACTATTGAGCCACCTAATGCGGTCCCAGCGGAGTACTATAGAGAATTCTCCCGGGAGGCGTAGTACACCTTCCCACACGGCTTCCAAAGTACGGCCCATGAATATGCCACTTTCGAACAGTGGTTAGACACTCGGGAGGTCGATTTCAACCACGGTGCTGCAGTGAACGACTCATTTGCGAGCTTTTACGAAGCTCAGGGCATAGACCCGCCTTCAAGCCACCGACTGTCATTTGGCCCAATCGACGACTAGATCCCAACTTTTCCGGAGCGGCTGAGGGCTCCGATCGCCTCAGCCGACGGGTGGGGTAAACCCGCCGACAAATAATAACCCCAGATAGGTATCTATTATGGGCTGTAAGGAAAACCCAATCCCTCCAGCCATATATGCGAGCGATTGCTGACTAGTTTGTTGTATAGCAAAGATCTGAGGCATGCGAGGCCCTTCCGAATATTTCGCCTGTCTTCTATCATATTTCTTTTTCGTGTTTTTGTGAGTATATGCCCTTATATAAATCGCGCCAATGTATCGATCGCGGCTAACATATCGCCCTGCAATACATCTAGTACTCTCTCTCTCTTGCGTTTCTTCTCTTGTTTCCCCTGTTCATTAGTCCGTTATTTGTATTCCTTTTAATCAACCACACCACTTTCGCATTCATCGGGTGCATTCCCTTCCCTTTCTCTTCCGCAATCACCGGGTGCCATTCCCTTTTCTTTACCGTCCTTCTCCATATATCTCCTCCAACCTTCTGTTGGATTTTGCGAATTAATATGCGTTGATACTACAATTAATATTTTTGCCGTGCAGACTTAAATGAGGCTCCCACTACAATCAGGTCTTTTTTTCCCATGTTGTTTTTACCGCTGGGCCCCCTTCAAGCTTATTGCATGGCAGCTTGGCTAGCCTATGAGCTTGATATCAATTTATGATCTCTGTTCACGAGATAAGGCCTCATAGTAAACTAGAGTAATTTCCATAGTCTAAGCTAAAGATGTACTGTGCAGCAACCTCGATTAGATCTACTCGAGTTATTCGCTTTGTATATCTGGCCAAATTAGCACCATTAAATTTATACGGCAGACTTGCCCACACCGCGAGACCAGACTTGCCCAGTAATCTCTTGAAATACCCCGGCTAGTATATGTATTTCAAAGCTGGCCATCCAATTGAGCTATTGGGACAGCGCAGTGTTTGGATAAAATCCAATTAGCCAGTGTTGGATTTTAGAGTCAAGAGATCCAAAATGTGTTGATATAAAGTGTCAGCCAATGCAAGGTTGATCACCTCGAAGGTAGAAGCGGCGGTGTCGAGGTCTTAGAGTATATAGAAAGGTGTCTACGGGCATGCTTTGAGGATATCAATGTCAGTGTATATTAGAGATATTAGTATTCTCTCTTGCAGGATGAAAAGATCATATTTGTATGTAAAGAAGCTCGAGGTCGATAGATGTTTATAGATATATAGATACGTTGGAATCAAGAACTTTGAAATTACGAAGCATTGAGTGCCATACGTCAACGGCGGGCTATATGTGTGATGCTGTATTAGTTGGGGGAAGCTTGGGTGGGTTTGTTTTGGGGCTATAGAGCAGCAGCTGTGGTTGTCGACATACCGCCGAGTTGTGTAGACGCTGAGCCATCGACCTTTCTCCTTCTTCATCACAACCACCATCACCATCAACAATCAACAATCAGCATCTTTCATCATCAACATCGCCATCATCAACTCTCGTCGTCACCTCTCTTCAGTTCATCGTCTTTGTTAAGCACACTCTTGTCATCAACCTTGCAGCCTTTGAGAATCGTCCTTTTCTATCAAAAAACTTGGTTTGCCTTTTGTTAACTAACAACCATCGCAACAATGTTCAGCCAGAGGATCCTAAATCTATTCCGCCGAGGATTAGGGGAGAAGAAGGAGAAGAAGAGAGAAGGGAAGAAGCAGGAGGGTGAGTATATTTACGGCAACCGTATGATGGTGGTTGCACCAATTACTTTGGGGCTGGCCCTCCCCGAGATGTCGCCAACTGCGATTTCGTCAGAAGTCCCATCTTTGCCCCAGCCAGCTATCCTGAGGGACCAAATCTCGCCTGCTGCTCGGGTGTCTTGCCATTCGGTATTCACCTATGGCCAGGAAGATTTGGCTGATATCGACCAGATCCCTCGTCCCGCGTTTCCTCGCAGCTTGTCTGCTGAGATGCTTCGTGAGGAGCGATCTCAATTAGACAGACACCTGCGTTACGAGACGTTGAACAAAAAGGGCCTGTGTCTACCGACCGTTGTTGTCGGTCCCAAAAGATGTGAGTCGTCTTCCCTATGGTATAAGCCTTTCTTGTATATGTCGATTACTAACGAGTGTTTACTAAATAGTGGCTGCGTTGGGGGAATGGGAGGATCTGGAGGAGAGAGCGGGAGGAGAGACGAAGGGGGCCTTGTTTGTTCCGCCGAAGATGAGTGATGGCAGCGGGGAAGCTGGAGTAGGAGCCAGGCGCGAGTTCGGTGATTGCAAAATCACCGTCCCGACCAAGCCTGTCCTAGTCAGCGACAGCGAACCCAGCCCACTCGTCGGACGCACAACAAAGGGCCTTAGGTTGCGGCGCTGGGTCGGCTCGAAGGTCGACTCCATTGTGCGACCAAATCCTGGCCCTATTGAAACGGGCTTCAGGTTCCGGTTGCGAGATGGTGTCGACCAGACCGTCGATACCTCGAGCTTGCGCCTATATGGCAGAGACAAACCGGGGTTGAAGCGGACAGTACACCCGCGCCCGTGGAGCACTGTACTTGTTACTAGTGCCACACGTCCAAGGGCTGTACCCCGTGAATATTACCGGGAATTTGCCAGGGCTGCCTGGTATTATTACCCACAAGGGTTCAAGAGCAACGATGAGGAGTATGCAGCTTTTGAGCAGTGGGTAGAATCTCAACAGTGAGGTTCGATTTAGGGAGCAGCTTGGGGCTCCTATCGCCTAGGCCGACGAGGTGGGGACTCGCCGACAAATAAGAACCCTATTTTTGCTCTTTGAAAGGTAAGTGATCTTGTATCCAAAGATCCTAAATTCTTTGAGGCTCTTACTCACTAAACTTTGAATATAAGCGTCTGTTTTTTCTTGATTTTTCAATACTTTGGTTGCATATTTTTTCTGGTAAGCCTGACCCACTGAAAGACTTATATGTTCGAGCTACTAACTCTTGCCATCTATATATAGTTTATCATTTTTGCAATTTGGTTTATATTTGATTTATTTGCATGTAAGTAAATCGAACTACATCATTGAAGTGGATTTTAATAGGTGGTGAACTTTGGCTAACATCATGTGTCATAGTTACTTTTATAGTTAATTCTTGCCCCCTCCCTCCTCTTTCCGAGCTCAACGGGTGTATTCCCTTTTCTTCTCTCCCTCCTCTCTTCCGAACTCAACGGGTGCATTCCCTTCTCTTCCCTCTCTCCCCTCTCTCTCTTCCGAACTCAACGGGTGTATTCCCCTTTCTTCTACTCTTTTCTCTTCCGAATTCAACGGGTGCATACTCTTACCACCTCCGCTCTCCTACCCCGAAACCACCAGGTGCCATTCCTTTCTCTCTCTTTCTCTCCATTTCCGCAACCATCGGGTGCATTCCCTTCCTCCCATCTACCATTCTCCCTCCGATCTCACCGGGTGCATTCCCTTTTCTTCTATCCTCTTCTCTTCCGAACTCACCGGGTGCATGCCCTTATCATCTCCGCTCCCTTACTCCGAAATCATCAGGTGTTATTCCTCCCTCTCTCCACTTCCATAATCAGCGGGTGCTATTCCCAATCCTCCACCTCTTCTTCACCTACGCAATCATCGGGTGCTATCCCCTTTACTTCCTTTCCTCTAGATAGTATTTTTTTTTTTTTTTTCATGAATAGAAAACAAGGTTCGCTTGCTTCCCTTCTCTAACCTATTCATGTTTACCACATGGGTAAGTTCCTGAGGAGGGATGTTGGTGGATGCTTGCGTTATATTTTTGATACACCCTGTTCCATTTGTGCCATCGTTCCACATTGCGGTTTTATATATGCGTTTTTGCTTTCACTCGCTTTCTCTTTGCTGTTAAGTTTTATATCTTGTACTGATTTCGCAAGATCGGATGCTAAGTTTTTCGATTCTTAATACGGCGTTATATTGCCGTTGCTAGAATTTAGGAAGGTTGAATATCTCCAAGATACCGGTACTAACTTTATATTTTATATATAGGTTTAATTGGGCGACATGAGTATTGACGCTAAACGGGTACTATAAAAAACTCTAAGGATATATGTCTAGGCTAGTGGTACCCCGTCACCAAGGATGTCTGAGGCGATATATAATTATAGTAAGGTAAGTCCATCATAACGACACAGTATGTACATTCGGCGAAGCATACTATTAGGCGTTGATTAGCATCTAGAAAATACCTAGGTATATATAGCGTGTTTGTAGTTCAAATTGATGTAAGAGACTCGATAGAATATCCTCAAAGACCATGGCTTCGTTCAACTTGGATATCAATCTTACATGATATATAAAAGACCCCTCCAGTGATTTGTAATAAATATAATTAAACTACCAAAAACAAAGCATCCATATCTTCAAAGCCAGAAACTTCGCAGGTATTTCCTTCCATAAATACGAAAACACTCCGTACCCAGCCCCTTCGTCAAAGTAGCCCCAGAGTTTAGGAATAACTCCACATGCGTGGCGATATCGTCAACATCGGCCGTCTAGGATCATGCTCCACGCTATTTTATATCAAAAACACCATTAGCACTCACATCCATACTATGTACAACAAGGGTGTTCAATATAGACAAGGCATAAACATAGTACTTACTAATTGGCACTAGTAATCTGCCTATCAGTTTCCACAAACTCCTGGGTCTTGATTATCTGCAGCCAGATGGAGCGTAAACGTTTTCTTTCCGCTTCGGTTGCGGCATACTCGAATCTGCCTTGGAACCAGTCGAGCATGGGCCAGACTTGGGGTTTGCACGGCATGATTATTTTGTTCAATAGGGTTGGTGGGGGGTTGAAGGCGGGGTGGTATTGGATACGATCAAAGTTGTAACCCAGCCGGGAGTCTAGCGCTATGCGGGTGGGAGTTTACGGTGGTATATTTGTTTGGATTATAAAAAGGTCTAGAATCTGATATAGTGTTTTATCCGTAGATGCGATGCGGTGAAGTTCAAGGGGGGACGATGTTCAAAAGTGCAGAGAGCAGGGATGCAGCGGATATCAAGCATTCTAAAAAAAAAAAAATCGCTTCTCCTTACTAAAAGGTGGGTCTATAGACATCCGCCATATCGTATGACATGACCGAAAACAAAACCAAAACAGTTCGCTTTTATTCCAATAGAAGAATTATACTATCACATGGTTACGATATGAAGTGATGACGACGCCAAGGAAATGTGACCTGTCGACGGATGGGGAGACTTGCAGGAGCCACTAGGGCTTTTCGTCCCATCTGGTGTTATTGCCTTGGTAAAACGGGGTTAAGTTAGCTTATAATTAGCTTGGTGATTGTTAAGTACGGGGAGTATCCGTCTGAGTCGAGCCGAGATGAATCAAAATGTCGGTGGTGATATCCAAAGAATGCAATGCGGGTTTAATCGATAATCCCACGAGGCTAACCTGGCATATAACCAAAAAATTTAATATTTGAATTCGGCATTTGGCGCGCACAAGGAAGTCGAAAACTCAAGTCGTTCCCAAAACTCCAAGGGAGATGAGTCTAGTTGGAAATATTGGCCACCGCTCTTGGCCGTTCCATCTTTTTTAAATATAATCCTTTATCTCACTTTCCGATCCGTAGCTATGAATAACCTCGTCGTATCTATGACCAACTAACTGAATAAGCCAAATTGTAGGGGAAATAGGTGATAGGCAAAGGAAATGTCCACATTAAATTCGGCGTCCACAATCTCAAACCATTGCCCCTAAATTCGCAAGGGGGGGTCCAAGCAAAAGCTTGTGTTGGACGTGGGGGCTTTTGTTGGCGACAAGGGTACGATGCAACGGACTCACCCTTGCAAGCACTATTGAATCAATGGATGGAGCTTCGGAAACCCGATTTCAGAATCTCGAATCTCGAAAGGTTTCGATATCAATGCCTCTTTTCCTCTTGGCGGCGGTGTTTCTCCACGGAATGAACGTGAGGCGGCTCGTCACAGGGATCATCTTTGAAGATATTTAAGTATTCGGACGAAGCCCAAGGTAAATTAACTGTGGATTCGAGACTTCCCGCCTGGCCATACAGTTTGCAATGGTATGGAGCAGGGTCCCCACCTTAAATTCCTGCCCCGGTTACACAATTCCACGCCATGCTTTTCTAGCGAAACTAAAGCCCAGCCCGCGGAGATCGCAGTCAGAGTCGGGCAGATAGGCGAGATTCTTGCCCTTGTTTGATATTGAATATTCGTTGGACAGATATAGAACTCTTATCTACGCCGCCTGCACTTACCTCCAGTAGGAACGAGGGCGGCACACGAGCAAGACTTTTTTTTTGAAAAATGTGAGCGAGCTGAGCGGCTTTTGAATAAATAAAAAAATTCACCCGGGTTCTATGTGTTTTTGGGATCGTTGGGGGCCTGTGATTATGCTCTTGCCGTCCCGGATAACTCCCATGTGGTCAGGTTGGAATCAGGTTGGGCATATCGTGCAGATGCAAGAGATAGAAAAAGGCATGATCTAGGAGATATCTACCGGGAACAGTTGAGGATTTGCAATCTACTACGTAGTGGATCTCGAATTACAGATCGCAGGCACCGGGCGCCTTCATGCACTGTCAAAAATGTGTACCTGTACATACTCCCGCCTTTAATTGACAGCACTTACCCAAAAGGAATTTGCTTCTTATCGCCGTACCTCCTGCTTCCCTTGAGGCTTACATGCGGTCAATCAATTCGGAGATCTGGAGAAACAGCCCTCGAAAAATCTATAAAAGTTTCAGCCACCGTTTCTAGGGGGGCCTAGTAAAAAAACCAATTGTGCTCCACTCTGCATTCGATTCGAATCTCTACTGGTCGTACAACTTTATTTATACTGACGTTATGGTCGGAATTGCCATGGCTGAAGGAGATGGTATATTGGATCGGGATTCCGCATTCAAAATTATGTTCCACTCTGGCGGCTTAGGATTCGGATATTCTGGAAGGGAAATGGTAGTCTACCAAGACATACATGCAATGCAATTTGATATGTTATCGGTCCATCCGTATGCTGTCCGAGGAAACAGCTGTCAACAGCATGGTACCCCACTTTGCCGATCCTCCAAGCTCGGGCTGTCGGGTGGTATCGATATGTATCCAGAGGTTATAAAACGTCAAAAATAAAAAGAGTAGCCTAGTACTCCAGCAGCTCTGTGTTTCCGAGGGAGATAACGGACGTCGAACGAAACAAAGCTTGCCGGCCTCGAGCCTCCCGCACTTCGCAATTGCCCCCCCTCACAAAAGGGTGGGCGGGTACTATCTAGGTACCGTCCCAAAAGCTTATCCACACCATCGGATTAGCGAATTAAAAGAAATCCAACTGGTGAATTCGTAGGTGGGGTTTCAAACATGCAGGAACGAGGGAATACCTACCGGCAGATGCTGGTTCGCTCGCCTACTCTGCTACATCTGCCATCCCAGAAAGGAAGAGATTAGATGAAGACCGTATTCCACGCCCTGTAAACCAGTTACCTACCAAGGCAAAAAAGAAATATGTATGACTTAGAGCTAGCTGCTGCTCCGTTAAACCTGCTGCTCCGAGTTTCTTATATATATGAGAAGAAGGTTTAAAGGAGAATATTTACGTAAAAAGAATTTCGTTTTCTCCCAATTCCTTTCTTTTGTAACGAACAAGCTGTGTATGAGAATCCCCTTTCAAGCATGGTGCATCAGGAGCTTTGATGCAATTGTTCAATTTACATTGTTTTTCCCACACCGAACTAGCTATCCGCTGAGTGCTACAAACGGGTACCTACATATCCACCCCCCTCTCGTCACACACACGTGCGTAAGTCCACACCCAAATCCAGCATTCCATTACCAAATTTTTACCTCACAGAAACTCACATTTGGCAAAAAAGAAGGTAGCTCCAAAGATCATCCTCATTCGACTGTAGATCGATATCGTCCGAGCGCCCCCTGCTGCTGCTATAGTTAATTATAGAAAAGGGCTTGATGCACATCTAGCTGAATATGACGCAACTCCCGTTCTTGCTTGACCGCCGGGGAGGCGCTTTAGCGGCGCCGGCGACGATTTGGGGGGATATGATGCTCAATAAGGCTATATTTACGGTTGCAGTGTTGAGTTCCGTAGGCTCTGCTTGGGTTGTTTTGAGTTATGTTGTAAGTTGAGCTATCGCTTTTTTATCAAAACCAAACTATTTTTGGGAGTTCATGAGGCTGATGTTTGTGGGGATGTTGTGGTGGTAGTGCATTAAAGAATTAAGGTCTTATCGCCACCAGTTGATTCTGGGACTGGCGATATCGGATTTACTTATGGCCTTGAATTTCATGTTCTCGGCGGGGTGGAATGTAGCCGGCGGAGACCTGGCGTTGGAGGAGAGTAAGACCGCGTGTTCGGTTAATGGGTTCTTGACGCAGGTGTTTGTGGTTCAGAGTACGTATTTATATTCCATATGCCCCTCTTTCTACTTCTAGGATTCTGGGCGGGGACTAATCGTATATCTGGAGCTTAGCCGACTGGTGGATTTTGGTTATTGTAAGTTTATCGGCCGTTGGATAGATTAGAGAGAATGGAAGCTAACGGAGTATGCTGCAGGCCATAGCGACATATATTATCTTAGGGAACTTCAAGACCCAGTCACAGTTTATCCAAACCCATGTGTGGGTTCCATGGGTAGGACCGTGGGTTTTATCCATCATTATCGCGGCTGTCTGCCATGCCGTTCTGGGGTACGGATACATCGGTATGACCCTCCTCTCAATAACAGAAGCAACCTCAAGCACTACTTAAATACTAACAAACTGTCACTTCATAAATAGGCGGCTGGTGCTGGCTAACCAGCGACCTCATGCGTCTCCTCGTAAACTTCATCCCACGGTGGTTAATCGTAATCGCCATCGCATTAATCTACATCCGTCTCTACATGATCGTCCGCAAAGCCCGGAAATGGGACATCGAAGGCGTCTCCCCAGACCCAGGCGACGACACAGCCGACACGAGCGTGATACTCATGTCAGTGGGGAAGAGGGATAGAGATCGGGAAAGACGAGGGAGCGGGGTATTAGTCTCCCGAGACGTTAGCGTGAGTTTTGGACGGAAAGGGTCCACCGCGCCGACTTTTGTGACCATGGTTACGACGAGTGCGGCTGGGGATAGTAGAGAGGCAGTTTCTAGCTGTAGTGTTAGGGAGGAGAGGGTGAGGAATGTGAATGTGAATGTGAATAGTAGTCGGAGTTTGTCGCTGGGGATGAGGCAGCCTTTGAACGCGGACCAGTTGAAGAGGGTTAGTATGCCCTATCTCACGTGATCGAGGAGCATGGAGCTAATAAGAGGAACACCGATATGATATAGATTGCAAAGAAGATGATGGTGTACCCTCTAGCTTATGCAATAATATGGGCGTGCCCGACAGCGATACGAATATACCAGGGGACCACGGGGTCGAGGGCACCGTTATGGATCACAATTGTGGACAAGAGCTGTAAGTAGCGTCCCTGGACATTACCACCCCCTTGATACCCACCCCACCCCTTGGAGTAAATTCTAACATGGTTAACATACGTACGCAGGCATCGTGATCCAGGGTTTAATAGACGCTATCGTTTATGGTGAGTGTTCCCAACCGCATCTGTTGCATTTTGTCAAATTCGCGCGTTGTGTTGTAGACACATGCTAACCCGAGAATCAGGCCTCAACGAACGAGCATGGCAAGGATGGAGAGATCACATCCGCCGGATAATATACAAAAACGAGGGCGGCCGGATCATTGGATGAAAAACCAAAACGACATCTATTTTGCCACATCTTGAATTCTTTTTTTAAACACTCTCTCTCCCTTTAATCTTATCTTTTTCATCTATATCCTTATAATTTATCCTTTAGGTTCGGGTTTTTTTGTTCATGGGAGGAGTACTTTTGAGCGTGTTTTGTTTTTTGTTCGTCTCCCCTGATCTGATCACAATTCAGGCTTTTGCTTTTGCGGGTTTATGGGATGGGAGCAGTAGCAGCGGGCGCACTGGACCGGATACGACGGGTAGGAGAAGTGGTAGTGTAATCGATTTATGTATGTTATATATAAGCACATAGATTGTACTAAAGGGTATGACAATAGGGTGATATCATGGTGAGCTTATTGAAGGGGTCTATGATACCATCGATATCCAATTCGAATCGACTCGTTTCGCTTGCCCAAGGGAATTTTGGAAACGTAAAGAAATAAATTAGCCTTATCTGAGACTCTGGCTTGGGCCCGCAGGCTAACCCGATTATGGTGCGGGGATTCAGTCCGCTAACAGGCCCTGTTTCCGACGAATGGTTCAGCACGGTACAGCACACGTACACACGGCGCTCTCACCACAGAGGCATTATGGGTGGATGAAGGGGTAGTATACGCTGGTACGTATATCGGGAAATCAGAGAATGGTTTAGATCTAAATCGTGATCTGAAAGAGAGACAGAAAAATAAAAATAAAAATAATTTTAAAAAAATGATTATAAATTCGAACCGGGCTCCCCAACGGTTTAAGATTAAATACTTTCTGGCATGTAGATACGAGGATAACCGCTCGATGGGAGAGTCCCGAAAGGAAGAAACGAGATAGTTGTGTATGTGGCAGCAGTTAGTGCCGAAGTCATGACTCGTGAACCTGGCTGCTTTCCGAGACAAGTTGGAGGGGGGCGGGAAGAGAGTTATGAAGAGACGAAAAAAAATTCTAAAAGGTCAGGGTCTTTGGAACACATGAACATGAGCATGAATTCGAAGGGTACCGGTGCCTGGCCTGCCTTGTCTTGATCTTGTCAGCTTTATGTAACAGCCGATAGAACAAGTAATAGCAAATTAATCAATCTATCGTGCATTCTTTCGTATGGGTATACATTGCCTACATGAGCAGACAGACCTACATGTATAGTACGTGCATACATATATTGTCGGAGCGGAGGCATGGCAGGGTGGGCACAGGGTTCATCCGGCAGGGTCTTTTCTGGCCAGATATCTCCTTCTCTCTCTTCGAATCGATTTTAGGCCGAGGATACACGTTTTATACACTAAACTCTCGGTCTTTTCGTGAAATCCCATGAGATCACGAACCCCGTGAAGGTTTCAGTGATTGTGAATCTTAAAAGTGTAATGTGCTTCCGTGCTCATCTTATGTAATCGCACAGTCTCGACCGGCGAACAATTATCAATTGAAGGGTTCTGGTTCGCTGTTTGTGAGTATCGGCCCCTGCCTATCTCGATTCCCCGGCCTGTACTAGCAGGGTCCCCAGCGCCACCAAGCCCAAACAGAGCTGCTTAGCTTTCTCCATACTTGCTGTGCTATGCCATACGCTGGAATATTCCCGAGCCACCTGCCCTTCGGGTGGGAGACCTGCTCGTTCATATATAAATCTTGCCTTCCCCTGTTCTGCATTCCCTTTTGATTGTGAATTTTTATTTTTATTTTTTTATTTATTTTATTTTACTTTATTTTTATATATTTTTCTACCGTTTTTTTTTTTTTTTGGCTCGGGTTTTAAAGTTGTAGTCGTTATAGAAGCGTATACCACTTGGCTCCTTATCTCCTTCTTACCTAACCTCGCCTCTGGGACATAGATATAGCTGTAGGGAAGAGCTACTCCACCTCACCACACATATAAAGATCACACAATGGCCACAAATCAAGCTGCCAGATTGCTCCTCAGAGCTGCCGCTCGTGCCTCCCACGTCGCTCCAAGACCAGTCGTCCGTCCTTCGGCATTCACTCTCGTCAGAATACCCAAGCAAGGACGCGGCAGCGGCCGACGCTACTACTCTTCTGAATCCGCTGCTCCAAAATCTGGTGGCTCCGGAGGCATAATATTCGCTGCCGTTGCTGCTCTCGCTGGTGGTGGCGGTTACTACCTTTACTCTACCGGTCAGCTCGACGGGCTCGTCAGCGCTGCTGGTATCCCCGTGAAGGAGTTCGTGCCAACTCAAGAGGATTATGTCAAGATTTACAACGAGGTTGCGAAGCGACTTGTTGATTTTGATGAGTACGATGATGGCAGCTATGGACCTGTACGTATTTTACTCTTCTAACTATTCCATTGTCGGATTGATTGCTAATTGGGAGTTTTAAAGGTCCTCGTCCGTCTCGCCTGGCACGCATCTGGTACTTACGACGTAGAAACCAAGACCGGAGGCAGCAATGGAGCCACCATGCGATTCCAGCCAGAATCCGACCACGGCGCCAACGCCGGTCTCAAGGCCGCCCGGGACTTCCTCGAACCCGTCAAGGAATTGTTCCCATGGGTCTCCTACTCCGACCTGTGGACCCTCGCTGGTGTCTGTGCCCTCCAGCAGATGGGCGGTCCGGTCATCCCATGGCGTCCGGGACGTGCTGATTCCGATGTCAGCGCCTGCACACCGGACGGACGGTTACCCGACGCCACGAAGGAACAGAAGCACCTTCGTTCCATCTTTGGCCGAATGGGATTTAACGATCAGGAAATCGTCGCCCTGTCCGGTGCCCACGCCCTCGGTCGATGCCATACCGATCGTTCCGGCTTCGACGGGCCGTGGACTTTCTCGCCGACGATGTTGACCAACGACTACTACAAGCTTTTGGTCGGTGAGAAGTGGAACTGGAAGAAGTGGAACGGACCGGCGCAGTATGAGGATAAAACTAAGGCTTTGATGATGTTGCCGACGGATATGGCGCTCATTAAGGATAAGGAGTTTAAGAAGTGGGTTGATAAGTATGCTAAGGATCAGGATGTTTTCTTCAAGGATTTCTCGGACGTTGTTGTCAAGCTGTTCGAGCTTGGTGTGCCGTTCAAGCAAGAGGAGAGATGGGTCTTCAAGGTTGCCGAGTAAAGGGGGGGTTACATAGGTATATAATAAGGACGGGGGGCGGTTTGTCTGTATAGTTTCTTTTCTTTCTTTTGTTTGTTTATCGTGTATACGGCGATGCTGTTCCGTTTAGATCTGTCGGATCTGGGATTAGAGCCTGACCTAGAATAGATCATAGAAGCTAGACAAATAAAATGGAGAGAGGGAGAGATTTGAAAGGCCACTTTGAATTCCGTTGCTCGTATCCTCCATGACGGGGTTAAATTTGTGAGATTTAATCTTCTCCGAGAGACATTTCGGCCAATTGGCTAATTTTAGGTGAGGACTTGGCTGTCGTCATGCCCCGGAGCTGTTGGCGCATGTACCAAGGATGGCTATATCTAGATATTTGCACGGCCGGTGACCACGCAAATAGACATATGCATATGTATATAGGGTCTGGTTCGAGACAAATGTATATACCTATTTATACTTTATATAAGATGTGTTACTGGTACTGGTAGATTGTTAGGCTGGAGGTAGATATTGTCTGAGTCTATTCCACTTGCGCATGCGGTCTAACTAGTCAATGATATTGCGTTACTTCGATCTTCGATCAATGAATATTCGAATGTGAGATATCCAGCTACCAAATTGCAATCAAGTAAGCCGGCCGATATACGCATTTTCAGTATCAACGGCTGGGACTAGATGGCCCATGAAAGAAAAGAAAAAAAGAGAGAAAAAAATCATAACGGTATGCTTGAATGAGTATTTTGGTGTACCGTGTTCAAGCAGGGACCCACACGCACTGCATGCAGGGGATATGTCAATATAACTTATATATATGTATACTTAAGTAGGTACCTATGCAGTTTACGGGGAAGAAATCACGACTAGCTTCCGAAAGAAATCCGAAATCAGAATATAAAACAAACTGGAGCTGGACATCTTGACATCTTATAAGGTGGGAGTAAATTATTATGGACGGTCGATGGAGAGTTTTTCCGATGACAGAATATCTTGGTTCCAGCGGGAATTGGCAGCTGGACTAAGACGCTCTCCGCTCCGGCGACGCTCTCCACTGCGGCGACGCTCCCTACCGCGGCGAACATCGTTCTGAACCTCCCTCTGGGGCTCAGGGTCCTTGGGAGGGGTGGTGGGCCACTCAGTGCGTGCCTTGATTTGATACTCCGGCTCACCCCCCGTTCCCGATTCATTAAATTCTAGTTCTGAGAATACAACTTTGAAAGTTTCGGTGGATAACTCGCTTTGAGTCGCGAATTCTTTCACTTTCCCAATGACATCGTTGAGGAGGAGGCCGACTGTGTACTCGTCGTTTCCCTTTAAATCGATCGCGCTCTGGGTTCCACCCTGCGGGGCACGCTGAAGCGAAACTTTGATCGCAGCTTTTATCGGCGAGGGCTTCGGAGCGAGACTGGCGGACAACCATGCTGGCGTAATGATATTCCTGGATTGTGAATGCAAATCAAGCGCTTCGAATTGGTCACGCCGTAAGAGTAGAGGGTCGTTCAACAAAATGCTATTTTTGATCGGTGCGTATACCGAGTAGCTGGCGCGGGGTCGACCTGGGGCGGTTGTGGCCTCGAGGTGACTGGCGTAGATTATCGGCTGACTGGGGGTCGTGAGGTCTGTGTTAAAGGTGACCGCCACGGTCCTGTTTTGTCTGAGGTCGATATACTCCAAGAGTTTGGATAAATGATATGGATACGATTGTGGTCCGGAAGAGCTATTGGAGTAACGGGACTTTATGACGTCGGGGCTCGAGGTGAAGGGGTTTGGATTGAAGGAAATAGAGTCGCATAAGAGCAGTTGGCTGAGGTAGGTGAGGCCTGCGATGGATTTATCAAATGACTTGAGGATCCTGAGTTTATCTGCTGCGAGTTTGGCGGCGTCCGCTGCAATATGAATGTTCGCCATGCTGGGCTTTTTATATAAAATGAAGGACGATATGACGGTTCAAAGAAGTCAGGGATAGCTATTCGAAGATAGATAAAATTAAAAGGGTTCCTAGCGACTAGCAGCTGATTGAACGAGGTAAGGCAAGCTTGTGGTAGCTATCAATTGCCCTTCTAAGGAAGCTAGATATTAAGGGGCATTTATAAT
Source organism: Arthrobotrys musiformis (assembly GCA_036971715.1). Lineage (NCBI taxonomy): Eukaryota > Fungi > Ascomycota > Orbiliomycetes > Orbiliales > Orbiliaceae > Arthrobotrys > Arthrobotrys musiformis. Next base: position 1,150,468 of record JAVHJL010000001.1, on the reverse strand, counting down.
TATAAGTTTATATCGACTTACATATAAGTAACTGTAATATTTATAGCTAGACTACCTACTGTATCGACGCCCTTGCCCCTCCCCGAACACGTGTACACCATCTCATAGCGGGGCCCCAAGGTGGGTCCCAAGACCCTTCACGAACTCACATTATATATATATATATATATATATATACCTATATAGTGGTATAGAAATTCAAGGATCGATTCTCCCATGCAGGGTCTGCGTTAGTGTTCGTTATATTGACTAAGTGATTGGGCAGCCAAATTTCGAAACTTGGACCGTCAACATGTCGAAAGTACGGCAACTATCCAGGCCCAGCTAACTGGATGCAGCCGATAAGAATTATTATATCGTTCGAACCCCGCAGCTCGTTTATAATATTGATGGCTGCAGGATATAAAGGCCGGCATTTTGTATCACCGACAAATTATATATTCCAGGAACCATCCATGGGTCCTCGCTCAAGCGCTCTAACCGCATCTAATACCGACTGCATGCATAGCCAAGGGAAACAAGACCCTTAGGATTCTGGGACTGACTGGTCCCAGGTAGGGCTATAGCTACCGATTGGCTGTCGTCTACCGGCTAATTTGTCCAATGGTTTGTCTACTGTGGGGCTTATCTACTCAATCTATCCGTCGATAGATAGATACTCCTACATACTATCCTCAAGTATACGTACATACTCAAGAATTCTCCCAGGTCTGGGTACGAGACAATCAGGAATCAATAAATTTATAAAGTTATATTAAGAAGTTCCGGAAAACTTTAGTTTCAAAGTATACACATATACCCCCTTTCTGAGCCCATTGACTCGGATGAAGTACGCTATTACAATACTATGTTCGATAAATATATATACATATCTGTATATCCCTAGGTATGTATATACCTACTTGATGGACATATACTTATGTAGAAGTACAGAGTATGTAGGATAATGGAAATCGATATCGTGAGAATCCACAGTGTGTTGGGCTGAGGTCAACGAACACCAATATGCAACAGCTGTTGTCTAAAGGCCATACAATTTGATATAAAAAAAAAATTTAAAAACGACCAGGGCCAGCTGGTACCTGGTCGATTGATGAGGATGGAATGAGGCCGAGCATGTGAAAGCGGCAGCTTCCACTGCAACATCGGCGCCCGGCAAGCACTAAGGACCAACTAAGGGCCTGCTTGCGTGCACACTAACCAGCTTCGATGCTGAATCTTGAAAGTAACGCGGCATCGTGGCGTGCAGTCCGCACCAAAAGCTATTCTTATACCACCTACTTAGGTATATACTATGCGACTTGGTTATGTATGAGGCTGTTGCTCCCCTTTTCCAGTATCACCACCACCACCACCACCACTCTGCCTCGATTTTATATTCCATTCGAGTTATATCGATATACCGCATTGCATTGACAATTATCTTAGAAGAAGAAGAAGGACAGTTTGCACTTTCGGCCGAACCCGTCGACGACAAACAAACAAACGACACATTATCAACACTTTCTCTCTGCAGCCTCTCCTGACGCTCACTTGACCTCGACATCCTCCACCACCACCATCACCACCATCATCTCCATCTCCCTCCTCACGGCTTCACCGTTCGAATGTCGGATACGACCAAGAATGATCCCGATGCCCTCCCCATCCTCCGTTCCCGCTCTCCCCATCCCTACCACAGACACTCCATATCTACACATGTTGCTCCTCCCGATATCCAGCTAGACGGCGCCTCGGCCGCCAACGATACCAAGCCCAGTAGGGCTGATGTCACCACCACCAACAACCTCGCTGTTCCAACCACTACATCATCCATCCCGCTCCAACATGCGCAAACCAACCTAAACGTCACCCCTCCGCTACCTGACTCGTATACTCCCTCTTCAACATCTTCGTTATCGTTATCTTCGTCCGAATCCGGGACCGAAGCAGACGACGAGAAGGATGTGGCACATCACAAACCTGGTGCTGTGCAGTACTTTAGCAAGCGGCGGGCATTACCTGCACCACCACCCAAAAGACGGAAAACGGGACAGTGGGAGATAGATGAAGACGAACAGCCTTCGCCTAGGCAGGATGACTCTGACAAAACGGATGTGGAAGGGAAGGACATCGGTGAAGCTGCACTTAAAGGCTCGAGAACTGGCAGTCTAGGCGGTCGGAAAAAGATTGTCTTTGTTAGAAGAGGATTGGAGATTTCTTTGATGGTTGTGCTTGTGCTTATGGTGTGCAATCAGCCGGACGTCAGGAAAGAGCTTCGGATCTGGAAGAGAGGTATGAGCTTTTCTCAGACTTTCCCCCCTCTAATTGCTTGCAATTGCTAATGGTTATTATTACAGAACTCACAACCTTCCTATTCACATACCTTGCCGTCATCGGCTCACATCCTGCTATCTCTAATCTTCGAAAGCCGTTCACCGTCATCCTCCCATCCTCCCTCGACCCTTCGCCCCTCCTCTATCCTCTGGTCTTCCCGGCGGCCATCGCATTGTCCCTAACACCTTACACATCCCTCTACATGCTCTCCATTCTCCTCTGCTCCCTCGCATCCCTCCCTCCAGATGTCTACCCCCGCTTCATCGCTAATGATCCGAATCTCAAATACCTCTTCACCCTCACACCTCTTCTTTCCTCGTCCAAAATTGCCCCGATCTCAGCTGAACACCTCCTTTACATCCCCATCCTACACTCAAACCTTGTCTCATTAGGCGTAGATCTCCTAATTCCCAGTCTAACAACTACAGAGACCCGGCTCCTTGCAACAGCGCTCGTCCAACTCCTTGACAGCGTCTCAGCTCAAATGGTTGCACTAAAGACGATCCTGTGGATGACCGGTGGCGCTCTAATAATCGGTTGCAAAACATTCATGCAAAAAGAAATAGATCTAGAACGCTCCATCGTTTTCGCCCGCGCCAGACCATGGGCCCGCCGTAGGAAAGCTCGACGCGATAAAATCAACATTGACGGATTCATGGCCGGCCACACGTCCAGCGACTCCGAGACAGCAGCATTAACCAAGGGCGGCATATCGAAGGCGAAAGCAGCGGATATTCGGAAACGGCTGCCGAAGTTTTTACCTGATGAATTACCGCAGAATATTCCCACACTAAAGTTTTTATACGCTATACCGGTTTATGTTATTTTGATTGGAGTTATTATGTTCGCTGAGAGGCCGTATCTTGCATATAATGCTTTTGGCGGTATAGATCCTTTCCCCTGGGCGGCTGGATATTTGTTTTCGGGATTACCGTTTTACCATACATTTGTCGAGGATATGGGGTGGACTGGATACAAAGGACTCGAAGTCCCCGATGGGGAGGAAGGCAAGTGGGGACCGAATTATAGACTCGGAATCGCTGGGTACTGGTTGGTGCTTGTTACAATCGGCATCTGCGTCGTCGTGACATTAGGAAAGGGCGTACGAGTACCGATGGAAAAACTAGGATTCGAGATCCAAGGACCTGGTTGGCTGGGACTCGCAGAGGTGGCCAGAGGCAGAGCCGTCGAAGTTGATACAAGGCGAAAAGTATTCCACGGCCTTGTGGTGGCCATGTGGTTGCCAACTATATACCTCGACCCACCGTTCGTCGGAACAGCACTACTCGTCATGCTGGGTATCTTCTTGCTGGTTGATATCCTCCGAGCAACGCTTATCCCACCCATCTCGAAACCGCTGTCGATATTCCTAGCACCATACGTCGACGGCAGAGATCTGAGAGGACCGATCGTTGTTTCACACATATTCCTACTAATCGGTTGCGCCATCCCCGTGTGGCTGAGCCTAGGCGGCTCCAAAACCGACATTGAGGGGGAAATAGAAGCTCCGTTCGGAATCTACTGGCGAGCGCCGAAGCGGGAATTAGCGATGGTAGCGGGTGTAATCTGTGTCGGCATGGGTGATGCGGCGGCATCCTTAATCGGCCGACGTTTTGGAAAACATAAATGGGGGTGGAGCGGCGGGAAGAGCATCGAAGGATCCCTGGCGTTCACGTTTGCCGTTTACCTCGGCCTATTAGTCGCGAAAGTCTGGCTTATCGCCGGTAATTTTCAGGAAGGTCGAGGTGGGATCACGAGGGGTGGGTTGAAGGCGTTAAGTTCTGCTGTTGGGGTCAAAACCGTGGGCGTGTTTACTATAAAAGCGCTCGCGGCGGCGGGGTTGGGGAGTTTGGTGGAGGCGGTTATTACCGGGGCCAATGATAATGTTGCCGTGCCCATTGTGCTTTGGTTGGCGGTTAGAGGGCTCGGGGTGTAGAAATAGCATTTACCTGGCTTTTTTTGTAATATTTTGGTAAGAACCCTTTTTTGTCGTTTTTTGGTGGTTATTGGGGTTGCTGTATATTTTAACATGGCGTTTCTTGGGATTGGGGATGCTATGAAGTTTTTTTTTTTTACATATATATTTTCTTTAATCCTTTGTTTAAAGTATTTACTTTACCGGTTGGGACAATATGGTTCCTTCCTTGTTTAATATAGAAAAGCAAGTTGTTTTTGGATCAAGTCCTTTATTTGTTTAAAGACGTCGACGATACCATCATGAAGGATATCTTTGGTTTCAATTGCATATACATAGCCGAATTTTTCGAAAGATTGTTGGATTTTGGCAAAGTCGTTTGGGTTTGCTATATCACAGCCTCGGAACGATGTATCTTCCGGTATGATCGAATTGACTACATACTACGTATTCATTTTCCTGTTTGTATTTTGGGGTAGTATATTTGAAAGGAGATATCTTGAAGTATTACTCTACATATACCAAGCTAAACCGAGCCCATTCAAAGTATTGAGAAAAAGCATCAATGTTCACACCTACACCCGTCAGCATATACCATCACCATCGAGCACCAAAGAAGGAAACTTACAAATTATACTCCCTCCCCTGCACCATCGGACTCGCACTCGTAAAGGCCGAGCGCTCCTTCATCAGTTCCGCCCTATAAACCCTAGCTTCATCCAACGTCACCAGCGGTAAATCCCCAACAATGGAATGAAATATCTCCTCCGGTAATCTCCCCAACCTCCCCTCGCGGAGCGCGGTTTCCAGATCAATCCGCTGCTCCGGTTGCTGGGGCATTACCGTTTCCGTAGTCGGCATTTCGTGATTAGGATCGCAGAGGAAGAAGACTAGTATCTTGCGATAACCGGGTTTCGTGGGGTCCTTTAGGGTGAAAGGTGAGACGCGGTGTTGGTAGATGTTCGGGAAGACTATTGCTCTGTTTTCCTTCGTTTGGATTTCTCCGATGGTTTGGACGCCGTAGTCGCGGCCCATGTCGTGGAGTTTTGACCAGTAGGAGCCGTGCCATTGTGGGTTTTGATCCACGTGGGCGGTGCGGCGGAATGAGAGTGTGGAATCGGTGATGTTGTCTTGTGCGTAGTAGTATATCCCCGTCGCTATAATCCTCTCGTTCTGTATTATCAATTTTTTAGTATTATTTTTCTGATATAGGAATATCGAAAAGGGTATTTACTACCTTCATAGCCTCGACATGCCAACTACCGCCGTTGTACCTCGGTTTCTCAGGCGTGAGGACGATATTGGCCATTTTGACGATGACTTTGGCGGTCGTGCCTTCGAGTTTTATGGACGGTGTGATCTTGGGCGGTGACCATCTGGCACGGGGGTTTACTTTTCCTACGTCCCAGATTTCGGCGGATTCGTATTCGTCGTAGGTGTACCCGTTACCGGGTGCTTCATTTTCTCCGGGGGTGTCCTCTTCGTTATCCTCTTCGTTATCCTCTTCGTTATCCTCTTCGTTATCCTCTTCGTTATCCTCTTCGTGGGAGGGGGTGTCCTCTTCGTCTTCGTTTATTATATCTTCCTCTTGGGGTTCATTACGCTCGCCTTCTGCGTCTATATCCTCATCTTCACCCCCACCGACACTTTCATCACCATCAACCCAACCAGCCTCATCGAACCCACTCATTCCAACTCCATACCCCTGCTTCCAACCATAATAATCCGCAAACCCAGCCGACAACTCCTCCCCCCTCTCATACTGCCCCAAAAACTCCTCCCATTTCCGTTTAAAAATCCCCACGGAGATGGGGGCGGTATGATAATCCCTCCCCTCCCAGGAAAACTCCCATGGATCGGTGGTACGATAAGTATGATACCTGCCCCCTGCCAAATCGGCGAGGAGGTGATTAAACAACGGCACAAACTTCTCAAATACCTGTTCTATAATCGGATAAAACAGCTTTTGCTGGGGAGGGGTGGATAGGTTGTTTATATACGACTTTATCTTCGTCGTTCCGTCCGGTGAGATGGCGAATAGCGACGGCAGCCAGCAGAATTTTTGGGAGAGGCCGTTTGGGGATTTCTTCTTATGTGTTCTGGCGGGGGCGGGGTACTCTCCGTCTGAGTTTTCATCATCTGGGTCGAAGTCGACAAGGTAGTCTTCTTCGTCGTCGTCTTCGTCTTCGTAGTCGTCTTCGATGGGGATATCGGCTTCCTGCGGCGGCGGGATGGGTTTCCCGTCGATACTGATCGTTTTACCGTATATCACCGGCCAGAGGGAGGGGTGGACGAGGTCTAACACCTGTCCGTTGGACCCAGGATGCCAGTCCTTTTCTTCCTCCGGCACATTCTCCAGCGTCGATACAGCTACCCCCCATCAGCCCCCATTAACAATCATCATAAAAAACAAGGAATAAATACCATCAACCAACCTCCCCCTCAAATCCTGCCCAATAACCCCATCCCCCCTCCAAACACAATCCAAATCCGGCTCGATCCCCTGCCCCTTTTCCCTCAACCCCTCCACATACTCCGCATAAACCCCCAACTCCTCACCGATAAACTCGATACTATCAACATCCCAGATGGGTACCATGTAATCATCCTCAGAAAACCCCAGAACATCCTGCAACGCCGCCTCACGGATCCATTTCGTGAGTAGTCTTCTGTCTTTAATCTTTGCGGTCCAGCCGGGTTTGGAGCGGATTGCGCTCGAGAAGCGGCGGAGGCATTGGTCGTGGTAGCTTAATGCTGTTGCCGGCGGGATGGAGAGCGGGTGGGGGTATTTTGGACCAGAGGGTTCTGACATAGTGTTATTTTATACGAAGATATAGATATCGAACAAGACGCGTGGTATACCCAATTAAAGACAACCGCGAAAAAACGAGACCACGCGAGGACGAGGGGGTTGATTTATACCCTTGCCAACTGATCCCCGCGCGCGCATCTGCAGTCAGCTTTCAAGCTGCGAAAGCTACTGCTATAGCTTCAGACTTGGCGAAGCGAGTGACACATAGATGCACTACCAATGCAGCATAGGAGTCAACTTGAAGCATCTCAAAAACCCCGCCTCTGGCGGAAGGTAATCAGTCATTGGAGCCATACTCACCAATCCCGGACTATTACCCATTCCGTCTAGCCACGCATAATACCCTGGCAAATGCTGGAATAGATGCATGACCGGATCCGCAACACTTATACTACAACATATCACCCGAGAGAAGACTGCGAGTCAAAAGCGGACGGTATGGTGGCCGACGGTGGCCATTCCTAACGTTCTGATCCATTTAAACCCCTCCCCGCGGTCTCAAGTGTAACCGCGTCAGTAAAAACAATATCTTGACAAAAAAAAAAAAAAGGCATTCTAGACGTTATGAAACCGACAACCAAAACAAGCTCAAGAGGAAAAAAAGACAAAACCCGCATCCATGCGCCCTGATACATGGTATAAGACTCCTATCAGTAATTCCGCGATGATTGTGACGACGACGTAAATGATGATAGCGACAAACGGGCCGCTACCTCGTGTCCCAACCGTGCCATTGCACGATCGGGGTCATCACACGAGGACAGTAATCTCCCCACAACGTCGCCCCCTTCGTTCGGACCGTAGTCCCACGAAGGTTCTCCAGAACCCCTCATGTTTTTCAGAACACATTGTCTGAAATGCCACATCAGGAGGGCGTCCCTTACCCCTCTATCCCCATTCTCCCTCGCCGAAACCTTCATCCGTTTACCGGAGAGCTCGTAACGATCGCTCCCGAAAACATATACTTTGTAGCCTTTCTGTATATATTCAAAAACCAAAGTTAGGATTGTCATTTTGTATTTATAGATATAAAAAAGAAACAAAGGGAGAGAAAAAGGAAAAGGCCTCTCGAACCCTGGGATTCACTGCCACCCTGTGCGCATCGAACCATGTATGAATATGACCACTTAATAAAATGCCGTTTTGGGGGCTGTTCATTTTGCCCTCGTCGGGTACGCCGTCGGAATCGGTTATAAATCGGCCGTAGCCCTGCCGAAGCCATTCTGAACCCTGGCTCAGCGGCCATATATGAGCCACCTCGAGCCCGGCATAGTCTTCCGAGTCCGAGCTCGATCGCTGGTCGATAACGCATTCTCTGTCCCGGGCACGCACGGACTCGCGAAAAGCTTGAGCTCTGGGCGTTGTACTGCTCGACATGACATGGTCCAAGAACAGCTCGTTGGTAACGTAGAGGGGGACTACCGATATATATGATTTAACAAAAAAAAAAAAAAAGCTTTCCGCGCTGCAGGGAGAAAGGAGAAGAAGAAGAAGACAAAAAGGTCACTTACCGGAGCTGGAAATAATATAGTCCCCCGGGGACAATGGGAAATTGTCACTATTCGCCAATACCGATTGCTCTCCCCGCCGGCGAACCTCCAACCTTCCGGGCAAGGACTCGGCTTCTTCAACAGAAATATCAGGGATTACTAGGATTTCAATGAAATCATAAAAATCCCGCTGCGTATAATGTTTATGGTAACACCCTCCAATACGGACGTCGGGATCACTCGATAAAAACAAGAAAGCCGACCACTTTCGTTTCGGGTCATTAGGCATCGTGCCGGCCTTCCCTCTTTCTTTTCTTTCTTTCTTTTAAATTTACGGAGGAGACGAAGCAGAGAAAGACGAAGCAGAGAAGGCGATGGTGGTGACTCTCAGTTGCCGATAATAGCTTTTTGTTCAGGCGATAGCTTCCTAGGATCCTGAACTCTGCGATCATATGAGCGGGAAATATAGAAATAATGCGTATGGCGATCGATCAAATTTTCTGCAGAGTTTCGAAAGGGCTGCCGGAGGAGGTCTATATATAATCCCACCTCTCAGTACACTACGTTGAAACGTAAACCCCCGCCTCAAGTAATCGAGAAAGAGCATTGGGTATATATATCGGTATCACAGAAAAGTCAGCGGATGTGTCAAATTGTGATCGCTAGCTTCGCCAACCTCTAATGACCCTAGCTAAACCATAAAACCGACGGGGAAAAAAAGCACAAACACGCTACACGGCGTCCGAATGACATCGGCCAGCCAGAAAACCCGAGTATTCCAAATCAAGGCGGACAAAACTCGTAGAGTCCGAAGTGGTGCAAGCCAAGTTATACGCCGAGACTCCCTCCCACATGCACGATTAGGGAAAAAAAAAAAAAACAAATCGCAAATGTTTAAAATGTTATAAACGGGGCCCGCGGGGGAACGTTCTTTTGAGGCAAATATTGCATGCAATCTTCGCTAGGAGATTCGGTTGGTATATAATTATAAGCCCTTCGATCGGATTCGAGGCCATCCACTAATAAGTCCCGCACCGTCGCTGGGCCGCAAGGCTGAAGGAGGGATTCGACTTCTATTTTCTCAGGCTTCCTGCCATGGCCATCTACAAGCTACAAGGAATTTCGCAGCTCGATCAAACGTGCGCAGCTTTCAGAACGCAGCCTCGTAGCCAAACAGAGCAGTGGACTCGTTATCCAACAATAACAACACAGGAATTTACTACCGAACAGCAGAAATACAATAGAAAATAATCCATATCTCATAAATATATAAACGAAAGTCTAGAATATATATAAACTTATACAACAAAAAGCCATCACGATCATTACAAATCTCGGGTGCACCATTAAAACACCCATATAAACCGCAGGCGCGGGGGAGGTGGAGGGGGGGTATAGATAACAAAAAAAGAAAGGTCCTTCGGTGCCACCAGCAGGGAATTATACAACGAGGCCCGTCCGTAGGTGATCCCTAGCCTCTACAGCATAAGGCCAAGAAAACCAAATCTCATAAACCGTGGGCAGTCGTCCAAAATCCAAAATATAAAAAAACCTCGCACATCGGAAAACAAAAAGAAAACTCCAATTCAAAAAAAAAAGACCTCTGCATGGTCATACAAAAAGAAAGTACCCAGCTAGCAAACCAAAGGAGTAAAAGCCAAGAGAAAGTCGTCGTACGTCGCTATAGACGGTAACCGAAAGCTGACGACAAACCGTACCAGGCCCCCCTCTCGCCCAGCATGACCTTCTTACAGGCTAAACAACGCCGCCTATAAAAATAGAAAAAAACCGACTAGTTAGCCCAAACTCGTAAAAGAGAATCCCTTGGGGAAGCACAATAAAAGTATAATACATCCCCGATCGCCCTGTCGAAACTCCCCTGCAATCTGCAAGTCCACGGCACGGAAATCCATGGGAGGCGACAAGGTAGAAACAGGATTGCGGGATTGGGTAATCCAAAAAAACAAAAAAACAAAAGAACCTGCGATAAGCATGCTATGCCATGCAGAGATATTTTTGTTTCGTGTGATTGACGTATTTATCTAGAAACTAATCCCAACCACGCTTGACATAAAAATCCCCAAGCATGACTAAGAAAAAAGCTCTAAAAAACAGCCGCAGATCGCAAAACAGAGGAGTTCCCCCGCAAAAGATAAATGCAACATGCAATGCAAGGGATACGATAAAAAAAAAAAATACGAGTGAGGAAGGATCAAAACTTACTGCTATCAGAGCACCAAAAAGCGCTAGCGATGACGAGAATTGATTATGTGTGCTACTGCTAGACTCAGTGTTGGTAGGAGTCGGAGGCGTCAAGGTAGCCGTTGGGGTTCTGTTGGAACACACAAAAAAAAAGTGGCTTCATGTTAGCGTCATCATCTTCCAATCAAATCAATCCATTTAAACATACCCATTCGTTGGAGCTGCGTATGTAGCTGTGCCGACGGCTGTTCCAGCTGTGAGCTGAGCCTGTATCGAAACGGAGAAAAATAAGGCGACGAGCCAGCAGAGGATGAAAACTCGGGAAGTCAATGGCGACGACATTGTGATTAAAATTGTGTAATTTTTCGTAAAAGAAAAGAAAATTAAAATTTGGGGGGTATCCGTCGAAATGAAAGTCGAGAATTATAGAGAAAAAAACCACACACGAGGTCTACGTGCAAATCGTTTTGGCGGCGAGAAAAAAAGAAGTAAAAAAGACGAGATGAAAAGATCAGAAATGGACAGATCGCTGTCGACTTATTTGTCTGTGGCAGATGCAAGATCCCCCCTCCAAAAAAAGAGTTTTAACCAAATAAAAAAAACCTGTTCGTGGTAGAGCGAGATATATTCTCTGATGGTGTAGTAGTTCCTCGTGGAATTGTAGTATGAAAATAAAAAAAGGATATATAAATTTGCGCTGGTTTTGAAACTTCCTGGTGAACGTTTTCCGTTGCGGTCGTTATATGGTTATTACGGATTCGGACGAGATCCTTCCTGACGTACAGCCGTGGCTGTACACACACCCTCACAGAAAAAGGCTTCAACTTTTTGTAAAATGTTGGTTTCAGCGGCGTCTCGGGGTGAACAAACAAGAATTATTCTGGAAAGAAGATCTGTTTGCGAAAATTGGAAGTTGAAACCTTCTTCGAATCTTCGTAAGCTGAAGGTGTTATAGATCGCCGGGTTCAAGAGTAAAAAAGCGGATGGGAGTCGGATTTGAGTTCGAAAGAGCAACTTTTCTGTCGAGATATCGTGGGATTTGAGGAAGAAAAATATACGGATTTGGATAGAGACGATGAGGCTGATTTGATAAGAGAAAAGGTAGTCGTGAAGTATTAAATATTAAAAAAAGAATAAAAGATGTCGACAATCTTTTCAAAAAAAAGAAACCTGATTAATCAACAGAGAATTAAATACTATAAAATAAACCAATTGCGCTGTTATTAAAAATATATATACCACAGCGAAGGAGTAAATAAAAGGAAGAGGGGAGCATAAACGTCGGCGGACGATTCAAAATCGCAGCAGCAGCTTCGCGGCAAGGCAGCTTATCGAGCCAGTCGCCCTTTCGCTCCAAGCTGGTTAGGAAAGAAAAAGATATATATAAATCCCCAAGCCCACTTCTAGCCCCGACCGCCGACGAATACGCACAAGACCGGGGGGCAAGGCAAGGCATTGACTACATAGTACGTATGTAGCGAACGAAAGCCCGCAAGGCTAAGGCTATGCCTAGCCAGAAACTCCGTACAAAAAAAAAAAAAAAAAAACAAGCCTGGCTAAGTAGACGGTACTTACTATTTCTGGGCGGTGCGCAAAAAAAACCCCCCAATGATATCAGCCGCGACAAAAAATAGAAGAGCGACCGAATATGGCAAGACGGATAAAAGATTCGAAGCGTGGTTATACTATATGCGGATTCTGAATCGTCATCGACAGTGGAAGTTCGTTATATGTCGTGTATCCACTCCCGTCGCAGAGTTTTCCCGGAGTAATTATTAGGTATTAGGTATTAAGTATAAGGTCGTACAACGTAAACGAGAAGCAAGTCAAGTCGCGATATAAGACGATCGAAAGATGAAAAAAGTAAAGAAGATAGAGCGAATGAAGCCGTGAGATTATATTATATTATTATATTACCAGACAACGGGCACGAAGTAAGTGGCATGTAGACAAGACAAGAAGAGATGCAATGATGAGTAAGTAAGGAGAACGAACAGTCAGAAAAACCAGCGACTGCGACGGCGATTTTTTTATTTTGTATTTTTTTTTATTTTTCCCTTCCATCCCATCGTCCTCCCAAAAGAGAACGAGACAGAAAAAAAATCGTTAGTTAAGGTTTTCGCCTGCCTGAGAGTATGTAGGGAATAAGGAAGAAGGGAAGTGGAACCTCTCTCATCCAACAGGGGAAACAAACCCCCAACCATCCCAGCCCGATCGCTGTCAGGATGTCTCGCTCGAACAAGTACCAGCTGCAGGTCCTGGTGAGCAGAGTCGATGATGCCAACGGGCTTCAAAGCTCGATGATCATATAACCTCTTCCTCCTAACAGTCTAGCACCGATCATCTTTCCCATTAAAAACCATGATATCTACAAATATTATATCCAAAACCTGCTTGCCATATCCAAATACCCCTATCACCCCCAACCAGTTGACAAAGCTTACCACGATCCTCGCAAAACAGCTAGCTCACCAACCTCCCGCCCATCAAGCTACCCTCTGCATACACAGTAAGAGCGCATGCACGACACGGTCCCCATCAACCGTGAAAACCGCCTGCATATGCAAGACCAAAGGTAAGCTTCCCAAGCACTCCACCCACCTCATCTCGTCTAAATCTTCCCTCAAAAAAAACTTCGTAACGAAAAGGAAAAGGAAAAAATATGATCCAGGAACAGCTTGCCATCAGGGGAAACCCCGACAGGGGGACCTCAACATCAACAATTGAATCACTACCGTGTAGTTATCCGACCAAAAATCTTTTCCAGAAGGCAAATGCCATTTCCTCGTAAATCTTGTAGAACCGTACCACGGTCAGCCCTGTAAGCCCCATGAAACACCACCCGTCAAAAGAACAAGTCCAGAAGCCCAGAAAGTCACATTCCAAATCCATCCACCAGGTGAAAAACCGTGTGCAAATCAGATAGTCCATGCAGGGCACGAAACCAGACTCATGCCCAAACCGCCGTCGCCGATAGTACCACCCAAGACATCTACCTAACGTCTCACCCAGGCCTCCGGGCTACCCCAAACCGGCGTGAACGGCACAACCCGATGGCCACAAGCAACAGCACGGGAAGGGACACAAACACCAGCCTATCAACTCGAAAAAACACTCACATATCGAAAGGTATTCCATATTGCGGTATAATAGACTATTTTGGATAGCATTCGAAGATATGGCTTCCGCGGATCTGAAAAGACAAACGAAATATTATGATCTGCAGCTTATTCTCCAAGTGCCCCCAAAGTCGCAGAGTACTGTACCATTCAATAGAACCGTATACCAATTTATACATCACCTACACCAAAAACACCCATCTAGATAAGTAGATAATAGTATAAACCAACCACCCATCTAATCTATTAACCCGCACCTCAAAAAAAAAGAAACCTATATACAAAAATCTAAAGCTCCAATACAATAGATCCATCATATAAAACTCCATAACCATGGATTTCAAAATTCTCAAAACTTTTTTCTCTTCTTTCTCCCTTTAACCACATTATCTATCCCCCTCCCTTCTAAAAAAATAGTCTACGGTGAGGAAACAGACTGATGGAAAAATATTTTTACTCCTTCTTCGACTTCACTGTAGCCTTCTGATCATACACCTGTCTCTCCACAGACTTCAAAATCTCATCGATGAATCTAAGCCCAATATTAGCACTAAGCCCCAATCGCACTCCGCGAAAAAGTCGTATCAAAAATACTCACATGACAGGTAACGAAATAGCCACCACAGCATTCCACTCATGCACCGTCAGCGGCGTGATCGAGAACATAGTCTGGAACACAGGCACGTAAAGGATCATAAAGTGCAACGCCATAGATAATGTAATAGCCGCGATGAGGTTGAGGTTATTCCAGAGTGGCAAAGTAAGAAGTGACTCGCTGGAGCTCAATGCGTTCATAGCATTGAACATTTCAATAACAACCAGGCTGTGTCACACAAAACATTAGCATCAATCTCAAACAGCGAATAAGAGAGGGGTAATACGCACATCGAAAGCGAAATCGTAGACGCAGCCTTCGACATATCATTCGAAAACATCTCGCATCCAAGTTCCGGGAACAACGTCGAGCACTTGTGGAAGTTTGTCTACACCAAAAATAATTAGCCATCACCGTAACCCCCAAAAAATAAACTTGTGAAAACCCACCAATTCGTAGAACGAAATCTGCGGTCCTTGGCTGTTGTACATAAACCACCAGGCATACCCAAACACCGTCGCCGCACCAACATACGTTCCAACAACCATATACCTGAAAAACAACCATCCGGTAACGAGCGGTTCGTCACGCTTCCTAGGCTGGCGCTTCATAATATCATGATCAGGCGGATTGAAAGAAAGCGCAGTAGCCGGTAACCCATCGGTGACAAGATTAACCCACAACAGTTGAACGGGGATCAAAGCCTCAGGCATACCCAAGAGAACGGTCAAGAAGATCGAAACAACCTCCCCAATGTTCGAGGAAATGAGATATCGGATGAACTGCTGGGTATTGTTGTAAATAGAGCGACCTTCCTCAACCGCCAACTGAATGGTGGCAAAGTTATCATCCGCGAGAACCATATCAGCCGCCAACTTGGCAACATCAGTACCACTACCCATAGCAACACCGATATCCGATTTCTTCAAAGCCGGGGCATCGTTGACACCGTCACCGGTCATTGCAACAACCTCACCGCTGCTCTGTAGAAGATCAACCAGTCGGCTCTTGTGTGTTGGTTCCGTTCGGGAGAAAAGACAAGCGCGGTTCGCGGCTTCCAATTGCTCGCTCGGGCTCAAGTTATCGAATTCACGTCCGGTATAGCTCTTTCCAGTAAGATCCTCATTGTAGTCAAAGACGCCGATTTGCTTGCAAATAGTTTCCGCAGTCTGCTTGTTATCTCCGGTGATGACGACGACACGGATACCAGCTTCCCTGCACTTCTTGATCGAGTCCGCAACTTCCGGCCTTGGGGGGTCCAACATGGCAACCGCGCCGACAAAAGTCATATTCTGTTCCAATTGAAGGTAGTCCTGCGATGTCTGCGCCTTGCGAACCAAGGGGTGCGAGCCAATTCCGTCCACAAACGCGAATGCAATAACCCTGAGACCCTGCTTCGCATAACCCGAAACCTTTTCGTTAACCAATTGAGCGTGTGCCGGTGTGAGTGCGACCTTCTTCCCATCCTGACCGCGAATGATAGAAGTACATCTTTCCAAAATCGATTCGGGAGCACCTTTGACGAAGAGCCTTTGCTGTCCTTGCGATTCAACCAAAACCGACATGCTCTTCCTATCTCTGGCAAATTCGTAGGTCGCCAAGCGGTTGAACTGATTCTCGTAGTACTTGTTCGCTTCGTTGAGACGTTGTTGGATGCTGTGCTTCGCCCGTTGTTGATTATATCCGGGGTCCGGAGTACCCAACTTCTCAACGAGGACTTTCAAGGCGGCTTCAGTGGGTTCTCCGACGTTGGCGAAGGTATTGGACTTGGCATCATACGAGATTTCGGCGTCGTTGCAGAGAGCGGAGATTTCAGCCATACGGCGAACAACCAGGGAGAACGCAGCGGGGGATTCGAGGGTCTTCCCATCTTCGGATGTCACATTCCCATCAGGCGAGAAAGTGGTACCTTGGATGGCGATTTCGGTAACCTTGCTGTCCGAATCCGAGAAGTAAACGGCGCGGGAGACGCTCATCTGGTTGGTTGTCAGAGTACCGGTTTTGTCAGAGCAGATAACGCTGCAGCTTCCGAGAGTTTCAACGGATGGCAGGCTTCGGACCAGTGCGTTCTTCTTGGCCATCTTGCGAGTTCCGAGGGCGAGACAAGTGGTAATAACAGCTGCCAGACCCTCGGGAATAGCAGCGACACCAAGAGAAACAGCGATCTATCGCAATAATCAATTAGCTCTATAAACTTTCAATTCGCAATCTTCCGCTATATAGGCTTGGATGCATACCTTCAAATAGTAGATAGCCCCCTTCAACCATCCGTCATGCGAGGCATCGTTGAAATGTCGAATATTGATAACCCAAACCAAAATGCAAATAACCATGATAACCTTAGCCAATTGATCCCCAAAATCATTGAGCTTCTGCTTCAACGGCGTCGGTTCCGAGATCTGATCCACAATGCTGCTATGAATATCTCCAATAGCAGTAGCCTGACCCGTCAAAACCACAATAGCGCGAGCGTGACCAACGGTAACCGTAGTCCCCGAGAACAACATGTTGATTTGGTCCTGCTTGACAGCCTTGGAATCAGCCACAGCCTCGAGGTCTTTCGCCACGCTTTCGCTTTCTCCGGTGAGGATGGCCTGGTCGACACGGAATGAATTGCTATTTATCGATATCAGACGGCAATCGGCGGGGATACGGTCTCCGACGGCGACATCGACGAGGTCTCCCGGGACGAGGTCTTCGGCTTTGATTTTGGCGATGCGTCCGTTACGCACGACTTTAGCTTCGTTGGCGGAGTATTCGTTCAAGGCGGCAATGGCCTTTTCGGCACTGCTTTCCTGGGTGACGCCGACAATGGCATTGAGGATGAGGATGGTGAGAATCTGTTTTCCCCCAGATATATACGTTAATCAAAGCTTATATAGCATAGAGGGGAGAGGTGGATACGTACGACAGCCGGATCGACAAAAGCATACCAATCGTTCCCTCCTTCGACAATAGCAAGGAAGAACGAGATACCAGCAGAAACCAACAATATAATAACGAGTTGGTCCTTGAATTGCTCCAGCACGAGCTCCCATAAAGGCGTAGGCGGTTCTTCCGGGATGGCTGTTTTTCAAAAAGACGCTATGTTAGCTTCTAAAAAGCTGTAAGAGGAAGAAGAAGAGGAGCAGCAGTTACCATTCTTGCCATGCTTGGCCAGCGACTGGGCGACCTGGTCGTCGGTCAAGCCATCATGCAGCGAGACTTTGAATTCATCGACGACCTGGCCGACGGTAAGTGCATAGGCCCCTTCCATCTGGTCTTATCCCTCGACACAGACACACACACACACACACACTTTCTCTCTGTTCCCTCCCAGGTACTACTTCCTCCGGTGGACAAAAAAGAAAAGGATTATCTAGCAGATATCTATCTTTGTTAGTAACACACACAAAGACTACAAAATAAATAAAAAAACGAAAATATGAAAACGAAAAAGAGAGAGAAAGAGAAAGAAAAAAAGGATAATAAAATAGAAATTGGAAGAAGAGTAAGAAGAGGCCAAGTTTCGTTTCTTGCCGGCTGCTTGACGGTGCTGCTACCTTGCCTTCGGACTTGTGGGGGAACCGTGGGTGGGATGTTTGACTAGCAGCGTGGAATTTGCAAGGGTCCTCTGGCAGAGAGATGCGACGGGATCCAAGACCGACTGGGCCCCCAGATTCATCTAAGATTTGGTGTTTGTAATACATGCATCCATTACAGCCACCTGCAGGATCTTTTATTTCGCGGCAGGCCGACAGGAGATCTCCATAGATATAGATAGATAAGAAACACATATAAACCTACCAAGTGTGATTATGACAGTGATGATGCTGATGATGGAGTTGGTGGTGGTTGGTTGGTTGGTTGGTGATGGTGGAGGTTGTAGACAGAGAGTATAATTATAATAGTAATCTTCCAGATCTGGCCAGCGTATACCGTTCCGTCCAGATTACAATATCAAAAACTCCACCAAACAGAAGCTATCCCCAAACACTCCTTCGAGCTCTTCATAAAAATAAATAAAATAAAAGATCCAAAACCGGCCAGTCATCCGCTGCACATGGCCCATCGAGAAAGCGGCATACTGTGGCTCGTTTGGCTGTTTCTCTTTTGGTCTGTTCTGCAGGGACCAGGTTGTCGGTCTCTTGGCTGCTGTCTTTTATTTTCCTCCACCGAGAAAATTTCTCCACCTCTTCTTCCTTCTTCTCTTCTTCTCTTCACCACAACATCAACATCATCATCACCATCACCACCATCATGACTACACCAATAGTCCAATCCAAATCGTGTATCTAACAGCAATGCCACATTCACATTCACATTCATCCCCTCCCCCCTTCAACCCGTAATATAAAAATTTTTTTTAAAAAAAAGAACCATGACCATGCCTACTTCCCGACCTTCTATCTCTTACAGAAATAGATCTCAGACTTCCCCTCTGGTCTCGAAGCATACTACTTTAGGTCTTATGGAATATGAATTATCTCAGACACACCTCTTCTCCATCCCCCATCTCGGTGGCGGATGGAGCAAGAAACAACGTCAACTCCACCCCAATCTTTTTGTACCAGTGATTGAAAGGGACTATTTAATTGACGTACATCTTTATTCTACTTTATATCAATGAGAATGGTGAATTATCATTAAGTACTGTATCAGCGTATACCGCCGCAGACGATGCAAAAGAACAACATCAAGAAAGAAACCTCGCCATGCATGCAAATAATTATAATGCCAGTGCAGTAATCAAACGACAAAACAGAGGTATCACATATGTACTCTCTAAACGAACGTCCCTCCTCTATAAACCCCCCCCCCTCACAAGCCCGTCTATATCCTAACCGTCTCCACCCCCTCCCCCTCCTCACTCTTCACCTTCGTCCCCAACCCCAACATCCCCAAAAGATCATGCCTCTTGAAGAAACTCCTATTCCTCTTCCCGAACACATACATCGGCACCGTCAACAAACACACAAACACCTGCGCCGACCCCAGAATCGTAAACATCTTCGGCCGACCCAGCTTCTGAAGCCAGTAATACGCATCATACGTAATCCCGTACGAGAAGAAATTCTTGAACATCAACAGGCACGTGAACGCTTCGATCGCAATATCCCGGTGCGCGTCGACGATGTAAAGTGCTGCGGCGGAGGCCCCGATGACCATACCCACCACCTCCAGTCCCAGGAAAAACACCGGTCCGATCCACCCGTGTGCCGCTGCGTATTTGGGCTCAGTCGTGAATCCGAAGCCGTAGACACCCATGCATCCACATATCTTTAACCAGACAATCCCACAAACTCGTCAGCCCGACCACCTTCCTAATCTCTATAAAAACGCGGGGTAAAAAAAAAATTAAAAAAAATTTACATACCAGCATAGGAATAACCAACAACATCCGGAACTCCGGTTCGTAGACACCTTTGTTCTTCCGCACCAGCCAGAGTGTCGTAAAATGCGTGAACAAGCCCGTGATCGCAAATCCAACCAGTGCACCCACGAAGGCTCCGGCGTATGTGTACCCAATCTCAGCTACTGTGAATTGACTATTCAGGAAGGTCAGTTAGCATCCCACCCTCTCCGTCAAAAAAATAGGTATAGAAAGCAGAGTCATACAACGGAGGCAGAGCAAATAGCAAAGCAAGAACCACACCGATGAGCACAGTCCACCCAATCAATGTACCCATGATCAAAGCCCCCTATAATCCCGTCAAAAGCCGGTGTTAGCATATACACTCCCCCCATAATAAATATCATAAAAAAGGGGCCATCGTAATCCGTGAAAACCATACCCAAGCAATAGCCGGCTGCAAGAACAACGGCAAGGGCCTCAAAGCAAGCAACCAAAGACTATCATCAGTCTTCCGACCGTCAAACGGCATCAAAGTCTGCCAGTACGTCTTCTTCTGCTTCGGTTCCTTAGCCGGCTGAGAATTCTCTCCATCAGACGAGGAACCACGCGGCTGCTTCTCCCCGGAGCCGTGGAAATCATCGGTCGAGGCGGTATCAAGATCGAGATGGGCTGCACGGCGGTAAGCAGTCTCGGGACAGAAGAAGAAAATAGCAGGCAGCATGGCGCTGGAGAAGATCGCTGCGAGGTAGAACATCCATCTCCACCCCAGGTTCTGCGAAACCACGCCAGCAATAACAGGCGAAAAGAAGGCACCGCCGTATAACGACAGATTGGCCAAAGCCATACGGACACCACGTTGCTGTCAAATATCATATGTCAGCCATAAACCCCAAATATCAAATGCAGGAGAGGGATCGCTGTGCCTCACATGAACATGATACAAATCCCCGACGACAGCACCCAACAGTGCCTCGAACGGACAGACCCCAACCCCCTGGATGATACGAGCCCAAAGGATAGATCTGTAACTCTTCGCCGACCCAGCCCACACATTGGACACAATAAGCAGCACCGTGCCGATCAAGAACGCATGTCGTTTCCCGTACACCCTAGCCGTCGGAACGAATATAAACCCAGCCATGCCCACGCCGAAAAGATGCCATCCGGTCCTACAATATCCCCATATATCAGCTCAACCATTCTCCCCAAACCCCTTTCATATCCATATCTCAATCGGAGTGTCGGACTTTGGACGTACAATAACGCAACAGGAGTAATATCCCTAAGGTGGAATTCGAACAGAAGAGTAAGAGAGTCGGCGGATAATATCGGTGTCATTCTATGCGTCCCCCCAAATCAGTAATCCCGATCGAACCGGTATAAAAAATCCCATGATAACTATGTAAACTCACGCAGAGGCGATAATCTATAATCAATCAGCACCTTCCCTCACAACAGAAAAAGAACGACGGGAAATTCCAAACATACCGCATCAAGAGAAAGAATAAACATTATCAGATCCCGACGCCATAACGGCCAGTTCTAACAAAGTCCCCAAACAGCGAACGAATCAGTACCGTTGTCAATCGTTCACATCTTCGAAGGTTGTCGAAGGAGCGAGCATCGAATCTCGAGACAGGGGTGGCCAAGACTAGACTACTAACCAGCTGCAAACAAAGAAATATATACCCATTAGCTTCAGACTCAACCTTATATAAAATAAAAAAAATAAAAAGAAAATAAAAAAATGAAGATAAAAAACTTACAGGATCATTAGGATCATCGCTCGGCTGCGGGACCAGAACAATAGGTCTGGGCCCGGTAGTATCATACTTCAAATTCGGATCAAGAACGGGGACCTCGTCGCCCGAAATGTCGTCCTCGAGAATCGCAGTGCCTAAAACACACACCAAAAAAAAAAGGGTATCCCAAACATTAGAAAACACCGACCCGTCGGAATCAAGAGCGAAGGTAAAAAACAGAATAGAAGGCTTACCCGGCACATGCGCGAGGTGATGGTCTTCCAATATTCCCAGTCCCATCGGTCCGGACGTTGAAATTTCTCGATGGATGTTGATGGTGTTTTGTGGAGAAAAAAGCGAGCGAGCAAGCAAGCAAGAGAAGAGAGGAAAGGGAAACCGTGCGACGGTTTAATTACGTTTTTTCCTTCTTTCGCTTGGTGGTAATCTTATAATCCGCAAACAGGTCGGCCAGTCAGCACCAAACCAACCAGAGCAAAGCCTCCTCCTCGAGCTTGATATAGAAATTTAAAAAAGAAGAAGCCCTCGTGACACCGAAGAGAAAGGATAAAAGAGGATGAAGAAGCGGAGGAAGAGGAGAAGATGTCCTTATCATGATCATGATCATGATCATTCGTCCCGGCGTACATGCAAACTACCCGCATATAGGCATTAAGACTGGGACCTCGCTGTTCCGCCCAGCGACAGGCCACAGGGAATCTCTCGGCAAATTCCACGCCAATGGCTTCTGGGAAGCTGTTTACCATATCACTGCTTCCTGCTCGACTTCTAATGAGGGGGGGTGGAGATCGAGACGATGCGGGCCAATGGCTTCATATTCTACATCCCCTCTGATACTTTATATATATTTTATTGCTATATAAGAAGGCAAGTATGCAGTTTCATATATATCGATCAGTCGATGGTTGATATGGAGAGGCTGGAGCAATGGGAAACCTCATCTCGAGATCCCCTTCATAACTTCGAATAACTTCAAATGACCCCCCCCCCCCCCCCCGACCACGATCGATCTTGGCCAGCAGCTGGGTGCCATCGAACAAGACAAAAGGTCAAAAGGGTCTATCGAACCCAGCCTATCGACACGACTCCGTCCAATGCACATGGAACTAACCATCCGATTCGATGACGAACACCCAAACCAGCTCCACCAATAAGAGCAAGAACTGACCCATCCGTCCTTGTTCCAATCTCCCCGTTTGACCTGTCATACGCAAGTATTGCAGAGTACAAGCCCGGCCTAGAACCCCAGAACCTTGGCCGTCCGATTCGTTGGATCAAACACACAAGATTGATTTTGGGTGCTACCGAACCGCGAGATCTGACTGGTTCGAACTCACATTTCGTTATCGGAATGCGGAAGTGTGTGTTACACCGGGCCCCGATTGCTGGACTGTATGCAAGTACAGGTACCACCGGCGACGGTTACCAGGGACCGATGGGATGGAAGTCAATTTGGGGCCGAATGCCATGCTCAGAAGTACTGGTATCCTCTCCCAAAAGTACTGTTCGATCTTTCACATGCAGATTCAAACCTCGACAAAGATGCATCAGATCGAATCGAATCTTAACGCGAGGTTTTAAGGTTGATATTAAACTCATGCACGCCAGTCTGCACGCTAATAATATAAAATAGCCCTCCTATAATATACGCTAGTATATGCGTCCCTGTCGCGGTACCTCGACCTCATTTATACGTAAGTATACACTTGTCAATACCCATTTTTATATCTACCCAGCAAGACTCCCACCAACCGTAGGATCCAACGGATACCTCGAGTAAAAATGATGCCACCTCTCCTCCGTCCTATACGCATACCCAAATACCAAATTCTGCGGCGGCAGGTGCTGCGCAGGGAGCACCATCCCCCTCAACCCTTCATACACCCCCACCACCCTCCGTCCTCGAATCCCCATACTCTCCTGATTCCTCCTCACCACCTCCACATCACTTCCAAAAACCTCAACCAACTGATCGTTTATAATCTTCTCAAAACCATCTTCACCTGCCCACCCCTCAATCCGTCTATGCGAAACCGTCCTAGCCCCTCTAGTCGGCCCCGCGACCGGGAACCCCATGTATATCTCATCACTACCGCGGTATAAATTCCAGTTCGTATTGATAACCCCAAGATTATTATTATGCCAAACCTCATTATTGAGCTGGAAGCAGTTCATCCATCTCCCGAGGACGTTGAAGACTGTGTTTGCGCGTGAGGCGTTCGCGAGATCGATCGTTCTGGCCACTTTGTTCGATACCGCTCGGGTTTCGTTCGCGACTAGATCGGACTTCCATCGATAGATCCATCGGTTGAATACCGTGAAGATAGCTCTTGCCTCTGGCGTTCGTGCGTCCCAGAGTATGATCGGATCCACATAACGGTATTGCCTATACACCATTAGAACCCATACACCCCTAACCTATCGAATGAACAAATAATACAAACCTCTGAAAGAACAGCTTAACCACAAGCCTAAACTCCATATGCACATGCTGCGCAGCAGAAGGATTATTAACCCCACAAAACGGACACGCAACCGATGTCCCCGCGGCGCTCATAATCGATCTACAGAGCCTCCCAACATACACGCCCGTCTTCGCATTCTCCTTCGCCTGGTCCGCCGACGCCACCCCCCGCGCATCCCAGTAGTTATTCCTACACGCCGCGTACGAGAGTAACCGCTCTAACGGCGAGGTAACGGGTAACGCCAGCCTCAACGGACGGTTTATAGTCTTAAACACCGGGTGGGCTTCAGCGGATCTTAGGATGCGTATCAACTGATACCACGTTTGTCTCCCACTATTGACGTGGTGTCTACGCCACCGGGAGCGGATGAAGTGTAGTAAGACTACAGCCGCCACATCCAGCGGGAGGGTGTGGAACGCACCCATGAAATCGGGGTATAAAGGTGGGGGAATCCAGAATGGTGCGTGGTGACCGGCTCTTAAACCTACCGCGGCGGTGGAGGGATACTTTGTTTTCTCGGGGATATATTCTTTCTCTGCTTCGGAACTTACCTCTGGGACCGCCTCCAGTGGTTTCTTTTTATTCCGAAGCTCGTCGAGGAGGAGGTCGATTTGGGGGTCGAGATTGTTTTCCTCGAATTCATTGCCCTCGTTTTGGAGTGCTTCTATTATCTCGTTCTGCGCCGGTAGTAGCAGTTTATCGATTTCTGAGCGGGTGTATTCATGTTCTACGTTTTCTTTATCATCGACTTCCATGGTATCTTCATTACGGTCATGGTGAGTATCATCTTCAACATCTTTCAAGATTTTGGCGTACACAGCTTTGATTCCTTCCAGATCAATGTCGTCGAACGAAAGGGCCTTGAGGGTGGCTATATCCTGCTGCCTTATTACCGATCGAGGCGACTGGTCCGGATCATGACGAGGCAGCCCGGGGCCCTCTCGTGCGGGTATCGATTCACCTGACATTTCAATATATATCGCAATTACTATGAGATATAGGTACGGTATGGGTGAACGTAGGGTCAGTATTCACCGTACAGAGACCCGAATCACAGTGTATTTCTCTATAGACTGGATAGACTGCATCATTGCGAGGGTGTAACTATTTTCCTGCCATCCGCTTGGAGTCTGGAATATCATGGTAAATGTATACGTATACGATGTAGTATTTTGCGACAAAATATATATCCCTGATACAAACCGAACAAAGAGTCGTATCAAGAATCACCAGATATACCCATAACACAATATCAATGCCATAGACAAAGACCGTGAGTTACTAGACCTAGATGTATAAGATGTAGTCTCGAGGGTATCATATAAATCTGTCAACCAACACAATATGCATCTCGTAACCAGAAATTACCCCTTCCGGCCTAGTCCCCCCGTCCCGTCTATCATCCTGAATTCGCCTCCAATCCAATTATATAATATGATATCATACCAAAAAGCCATGATAACCACCAAGAGCTCTACCAAAAAACCACCCTGTCCCTACATGTATACATCCCGCAACCGCCTACCCAATATATACTAATCCCAACGTTGCACATCGACATCTGACTCCGATATGTACACCACAGATAAGATTTTGGATGCCGTCCCCACATCTGCTCCGGCACCCGAAGGCCGGCGTGCATACTTTCGTTTATAGAAACGAGGAACAACCGTTTTCTCGGTGTTAATTGTCCCCCCGCTCGCCGAAAAAAGGTTTAAAAAGGGCACAAAAAATGTAAAAGCGGGAACCGGTCGGCCGTCTACGGAGCTAATATTATAACGACAAGGACATCTTGTCCGTTGAAAAGTACTTCGCATAGAACTACCTTTGTCCTGTTGGAGAGATGTGGAAAATACGCTCCGTCAGTTGATGAGACATGTCCTCAATCCCCCATTAAGGCCCCGAAACAACCCGCCCGTGCTGCTCGACGGTCTCGGAAGGAAAGGGAAAAGGAAAAGGGTCCTTCAAAATTTGCAAGAACCTCCCAGCCGCAAAAAAAAGCGGGCGACTTGGTGTTTAGTGCACAGGATCCGATTTAGAAGGTCTCCACCTCAGACTGACTCGAAAAGAATTTTTTTTCTTCCTCAAGAACTTCGAGATCCGAAATACCAACCGACCGTTCTGGTTCTAATTATAGATATAGACAGAACGGTAGACGATGGATTTTGATTTCAAATGCATGGGGGGCCAAGTATCTAGCGTACGTACGCGTAAGGCCCCTTTTCAGCCTTAAACCATGGCTGTGTACTGGCATCGACGGTGCAAGTTACAACATTCATGCACCGTTTGTCCTTTTGCGGGGGAAAACCGACGTCAAGGCCGACCGGGGGCACAGTGCTCGTATTTCCCTACCTCATACCTAATAGTAGACCTGTCAAGCTGTATGTAGGAGGCATGTAGTCTGGAGTGTGCAGTGTCTCGCAATTGTTCGCTGATGCTTGAACGTGGTGATGCTGATATGCATGCAATGTAGCAGCCGTTTCGGCTTCACTCTTGGGAGCACTCTTGGCTGCGTCGGGTTGATGTAGCCAACTTCCCTCCGGCTGCTGGTGTTCCAGGTCTGTTCCTGAACTAACTTACTGTGACAAGCAGGTTCTTCTGGTTTTCGACTAGGCCTTTGCTGCAGTCAGCACTTTCACTAACACTGACAATAACACTGATGTGTATGTGTACGTACGGAACGAGAAAGATCTCAAGAACCAGCTTCCTCGAAAAGAAACGCCCTCCCGGCCACGCATGGCAAAGACCAAGTTAGCGGCCACGCATGGCAAAGACAAAGCTTCGAGTCCACTAAAGTGCCTGCCGAGACGTGTCTTTCGAGCCCAAGAAGCAATGGCAGTGACGATGGCAAGGCAATGAGGACGGTAACCAACATGCACGCCAGATTATGATTTGATTCGATTCGAATTCGAGATAGATCGTTAGTCCGGAGTCAGTCACAGTGGGTCCGTCCCACCCCCCTGTCGGACCTTGCTTTTGCTGACCCGGATACCACCCTGACCGGGCTGTGACAGTGATCGCTCCTCTTCCTACACACCAGACGCGCCGTATTGGCCCTCCGTACGTACTGGGGACGGGACTAGCGGAACCTTTGCCCCCCTCCCAATATGTATGCCATCGTGCTGCGAGAGATGCATTCCAATTTGCTTGATTACCCCGGAGACCCGAGACCAAGACACCAACATAAGCAAGCAAATTTGCAAGATTAATATGAGAGGGAAGAAGGGGGGCGAGGCAAAAAACGACTGGTGGGAGACCATCCATGATGGCCCTCGTCCTGCCTCAAAGCCCGTTCCTTATTTTAAATTTGCCGGCCTGTTAGCTTTCTGCTTAGTGCCGTTTCTCCTTCTCAAAAAAAGGAAGGCTGCCTGCCTGCTTGTTTTGAAGCCTCGAACCGGGGCAAATTGTCGCTCAGCTGCGATATATAAACCGTTTTCCCCGGCGCCTTTATTGCGGCTTTTCCATCCTCTCCTTCGATCACCCAAATCCTCATATAAATCATTGTCCACCATATAAACACTCGTTCAGCTTTCGAACTTGTACTTGAACAATAACACTCCCTTCGAACCCGCATTTGACTTCTTCGATAAAACAAAAAAACCAATCAATCAAAATGAAGGCCGTTCTCGCTCTTGCCGCTTCCCTTTCCCTCGCCAGCGCCAGCATCTTGCCGCGTCAGCTCGACCAGATCCCCCAGTGTGCTGTAAGTATCTGTCTCATACCACAGCGATGGCTCTTTTCTTTATGACGCAATTGCTAATATCTCATCTAGCTCTCCTGCGCTCTCGGCAGTTTGCAATCCACCGGATGCCCAACCACTGACTTCGCCTGCATCTGCAAGGCCAGTGCCTTCGTCGAGTCCCTCATCCCATGCGTCCAGGCCGGATGTTCCCAATCCGAGATCGAGGCTACCGTCGCCGCTGCCTCCTCCCTCTGCTCAGGTGCCGGTGTCAGCCTGAGCATCCCACCTCTCGGTACCAGCACCCCTACTTCCGCTGCTGAGGAGACATCCTCTGCTCCAGCTGCCACCACCACCGAGGCCGAAGCCACCACCACCGCTGGATCCACCGAGGCCGGCGAGACCACTGCTGCCACAACATCTGCCGAGGAGACATCTGCTGCCGAGTCCTCCGCCCCAGCCACTACCGCTGGTGGTAATGGTACCCAGGTCACCACCACCTCCCCACCCACCGCCACTGGTACCGAACCCGGTGCCGCCAGCCGAAACACCGTTGCTCTCGGTGGACTCGGTGCCATCGTCGCCCTCATCGCCGCTTTCTTGTAAATTACCCCTCCTCATAGAAATATGAAACAGCAAACAAGCCACAGTCGAATTGCCGTGGACATAATATTTTACGATCACAAGCGACGAAACACGAACACGTTCGATACCCACTCCTACAATTGGAAATACACTTCTACATCATGGGGTTGTAGAGCACGCTCCTCGATGTCACCTTTCCAATTCTAGAATCATGGGTAATAAACGGGTATAAACTGGGATGGTTTTAATGCAAACGGGAAATCTGGAATTAAACAGGCAAAAGTTTTTTCTTTCTTCTTTCTTCTGGCGGGTTTTCTACATTTAGCTTTTAATGGTCCCTTTTAATGCTTCTTTTTGCCTCTATTCCCCCCCCCCCTTTCTCTTAGTCTATGGATACCTTAGCATCACTTTTTTTCAATGGAAATGGTATTTTTATCTTTCTTGATTCTGAATTTTCTGGCTTTGTGCGTGCTCTCCCGTTGATGGTTACGTTTGTCCTTTATGGTGCAACGGTAATCCTCGCTGTAATCCTCTTGATGGAACGCGGTTTGTAGTTTTTATTTTTTAACTCCTGTGGCCTCGGATGGATGGGCTTGAGGCGTTAGCACGGAAATGACGGCGTTGAATCTCGCGGTTGACGGGCGCCGTTTCTGCCGGGATCGGAGGGGTGATGACTGGGTATGTACGTATACGAAGAGTGGGGGGGGTTTCTATTCACTCATTCGAGGATTTTTGGGTTTATGTTTAATTTTGCATTGGTTTGTATTCGTACGCTCATTTGTATGGCCATACTAATTTAAACCGTCATTCGTTTTTGTCTGGTCTCGTTCCCAGCCTCAGGGTGGTCCATTACCTACAATAGTCGAGGACGCGGCGTGGTAGTATCGATCGATTTGCCGCAAAGGCTGTGTGATGGTATTATTAGACTGTATAAATAACCTATCCACGTGTGAGAGCTGTGCCGTATGCAGACTTGTATTCGAGGCAGTTGCTTCTGGGAGGCAATCTTTGGATATCGTATCATGATCGGGTTAAATTGCTAGGTGGGTTGTGGTTTTGTCTTATTCCATTGGCCGTTTGATATCACCTGGAGTTTAGCAGAATACGACGGTATAGCTATTTTTATATCCAGGTCGATAGACAGTTTAAGGTGGTCTATACACATTCTCCAAGTTGTATTTTTCTAAAAATATATAATATATTATATCGACCTCACCTGTCAGAAGTAGTTAGTCCTGTGAGACTGAAGATCGTGGATTCCTAATGTCAACACTAGCTCTAGCCCGAGAGGTCTTTAAAGAATTATACGAAATCCCCAAAATGGGCAAACTAGACCTCGGGATACGTCTTCTAGTCGTCACTCAGTGTAGCCTCGATGCCAAACGGCCGCTTTGAATGGCAAACCTAGTGCGAGGCTTAGAGATCCCCATTGGAATTAATCAGTAACTAAGGGTCTCCTCACAGACCCAGAAGTTTGTGATAAAGAAAGTACACCAGCTACCCCCTCCCGCCGTCCCGGATGTTGGATCCCCTTCAAAATTGGTCTCAGAACCTGCAACCTCCCGAAGCAACAAAGGCCGGCTACCCGCATACTCCTGCCCCACCCAAACCACCACCCAACGAATTGGTATTGTGACCTTCAAACTAATTGGTATTAGTCATATAAAACAGACTACTTGTAAGGGTATGTAACATTCTTTGTACCACGTTCCAAGCAAACATTTCCTGCATGTCGTGAGTGGAAGTTTTACTCGTGATATTATATCGGGATATCACACTCCAAAATGCAACATTTTTATGCAACATTGCTTTCCCACTCACCCCTTGCAGATGGGATATTGTAATTTCCCCCGGGGCTGGTTAACTCGTACAATTGTCACCAGAGTATGATTTGCCCTGGGCCCTCGGGGCATATGAGATTGATATCGGGGCCTTGTTGTATTTTATAACTGTCGAAGTCCAATATGTTATATATAATAGTAACGATACATCGACATGGCCAATATAAAATTTCTAGCTATATCAAATATATATAACCCCCCCCCTATAATTAAAAAATAATATTAATTAATATCATATCAATCGGAAAAGTCACCATCGAACATAACGTCCCTCTCCGGCTTCGACGACGAAATAGCCCCATTCGAACTGGCATAACAATCCCGACATAGCGCAAGGTACTCCACAGTAGAACACTGAGTCAACCGCGAGTCCGCGGCCATCAAACTCGTAAAATCCGGATCGGACCCATCGCTCGGCGCGTTCATCAGGAAAACCCTCACATAGCCGTTAAATGAATCGTAACACGCCCCGATCGACCTCTTCACCCCGCTGGGTCTCACCATCCTAAACGTCCCCCAGCTCGACTGTGGATTCCAGATGGACCATTCGCCCAAAGTGTAGCTCGGCGTGCCGTTGGCCGCATCGAGGAAGAATATCTGACTATCCGTATTATTCGTGAACATCTGCATATCCCTCTCTGGGGTGGTAGTGGTATCCTTGTAATACACCATGTACGAATTCTCCACCCCGAAGTCTTTAAAGTAAAACCTACTAGCCTTCGAAACATCCGCATCCGAATGCGCCACGACCACGGCACCGTACCTGTCCGCCAGGTAATTGGTATTCCAAGCAAGGAGGTAATTGCTCCAAGTCCCCGAGGCGATTTTTAAGTAACTAGACCTGGGCTGAATCGTCGGCACCGTAACGGTGGTCACCACGAATTCCGTGCTGCTGGTGGAGGTGGTAGAAGTGCTGACCAAGGTGCTGGAAGCCGACAGCAGGACCGTGGAAACGGTAGTAATCCTCGTAGACAACGTTCTAACAGACGTGGGCGATGTCGCAACCCGACTGCACGCCGAACTCAGCAGAGTACCGGGGTAATCCGTCAACAGAGTCGGTGTAATCTGCCGTTCCGCAAGCTCAGCTACAACATCCCAATCCGGGCCCGCGGCCGTCACCACCCGCCGTTTTCTTGTGAAATCAGATGTTGTGGTACCGGTGATACTATAATCCGTATTCGTCCATGTGGTCAAATCCACGATGGTCAACGTCGTTGTCGTCGTACCAAGGCCCCTCGTAATCGTCGTGGTTACCGTCGCATATGAAGTCAACGTGCTCGCTGGATTCCAATACGCCAGCAGCGTCGTGCAAAACCCCTGAAGCGTGTACCTCGTAATGATCTCAAACGCATCGACACTCGGCGTCCCCGTGGGCGTGGTAGTTCTTAAACTGGTAGAAGTCGTCCAAACCACAGACGTCGTCGTCGAAGTCGTAGTCGTAGTCGACGACCTCGAAGAAGCCACAGAAGCCACAGACGCAACCGATGCGACAGACTTACTAGAAACAGAAGCAACCGATGCAATAGACGCAACGGAAGCACTAGAAACCGACGCCACAGAAGCCGCAATCCCAGCCGGCGTCGATAAAGACGCTTGGGAGATACTATACCCCCCATTGGGATTAACCGCAACAGAAACAGTAGCAACCTGCTGCACAAACGACGAAGCATCAATAGTCCCCAAATCCGCGCCCGGAACCGCCATCCCAACCCCCTTCCCCTCCGAATCCCCCCCAGCCAAAAGCACCCCCATCTCCTTCCCATCCGGGCCCGTACAAGTAACGCCCTTATCCGGATCCAGCGAATAACCAGATAAAATATCCTCCGTATCCCTCTTCACGAAGTCGGATATATGCCCGTATTGCATGGCATACATCCCCTCGCTCGACTGCCGTTTGCCCAATCTAGCGTGCGCGGGTATGAAATGTAAATATATAATCCTAGAAGTATTCAGCGCATCGACCATAGTCGTATTCGGGAGCACGGAGAAGTACGCCCTCTCCCCGGCCGCGGAGTTGCCGGACATTAATACGGCGGGGGAACTGGAGGAGTATATCGCGTAGGCCTCGTCGACCCCGCCGCCGATGCTGCCGCCCATGACGAAGACGGGACTGGAGCCGGATTCTAACGGGAGCGAGCCGCCTGTGGTTGCGCTGCTGCTTGAGGAGTTTGCTGTTGTATCTGAACCTGATGTCCTAGTGGTTGCAGTACCCGTACCGCGGGTCGTAGTTCCGCCGTTGGATCCATTGGTCCCAGTAGCAGTGCCGGTACCAGTAGTCCCCGTCCCCGTCCCCGTCCCCGTCCCCGTCCCAGCTCCAGTTTCAGTCCCAGTCCCAGTCTGGCTCCCAGTCTGAGTACCGCCCCCGCCAGTCTCAGTCCCAGTCCCACCAGTAGCTCCACTAGTAGAGCTTGAAACCCCAGGCAGCACACCCGAAGTCCCACTTCCACCCTCTCCACCGTCCATACCCCCCCACGTAACCCGATCACAAAACGGCAACCCCAATGCACACCCGCTCATAGTAACCACAACAGTACTATTAACCGTCGTATACACCACCTCCGTCGTAACCGTCTCCTGCGCACCCACATAAACCCCACACACCACCAAAGCCACAATCGGCGCGAGTGCCACGTTTACCGCAACCATATTCGAATATAATCTAGCAACTTTGCCGAAAACTAGAAGCAGAAGAAGGAGAAGACTGAGAAGGGGGGGAACAGGGACTACATACCATGGTATACCAAGGAGGTACCCACTAACCTCCTCTATATAAAGCAGCCCGCGGGGTATACACACCGAATATCCACAATCTACCCTCTTATACCATATCCCTCCCACCCCCCAACGCCCTTGGATTTTCACGTAAACACTCGCCATAATATCACGACGATCTTCCACTTTGATATATATAAAACAAATTATATTGAAGAGATATTGCGTTGCCACGCCCAAAAATACCACACGTGCGCACCACCGTCGCAGACCTCGCAATAGTCCATGCGAAAGATTTAACCCAGGAGCATGTATCAGACCACGCGATGGATTACGATATACACTCCATATACACCCACGCGCAAGATCACGATAGATCAATATCACATCCCAAACCTCAATATATAAATAAATAATCTCCATTCCTATAAAACTACCATCTCACTACACTCCAACAAAAGAAACCGCCCCCTCAAAAGAAGAAGAAGAAGAAGAAGAAGTCTAGTAAAAATAAACCACATCACTCACTTCTCTCTCAAAAAAAAAATAGTTAAAATAATATCCATAGTAATAGCTAATAATAACCAAGTTCTCGTTCCCATACAGTAATAGTAATAGTAATAACTAATACCCCCCAAAAAAAACCTCAACCCCGCAAAACCGGCCAAAAAAGTTATCAATCTGATTCCCCCTCCCATGCAAAAAACAGCAAAAAAAAAGAGGTTATAAAAGCACAATCCGGATATCAAAGAAGCTAAAATTATAAAAAAAACACCCTTGATAAACAAAAAAACACAAACGTAGATAGGATGCAGCGGAGAGGTATTTGTAACAAAAGACTGAAACGAGCTAAAAGCAAAAGAGAGGACAATCTCATAAACTCCCCGTTGCTGAACAAGAAAGGCCGATCCGCAAAGCAAACGAGTAACAATAGAAAAGTAGTATCAATCTTGTCCATGAAAAACAAAGCTCGCCGAAAAGGTAACACAATCAAAAGCATCTCATCTATAGCGAAAGCATAAGGTTTCCAAATCAAAAGAACCGAGCGATTAAAGGATATCAAAAAAAAACTCCCAGAATCCCGGGGCTAAAACAAATGCAAAAACTTCGTGTACGTATGTATTTGTCCCGCAAAGTGAAAAAAGAAAAAAGAAAAAGAAAAAGGAGCAAAAAGAAAAGAAGAGGAAGACCCCAAGGTTCGTGGCCATCAAGTAAAAGAAACGAAAACTAAAGAATGAACTAAATACGAACCTTTAAACATTAAACCCCGAAGCGAATGTGGGAAAAGGTGGTATGAATGAATGAACCAAAAGCGAAGGCACACCCGTTGCCTCAGGCTTGCAGGTGTATCAAGTACTCATTGGCTTTGGTGAGTGAGGTGGAGATAGTGGAACGTTAGGAGTCCCGGATGGCATCCCACCAGACGATCGTCTTGATATCGTCGCCATCTTCTTCCGCAGAGCAGCCAGTCGTGCGCGGATACCGAGAATGACTATAAACGAGTAATTAGCATGACGTCACTAATACATAAAAAAGGTAGTTATAACACTTACACTTCTCAATGACCTTTCGGTCATCCTCCTCCATGTTCAAGATCCCCTCAGCCGAATTCTCCCCGAGCGTATTACGCCCGTTATCATCCGGCTCCAACACACCCTCCAACATCCAGATGGCGGTCACATACGCGATCTCGCATTCTCCGTATGAATCCCCAACCATCTCATTCACCGCAGCCGTCCTGCTCATCTCCAGAGCACGGTCGTACATAAGCTTCTCAGCACTGACCCCGGGGCTCAAAACAACTCCATCAACGCTAACACCGAGGGCAGGCGAAGTCGAACTCTTCGGATTGTTCGAAGGGTGGGAGGCGTGCGTCCTAGGCAGTTGGTTCTGTGCAGCGATGAGCTTGCGGCGGGTGTACTCGGCTTTCTCGAGGACCTCGTTGAAGCGTTCTCGAACCCATTGCACGGCGTTGTTCATCCTAGAAATGGCGTTTGCGCCGGCAGTTCCGTTTGTCACTCCCCACCACTTCCCTGCGATATCCATAGCCCTTGCGAGTAAAGATAGCGTCTTGACATAGAGGACAAGTGCTTCTTCTGCTAATGCAACAATAGCATCTGGCGGTAGATCAGATGGCTCGGTCTGTCCCTGTTCACTAGCTGAGGGTGGCAGAAGGCCCAAATTCGCCGTAGGACTGGGCAAAGATGAAGGTAACAACTGCGAGAATTTGACTTCCGCAAATTGGTAAACCACATCGCTGCGATTGGCAGCCTCCTCGATAGATTGGATGGCTTGGAAGTCTTCTTCGGACAAACCCGTCGCATTGTTGGTGTTGGTGTTCTGGCCCCCGATGACAACCATACTACCCGGTTGGTAGAGGCCAGATGCCACGTATTGTGGACTCTGCATCGCTGCATTGTAGTTTCCGAACACCGAGGGGGGTAGGATGCCAATATTGTTGAGCCTAGTGTTGACCATAGCAAGTGCCCTAGCTAATGCTGAAGTCGCTGCGCTCCCAGGGCTCGTTCCAAATTTCCTTTCGTAGCTGTTCCTGGGCTGCTGGAATGACTCCGGCCTCTTTCCAACAACAGCACGAGAAGGTGTGGACTGCCCTGTTGTTACCCTCCTGGCAAGTGCATTCCCCTTTGGTGTCGAGGAAGGTGACCTCCCAGTAATCTGTGGAGCCGCAGCGACCTCATCGGCTAGCGCGTTGACTTCGACAGTACGCTTCTCAATAACCACGTACTCTTGGTCGAGGTTATCCTGGTCCAGTCGGTCCTTCGCCTCTTTCGTTTCTTTCTCTCGAGCAGCCTGCCTGGTTCGCTGCTGGTCCTGTCGTTGTATCAGGAATGATGATCCAGGAGAAGCCGTTTGCTGTGATAGCTGCCTCTCCATGGGCACTCCCGTAGAAACACCGTGTCTGTCGACATCTGCCTGTCTTACCGGTGCTGAAGCTGCGTGATGAATATTCGGACGACCCAGTCCTGACTGAACAGGGGTTTTAGCCAACTGAACAGGCGGAGCAACACTGGCTGCCGTGTTCGCACGTGGGATATTGGCGAAAGCTGATGTCCGATGGCTCTCTTCGGGTGGGTTATTATCTCCATACCCGGTATACTGAGCCTGCCGTGATGAGCCTGGAATCGGGTGTGATGTTCGTGTCGGGAAGTAATCCGGAACGCTCGGCTCCGTCCCGGTTGGTGTCCTCGGACCTTCTCTGTCGTGACCCTTCTGCCTCAAATCTGCAGGTGTAAGATCGATTCCGCCTTGTATCCTGGGGTAAATTGCTCCAGGTATCCGGCCCTTAACCACAGGATCGCTAAAGAAGTCGCTGAATGACATCCGCTCCACAGGACCCCTCTTCAGGAGCCTCCGTACCAGACTGCCCAGCGGCTCGCTGACGTTCACATCCTCCCCGAACCTGATCACATCCTCACCCTTTTCGATCTTCCTAAGCAATTCTACATGATTCCTGGCTCTAAACGGCGGCTTCCCCACAACCATCTCGTAAAGCACCGTACCCACGGACCATAAATCCGCCTTAGCATCGTACTTCTCATACCTCAAGATCTCGGGTGCCATGTACAACGGACTCCCACAAAGTGTATCCGCCATCGCCGTCGACGGTAGGTTCCTCGCGAATCCAAAGTCCGCGATCTTGAGAACCGGTAGATCCGGTAGACCCATTTCGGGAATCTTCCGCTTATCGTCCTTTATTCCTTCCGAGTATGGTCCTGATTCGCCATACGTGACCACCGGGGGTTCAAGTAACAAGTTTTGCGGCTTGATGTCTCGATGGATCAAGTTCCGGCTTCGTAAGAATTCTAGAGCGCTTGCGAGCTGTTGGAGGAAATGTCGGATAATCACTTCGTTTAGACCACCCCCGATGCTTGGATACTTCTGCGACATGGCCGTCAAGTCCGGTAGTGTATGTAATCGATCCCTCTTCTTTATGAATAACGACAGATCGCCCAAAGAGCAGTATTCCATCACCAAATGTATGTACGTGTGCGATTTCTGGCAGTCTAGGAGGGCTACGATGTGCGGGTGGTCGAGGGTTTTTAGGATCTGGATCTCGGACTCGAGGTTTTCGAGTAGCTTTCGATTCAGCTTGCTCCGTAGGACGGATTTTATGGCTACGAGACTCTTCGTTTGCTACAGTTTTTTAAAACATCGAAGAATTTCGTATTAGCACTACCGTTACTTGTTACGTGGGAAAGCAATTTACCAAGATCCTGGAGTAGATCTGTCCCGTCTCGACGATATGAAAAATAAAGGTCACTCACAGAATGGATGCCCTGGTAAACCGTAGCAAATGACCCTCTACCTATCTCCTTGCCTATCCTAAAGGCACCTACGACGGTATCTTGTGAAGTCATCTCGGGCGGTAGTTGTCGAGACGACATGTTGAAATTTTAGAGATTCGAAAATGGTAGAGAGAGGGAAAAAAAGGTGGGTTTGGCTGGGTTGAATGTCGAAGACGGGGAAGATTCGAAAGCTAAGAGGGCAAAAGAAGAAGCAAAGAAGGCTAGACTTCCTATGCTGTAGTGTACTTTTTTTGCTTGGTGTTTGCCCGTGGTAGCTTTCAATAGCTCGTTTGGTGAAGATGGACTGTTCACCTGGTCTGGTCCCCTGTCTCCCTCCCCCTCACACTCTCTATTTAAAGCTATAGAGAGAAGCTTCCTCGAGGCTTAGAATGATAAACCCAAGAAACGAAGGGGAAGAGGGAGAAACAAAACGAGAGGCAGCAGAAAAGCACACACGCGCAAGAAAGAAAAGAAAAGAAAAAGAAAAGGAAAAAAACGGTCGACTACCGTTCGTTTTGCGTCATAAGCTGCAACTTTTGGGAGGGTTGAAACTGGAGGTGGCTCAGACGGTTGTTTTTCTCGAGGCCTTCTTCCTGGTAACTACTCTTCTTATTCTTTTTTTTGTTTCGGTCGTTCGTTCGTTCGTCTGTCCGTTCCTTCGAATTTCTTTCCGGGACAAGATGATAAATTAAATTACAGTCGCGAACAGGAGAAGGGGGGAGGAAAAAATGTCGGGAATGGGGTTCCTAGGGAAAACGGTGGGATATCGTGGGAGTGGGGAGAACCCGATGTCTGGAATATGCAGGGTGACGAATGGGGTGATGGACCGGAAGGTTCCCTGGGGCGGTTTACTATTGTTGGATCCGATCCTGGAACGCTACGGACCAAACGAAGCGATGCCGACGAGACGGATGGAGAGCTATGTCCGGGCTTGAAGTGGTTAGCGGGAGCACGAACGGGGAAGGTTCCGAGGATTCGGGTAGGAATGACGATGGTATTTTGACGATGCGGGTGAGGGTGATGAAGTGAGAGATGGTTGGTTGTTTGTTGGAGGTGGAGGTGAGAGAGGTATCGGAGGATGGGAATGGGGGAGTCCAGTCCGGAGTCTGGTCTGGCGAGGTCTGCTTTGAGGTTGCAGGAGCAACTTCTTCGCTAAGCAGATGATTAATAAGACAAGACACAGACAGACCGAATCCACGACAAGCTCTGGATAAAGGAAGGAAGGGAGGAAGGAAGGAAGGAAAGGAAAGGAGGAACGGAAAGGAGAGGAAGGAATGAGCGAATGGAAGGATATCCTTGGCTCCAGCTTTGAAGCTAGACTCTCTGTGGAGATGATGGTGATGAAGCTGGTTTGGTGATGGTTCTGGTGATGACGATTGACCAGCTGCAGCCAGACTATGGAGGATCCAGCTAACTAACCTCCACCACCATCCACCTACTAACTCAAGCTAGTAAGTACTCTCCCACTCAAAGGATGGGCCTCTGGACACTAGCTAAAACATTCCAGCTCCTCATAGGGGCATAAACTGCTCCAAAAAAAGGAGTGTATCCCGTTCGTAGCCTCAAATCGTTCTTAAATTTTGAGAAGAAAAGCCCGCAGACCGATGCATGCAGCAAGCGACAGGATCAAACGGAACGTGGAGCTTGGAGCCGCGTGCATAATCGTACAGCTTATTCGAACAAGCGAGACAAATTGAAAGCTGCGAGAGATTTATCTCTCGACTCCGCCCCAAGAAAGCAGGCGACCAGGCAGGCAGGCAGACTTGCATCTGCCAACCAGCCAAAGATGTGATGCGATATGATATGATATAATATGATAAGGTATTATGTGCTGAGGGGAGGGGAAAGAGAATACGATACGGCGTGATGCGATACGATATGATACGATACGGTACAATACGTAACGGATAAAGATTGGACAAGATGTATATATTGGAAGGGGGGGATAATGTCTTTCATTCTCCTCCTCTTCCTCCTCCTCCTTTGGCTGGGGAATATGGATATATCTACTACAAACTACAATTGCAAGGAGAACTCACTGACTTACTTTTTTCTCTTCAAATCCAAAAGGGTAGCAGGATTCAGGCCCTCGACACGAAGCGAGCGAGCGAGGTATAAGCTTGAATGGAATACGGTTATGGGTCTTTCTGGAAGCGAATAAATCTCCGAGGCCAGGCAGTCCAGGCAAGTTTGCAAGGTTTGGGTACGTATACTTCGTTTGTGTACGCAAGGCAAGGTAAGGCAAAGGCAAGGTAAGGTAAGGTTAGGAGAAAGCCGAAAGGATGAGTCTGTGAGTATGTATGTCTGTGCGATATGGATCGATCTGATAATACAGAGAAACCAAAAAAAGAGCCTCCGCAGGCCTGTGTGTCTTTCTTCGAATTCGAAGCTTTGGAATTTGAAACCGTCTAAGAAAAATGACCAAAAAGACGAAGAAGGATAATGAGAATGGAGAAAGAGAATATTGGATTGGAAGACTGTCGTATGATGGATTTTGTACAGTTATTACTCATTCAAGTCGAGCGGCTTCGGAACGTTTGTTTTGGGGTCCCTTTTTAGGATTGGCTGTAGGATTAGCTATGACTCGATCGATATATCAAGCTTAGCTTCCCAGGAAAGAAAACAAAAAGGTCGCAACGGCGAGGGTTTTCTCATAAAATTGGTTTCAACCAACAAAACCAATTTAAACAGACACAGATCCTGATTAGTACGTATGAACGTATGTATGTATGGTATAATTGTCTGAACGTATGTATGTATACTGTTAGTATACTATGTACAGCGCGGCCGTCTGAAGGGAGGTAAAAGGAAGGAAGGAGAGTAAGAAGAAAAGAAGAAGAAAGAGAAGAAAGGAGAAGAAGAAGAATATCAGAGCTTGAGGAAGATAAAAAAGGAAGAGGAAGAGGAAGTAGGAATAAAGACAAGGAGAGGAAGTAGGAACTCAATCCAGCAGCCCCCCGGTCTCGAGTACCCTTTGTTCTTCGTCCTTCGTCCTTCGTACAGAAGCTAGCAAGGGAGCAGGGTAGTATAGTATAATAGTATGTAAGTCAGCTCTCAGGTACCACTTACCCGGGGTCTGGGGAACTGGAAAATGATGTGTGATGTAGCGAGAATGGAGTCACCTGGCACATCCACCGCTACCACTACCACTCCATCTTACAGCCACCGGACAGCAGTACTTCACTGAGAAAAGAGAGAGAGAGATAAAGACAGACAGGTTATGGCGCGAACTCGGGTGCGTATCAGCAAATGATACCAGAGCACAGCACAGCACAGAAGAAGGGAAGGGATATGCGGCTGCGAGCATGCCCCTTGGCGGCTCTAGCCGTTTTGAATCGAATCTGATGGTTGATGGCCTGATTGATTCGATTCAATTTGATTGATAGTAATCTGACCTGTGGCCGTGGACTGCACTCACATACAAACAAACATATCCCCGTCCCTGGTGATAGCTGCGAGTGACTCTTACGTACGTAACGTCCATATATATCCCAAAGGGATATCGATAGGAATGAAGAATGACCGATCCAATATTGCAATTCCCATATGTAAGTACTACAATAAAGTACTAGTGTGTAGAGATGTGAGTCCACGTCTATAAGCATACTTCTCAGAAATATGATATCCTGCCTGGCTGCCTCAAAGGAACATCGAACATCATCCAACAGAAACAAATACTCCCAAACATGCGGTGTGACCACCCTTCCAACAAGTACCAGCAGTTTTGTTTCATACTCTCTACTAGCTACTCAAGTGCAAAGACGCAGTGTAAGGTATCCTCGAGGAAGGCATTCCGTCGAAAGCAGAATCGAATACAGAGCATAGCACAGCAGAAGACGCTCTGCATGCCGCTGCATCACAAACATACATATGCGCATCCAATACAGTACTTTTTCTACAACCATACTATCCTCCTCGCCTCAGAAATACAAATCAATACGAGGTGCCAGTTGCAGACCAGACCGGACCGGGGTATGGTTCTTCCCTCAAGGCCCAGACCCGTTCACCGACAACACACTATGGAGACTGTCCGATAGTCAATTATAACCTTAGCATCAATTGCAAGGGGGTCCGGGAGGCGAGGAAGAGAGACTGTGTGATCTCATGATCCGGCCGGATATTCCCAGTTTTTTTTTGGTTTTGTTATTTTTTGATATCCCAGCCAAGCTCAAGTCGGTTCCAGATTGGACTTCCGGGGTCGGATACATCGAATGCGACCCTTTCCTTCACCCTGATAATATTCCATGCTTGATAATACAATGCGAGCATCTGTAGGTCAACAAGGAAGGAAAGAAGGAAGTGCATATGGGAGTATTGATCGCTGGGGCCAATCCATATCGCACATGTATCGATGACATCTCCAGGAATGTGAACAGTATACATGTATACACCGACCATATGATCCATATGATCGATCCATATCCAGGTATACGTCCTCAATAGACATGACGGAGCGACTTGTAAATGCCCCATAGGCCCCATACGGCCATCTGCATCATCCTACAGACTACGAAGATAGATATTACTTAATTCATCCACAAGCTTATCCCTGAACTCCCTATTCCCTTCTTCCTCTCCTCTCGCTCCGATTGACGTTTCCTATTTCCCGGAACCTTTTGGATTTGTTCACGTGGTAGCCTTTTGAAACCCGCCGCTAGCTAGTTGGTTGGCATCGCTCAAAGCAAGCTTCCAGACGTTCTACCCTTTTAGCCAGCGAATGTTATTACACAAACGGCGTTCAAACATGGGCTCTTTATAATTAATTCTTAGGTAACGCCGGTTATATACTTGTCAATTGCATTTAGTGTTACTCTAACACGACACATGAAACTTCTTCCTTAACATTGTGATCGATTCTCGACGAAGCCAAGAGGAACGGCATATATTCATCGCTCACTATCTGCCGCCCCCACGGAAAGACATGTTCGCCCCCAAGAGCCAGCCCTTCGAAGAAAAGGGCTAAAAGCAGCAGGTTAACTGCACCTACATTGTACATACAACATACATGAACATCAGCCATGTGAACACACAAGCAACCTGCATAGCTTAGTCCAAGCTGGTTAGCCTCCCAAAACCGTACCATCTCCCAGTTTGAGCCAAATTCCCCAATCCGAACAGTACATTGTACTATCTATATGCAATCCCTCGCCTCGGCCGGGTGGACCTGACCCCCTTGTCCTTCGAACTCCGAGATGAGTTGTGTTGGACACTCATTGGCTCGCTGGAAGCCGTCTTCCCCGGACTTTTTCTTCCTCTGCTGATGAAGCATGAAGAAGATGCTTGAAAGGGTTGAAGATTTTTTTTGATTTTTTTGATTTTTTTTCGACTCCTGCATTATGTGCATTCCTGAAGCGCATGAGTCGAACGCGATTGTAACCTCTTCCTCGAGATCTCTGTCCTTCCAGGGATACATACATACTTACACATACGTACTTCCCCATACTCTGTAAAAGCATGTGAACTCTCATACAAAAAAGGTAAACTAGCACTGCAGCAGTTCTGTATAACAATTATCGTGCCGACCGGAACCAAACCTGCGATCCACAAGCTCAGGGTAGCACCTCTCTGGCTCTAGCTCCTCCGGAACGTTTTCGCATGAACTTCCTCCCCTTTCCTGACTTTACTAAAATAAAACATCTGCAGGCCGCTGTTTTCCATCGGATCGCGAATTTAATCGGGGTTTGTCGTAAACCCTCACTAAGATGTCGCCATTGAGGAGCGCTCGCTTTACAACTTAAACCTTGCGGATGGCGAAATCCTCTTTTCATATGATCATATACCATAATTATAAATACAAAAACAAAAGCTATTTTGATGCTTTTATCTAATAAGATGCTATAAACCTCATGTTGTACATAAGCCCGTAGGAAGAGCTCGACGTCGAAGAAAAGGGGCGGCCGTTTTCGTACCACGGATGTTATCTATCCGTGCGTCAAGATGTCGTGCGAGGTGTAGCCTTATCGCGATATTGATTGATTGATTGATATGATATCCAACCAGACCGATGATAAACGATGTGACTTTGGAAGGGGAGCTCGACTGTGTATATGTATTTAACCCAATCCAGGATCCCTATCCAAATCCCCTTGGTCCCCTCGAGTCCATGGTGTTTTTCCCTTATCAAGAAACGTTGACATCCGCCATCGATCGATCTATATCTAGGCTATAGCTAGCGTATACACGCCAAAACCAACCTCTTTCTATATTTATATACACCCAACAGCCAGTTATCTCGATAGGCT
Organism: Arthrobotrys musiformis; assembly: GCA_036971715.1. NCBI lineage: Eukaryota > Fungi > Ascomycota > Orbiliomycetes > Orbiliales > Orbiliaceae > Arthrobotrys > Arthrobotrys musiformis. Next base: position 1,107,093 of record JAVHJL010000001.1, on the reverse strand, counting down.
GTTAATATGGAGATACCGCTAACTCCAATCGAATCCCCTTTTCAGTATGTTATAAAAACCATTATCAGACTGAATATATACTATCAAAACAGCCCTCGATAAGCCGTCCATTTCCGTTACCAAATTCCGGTGGTTTAGCCAGGCCCAGGCCCAAGCCCTATCTCGCCGCCCGCCACAAGATAACACTCCACTGGGGATTCACCCCTTCGAGGCGGACCTTCGCATATGTAAGATGCAATGCAAGCTGACTCGCTTTCACTCCATTGCATATCTTCAAAGAAATTATTTAAAGGTAAATGGTATAATGGGAGCTCTCATGACACTAAGCAGGTATTTTTCGGGTTTCCCCATTTCATGATATTGTGCATGCGCTGAGGGGATCACAAGACCTTTTGACTTACATGTATACACACCGTGTGCCATGCATCTGCCATGGCTCTCGTCGTTTTTTAAGTTCCTGGTTATGATCCTGTTATCGTTCGCAGGATCAGCTAGTCTAAACCGTTCGTCCCGCAGAATTCAACGTCTGACAACTATCACAGGGTCCACACCCTTTTAACTTCTTTGAATCAGTGTGATAAGACCCTGAGCGGGTGTCTGTAGACGATACAGGGCCCACCTTGAATACCTTCGGCATGGTCTCACGTTCGGTCACATGATACCGCGAGTAGGCACCGTGATTAATTGTATGAACCCGAAATGTTAGCCCCGGTGTTTATAAATTATGTGTATCTATTTGGGTATTATAATTACCTCGAGCAGATGCACTTCGAAGTCTCTGGACTATATCTCAAGTCCTCCTTTTTGCTACAGGTCGAGTTGATAATTATGGACTGGTGTGAATATCCACGTTCGCTGTGAGAGTGGTTGTATTTGTGGACAAACGTCCTTGCGCTTGCATAAGCTTGCGCAATTGCTTAATTATATCCAGCCTGAGCCGTACCCTGGCCTCGAGACCCCCTCTTTCTAGACTGTTACACAGACGCATTTATACATCCTATCTCTAGAATATGATCATGATCAAACCCCAGACTTCACAGCCTGAGGAAGCACGATACTTATAAGATACCCAAAAGGGCGTCTCCACCCGGACTCCACTTTACGTAACCCCGATCATCGTCTCATCCCAGCTTCACGATCATGATCATAACATCCAGATATATATCTCCACTAAATATAAATAAAGATATATAAATATAACATGGCAACCCTCCTCCTCCTGCCCCCGGAGATCACAGACCAAATCCTCGCCCTCCTAACCCCCCACGCCTCCTGCGCCCTCCGCCTCCTCAGTAGATCCTACAACGCCCGCTTCCTGGGCCCCCTCAGATCCACCATCTTCACCCAACTCCGCATAAACACCCACCCCTCCACCATCTCCCACCTCTCCGCCATCGTCTGCGTAGAAAACGGCGCGGGACCATGGATCCAACATATCACCTTCTCCTCCCGTTCCTTTTCAAAACTCAACCCAAAACGACCTATATCATCGAACCCATGGTTAACAGGTTATGAAGAACATATACCCGCCTACAATTTCCACGACGGGGAGGGAGTAAACGCCCCTCCGTCGATATCGATAAATATAAACGAGGAATTCGTAAATATCCTCCGCCACTTGCCTAACCTCCGATTCGTGGAGTTCGATAGCACGTGCGGAGTAGCGCATTGGAAGGAACTGATAGCCTCGATATCGAAATGCGGTATCTCAGCGATAGAACACCTTCGCAGTCCCCCCGCAAAGATGTATCTGTCGGATTTATACCTATCACAGTCGGAGATAGACGGGTACAATAACAGCGGGTTTGAGAAATTGAAGACACTGGAACTACATACCGCGGGAACGGATATGAAGAACCTCTGGTGCTGGATATCAACCGTAGGATCCAACCTCGAGGACCTTACGATTCGAAACTCCAGTTCCCCGGCGAGTATGGCGCCCGGATCCCCGGGATTTCTCCCCACAACATTCAACCTACGCCATCTGAAACGCATACATCTGTCAGACTTCCTCCTCACCGTCGCCGACATCCTAACCCTCCTCCTCCCATCCTCGCAATCTCTCCAGAATCTACACTTGGTAAAATGTAAAATAAAACAACCGCAGCCGGAAAACTGGTTCACGGTGCTAAAAACACTAAAAGACCACCCCTTCCCATCTATCAAATCGCTACATCTAACCCTCAGCGGTTATCACGACGGAATATCATCCTACGACCTCCCGGATCTAAAACTCGACTCCTCATCGCCGTGGTCTTCACCATCCACAAAATGTGAAGTAAAACTCCGTTCGGGGGAGTGGAATTACTACGTCGTTCGTAAAAACCTGTATGAGGAACTAAACCGATCCCCGCTAACCGCAGAGGAATTCTGGGATTCGTTGACGAATGGGAGGTGGGTTTCTAAGAGGGCGACGAGGTATAAGAGGATCATAAAAGCTAGAGAGGACTCGCGCGCAGAGTACGGATACGGTGATCCCGGATTACGCGGGAGGATCAGAGCTATTAACGGAGAAGTCGATTCCGAGTGTGAAGATGTACGATATTGAAATATAACTCTCTCCAACCGTCACCCCCTCTGCCGTAAATTATATGTATAAAATTTAGAAACCCCCATCCTCAAGCATCTCCACATCCCTCAAGAACTTCCTCTCCAACCTCCCCGCAGCTTCATAATCATACACCGCAAAGCCTCCCAACTTCTTCATCTCAAGATCATACCTATCCCCCAACATCCTCAACCTCTTCCACCTCACCACCCTCGGCGAATCATACTTCCCATCCGTCAGAGACTCCCAAAACCCAGTGTCCCCACTATTCTTCACCGCCAATCGTACATTTTTAAAAAATTTGTACTCCCCGTCGGGACTCTGTAGGGTAACCTCACAGTCACCGTCAGGGTGGGTAACAAGATCAGGTAATTCATACCCCGCGATGCCCCTAAAATACCCCGCCAGCCCCAATTTCACATCTATACCATCGAGGTACTCGATAACCCCCACCCACTCAACCCTCGGATCCACCATCTGACATCCCCCAAACTCGACTTTTTCCATATCCCCGGGAGATGGTATGAGTAATTTCATATCCCTCAACGTCAAGTATATCCCGCCCAAAATAATCTTTTTGAGGTGCGAAAGCGGTGAAAAGTGTTTTGGAAGATACCCGCCGTGACGTCGGACCGGCCAGGTAGTTTGATCAGGATCGCAGGATATCTCAGCCGTATTAACAAGCTTCAATTCCGTCAGCGGCAGCGACGCTATCCACCCCCACAGTTTCTTCTCAAACGGTCGTGAGGCGTGAGTATACGGTATCTTCAACCCCATCTCCAACTTCTTCAAATTCCCTAACGTCGAAGGAAACGTAAGATCCATAATCCCCGCCGAGGAGTTATACACCACCGACTCCAACGTCTCAGAAACATGTAAAGCCTTAATAACGACATTAACCCCCGCACCCAACCCCCCCAAATCAACCTCCTTCAACCCCGAAAGCCCACCCAGTAACTTCACCACAGCCCTCGTCTTCACTTTCCCCTCCCCCACGAAGGTGATATGCCTAACATACCCCCCAACCTCTTCCCCCAATTCCGCCAACCGCTTGACGTTGGAAGATGTAAACTCGACCCGTAGACGCTCAAACACCTCCCTCCGCATCGAATCCCTGAATTTCTCATCATGCGATCTCGATATCAGCCGTATTTTTAGTATCTGCCGTAACGTCAATCCATCGCATATAAGCGACAGTATCTCCGGCGGAAGCGTGGTAAGCGATGCCATTGCCCGTCGTATGTTTGAAGTTGACTCGAAAGTTTGTCTCGAAAGTATAGATATAGCTTTATAAGATAACGTTAACATACGTTGGGTTTGTTGTAATTTATAGTTTATGGGGAGGGCTATATATAGCCCAGATCGGTCAAACTCGGATTCTATACTGCACGATGGTAACAAAAACCTTTTTTGCCTCGTTCGTGCCTTTCGTGAAGTGGCGCCTTTTCATGACGTAGTATTCAAGAGCTCAAGGGAGCCTCGAATCCAGCAGCTAGCTGGACCCATGCACAGAGTTCGTTACCCGCATCCTCGACATCAAAGATCCTACAACCAATAACACCCCAAACCCTTGACCTCTCGAATACATCGCGCAATTATAATCCATCAAGTACCTTGTCGTGGCACGCGAGGATGATGTAGTACACACACATACGATTTTACACAATCGGTATGCCTCCCGTTTACTACCAGCTCAGACAGCCTCTACCACCCACAATCTACAACAGGAACATCATATACTTCATAAACCACATAAATTATTAGCTATTATCCGCCCCCCCCTCAAAGAACAGGGGATATAAGTATCTATACAAGAAAATATTACATCGCCAATAAAAAAAAGTTACGATGCAATCATTCTACCCACCCCACATCTATCATGCACACGTATCTCACAGACAAAAAGGAAAAAAAGGAAAACCCCGCAAATCCCAAACGGCCTACCCTTTTCCCCTTTTTCCCTTCATTATACCCTAAATTAATATTAACAGAAGGGATTGTGGTAAATGTTCATCAAAAAAACGCCTTATAAAGCGCCCAGGGGGGATTTAGTGATTCGACCCCGCACGTCTCTTCCAGTGGACCATAGCCGGCGCCATAGCCAAAGCAACCATAGACTGTTCAAAACCAATTAGCATAACCATCCAAACCCTTATTCATCAAGGTAAAAAAAAAAAAAAAAACTTACATTATAATCAACCAACGGAACATCCTTCTGCCCAGGTGGCAAAGAGAACTCAAACTCCCGGATCAATGTAGAAATAATAGTCCCCAGCTGTACATTCGCAAACTGCTCGCCGATACACCTGTGCCTTCCGGCTCCGAACGGCAAATAAGGCGATGCAGTACCCTTGCTAACCAACCCGAATCCAAAGTCGAATTTCTCGGCATTGTCCTCATCGGCTTCGTGGCCCACCCAGCGGAATGGATCGAACTCCTTGGCGTTCTTGAAGTACTTCTCGTCCATAGCCGAAACACCAGGGGCAGCCATAACAAAGTGACTCGAGGGGATGACAAAGTTGGTATCGGGGACGTGGAGCGGAGACTTGACTTTTCGCATGATGGAGTGTAGTGGTGGGTGGACTCTGAGGATTTCCTTGACGACGTTGTTGACCATTTGCAGTTCCGAGAGTTTTTCGTAGGTCAACGGGGCGAGGTCCTTTCCGAAAACCTTGATCTGTTCGTCGTACAATGCCTTCTGGATTTCGGGCTTAGCGGCGAGGTGGAGAAGGGTCCAGGTGGTGGTAGCCATAGAGGTATGCTGGCCGGCCATGAGGAGGGCAATCATGCAGTGGGCGACGTGGAGGTCAGACAGAGTCTCTCCGGACTTATAACTACGGTTCATGAGGTTCCAGATCATATCAATCTCCTTCTTCGACTCTTCACCGGACTTGCGACGCTTGATGATATCGAGGTAGAGTTTTGCCATAGCCTTCTGAGCTTTATCTCGCTTTGCGTTATGGGGGAGTGGCAACCAGGGGAACATGAAGTTTACGGGGGTAAAACCCATATCCAAATCGTGGAAGAGAGCAGCGTGGGTGGTAGTCAAAGCCTCACGGACTTCACGTCCCTGGAGAGAACGGGAGGCGGTGAAGAGGGTAAGCTGCGGGATAGCAGTGGACAATGGAACCTTCCCGGACTGACCGCTGAAGAATGGACTGGTCTGGAAGTAATTGACGACTTCATCCTTGATGAGCGGAACGTAAGCCTTGAATGTTTCGGTGGTGAGACCAAATTTCATAAATTTCTTCTGCTCCATAAGCATGTGGTTGGGACAGTCGTAGACGACACCGGAGCCGAAGACCGGGGTGGTGAGGTGGGTGTAGGCTTCTTCGGCGCAGAGGTCGGCGTGTTTGCCGTTGAAGACGAATTCATTGCCCTTGGGGCCGAGGGTGACGGTCATCTTGCGCCCAAGGAGGATGAATGTGAACACGTCGCCGTACTATTCCATACTGATTAGATTTACTCGCTATAAAGATCAGGGATACGGGAGAAATACCTGCTCCTGGCACTTATTGAAGAACTTGTAGGGTTCCATGCCGTAGACAACAGTAGAACCGAGGAAGGGAAACCAGTGGAAGACGACAGGCGGTTGATTTGGGTTCTTGAAGAGCAGCTGGTTGAGGACATTGATGACAACGGAGAGAACGACGAAGGCACCGAAGGCAGCGGGAACGACGACCCAGAGGTTCTGGCCCTCGAGGTAGACCGAAGCCTGGTCGACGAGGCCGGATAGCAGGCCCATCTTTGCTTCTTCTCTCTCTTCTCTTCTCTTCTCTTCTCTCTCTTCTGTCAAGCACGGCCAATTGATGCCGGAGAGGTAGTCAGGATGGTAGTGATGGTGATGGTGAAGAGGTGAACGAGAGTGGAGTTGGTAGAGATGGAGAAGAAGATGGAGAAGAAGGAGAGGCGGAAGAAAGGGAGGTTAGGAGAAGAAATAAAAGAAAGGAGAAGAAGACGCCAGCAACAATGAACAACAGCCAAATCAGCCAGCAGCTGCCACAATAACAACCACCAGACCAGTCTCAAATAGTACAGTAAGGCCAAATATGAAGCTACCAATTGGCCAGTCCCGTCGACGCTTATTTATATTATACTCACCATCGCTGTCCTCCTTTTTCTTTTTCTTTTTCAATTTTTTTCCAATTTTTTCCAATTTTTTTGGAATTTATTTTATTTTTCGCGTGAGAAAGGACAGAAGCTGTCCCTTGCAGGGGTTCACCTCGAAGCACTAAACCCAAAGCAGCGCCGCGCGCACCAACTCGCCGCGCCGGGAACCGAATCCCGCTCAAACAGACAGCAATCTCTCGCCCGACTGCCAATCAGCTCGGGCCGGCTAGTTCGAGCTGGCTGGAAGGTACGAAAAGGTCACGTCATGGGAGGTTGACGTCCCAGTATCAGGTCATCCGGCGCCCATATCAAGCTTCGAGGCAGAGAGACAAGCTCGGGTTCCGACAGACGCGCATGCAGGAGACATGGCATTTGGTGACAGAGAAGTTCAAAGGAGATAGTTAGTTTGGACAGACAGGTCTGGATGCATGTATTCTGGATACATGGGTAGCTTCGGGACTGACCAATCGTTGCTTCGTGGGATATAATATAATATGATATGGTATGATATGATATGACATGACATGACATGAGCAGAAAGGATAGAAAGTAGATCTAGAAACAACAGACTTCAAGGAGATGGGAAGAAAGCATAGGTCCAGCCTACACGAGAAATGAAGAGAAGAGAATAGAATAGAGCACCTCGCACTCAAACGCATATCAAAAGATCCAAGTAAAACGTTGCAGCGGTCAAGATAGTCCATACCTGTAGAGTCCTCCTGCCTCCCACCCCCCATAACCCCCCTCCTCGTTTTGTTCTTAGCTGGTGCTTGCCTTCCCGGCCGAGTCAATTGCCATCGGATCTTGCCGGCCCGTCTCAGTATCGGTCTCGATCTCTGTATGTGAAAAAAAGACTAAATTGTAAAGAAGACTGTGAAGAGTGACAGGGGAATTCGCTTTTAAGGAAAATAAAACCTGTACGGTCAATCCAGTAAGGAAACAATCATCAAAATGAGACCAAAGCACAAAAAAAAGGCACAGAGAAAGGAAAGAGACAGCCGTGAAATAGCCTCCAATCCATTAAATATTGCAATTCAAATAGAATTATCAGAGGATATCAATGTGACGAAAGAAGAAAAAGCCAAATGCACGCGTCGCCAGATGTAATCGCCTACCGTTCAAATATCTCTCCTTTTGATCCTCGCCCGTTATTCATCATCATCGTCATATTAATATTTCGTCGGCTCCTCAACCTCCTGGTCTGAAAACAACGGTTCAGCTGCACCATCCTTCCCAAGATTCACAAACGCATCACCTTCCCCGACCGCCTCTCGCTTCCCGGGTTTAGTACCGTTCAATGTGTCCTTCCCCGCCTTCTCCTTAGCCGCCGCACCCCCTCCATCCCTCATCATATCCGCAATAAGCGTCCTCTCTCTATCCAAACCGCGTCTCCTAACCTGCAACCCCTGCATATGTCCCGCAAGGCTAGCATCGGAATCAGTGCTCATCCCCGGATTAAACGGTTTATTAAGAACCCAAGGATGCTCCAGCGCTTCTTCAACCGTAATCCTCTCGTCTGCATCAACCGTCAACATCCTATCGATCAAATCTAACGCCGCATCACCGACGGAATCCCAGTAGGGGCTTGGGTAATCGAATCTTCCCTCTTTGATCTGATCCCGAAGGTTTGGCGGCGCAAGTTCGTCGCTGAACGGGGGGAAACCGCAGAGGCAGATGTATAGTACTACGCCGAGCGACCAGATGTCGACTGCTTTCGTGTACTTTCTGTTCCTAGATGGCATAAGTATCTCAGGCGCGACATAGGACGGTGTGCCGCATCTTTTTATAGGTTAGTCATGTAGTCATTCTCGACTTTGGAGTCGGTGGGGAACGTACAGCGACGTGGTGAAGGAGTCCTCGCCAATGATCTTCGCGAGACCAAAGTCTGCCAGCTTGCAGGTCAAATTCTTGTCCGTCAACAAGATATTCTCCGGCTTGATGTCCCGATGGACGATATTCCGCTCGTGCTATATAATTCGTTAGTCACATCTCTTTCCCCCTGCACTTCAAAACACAGTCCTGGGACCATGTAAAATAATGAGGAAAGGCGGCAATACCAAATATTTCAACCCATTCAACAGTTGCAAAAACAACTTCCTCGTCTCGTCTTCGCTCAGCTTGCCCTTCTCAATAATCAGATTAAACAATTCTCCTTGAGACGCCAGCTCCAAAATCAAATAAATGCCATCATCCTCGTCAAACGTCTCCTTCAAACACAATACATTAGGATGGTGCACACTCATCAGCACCGCGATTTCCTGTTGTAACCCCATCTGACCCCTTCCATCGTCCTTTCTGCGTTTCTTAAACACTTTAACGGCGTATTTAACCCCCGTGCTTTTCTCAATGGCTACGAAGACAGTTGCGAAGTGGCCGGAGCCCAAAGTACCGTTCGAGGGGATTTCAAAGTTATCAGAGAAGGAACCGGTGGCTTGCTGTTGCGGATAACGGAACATGAAACGGACTCCGTCGACGAGTTTTATTTCGTCACCGTTTCGGAGTTCGCGACGGTTGTTACGGCCGACGTTGGAGCCGCCGATGAAGGTGCCGTTCGAGGAGAGATCTTCGATTATGGCTTTCGAGGTTTTGCCCGAGACTTCCTGTTTTTATATATCAATGCCACTCCTTTTATACACTATAGAATGGTGAGGATGGAGGAAATACCCTGAAAATGACACAATGCCGATTGGACACCGTCGGCTGGGTCAACCGTAAATCGCACTCCTGATGCCGTCCGATAAGATAGCCACTCGGCGCCCCCTTCGCCTTCCCAGCAGCCGGCCGTCCCCTAGGCTTCTTAAACCCAGCAACAACAGAAGCAGGCTCATCATCACAGGCGCTCCTCTTCTTCAAAGTCAACACATCCCCCAGTCCCAACGATTTATCCATATCCAACGGTAAGAGGTAACCCCAAACATCACTATTCTCCGCCGGCGGCACGACAAACTGCGATGCGACCTGAGTGGCCAGCTGTGTTGCTTCCCAGTTGGCTTGCGAAGGGGACGGAGCCGGAGAAGGAGAAGTTGTGGCAGCTGTGCCGGTGGCTTTGAAGAAGTGTTCTTGCTTGGGTGTTTTCAGGTTATTTTCATTGTCGTTATTGTCGTTATTGTTGATGAGAGGTGTCGGAGGGGTTGGTTCTCTTATTACGGCTATCGACGAGACTTTTGCCTGCAGACGGCCGCTCCGGCGGGGTTTTTTGGAGGAGTGGTTTGGATCTGCTGCTACTTCCTGCGATGGGGAGGAATCCTGTTTCGGCATCAATTAGTATTTTATCTCTCTTCTCTTTCTCTCTCTCTCTCTCTCTCTCTCTCTCTCTCTCTCTCTCTCTCTCTCTCTCTCTCTCTCTTTTCTGCCTCATCTTGTTTATAGTCGCGAGAACGGGAACGAGATGCACTTACGAAATTCCTCTTCTGCGAAGCCGACATGGCTTTTGTGACAGGCTATCGCGAGAGGGAGCGAGGGGTCGAAAGACGCGTCGTGAAGGGGTATTGGGGAGGAATGGAGTGTTCTGGATGGGGTAAAGTAAGTGGTCTGGAGGTGTAGGTGGATGGAGGCTTCGAGTCACAGGCGGCGTCTTGAATATAATAAGGCTCTCTTGCTTGGCTGCGTTCCGGCCGGGTTCGCCTGACGGACTGGCAGACTGACACAATGGCTGGCTGGCTGATGGCTGGCTGACGGGGCTCCGGGAGAATTCTTAGTCCAACCACCACTCCACTTAAACTATAACTGCTTCCTTATACAACTATAAGATTATAAGGGGCTGATGCAGTGGCGATGGCATCAATCTATTACTCTCGATTCCTCGAAATCATATCATCACGGTAGTTCATAGAGAAGAGGATTCGAGCAGAAAAAGCCTGGAATCCGCCGCCTCTTCCACCAACTGTCTGCCTCTTCCAGCTGCGGGCTGCAGCGCACTAACCCGTCCACGGCTAGTGCTTGTGGTCTATTCCCGTCCCGGACAATTATCCAAAGATGCAAAGGCAAAAACCGATGGACACAACCGTCGAGTCGGCCTTTATGCACAACCTAAGTATCAATTATGACTCTGACATTCTTCTTCTTCTTCTCCACTTTTTTTTTTTTTTTTTTTTTTTTTTTTTTTTTTTTTTGTTGGTCAAGATACTAGTTCTGGGTAGGCAAGGAGGAGGGAATAATCTCCGCATGAGAAACAGAAACATGACGAGCTCGCGCATTTTTTGTTGGCATGCATGAGACCTCGTGACTGCGCGTTTCGGCTGCTGCGCGTCCGGATGCGTATATTCCTTGCGGTTGGTTGGTTGGTTGTTTCCTCTGACTACATGTGCATACCTAGGTACATGTACACTAGTACGAGGAAACCGAGGAGTGGATGGATGCAGCGTGCATATGTGATAGTATCGTGATATTTACAATGTACATTACATACAGCATCCCCTTTCCCGTGCATTCTTTATATCCTCGACGGAGAAGACTCGAAGAATGGCTACATGTCCTCCTCCTTGATCGGAAACTTCGGGAAAACCCGCTCCTTCGTCCCCGACGCTCCAATCCCGTACCCAAAATCTGCCCCTATAACCGCATCCCCCCACCCCCTCTTATCCTCACCCACCTTCAAAAGCCCCAATAACTTGTCCATCTTCTGCGGCATGAACGGTTGCAGCAGTATCCCCGAAATCCTCAGCGCCTCGGCAGCAGGATACAGCATGTAACTCCTCAGCGCCGCCTTATCATCCTGCCACAGCTGCGTCGCATGGATATACTTATGCGTCTCCGCAACCACATCCAAAACCTCCCTTATCGCATTCGAAAAATCCATCTTCTTCATCCTCTCATCGAACCTCTCCCTAACCCCCTCCAACTTCCCATACCTCAATCTCTCATACATCCCCTTCAGCTCTTCGGGCAACTCCACTCCCCTCCCCCCTTCCCGTTCGCACAGTATCGCATCGGAAACGCTGTACTTGGCCGAACAAACCCTCGTCACCAAACTCCCGATCTGACTGCCCAAGTACTTATTATATTTATCCTCGATCTCCTGATTCGAATAATCCCCATCATTCACTATCCCGCCATCAATGCATAAATAAAACCTCATAGCATCAACCCCCCACCGTTTGATCGCATGAAATGGATCAACCACATTCCCATCGGACTTTGACATCTTCTTCTTCGACATGGTCCAATGCGCATGACTCAATATCCTCTTCGGCGGTTCCGCCCCGATGGCGAGTAAAAACGCAGGCCAGTAGATGCAATGGAACCGAATTATATCCTTCCCAATGATCTGTAGATCGGCGGGCCATACTGTCGATGAGGGTGGAGTGTAAGGGTACCCCGTGAAAGTGAGGTAATTCACCAACGCATCCAGCCAGACGTAAATACTCTGCGACTCATCCCCGGGGACCGGAATACCCCACTGCAACCTCTCCCTCGGCCTGGAAATCGAAAGATCCTCCAAACCCTTCTTAACCTCCTCCTTCAACCGTTCATACCGTTGATTCGGCACCAGCCATTCCGGGTTCTTCTCGTAGAATTCAAGTAGCCTCGGAGCCATGGAGGATAAATTAAAGTGATAGTTTTCTTCAGACATCCATTCGACGGGTTTTCCGGTTTCTTTGGAGACGAGGATTTGTTTCCCCGTTGGGACGTGGAGGGTCTTTTCGACGGCGGAGTCCGGGTAGAATGCTTCGTCGGAGATGGAGTACCATCCCGAGTGGTTTTTTAAAGAAATGTGACCCGATTCCCTGAGTACGCGCTTTTTATACCCATCAGCCTGATATCCTAGTGCATTACAAGTGGGGGGAGAGTTACCCAAACGTGTTCAACAGTAGTCTGGTGATCCGGATCAGTAGTCCTTATAAACCGATCATAACTAATATTCGCCGTATCCGCCAGTCTCTACACAATCAACACCCCTCCAATCATACCATCAACCATAAAGAATCCTACCTTAAAAGTCTCAGCCCCGCTATCGCAAAACTCCTTCGGATTAACCCCCGCAACCGCAGCAGCTTGTTGAATCTTCCCCACAATCAGCCATATTCCCACAATTTTAAAAATAGAGAAAAGCACACTCACGCACTTTCAATCCATACTCATCAGTACCAGTACACAACCTCGCCTCCCGCCCCTTCAGCTCCTGCCAGCGTTTTACGACATCGGCTAGAACGGTGGTGTATAAATGTCCAATATGCGGTGCTATACACATTAATACTACTTTCTAGAAAGTTTACGGGAAACAATCACATACCTGCATTGACGTAGTAAATCGGTGTGGTGACGTAATAAGGCTTCTCCTGCGCATCGGACGATTGATATCGTTTCGATATTGGAAGCGTGAATCGTGATACCCGACGGAATGGGCTGCTGAGACTACGACCGAATGTCGAGTGGATAGAACGACAGCGAAGGAACATTGTAGCTATCAACTAACAGCGCATTTCTCAGCGCCGTACCAGATAGCTCCCCTTCTAACCCCCTTCTTATGAGGTAGTTTCCAAACTAGAAAGCCTATGCCGTATGACAAGCAATTCGATACAGTCCGCGTTTTTCGTGAGGTTGAGAATTCGAAATGCATGCAGCCGAATGTTGCAATTTTAGAATTGCGTGTTGATCAACACCAAGGAAGGAATTACCGACAGAACGGCCCCGGCTAAACATACCGCCTATAAAATACAGAAGCTCGCATAAACGAGCAACTCAAATTTACTTTGCAAAACCCAACATTCCAAGCGCGCCAAGCTCGCTGGAGCGAAGAGTTTATGCGCGCGAGGAGGGGGTCCCGTGGATTTAATAAGTTTATCCCGTAGTAAACAACTTTAATGATAAGGTGTAAATGGTACCCCGCACTTAGGGCTGAAGTGTGTATTTCAAAGTGCGAGTTTTGGTCATGGACTTGGGAGAATACGAATTGGAAGGAAAATATCATTCTGGTGAGAAACGAAGTTTTTGGTTTACGAAATGGAGATATGAACATGGTGTAATATTGTAAGATAACACCTCGAGTAAAAGAAGAGCATTATCAGATATCGAGACACCGAGGAATTTGTTTTTTAGTTCGGTGCACGTAGTCTTGACCTAAACATATCTATATCGAGAAGCGAAAATCCGGATTAATACGCTAGATAATTATTACTTGCCGCTTCAAACTGATGCGGGGTGTGGTGACACCTTATTAAATAGGAGTTTCAGTCTCGTAAACCAGAGCCGGCCGAAGGAACAGGATGCAAGCTGCAAGGCTGCGGGATTTCAACAATCGGACCCGAACAACATCACCGTGCGCAGTGCGCATGTGTAGACAGAATTCAAATGAATTCATAAATATCCGGAAATCGAAATCTTGCGATGCACCTGCGCAATAGCAGCATTTGGTTTACGAGATAATGCGCAGTCGCTCAGCGATCTTTCCAGAAAAAGGGAAAAAAAGCAATCCCGGTGGAAAGATATGCATCCCCAACTCGAGCTTTGAAAGGTGTGCTCTAGAGTATATATATAGGCACGGTATTTCTCAGAATTGTGAGAAAGTTAAGCGGGGTGAGGCTGTAAGATCCCGGTTCTTGGCGACTGATACTTAGCCGCTGGGCGATATGATTGGGTCCGGAGCGAGCTTTTGGTCACGATATCATTCGATATGATAGCACGAATATAGGCCGTGGGGCCTAGTTGTCGGAATGCATTGCATCGTTAGTAGTATGGTCTCCGTACTTATAGAGGAGCTCGTCCGCTAAGAGGTTAAGTTGGATTTTGCAATGATATCCATCGTGCTATCTGCCTAGGAGGGATAGATATGTTTCACTGTCGCCTTTGGTTTTCGGGGTAAAGATAGCTTTAAATTTGACACCGTATAATATCTTGTCTTTTGTTTCATTTTTCGGGGATAGTTATTGTCTCATACTAGACGCCGCAAGTGGATGGTTAAGAGGTATATACTCTAGCGAATTCAAGAAACCATCAACCTCGCTATGGACCCGGAGCGCACGGGCGAGGAATCACTCCCCGCAGTGGAATCGGACTCCAAACAAAAACTCCTGCCGAAAGATGAAACAGAACCTTCAGTCCCCCCCGCAATTACCAAGTCCGAGTACCCAGACACATACGATGAATCGCCCGAAACGAGTAGTCAAGAGTCGACAAAGATCACGACCAGCTTCATAAACAGACTAGGATCTCTGGTCTCGGTGCTGTTTCTGAGCAGTTCGATATTCTCCATCGGTTGCATGGGATGGTTCGCCTTCCTCTGGTGGGGCACGGCGGATAATTATGTCTGGAGAACGATAGTTATAAACGACTGGGCCGTTAGAGCTATTTCTCTGCCGTCGTCGTTCTTCAGAATGGCGGTGACGTTGCAGGCTAGCCAGTGTTTATCCATGCTTGCGGCGTTGGCTATTGAGAAGTCGATTATTCCGCTGCCTGATGTGAGTTTATATCCTACCAAATAATTGCCCAGTAGTTATAGTATCATACATGGAATATGTGGATCAACTATATCGTCTATCTACATAGCTAGCCGCAATCTCCGTGATGCGCGCCACATCACCAGGAGCGGCTCAATCCCTCGTCAACTTCGTCTACCCGCTCATCAAAAACATGCCGGGAATCCGCTCACTCACAACCCTCTCGATTGTAACCCTCACATTCCTAATCATAGTGACCTCCTCCATTCTCAGTTTCACATCTACAATCCTTCTATCCGACGTAATTATCCAACCCGTCCCGTCGGGAAGCAGGGACTTCAACGTCACGATGGATTATATTTGGAGAAACAACACTTCCTATGGAGTACCTGAGGAATGGGAAAGGCTCGAGGGGGCAGATCAATACAACACGACTCTCTATGAAAACCGTGATTTCCGTTATTCTCCCGTTCAAGGGAATTTGTATTGGAGGACTGGGACTACAAATTTTCCTGCTTTTGCGGAGTACTCGCTCGACCCTCCCGTGGTTGAGGGGCTTGTTGATACGGGGACTACGATCCGTGCTTTCCTACCATTCCTCAAAGCAGAGGATCGTAGCAAAGTTAGGGAGTATATAGGGAAGGCCGTGCTTTTTGATGCGAGAGTCGTCTGCCAGAAGCCCGAGGTGTCAAATTTCCAAGTCTACAAGGAGAAAGGGACCATAGTAGCCATCAGAGGGAACGTAAGGAAGACTATATCATCCGATATGATCCAAAGCGCACAACCGGAAGAATCTTCGTTCTTCTGCGGCATTGATGTTAGCAGAGTGACTGACTCGATCAGCATTTGTCAACTTCCAAATTCCGATATTGGGAACCTGGGTATGGATCGATCTCAAGCACAGAATTCAGACTATCATTATTGGGACGCTCCGCCCCCCGAGAATATTACCTTCCCACCGCTATCCTACGGCGGAGGACTGAAGAGCGAATTCAGCACAGCGGACCGGAAAACAAGAAATGGCGGGGCGTATTTAATCTTAGATCGTAAAAACGGTTATGATCCCTTGGCGGATATCGTGGATGGCGTGGTTGCCGACAGGGAGTTCTTCCTGAAAAACCCGGAATGGGGAGAGGTCGGAACATCCCCACCCGAGGATTTCAGAGCCACTACCTTTTCAGACGTAGTATACATCGGTACGCTTTGTTACACGCCCTTGGACGCCGTCGACCGCAATGTTGAGATTTCCAGGATCCGGAGCCAAAGTGAAACCGAACTAGCTACTTATCTGATCTCTAAAGTAAACACCAGCTGGTTTGGCCCTGGTTTTGACGAAAATCGTCAGTGGAATGCCGAGGAATACGACGTCGCTTTGGGTGGCTATAGCTTCGACAAGACACTGCCATTGTTCCTCCCAGGAAGCCCCGAATCTCGCGGTGCCTTTACCCTCAAGCCCCTCGAGCGCCCCTGGGCAAGGCCCGAATCCGCAAATTTCAGTTCTGACGGCCCCTGGTTGTCTCGTACAAACCTAACCCGCCCGAAACAGCTACACCCCATTGTTGACGCCCTCCACCTCAAACACAATAAACCCCAAATTAGCCGGCCAGGACAGGAAAACTACGATATATATGGCAACTTTTCCATCGCGCTTAACAAATATTTTAGGAACTACGAAGTAATTTACGGCCTAGATTCCTTCATGATCGGCGGGGGGAACTGGCAGGGTGATTTGTTCAACGCTGTTAGAAATCACTCGGATGGAAATGTTGCCTTAGCGTTACAGGCTATCCTCACAGTCGTTGCGAGTAATGCGTACTACGCCAGTCTCCCGGAATTCACCAGATATGAGATTGTCTCATTGAATGTGTTCCAAAACGTTTCTTCGCCCGGTGGGCCATACGGCACCCGGCGCGGTGGGAAGTATTCCCAAGAACAGCAAGGCCTCTTCAGCACATACGTCAAAGGCCGCCTCCCAATCGGATTCACCATTATCGCCGTAGTCGTAGGTCTCCAAATTATATTATCCGCCATAATTGTCGTCCGATTCCTCCAGGAAACAACATTAACACGTATCGGCGACCCCTGGCAGGCAGTTGCACAGGTTGCGGCAGATACAGACGAGTTTGGTGATTTGTTCACAATATTAGAATTGAGCAAGCGGGTTGATACCGATAGAGAAGCCGTGGCCAAGGAGATGAAGATCTTGGGAGTTGATGAGAAGTTGGTCGGAGTTCGGCAGAGGCATCAATCAGCCAAGTTGACCGAGAGGACTCGGAGAACTTTGGTTCCGAATGCTTAATTTTATGTCGAGATGTCATGATTAATGTAATGTATATAAGGATAGTAGTAGTATGATGTATGCTTGGAGTGCAATGTAATGACCAGGTTTCTACTTTTAGCAGTGTCACTCTTCCTTTGCATGGTCACCTACGATATCACCGTGGGGGGAAGCTTAAGTTATACACTATCTCTGTGATTTGCTTTGAGTTGGGCGTTGTATTTTATTCGCTGACTAAGCCATCGTCTCAATGGGATGCATCTGTAAAGGGAAATAAATAAACTGGCAAACACATCGCACCAACACGCGACGGCCAAATTCCGCGCGACACCATGAAAGCAACTCGACAGGTTCAATATCGCCAACGTCCCAACCTTCATCATCATCTCCACAGCCAGCTTCATCACCTGAACATCACGAACAGCGCCTGAATCCACACATTGCAAGTTTCCACTATTTAAAGAGACAGCTTCACTATCTTCATCATGGTAAGTTCATCCATCCACCTACCCCACCACCATCAATACCATCTACAACTTTGTCCCCAAAACATCGAGATCCTGCCATCATGTCTGGCCCATCTGGACAGAAGTCTAAGAAGGCTACTCTTCGCTATTCTCACACCTATGCTACCTATCCGGCCGCTTGTCTAACCAGTCGTCCTCGTTCTCCTTCTCCGGAGCAGGCTCAATCCGCAAGTTCTTTGGAAACCGACATCCTCGTCCAGTTGTCGTACACGGGTAAGTTTTTTCAAATCTCCATATTATCAAAGTTAATACATACCTAACAATCTTGTTCTTTTGTTATATGATAGCTGCTAAGAACTTTGTCGCAAACTACTACACGGACCTCCAAGCCGCCCGCACGAAGCTTAAAGGCTACTACACCGCCACTGCCACCGTCTCCTGGAACGGCAACAACCTCTCCGGCGGCGCGGCGGACGTTGAAAAGCTGCACACCGAAATGCCGGCAGCCACCTACGAAGTCCAATGCTTCGATGCCCAGCCCCTCATGCCCAATGGGCGAGGGCAGTGCTCCATCCTCTTGGTCACCAATGGCTACGTCAAGTTCGGCAACGAGAAGGATGCTCCGTCCAGAGGGTTTTCGGAAACGATTACCCTGGAGCCGGATACTTCCACCCCGCCGAAGTTTTTGATCAGCAGTCAGAGCACGCGATTTGTTTTTTAGATTGGGGGGGGAGTGATTTTCCTTGTCCCTTTTTTATTACTCTGATTACTATATTCTGAAGACTGTGATGGTTATTTTGTTCTTCTTATGCCGTGGGATAGAATGGCATTGGGCGTTATCGGCGTTTATTTATCATTCACAGCTTAAAATATCTGTTGCATTATGGAGCGGATTTTGGTTTTGAGGATTTTTTTTTTTTTTTTGGACCCGTCTACGTGTATTATAGGTGCTCTGTTGTTCGAGAAGGCCTCTCCGTGCGAGGGGCCTTGCTCTCCGCGGACATGACAATGAAGTCCTGTTTACAGGAAACTTCTCAATTCTCTCTTTCCTCAATTCTCTTTCCCTGCTCTCAATAGTCAGCTTACCTACTATAGCTTCGACTAGCCTTTGCCTACGAGACAGGTGTGTACTGAGTACTTAAGTAATAGTAGTCTCTTGGGTACGAATGAACTAATTAAGGCTGGTTTGAGACAAGCTCTTCTGGAGATAAAACTCAAGTTCTAAAAAGGTTCTCGAATTGGTACTATTGGTCCTGCTCCTTTGACATCAACTCAGCGAGATCTCACTGCTACTTTTTCAATATATCATATTTCTCGTTAGTTCTTTTTCTTTTTTTTGCTTCGCGATTCAGACTGTTTTCGTATTTTCGGATATGAGCACGTACATACCTCATACCTAGGTACACACAGTATCCAATGCAGGGCGCGCTGACATTAATTTACTCTGCACGGCTTCGAATTCCCTACAAGCAAACAAGATTTTAACTTGTACCTAGATATTTATCTCCAGAAGCAGTGCCTTCTCGCAGGATGGTGGCTTCTAAACCCAAATGAATCTGGATATCTCCTGTATACATATTTAGCACTGGCTATGGTGAGAAGCTTGATCAATTGATGCATCGATAATATTGATCAAGGCTATATTTTATGTCCCCAGCTGCCCCGTCCTAGCTAGCCTCGAAACCCTCGAAACTGCCTTGAAACATGTGTACCAAAGAAAGTATATCAACTTGGTCAGATATCTTGCATGTTGCATGCATGAAAGCTTGGGTTTTGGCCAATTGGATTTGGGAGGAGGATTGAGGTCATGTCGCAGCCTCGTCTACAATTCCAGCCTTGTGCATTGGTATATAAAGTTGATCATTAATTGCAACGATGACTCATGGAAGCGCGAGCGCTACGATAAATATTTAGATCTATCCCTAAAACTATAACCAAGATCGCAGATTATATCGATCAGCGTTATCAAAATTTATTTAAATTCGAATCCGTTTTTAGATCTTGACGGCTGCACACGTATACATACGTGTGGGATATGCACTTATGGCGGCAACCCGGACCCCTCGAAAATTGAAACATGGGGATTACACGGTTGGATGGGTATCCGCCTTAGCAGAAAGCGAATTTGCGGCGGCACACGCCATGCTGGACGAAGAACACGGTTCGCTCCTAGCAGCCTC
The DNA here is from genome assembly GCA_036971715.1 of Arthrobotrys musiformis. NCBI lineage: Eukaryota > Fungi > Ascomycota > Orbiliomycetes > Orbiliales > Orbiliaceae > Arthrobotrys > Arthrobotrys musiformis. Next base: position 1,087,135 of record JAVHJL010000001.1, on the reverse strand, counting down.
CGGTCGAGACAATAATTGCTACTTCTTTGGTAGAATCGGGGACCACAATGTAGTAATTGCCTGCCTACCCGCCGGAAAGACAGGCAAGGCGTCCGCTGTTGGCGTTGCCAAGGATATGATCCACAGCTTCAAGGCCCTCAGATTTGTGTTGATGGTCGGCGTTGGCGGCGGAGTGCCATATTACATCTGTTCTAGCACCGGGCTCGAAACTGAAATTCGACTCGGCGACGTGGTAGTAAGCCTTCAGTCAAAGGTTGCAGACGCTGTCGTGCAGTATGATTTTGGGAAGTCGGAGCAGGGAGGGAAGTTCATCCGGAGGGGTGGGACGCTGAACAATCCGCCACATATAATTCTGACAGCGATTTCTATGCTGAAAACCCTGCGCATAGTAGAAAGGCTCAATATCTCCGAAAAATTGGAAGAGATTCTGTCAAAGAAGAAGCCGTCGATTGCGAATAAATTCAAATATCCGGGCTCCGACAAGGACCAGCTTTTCGAGCCTAATTTCGAGCACATAAGGGCCGACAATAATCGTGATAATCAGCTGGAACCGTGCAATGCTTGCCCCGGACCTCTCGGTGTTAATCTTGTCGAGAGAATGGCCCGGGATAACACCGATGCTGGAATCCATTATGGAACCATTGGGTCAGCAGATAAAGTTATGAAGGATGCTATCCTGAGGGACAGATGGGCACAAGAAGAGGGTATTATTTGCTTTGAAATGGAAGCCGCAGGTAAAGTTAACTCTATATACCTAGGTAGTCTCTGGATATTTCGTTCGGAGTGCCTATACCTAGATGCATCTTATATCATGTTACGAGTTCATGATCCTAACGACTGCCACAGTTATGGGGCCGCGGCCGGGAACGACCAAACACTACAATCCCCGATTGTCCCGGGCAACTGGACGTCGCAAAAAATATCCTCGGGAATGTGAATCCGAAGATGAGGACAGCGAAGAAGATAGTGAAGAGGATAATGAGGATGATAGTGAGGATGATAGTGAGGATGATAGTGAGGATGATAGTGAGGATGATAGTGAGGATGATAGCGAGGAGGAAGACAGCGAAGGAAGTGAACGCCCAAATAGAAAGAGGAGGAGAATTGCCCAAGAAGATTATGACGACGACGACGACGAAGAAGACGAGGAGAACGAAAGGGAATTCAAAAGGGGTAGGGTAATTGTAGAGACATCAGACTCTGAAGATTCGGGTTCTCACACTCGCGCTTCCAGACGGCATCGAAATAGTTTTCGTCGACGTTGGGCCATCCCTAATCGACGCCGGACTGCTTCAAGTGCTCCCGCTGGGTTTTTTGACGAATGATTATGAGAGAGCCTTGGAGGGCGAGATTGATGAAGATAAACTTAGATTTCAAGGGAACTTTTGTGGGAGAATGCCCTTTAAATTATTATAGCCATGTCATTATATGCCTAGGTATATATCGATACTGGTATTTGCCGCGAGACTACATTTACTGATAATATAAGTACATACGTATTTAAAATAAAATATGTACTGTTCACGACTAGCCCGGACACCCTTCCCCTATTCGCGGTTCACATTTGGAGATTGATGCGCGTTTAAACGTTTGTCCTTGAGATGTCAATATTGAGCTGTAAGATGCCATACAGACTGCTATCTAACATGTTAACAGCTTTAATGGCCCCAAAACTTGCAAAATCAAAAGAACTGCGCGGGCTTGGCCAACTAGTTGTAAACGGCCCATTTTAGTCCAAATAAATATATGGCACTGGATAATATTTCGAGAATACGCATATATATCCAGCATACGCAGAAGTGTTGCACGACAGGCTTAAATTATAAATCTATCCGGTGCGCAGATTGCTGAACATCAATCTTAATTTTTAACTCTAGGAAATCAAAGCCGTACATGTAGGTACACATGTACGGTATTGTGTATATCTGTTCGTTTGAAAATTCTAATATTTCATGTCGGACACCTGATGTGTTATAATTAGCCATAGTATAATCAATTTCCAAAATTTCTTGTAACTTGAGCTCAGATAGCTACGCAGGCATGCGCAGGTAAGTAGTTGGTTGTAACTACCTAGGTAAGTAACTAACGATTTTTGCAATTGGGCGCAGCGCTGATCGATACATATCTCAGTCATTATGCATACGGTCCACTATTCCGTGCTGTTTGCACAGACAATGTTGATGTTTAGTCTATCACTCCGTTGAACTGCGGAAGGGACGTACCCGTTTGCTCTTGATTCGTTTTTTGTATCTTTAAGGCCCCCCGCATCTTGAGTTCGATTTCATGTGGTGGTTACGCTTTGCTTTGGTTGGCTATCCAAAAAATCGATTTCGCTTTTTTGGGATGGTTTTTTACGCAAAGAGAGGATATTGGAAATCCAATTTTGAATTTGGTCGATTGATCCATTCGGACATGCACCTTGGACACCTATAATTCAATAGTCCGGTATATACTTATAATATTTGTCTCGTAAATCAGACTGCCGAACTAAATATTAACCCTGCATAATATATGCTCCTCACAAGATGGTGATTAATTAATACGTAGCTCGTTGTAAAGTTCTCTCATAGTTAGAGAATACGAGGAAGATTAAGATGTATACTTGTCTTCTACCTAGCCCACCCGTGGTTGTACCACCTGTGATTCAATGAGCTAGCACATGCATAAACGGGACCCCTCCTTCAAAAAGTAGTATATCTCGATCGGTATTCTCTTGCATCTTGCATGGTTATCGTCTAGAAGAATATGATATTGTTATTTCACTTCCCGCACCGCCCCATCTCACCCCGGCCCCCCCGCAAGTACGTTATGTAACGTTATATACAGCAGCGGCAGTCCTATGTACTGGTGAATATTAATATTTACATGATGAAGTATACGTAAGCTACGTAAGCTTATAGCCCTATAGACGGTTTAGTTGAACGTTGATGGCTTATACCACACATCCAACACAAGTTCCAATCCCATCCGTTCAACCGTAAGTTACGTAACGTAACGAGGCTGCGTTTTTCTAATAACCCGCCATTTGGGCCGCGGTATGGTTGTATGGGACCAACGGAATGACCTCCTTGTACGTTTGGGAGAGAACGTAAAGGGCATGAGCCGCAGCCTTGGTGTTAATCTCCAAGTGCGTCACATTGGCGTTTGCAAGGTTATCGCAGGTCTGTTGCCAGCAGGCATCCTCAAGAAGACCGTCCCCGCCGTGCAACCCACCCACGGGCTTTATAGCAAGGTCCGGTGACATGAATGAATAGTAGTCGCTGTCACCGTGCCAATGAACCGGCCTGACGGGGAGTCCCATGCTGGTGAAGTAGTCCTCAAAGAGTTTTTCGATAATTTCGGAGCCCGGGTAACCGTAATAACCATATCTGCTGCCGTCGCCATCGTAGACACCAAAGTTGCCTCTGCTGACCATATCGAAATTCAAGTAAAGGAGTATATCGTCGGTCTCTTTTTTGCTCAAATTTAGAACGTAATTGGCTGAGCCGAGATTTAGAAATTCCTGCCCGCCGGCCCACCATGCGAAACGGATCTTGTTCTTCGGTCTGAATTTCCCTTGATTGATAGCATCGAACAGAGCGAGTAAAAGGGCAGCGCCGCTGGCGTTGTCGTTGATTCCGGGGCTGTTGGCGCCGCTGTCGAGGTGAGCCCCGAGTAAAATAACCTTATTCGGGTCGCCAGCTTTTGTTTCCGCGATCACATTTTGACTTTCGATCTTGATCGGAGACGTCTTGAATTGAACCCGTGCGATGAGCTCCTCGCCGGCGTGGAGGCGGCTAGTCAGCTCGAGTCCGTCGGCCCGGCTCATAGACATGAAGCTAAATGGGTGTTGTTCCCTCTTCACCATATTGGATATCATCGATCTCTTGCTAACACCCAACGGCTCATAGTTGTCTTTGTAGAAAATGTACCCGAGCGCGCTGGAGCTCATGTCCACGTGGGGACTGTGACGGCCTGGGTTATGACAGTTCACCCATCGCATCAGAACAATTTTACCGGTTGTGTCGGTGTTATTGTTGTAATATGGGTGTTCGCAAGTCCCTGGGGAGCCCCAGTCGAGTACGGCCAGAGGGGCGGTGATATCCAAGTCCCGCACTTCTCCCCCCGCCCAACCTAGTGGCATCCTAATTTCATAGCTTTTGCCGTTGATGGTGATACTCAAGAGCTCTATGTTGGACGAAGCAGTTTCAAACTTGTGGGTCCAGGACTTGAATCTGCTCGATTTTTCGAGGCGGGACTTGACATAGTTGACTGATGCAACAGAGCCGGGCTTACCAAAAGCACGGTTTCCATTGTTGTTTGAAGCGATTTGATCGAAAGCTTTGAGATCGGATAGCAAACTGAATGATGAAGTTTTTTTATTTATTAGTTATTGAATTAAACTAATTGTTGATATAAAACAAATGCTGAATGGAGAGAATTGTGACGCACCTTTCGTGAGAGATCAGAGATTGGAATTTTTCAGACGTAAAGCTCGTCGGATGAGCACTTGCTACAGCTGCGCAAAGCAAGATTGCGGTAGAGCGTGAGACCTTCATCTTTGGCCTTTTTTTTTCGGATGATTTTTTTTTTTTTTTTTTTGAATTTCCAGTGGTATTGGATTATTGGTTCCCAGAGTGTTATTTGAAAAAGGGTTCGAAGGAAAAGGCCCAGAGTTATGGTATATATACCCATCTGATCGATTGATATATACACTTCATCATCATAACAAAATTCCGCAAGCTTGCAAGTGAATATTTGCTGTGAAGACGGCGGCCGCCGTTAACTTGATGTGACACAAGTCCATATCGGCAGGTGGACCGGTCTACAAAAGCCGTTAGCCGGTATATTGGAGCGGTAAAGTATTAGCCGGATACCGTTATAAATCCTATACCAATAAACTTGCTTTAACTTCCCTAATCGGTTCGGATTATATGCGACTATTTAGGAAAGAGCCTACATAGGAATATACGACCATTTCTGGACAGTAAAATTCTAACGGCCCAATATAACGATGCTCGCTTAATAAGGGGAGGCGATATCGATTGAAAATTGGGTGACACAAAATGTGAGGAACTAGGTACCGTACGATCGTACGAGACAAGGGTATCACGAAATGAGTCCCGCAGGTCTAGAACCACCTTAGGAAATCACCGAGGTATCTCGAAGTCCCCCACGAAGGATAGCGCAGAGACCCTTCAAGACTAGCCCTTAAATTTAAAACTCTACAAGGAGAATCCAACACAAATTTAACGCATGATACTATCTATCATCGGAAGGACGATAGATCACTTTCCTCCAGAGTAAGAATGTTGGGAATTATTTTATTGGGGAGGGAGTACTCCGATGTATATCTTAGGATTCTTTTTTATCCTTATGTAAAATGAAAGGTCTGCTTTGGACGAGTAAAATATCAGTATTGATATCTTTTTGATGGGCGGAGTACGCCGGTAAGCGTACTGAAGTTTCTATAGACCCGAACAGACACAAGGACTATAAATTTTTTGACCTTAAATGCAGTTTATAATTTAGGCAACTGTAAAAATAAAGACTGGGTTCGCAGTATATCCTTTATTCGATAGTATTGAGTAAATGCAGTGTATGAATGATCGATTTTTCAAATAGTCGATTTTAAAATTAATAGTATTTTTTCCATTTTCCATCCTAAAAAAGATTACCATTATAGAAAATAGTGGGGCAGTGCTATTGGTGTAAAGTTTATCAGGACTGAGAACTCCGCGGGGTATACAATATAGGTATCTGAAACGGCAGGCACCTAAAGGTAAACAGGGATATCTTGAACCCCTTGATATAGACACAAGTCCCAGTCATAAAGAGGGGCTTGAGTAGATAGTCATAAGCGAAAGGATGGGAAATGAGGTTCAATAAATTCAAATCTAAATGTTAAAGACGGCGAGGGGCAAAATTTATCTTGTAAACTAAAGGTTAGGATACACAATCGAAAGAATGTAGAGTTATCAGAGTAGACGCCTGTCATCTGTCTTACTGATATCGATGAGGATGAGGATCGTGAAAACACCTTTATAAGGTAAGCTATAAGTGCACAGCTAATTTTATAAACCTATCACTACTATAGCATTGCTGCACAGTCCTCACAGTATATAAATTGCATCGGGTCCTCAACCGTTATTGTCAAAGTTAGAGAATCTGGTACTACGAAACATCCCTTAGATGGCAAATATATTGTCGATTCCTTTGAAAGTACATTAATAAGATGATACTAATCAAATCTACATCGAGAAGTTCCGAATGTTAGTGCAAGACGGCTGAATTTAGTGTTAAAATATTTGGCGATCCTGGGAGCCTTGTCTGACCGCTTTGCTTCAACTTTCCATTGTTATTGCTGCCCACAAAGATCAATCTGCTACCGCACGATTTTCTGGTGAGTCAGTGGGCGCAGCTTAACGGGAGAAAAGACAGTTATGAAAGTATGGTATTTTTTCCTTGCGAAAGTAAGCAGTTTGATCATTTTGAAGCGCCATACCGCATGCATTACTATAAATACTCTAATAAGAGCCATACACAATAAATGGCAAGTCATTCATATCCTAGGAAAGCATTTAATGCCGATATGTTGTGGGCTTTCATGAGAGCTAGTGCATCCTAGATTGAGGACTTAGGGATCTCAAAATAAAGCAAGGTTATACATCCAGAAACGACAGCTTTTGCCCGGAATAACGTTATAATCTCCATGGTTGGGTTTGGAGGTGCATATATGCGTACAAAAAGTATACATTCATAAAATTTATACATGTACCATATACAAAGTCGATATATCAAGGTGCTCCACCCTTCAAGAGCCGAAAGACTCCACCGAGAGACCCCACCCGCCCGCCTTCAATCCATGAATTTTTGGACCTCTTCCCGATTTCCGCGAATTAAATAATGCCATATAGACGACTATCCATTCCTTCCTATAATATTCACAACTATATCCAACCCGCGGGCTATCTTGGGTCATAGAATCCACTCCGCCTACGCTCGGAGGGTTTCGGGAAGGGGAAATCCTTGGTAGAGATCTGGCGTGCGGTATGTTTATCGCACTGGATTGGTCAATTGGTTCGAGAAGTTGAAAGTTTAAGTTCACCGCGTGAGACTTCCTCCCGTTATTTCTGGTGAAATTGGTGTACCGATTTCGGTATTGAATTTCGAGTACAACCCCAGGTGGGCTACGGGACAAGATTTCGAAAGGAGTTTACGATGGAATCTAGTCAAAGGCTAAAACCATATGTAATTATATGTAATACAGTATTGGAGATTAGTATATATACCTGTTCGTCCACCCCGTAGAAAGAGAATTTGAAACTTATCAAGCAGGACGTCTTTTATATCCTCCTCTCCCCCGCAAATAATATTCCCATACTTTTTAAATTCGAAGTTACAGGCTGTATAACCCATACCACCTTCCATAGCAATATAAAATTATAAAAAAGACAAAATGTCGACCCGCCAATTCATCATAGCAGACTACACAGCCTACAAACTAACCACCACAAACACCATCCTCCACAAAAGAATCACCCCCTCCCTCCGCCCGGACCTAGAAGACCTAATCCAATTCATATCAACCCCCCCAAAATCCCCCTCGGAAATCAAATCCGCCGCCTCAAAAATCGAACACCGCGACCTCCCGCAGAAAATAAAAGCCGCAAGGGAAGCAGGCAACACCCACCACGCCGCCGAACTCCAAGCAATCCTCGACGCAGCCGCGCACGGCGATACAGACTTCATCGTCCACCTCGCCACAAACCTCTCAAAGACCCCAACGGAGTGGGGGGTATACCACCACCCCCCAACCGACCACAAAATCTCCAAAATCTGGGTCGACGCGGGGAACCTCTACCAACTCCGCCGGGAGCGTGGTCATTCAACAATCTACTCCCTCTCCGGCCACCAACAACTAATCTCCTCAATCGGTAACAACGACATCATCGGCCGTGGGAAACTATGGTTAAAAGTCAACGCCGATACGAACGACGTAGAATGGCACGGAGAACATGATTCCAAGAACGTCTGGCAGTTTGGAATCGAACGCCCCCGGTTTCCGGAACAAACCCCTTCTAACCCCGCGGAGGCGAAGAAACATTTGTTGAAGTCATCGGGGCCGGAGATATACCACGTCACCGAGAATGAGGGGATAGTGGAGTATAACCTTACCGGCCGTAACCCGCGCGCTGAATTTTTCGGTTCATTCGGTGCTGGGGATTGTGAATCGGCTACCGGGTGGTCTGTACATGATAGTGTAGTATATTGGATCATAAAGGACCAACTCGTCTGTTCCTCAAAGGAAGTCAACGAGGTTCGAAAACCGTACGATGTCGTTCCCTGGAGGATCTACGATGGGTCGGCCGGGTGCTTCGTAGTTGCTGTCAACGGGTTCATATTCGTTTATAATCGCGAAAAGAAGGTGATCGAGTGGACCAAGACGGTCAAGCAGGATAGGATGACTTGGGGAGAGGAGAAGCCCGTGTGGGAGAAGTTTGAGAATTGGGATGGGGATAATGTGGATGAATTGGTTATTTCTGCTGGGGCGGCGGATAATGCGCATGTGCTTGGGGTGAGGGACGGGGACGATATCAAGTTTTACTCCATTGAGGATGTATGCAAGATCTAGGTGTATTTAAATTTAGGTCCCCTTTCTACTTGGAGGAGGGGTGTATTTGAGTATTGTATTTCAAATTTCCTTAGGGGTGGCTATGAAAGGAACTGTTTTACACGAGCAATCCAAAATTTATATGAGACAAGTACCTTCGAACTCCCTCAACCCCAGCGGAATATACCCAGACCACCAAAAGTTTTCCATAGTCCTACCCAATAAGTATACTTTCTTCATAAAATATACTTCCCCCAGCCACCCAAATTGAAGGCATTGAAGGCCGGGACGTATAAGGCACGTTGAATTGAATGGAAGAACGGCCAAAATGCAACAAGCCGTTGCGTTGGGCGCTTGGCTGGCGGATTTGAGCTCGTTCCAACTAACAAAACACGGTTTCCTTTGTTAGGTTCGTAAGCCCCCACCACCATCTCCCATTCCACCATCACCACCATCACCACAGCTCCATTCGACCTCGAGGAGGACTTCCAATCGATATCCAGCGAGGGAGAAACTCTGTTATTTCTTTGCCGGCGTTTTTTCTTTCCTCTTTTTCCTTTCTGTTTCCTATAGTTCCGTTTTTGGTTGCCGGATAGCGAAGGCTAGCTGGCCGTACCGAAATTTTGGTCAATTCAGGATGGACATCTTAGCCGTATGCTTTAACCCGTCTCGTGACCTCCCCCCCCCACCACCATCTGGTACATATATTGATGTAACTAACTAATATTGTATGAACAGAACCTGGCGACGTTCTTCGACCGTCCGCTTTTCCCATGGAAGAAATTAATCCTCGGCTTCTCCGTCGCTCAGTATTTGTTTGAGACATACCTTTCCGCTCGTCAGTATAAGGTCCTTCGCAAGGATATAATTCCCAAGCAGTTGGATGGCGCGGTCGAGAAGGAAGTTTTTGATAAGTCTCAGGTATGTTTTATTTATTTATTTATGTCTATAGAGTTATTTGTTGAAAGGGAGCTCATTGTGATTGGGGAACAGGCGTACGGTCGTGCAAAAGCGGATTTCGGATATGTCAAGGGTCTCTATGGGCAACTGCAGAACGTCGGGTTTATTGTCTACGATGTGCTTCCGAAGCTGTGGACCTTCACAGGGTCTTTGATGCTCACTTACCTTCCGGCTAGATTCAACGGCGAGGTATATTCCTTTATCATATCCAATCCTAGATCTTTTATGGAATACTGATGGAGGGAATGTGCTAGATCACACACTCGATCGTCTTCTTCTTCGTCTTCAACCTCATCGTCACCGGTCTGAACGCCCCAGTCGACTACTACGCCCACTTCGTCCTCGAAGAGAAATTCGGATTCAACAAGCAAACCGTTGGCCTATGGGTAACCGACATGCTCAAGGGCCAAGCCCTCTCCATCGTCTTCGGCGCGCCCATCCTGGCGGGATTCCTCAAGATCGTTCAATCCTTCGGCACCAACTTCTTCTTCTACCTCTGGGCCTTCGCCGTCAGCGTCCAAGTCATCGCGATCACAATCTACCCGATCTGGATCCTTCCACTGTTCAACAAACTCACACCGTTGGAACCAGGAAAGCTGAAGACCGAAGTCGAAGCGTTGGCGCAAAAGTTGAATTTCCCGTTGAAGAAGCTCTATGTTATCGATGGATCGAAGAGGAGTGCGCATTCCAATGCGTATTTCTACGGGTTGCCGTGGGCGAAGCATATTGTTATCTACGATACTTTGATCGAGAAGAGCGAGACCGAAGAGGTTGTTGCCGTTCTCGCTCACGAGCTTGGCCATTGGAGTTTGGGACATACTACCAAGTTGTTCTACATTGCTCAGGTATGTTCTCTTATATATCTTTCTATTGATTACTATTAATACAAGGTTAAAAATACATATATACTAACTTTTGGGGGGAAATGAAGTTCCACATGTTCTACATCTTCACCCTGTTCTCGGTTTTTATCAACAACCGCTCTCTATACCGCTCGTTCGGCTTCCACGCCTCGCACCCAATCATCATCGGCTTCATCTTGTTCTCTGACGTTCTGGCTCCGATGGACACCCTGGTGAAGTTCTTCTTGAACATGGTGACCCGGATGTTCGAGTACCAGGCCGATGCGTTCGCTTTGAACCTGGGATTCGGGGATATGCTGGCGAGCAGTTTGATCAAGCTCCAGGTGCAGAATCTGTCGACGATGGATGCTGATTGGATGTATTCGAGTTATCATTATACGCACCCGATTCTGACGGAGAGGTTGGGGGCTTTGGGGTGGAAAGGACAGCAGAAGAAGCAGTAGATTGGATAATAAAAGATAAATAGTTGGGTCGGGGGGGTGGATGAGTGTAGAGATAAGATAGAGGTGATGATGATGGGATATATGGTGTCTAGATGGGTAGTTTATAGGGATCAGTGACTGTATCTCGAATATGAATCAAAAGTCGTCTTTGCCTCATACCTCTCTTTCCTTGATAATAACCTCCCCGTACCCCCCTTATATCGTAAATACTCTATTATATTGATAGAGAAGGGCCTACTCTCTTTCGGCAGCCCTCTCGGCCTCCTTCCGCTTTTTCTCCTCCTTCATCCTGATCTTCTTCAACCGCTTCCTCTCCTCCTTGTCGATAACCTTCCCCTCAGCCTCCTCCTTATCCTCCAACATGTCAACATCATCCTGGCCTTCCTCGACCTTATCGACACTCCTCAGCTCCTTCATCGCCATCCCCTCGTTTTCATCTCTGATCTCCTCGGCAACCTCGAGGTCTTCTACGGTTTCGTAGACCCTCTGGCGTTCGCTCTCGCCGCCCTCGTCGGTGTCGGGTTTGGAGAAGGTATCTTCGAGGTCTACTTCCTCGGGGATTATGAAGTGGGAGTTGGCAGCGGGGCCGTGGATGCCGCGGAGGGAGAGTTCGAGTTTCTTGAGGGAGGCGGTGGTGCCGGCGTCGTGGCTGTGGGACCAGGGCTGGGAGGAGGTGGTGGAGAGGAGGTAGGATTGTAGGTGGGAATGGGCGGTGGATTGGTCGATTTGGGTGGTTGAGAGGAGGTGGGTGGGGGTTCGGGGCGTGGCGGGCAGATAGCGCGACATTTTGTCTTTTTATATTGTAGATACTTGAGTAGTTGGGAGGGAATTGAAGAAGTGTCGCGGAACTGAAATTTTTTAGAAGAGGAAAATTTTAAGCCGCATCGCAAATTCCACAAAGGAAAACACCAAGAAAACCGGGGTTTCAGCTATCTCCAACTTCAACTCCAACTTCAACTTCAACTTCAACCTCCTCCGGCCCGGTGCAATACGGTGGAATACGGTGGAATAGATAAAGATGACAGTCCTCACGCTCCTCCGCCGCCCAGCGGTATCCTGTCTCCGGTCCTCTACATCAATCCTCTCGCGGAGGTAAGCCCCCCCTCTATACCATATATATATTATATATTACATACTGACCACCCAACAGAACCTTCACCTCCCTCCTCCGCACTCCCACATCAACCCTCACAGCCCGTCCATCTCTCCCCGCAACATCCCTCCTCTCACACACCCCCTCCCTCCAGTCGACAATACCCCCCTTACAGGGGAGCCTGACACAAACCCGCGGCCACCGTCGAAAAACCTACAATCCCTCGCACATAGTCCGCAAACGCAGGTTCGGCTTCCTGGCCAGGCTGAGGAGTAAAACCGGCCGTAACATCTTGAAACGGAGGAAGGAGAAGGGCCGGAAGATGTTGACCCACTGATCTTCTCTATCTACTATATTATCGGAATTGGACGAGAGCTGGGAGTGTATATTATGTCTCAATGGTTTACGGGATGTCCAGTCCGGCTGGGTGTATATACGAGGAGGAGGTGTACATATCAATAACCACGACTATGAATGATATATCATCAACAATAACTGAAGTTCCTCATCACTGGTGATACTCAAAATCTACTTGATATCAGACCAATCGTTGGGATATAAAAAAAGAAACGACACCAAAAACCCAGCAGATTTAACCGACCATATCAGATACACCTTCATACGATACCATCAGGCCCACCTCACCTCTCGATACTAACACCAAAATACCCGGATTGATAAGAACCCATCTCGATCTCCACCAAAATAAGAAACTTATAAACACCAGCCCTTCAAACCAATCAAACATTCGCTCAGTACAGTTTGCCATTTCATACGTAATTCAATAACGTAAACCACCCATCTCGTAACTAAAACCTACTTCATGCATCTAGATAAGCCCATTTCCAATGCACCCAAATTGGTTCGCCAATGATAATTCCTCACTTAAAAAACCGTTATAAAGGGAAGTATAATCAATGTCCGGTGATATCATATGTATCGTACATACATGCATTCCCCCCTCCCAAAAGCTGCAGAATAAAGAGGCCACAGTTGATAAAACAACTAATTCAACAGACAAAAAAAACAGCGGGAATGGTGACAAGTAAAAGAAACCGAAGTTCTGGTTTTTTTTTTTTTAAAAAAAAAAAAAAAAGAGAGAGAGAGGGGGAAAAAAAGAAAAAGATGTCTTTTTTATAGCGATTTCCTTTCGTTTCCGTAATTCTTACCCATACTTACTTCTTACTTTGATTAATAATACCATTGATTTCCATCAAAAGCATTCAAAGCAGCACGCAGAAGTCATAATAATAATAATAAAGAACGGGGCAAAAAAACGCCAGCAAGCCAAAAAACAATCATATCATACTCCCCGAATAAAAAAACATATCCCATTTCCATTTCCATTGCAATATCATAGCATAGAGAAAAGAAAAAAAGTGAACGGTCCTTTCAAGATGTAATGAGTGAGAGTATGCGTGAACCTCCCCCCTCAATCAAAACCTCAAAGGATGGAAAAAGAAAAATTTCCCATTAGACTCCCTCCTGTCCCCCGTAATCCATATCCATATCCAAAATCCAAAATCAAATCGATGCAAAACGATAAAAGCCCATAAAAGCAAAGCAAAATCCGTGTACTTGAAAAACACAAACCAGAGCAGCCTCATAAAAAAAGTCAAGGCCATCGCTCGTTCTGAAATAAACCCCATAGCAAAAAAAAAAAAGAGGATAAAGTAAAGATAGAGAGAAAAAGAAGTGCCTAGAAGTAGAAGTCTCCCTTCAACATTCTCTCCTGGACTTCATCAGGCTTCGGAGCAGCATGACTCGGCGGAGGCGGAGGTCTCATGGACTCCTGAGTAGCCCTATGCTCATTCTCAGGCTCTAAACAAACAAAACCATTAGCATTCAATATTCTTCCACAACTAAAATAAAAATAAGGATAGAGGGACTAACCACCTTCGCCAACAGTCCCAAAGCTCATACTCCTCTTCACATCCCTCAAAGCCCTAGCTCCAAAACTCAACCGTCGGGCGAACCCACCGGCAGCAGATCCAGGCGGCGAAGCATCAACATCACGCTTCTCATCACCGTCAACATCGATCGGAGAGCTGGCGCTGGAGGAAACAGAACTAATGCTCGCCCTACGCCCCCCTCCCCCGCCGGTTGCATATCCTGCGAACCACGGGGCCGGTGGAGATGTACCTGTGAGTCCGGCTGCGGTACCAGAGGTGCTGGCACCGGAGTATGACATCCGACGGCGGTGGTTGGCTTGGGCTGCTGCAGTGGTGATTGGACCGGGGTAGGCTGAGGGTTGTGGGGGGCGGAAGTACTCGGTTATGGAGCCTCGACGTTGGGGGTACGAGGAGGTGGTGGAGGAAGCATTTTCGGATTGGGAGGACATTGTTATTCTTATCAATACGCTTTTACTAAGACGACGATAGTAAAGAAGAAGATGATGATGATGTTTATTCGGAGGATGAAGAAGAAGAGGAAGTAGTAGTTATTTTGGCCTTTGGAGGTTTCTGTCTGATTGTCTGAGATTCTGCGTGAACCAAATGTTGGTGTTGGCTGCTGCGTTGTTGGAAGCTAAGCTGTGCTCCAGTTGTAACTACGTTTCTTAAACACTCCACCAGACACTGAGGATATTATGATGTATCAAGCACCACCACGCCAAAGATAAAAAAATAAAAATATAAAATAAAATAGAAAAAAAATAGAAAGTAAAAGGAGCGGAGGGGGGAGATTGAGGAGGAAAAGAAAAAAGGGAGTGGAGGTGCGCTGGGCTCCAATTTATATTGGCAGAACAAGCAAGTTCGCTGGAGATGATTCAAGCACAAATTCAATCGTCACCGCTTCCCCCCCCAAAATACTAGTAACATTGCACAAAAAAAGTAAATCTAAATCCTTTATCCTGCCTGCGGATTACAAGCTAACGGGTCTGACTAGCTTCAACTTCCTTCAATCAAATTCTGGGGAATCGAGGGAAAAAAGAGACATTGAACCGAGTGAACCCTCGAGGGTCCGGTCTAACTACGCCAGAAACTCCAGATTCAGCTTCAAAAGCTAGAAAGAACAAAAAAAACCAAGCTAAGAAACTGGCAAAAAACGACGAGGATCCCCCTCTGATTTTCATGAAGGGAAAAAAGGCGAAGAGGGGGGTGTGCAGGACTAGCGCAAACCCGTCGAATCGAAAGCTTACCTATAATCATATATAGGTAATAATACTAGTATTCGACTCTTCAAGTTGGGAAAGGGAAAAATATGGGGTAAAGTTCAACGCCAATGCACCCTGTTTCGCCATTCCATTCCTCGAATATATTCCCTTTCCAAAAGCTAACTTAGCTATGCGTGTGTATGCAACTGCAGCTACTGGGCAGCTACGCGCAGCTACTGGTTGGGAAGTACTCGAAGGAACTGCTGGGGTCTGAAGGAGGAGGGTGGATAGGATAAACTTGGCCCCAATCCTTGTCTATCGGTCCAGACAGGCATGTGGGTGATGTCCCTCCCCTTCCTTCCTGCACGTCCGCATATACTACTATACTATATTCTATATTGGATATTGTATATTCAAGATACCAGATGTACGTACGATGTACAGTTACATATCGCCATGACATCCACTTTTGACACCAGCACAATCTCCCATCCTTCCAGTTTCCAGTTTCGTGTCCTGCGCTGCACTATTCGTGCCCCGTTTCCTACTACTCAACAGTAGGTAGTACATGTGTAGTTAGCAGGGCAGGAGACAAAGGAAATACAGGAACAAATCCATCCAACCCTCCAGCCGGCTCGAATTTCCTGCTCGCCCTGCTAAAACAAACGATCGATAACCCTTATTTCGCCCCCAAGCCCATTCACATACACAAGTAAAGTAGCGAAATTTCACAAAGAGGGGCGGCGAAAGGAACAAACCTTGCGCGGACTTAAACATCAATAAAACCCGCCCCAAAAAAGAAAGAGTTAACTCCCAAAAACGATCGATAGATCAGAAAAGTATAGTGACCGCGCGAGACCACTCCAGACCCTCTTTCCCCTCACATATGAATTTCAAACTTCGCACATGTCAATTCCAACTATTTGGCTTCTTTCTTCCCCATCTTCGCCAAATTTAAAGCTGCGCTAAAAAGGGCCAGCTAAACCCTTTTCTATGGGTGGAAGAAAGAAAGAAATTGGGCACAAGTATACAAAATGTATCTGTATACAACAGAAATTCTACAGAAACCATTCTACCGGAAAAAGCCAGCCATCCAGCTGCGCCCGCTCGCTCGTGCATTAACACCATCACATATAACAGACATACATTACATCTGCATTCCGACCTACACTCCATCTCAAGCCGGCAGGTCGTCACGAGCCCAAGTAAACGTCTTTTTCTTCCAGATTGTGAATCCTAGTACACCTACCACCACCCCGGTCTTGTGTCGCGACCACCAAAAAGCAAGCTAAAATTTCGCATATGAAAATTGCGGGGGAAAAGGGAAACCCAAAATCGAATCGATCGATCCCAAAGGTCCAATCCCAAAGCGTAACCCAACGCATAAAATACCACACATAAAAGACGTAATGGTTTTTCCCTGCAGGTGACGTCTGCACCCTGCAGACGTCGAATCACGCATTACTCCGTTTTTTTTATACAGTACTTAATTAAGTAAGTAACTTAGGTATGCAGGAGTACATTTCCCCATTCTCAACATTATACCCTTTAAATTTGTACAAATAATCTTAAAAAAAATTAAGACAAAAAGGAAACGTGGCTATATACAGATCCCCATCGCCTTCACCTTCGTTATATACATTCCCTCCACATTATACACCCCCTTTTCCCTCCTAATATATTTACAAGCACTGGAAGTAGTATGGGTTCTAGAAGAAAAAATTATTATTAGTAATCACTCCAAACACCTTCGTTAGACTAGAGAGAAGAGAGGGAACTCACCAAAACAGTGCAGACGTATGGCGACTCGCAGGCAGTCGGGCCGGTCCAGTTAATACCACCGCACTGTCCCCAGCGCACGGCGGTGGCAGTAGGAGCAGCGCTGGTAGTCGTAGTCCTAGTAGTCGTAGTCGACGAAGTAGTAGTCGACCTAGTGGTAGTAGTCGAGGTCCTAGGAGTGGTGGTAGTAGTAGTGGTAGTGCTAGGAGTAGTAGTCCTGGACGAAGTGGTAGTAGTCCTGCTGCTAGTAGTAGTAGTAACAGGGGTGGTAGTCCTGGAAGAAGTAGTGGTAGTCCTGCTGGCGGTGGTAGTGGTGCTAGTGGAGGTTGGGTTCTTCCATCCCTGGATTCTATCGAGGTTGAGGACGTAGTCGTTGTTATAGACCGACTTGAGGAGGTCGAGGGAGTTCCAGGTGCCGCCGGAGATGAAGTCTCCGCTCCAGATGCAGAAGTAGACCCAGTCAGCTTGGTAGAGTTGCAACTGGGTGGGGTCCATGATGGAGCCGATTTCGGTGGCTGCAATGATCTTCTTGTCGTTGACGAGGGTGAGGAGGGAGTTGTATGTGGCCGAGATTGGCTATCATCGATCCCATTAGCTATCAGTACCCCGCATATTCCTTATTTTAGTGAGGGGAAAACTTACGCCGTGGTCACCCTGAGTGTAAGTATCAGCGCTGACAATATCAACGGTCGAATCACCAGGATACCAATCCGCAGCAACCGAGTTCCAAATCCACAACAGATTCTTAATCCCATGGTAGTTCGTCAAACGATCATAAACCAAGTTCCACAACTTCTTGCAAGGCTCCGGTCCCTGAGCGCCCCACCAGAACCACTTGCCTTCAGCCTCGTGCAAAGGTCTGAACAAAACCGGAACACCAGCAGCCTCCAACTTCTTCAACTGAACGGCAATGGTATCAATATCGTGGACGAGAAGCGTGTAGTTGGCATTAGTAGTATCCGCGAGAGCAGTAGCAACGTTGAAGTCAGTAGCGGCGGTGTAGAAACCAGACCACCACCTCTGCTCAGCGGTATCATAAAGACCAACAGGGGCACCCCAATGCCAGCAGAAAGTAACAATACCACCACGGGCAGCGAAGGCAATGGCCTTATCAACATCAGTGCTGGAAGCACCGCGGGAGGTACGCGAATCAGTGTAATCCATTAAATCGAGACCGATAACAGCTGGTGTCTTTCCAACGTTGTTGGTAACCCAGTCGAGGGAAGCCTGGTCTTGCTGACCGGAGAGGATATGGTTTCCATAGATGCTACCGAGGTACTTGAGCAAAGCTTTAGCATCGGAGTTGGCATTAGCATTGACCGGCGTGGTGCTGATCTGATGGGGTCCCCTGGGGGTAGATGGGGTAAGCGTAATAGCATCAATAAGATACCATCCCCAGTTGTTCTGGATCTGGATCGTGTTCGACCCAGCGTTCAAAAGCACCTGTCCGGCAGAAACGGTGACCCAGGTCGTGGTCGCCGGGAGGAAAACTTGTCCTCCACCGGCTCCGTTCAAGACAACGGTGGTATATTTATCGCCATAAGGACCGTTGTAGATGATCTTGAGGTCGTAGAGACCCTGCGAGGTGCTGGTGACCGTGAACTTGATCTCATCGCCAGAGGTATCGAAACCCTCGACGTATCCGGTGCCTATACTCCCCCAAAATCCAATATCAGCATCTCCCCACCCACATCCTCAATTGAAGTCAAATACATACCGGTATATCCAGAAACCGAAGTTCCGACAGTAACACCAGTCAATGCCGCACTCTCAGCTTGGTAAGTCACCGTCTGGGCTGAAGTCGCCCCGGCCAAAACGGCGAGGATAAAAGGCACAAGACCCAACATCTTTTCTCTTCTGACTTCCTTATAATCCCTTTCTCCAAAGAATACAAAGAAATAATATCCAATTGATCAACTACTCGTGGCGCAAAGCAACGAAGAAAAGAAAGAAGGAGGGGGAATGAAATCCATCGCGGGCGTCGTCATTACATTTATACATCCGCCAATCCTCACAATCGATCATAGTAATATAAATTATTTCATCCCATTCCATAAACCCATGCACATATTCGGATGAAAAAAAAGCGAACTCCAGGAACAACCTCGTCCAAAAACCTGGTGCAGCTGTCCCCTCGCTCGGGGCCTCAGCCTCCGAATAGCAAACCTTGGGATCCGGAAGGAAAAACTCATGATACCGGGACGCCGGAAAAAAATCGTCTGCAAAGTGGAGTCCATTGCCCTTCTCGAACAAGACGAAAGAATCAAAGCGTGTCTATCACGGGTCTGGGTTTCTATACCTCACAGCTACAATGCGCTGCAATGCTAGCCACACCACAGCCACGCATAAAAATCCGGTTCCTGATCCAACCTCAAAACTGTGGGTCCCAAACCCCAAAAACCCCGAAGAAACCGTCTGCAAGGTAAACCGCAACCATGTATAACCTCCCAAGAGCGAGTTTATTTCCCACAAGCTACAAGTTCGAAACACCGGATGAATCCACCAAGTGGGGGCAAGCCGGTCTTTCGGCCCGTACGCATAAAAATACCACGCAACGCCACAGATACCCCAACATATCCCAATCGACCATTTCAGTAATCCTTTCTTATACGCCCATTTCGCAATCCCCAGAACCGACATAAAACCTACATCGAATCCCGGAAAATCCGTAGACGAAAGTCTTGGAGCGTTCGGACTAAGTTACTTAGGTATGGCGTCTTCACAAAACACCATATAAAAGGCTTGGGCCCCGGGGTGTATGCGTCCGAATCATCAAATTCCGAACTAAATTCATGGGAAAAAGGTTTCGAAACGACTTACATCTGGTGCCTGATCTACGCCTATCCGGGACGGAAGGGAAGGAAAAAAGACGAGCAGCGGAAACCATGGTACGTAAGAACGTCCAGGAACCACGGGTTTTCTATGGAAAGGAACCTCGGTAGAAAACAGGCTCCGAGTTATCGATTGTCAATTGGAATGATAACGCAATTAGACCCTAGGACATTTGCTATTTAGGATTTCTGATACGTGTATGTCGATTGCTTACATACAATCGAGCCTACTAAGATTGCAGTTGCTGCTGAGACTATTGTAAACCTAGTCCACTAGAACCAATCTACTCATCGATCCAGATATATATCGACAACAAAACGAGAATCACATCACTCTAACTGCCCTCAGAGAAACGACGCCATCAACGAATTCTAAATCGGTAGCCGAATATTAATATCAAATCCTTGAAGGGAAGTATTAGCAAGGCTAAGCTATTACTAACGTATTACATACACATTCCCAATAAAACTTTCGACGTCAATAACAAGGGCAAAGGCGTATATTAACAAAGACCCGCACCTGACCGATCGACCTTCACTTCAATTATATTGCCACCGCCAACAAATCTGCAAAGCAAGATAACATTTCAGAACCCTTTACGAACTCCAAAACCTCCATCTAGGAAATCAAAAAAGCCAGCCCTCGAAAACACATCCCTCGCCAAAAGAATCCCAAAATCGCTAAAGTACCGAACGATCAACAAAGCACCAGGATAAATCACCAGACCAAATACGTATTATATCTGTAGATCTCGGAGGCCAAAGGGGGTACACCCCGGATTAATTATCTAACCCCCCACCCAAAAAAACGTGGCGACGAGGATCGATATCGATAACATTTCGTTAAATAACCTGGAAATTTTGGAACGAGCCGTTAACTAACTAGCTAGCTATAGCGCTATAGCATTCGAGGACGTTTCCGTTGATCTTTGATATCGAGCTTTAGGTCTTGTAAATCTGGGTTTTAGTAGGCCAGATGCAAGATATCGACTTGCAAAATACCTGTCGTAATATATACATCCTTAATGAGACACCAGCTGCAGATCAGACGTGTATGGCATAAATTGATGAATATCACTCCCTAGTATCATTGCGGTAGCCTTATATCTATACAAATTTAAATACATACACTGGCAGAAGGAAAGATAGGAACCAGTCTCCGTGCATGCGTATCTTCCAATCCATATCATCAAAAACCCTTATACAGCTCCTCAGTCCCTCAGATATCAAAACTCCAAGCATCAAAACATTAAAGATCTTGCATTTCAAACACCATATCCCCACACTCACAATATATCCACACCCGATCTGTGAGCCCAAGATCTCAAGAATCATGCCAACCTCGTATTCCCACCCAACCGCCCAAAACCTGCATAATAAGAACAAACAAAGAAGCGGCCCCCTCCCACATTAATCCGTACCTCACAACCAAAAAACATGGTTATCCCCAGAGGGAAAAAACAAACCTAACCGAAAGCAGCCTCGTCCTCGCCTCACAATCATCAGGGTGCGGGGTAACAAAAAAAAACCTTTTTTTTGAACAAAAAACGGGCCACACCCCGCCACATGGTGTGATGACGTGCATTTAGAACTTGGTTTTCTCAGGGCCTAGAATGAGAGGGGAGATCGCAGGAGACCCCTCTCTCACGCGAGGTGAGGTATCTTGTTGTGTATAAGTGCTGACTTATATAGCTCGAAAAGCTTGTATTTCTCTTGATGGTGGGGTAGCATTCTTTACCATATATCGTGACTTTTTGCTTACTGATACTACATTGCACCTTCGGATTCCCGAATGACTTCGAATAAATTTTCTAAGAAATCAAAGTGGATTCAAAGATGATAAAGGTCTCAAAATCTTCAAAAGAAAATATAGAAAATCCACAAAGAACCCAAAATCTACGTAAATTAAATAATCATATGGAGAGAAAAAGGCGAGATAGCAAGGGTGATATCTTGATAGTCTAATAATTGACGTCCGAATCCCCACCTAGAATCCCCGCTTTCAAATATATATATATGTATATAATATAAAAGAAGGAGTAAAAGGCTTCCATACAAGAGGAGGGGGGTATCACCGTCCGTAAAGGATTTTTATTCGATTTTTTTGTTTTCTTACTTTGTTCTTCCTTTTTTCCACGTTCTGTCTTCCCCCAAATAACTGGAAGAGGGAGAGAGATACGGGAAAGATACAAAACAATAAAGTTAACACCCGGTGTAAAAGGAAAAGCCGCATAGGGGAAAAACAAGACGAGGAAAGGCTAGAGTAAAAACGTTGAATACTCAAGGAGATTCGGGGAATACGATAGGAGACACTAAAACTGTTACATGATAATATTCAAGAAATCATAGAAGGCAATAAAGGGGGTTTGGGTTGATGACAAGGTTCGGGTGGCGGGGAGGGTGTGTGGCAATTGGGGGAGGGGGTTAAGCAGCACTAGACTGCTACATGTGAGAGTGGGGCTTTCGATTAAAATTTGGAATCTGCGACACTTTTTTTTTGCTAGGCATTCTACGAGGGAGACTGGTGCAGAGGGGTTACCCAAAAAAATAAATCCTTGATTGGTCAAAAAGAAGCCTATGAAAAAGAGGAAGAAAAAAATTTGAACAGGATCGCAATATCAAAATAATAACCGTAAACCCAATTGGCTAGAGTCGCGCGCAAGAGCGTTGAGTGCATATCGCAATAGAGGGAGGATGGGGCGGATAGGAAGGATTGAGTGGTCTGTCGAGAAGCTGAACTCGAGATCTGTTTACTTCGATTCCTCAGCGGGAGGAGCGGCCTCGGCTGTCTCGGTCTTAGGAGCTTCGGCGGCATCCTTTGGTGCGGCGGGATCAGCCTCGGCTTCACCGCTGTCTGACGAGGTCCAGAGAGTCAGGTTATCGCGCAGGAGCTGCATGATCAGGGTCGAGTCCCTGTAGCTCTCTTCGCTAAGGGAGTCAAGCTCTGCGATAGCATCATCGAAAGCTTGCTTGGCGAGGTGGCAAGCACGATCGGGCGAGTTCAGGATCTCGTAGTAGAAGACGGAGAAGTTGAGGGCCAAACCAAGACGGATTGGGTGAGTTGGGGTAAGTTCGGTTTGGGCGACATCGGTTGCCGACTATACCAAGTTAGCCAAAGGGAAATATAGTTAGAGGAAAAACACATAATACACACCTTATAAGCATCGTGGGCGGAGCTGGCGGCGTCCTTACGCTTATCGCCGCTGGCGAACTCAGCAAGGTATCGGTGGTAATCACCCTTCCTGTATCACAGTTAGCATGGAAGTGGAATTGATGGCGAATATTAAAAACTAACATCTTGTGGTAGAAAACCTTAGACTCGCCGGTCTCGGCCTTCTTGATGAGGTACTCGTCAAGGACGCTTAGAACATCCTTGCAGACGTCTTCCAGCTCCTTTTCGATCTTGGAACGGTACTCGCGAATCTTGCCAACGTGCTTCTCAGACTTCTTGTGCTCCTCCTTCTGTTCGATGGAGGAAATGATACGCCATGAGGCTCTTCGAGTGCCGACGACGTTCTTGTAAGCGACAGAGAGAAGGTTGCGCTCGTCCATGGTGAGCTCGCCACCAAGCTATAGGAGGAACATTAGATTCTGATATCCTTTTAGATACAATCGCGTTAGGGACTTACCTTAGCGACTTCCTATATACTCGGAACAACTCCTGTTTAGCAAGGTGCAAATTTCCCGAGAGGGTGTGACATTTAGCTATATTTTATTACCTTCATGTACTCAACCATTTCTACAGGTCATGTCAGCTTGCATGTTTCTAGCTTGGAAGGGGTCGTGTATTTGCAAGTGCCTTACCATCGTAACGTTCTGCCTGCTCGCACAACCTGGCGAGGAATGTCTTGCTGTGGGGTTTTTATCTGCGTCAGCATCGAGTAGCAGGATCCATCGGAGCTTCCATTGTATGGATCAAAGGCCCCAAAAGCCCGGAAAGGACGGTTCAACTAACTTTTCACGCTGTAAACAGATAAGATGATTAGCATTCTGTTCAAACAAACCAACGGAGCATTTTTCAGGATGTCCGACACGATAACAGCTGTCGGACGTCTCTCCCTGAGGTGTCACATGCAACGGTTCCTCTGCCCCGCTAATGTAGCTGCTAAGGGAAAGGTTTTGCGTTGCTATCCTTCTCAACGGGCTAAGACATGCCGAAGCGATACCAAAGACAAAAGAACTGGGACTTGAGTCGTCCGAGCCTGATACATACCTCAGAAGCCATTGTATATAGAGTGGATTGATGAAGATGACGTGGAGTTCGGGGTGATGGAAGGGAGGAGAAAAGGGCTATCGATGGGTCTGCATAATCGATTAAGTAGTGGTCAGCGAGGGGTTCAATTTCGTTGAGTTCCCGGTCAAACAGCTGGACCGTGGTCTAAGGGGAGCTCCAACGAGGCAGGAGGGGTCTTGGAGAGGCTACCTCGGAACGGTCGAAAGCGATTACGAAGCCGATGAGGTTGATGGAGATGGTAGGGCGATGAAGCTGGTGAAGCTGGTGAGGGTGAAGATGGAGATGGTGATGGTGAAAGAGCAGAGAGAAGTGGAAGAGGAAGTGGAAGAGGAAGGGAGAAGAAGGGGAGAAGGAAGAAGGGAAGAGGAAGAACGGCGTTGTCGTAAACAAATTTAATTTGAAGGGAGAACAAGCCCACTCAGAACTCCCAGAACAGCAACGGAGAGAGCACCTCAACTCTCTCAACTCCCAACTGCTGGGGCAGCTGGGCCGGACCCCGGTTGCTCACTTCCACTTCTGTTACTCTGCTGAAATCCTTACTAATAACTGGCTATTTGATACTACGTTCTATGACACCTCTTCGATTCTATGTACATCATCGTCATCCTCTTCGCTATTCTGACAATTGCACATTTTACGGCGATGGCGGCGACGACGACAAACAACGACGACGGTGGGGTGGGTGAGCATGTACATGTGGGTGCCTGTGCCTCTGCCTCGAGGATATCATTCCTCTCCTCCTCCTCAGAAAGGACAAATACAGCTGCCGTTATAGCTCCCGAGAAGCTTAGCACGGCGCAGTACCACGGATCCTTCATCCCAAAGATCTCTCTCTCCTCTCCCTCGTGAGCTATTAAATTCCGAGCTTCCTTGTCTCGTCGACGACGTTCTCAACAGCATTTGTCAAACCAAACCAAACCGACATGACGGTGAGAGAAGAGGAGACAAACCGAACAAAAAAAAAAAACAATATAAAAAAAATAAAAATAAAATAATAAAATAAAATAATAAAATAATTTTTTTTCTTCATCAATCGACAGAAGTGGAGCAGGCCCTCCTCCCCTAACGCAGGTTGGTTGACGCTTTACCTGTGCTTGCTGCTTGCTTGCTGGCTTCCCGCTGTGCAGCTGCAGTTTGCAGGCCATGCGCAGGTCACAGGATACACCGTTCCCTTCCCTTTGTCGAAGGGGGGGGAAACAGATGCTTCCAGAAACAGCATACTAGTCACACTCACTCTCACACGCACACACAAACAACCTTGGACTTCCGTCCCAAGAACCGACTTCCCGTGTCTGTTGTAGGTGGTGTGTGAGCTGGCTGTTTCGATTCAATCTAAATCCTCGAACAAGGGCCGCTACTCAAAGGCACATTTTCATGCCGTGCTATCCCCCAGGCCCTATTGGTTGACGTGGTCTACAATCTACGGCGTACTATACAAGTCCGACTGCTGCTGACATACACTAACAAACTAGCTAAAACAGTGCACTTCACTTCGGACGAGGTTCCATCGTAGATATGTCTCCGTACGTATGCAACCTCAGCTCTGTCGACGCACTTCGTTGTCGACGTTGGACAAGAAAAAGGACATAAACTCCCCAGGGCGCTTAACCAGGCATGGTTTTGGTTCATTCCTCAAGAAAAAGAGGCGGTTCTCCAGCATGCAGGCCCTTGTACGGCGTCAATGCACATGAATCCAACGAGTCTAGCCTATCTCCCCCCCTATCAAATCAAATTGAGCCCAAATACGTATACAAACATAAACCACCGTCGTTGAAAACTCGCGATTTCAACCATTATAGTATCTCATGCAGTGTCTCGTCGAACACAGCCTCGTTCGCCCGTCTCGTCCCATTTGGAGCCCGCTCGCCGATGATCCGGTGGAGAGTGTCCGATCTTTTTTATCAGGATCTAGTAAAGGGGGAGCACAGGCCGCGGCCTCCCCCCCAAGCCAGTGGTTCGATACCCACGCTAACGGATTTGATGATTGTCCCAGACCCACATATCACACAGTCCAGGTGGGCAAAGCTTAAAAGCTTGTCCCGGTTCCGCGAAAGAAAACAAACCATCCCAAACCTCTACGTGTATAATTTCTGGGCGACAATCTAGAAGATTATCATTCCAGTTTTTGTTTTTAAAATAAAAAACCAGGGAATTTTCACCAGATTCCAGAGAATATTTGCCTTGATTCCCATACCACGGGCAATTTAAATTAAAAACGCCTCCACGAGGGAGGGGAAAACCATGTGGGATGTCGTGCAAAGTCTTCGCGGCGACGTCATCGGAATTTTATTCACCCCCGCCGCGCACACCGATCATGCAAGACAAAAAACGCTTTTTTCCCAGTCGTCCAGCAGGAATTAAACCCGGCTGGCGGCCTACATATACATACATGATGACAAAATCTCACCCAGCAGGTTTTATCGGTGTCGTTGTGGTGTGGCGATACAAACGTCCAGCTGCATAATCCATGTGCCGTCGACTGATCAGCCACAATGTGGCACAGTCTCTTGTGGCACAAAAAAGATGTGGGCTCAAAAATACAACATCAGAACCTCCAACAACGCAATTCCATCCTCCCAACACCCTTCACCCGTTCCAACACAACCCACATGCACATTCTCGTAAATAATCCCAGCTCGCAATACTCGAGTGACGATTGTAGATACAAGAGCTCCCGACCAATGACAAAAGTAAATCCAACTTGAATGATAACAAACTTCGGCTACTCCTCTCATCTCGGAAATCATCCATATCATACACAAAATATCGTACGATATGCTTAAATCCACACTCGCTAGACCAAAATTACCCGAACCACCCTTTAACGTAGTCGACTCTGATTCCTACAAGAAAAACAAAAGCAACTGAAGCAAATATACATACAAAAAACCAAAACTAGAAGTCCGTTTCGCTCACACACCCTTTCGGGGTTTTAGATAACCCAAGGCAGCTCGATACATTGGGTTCAAAGTTTATTTAAAATACCCTGTATATACCCGTGTGACAAACCATATATTCGCTAGCAACGTACTTTATGGATATAGCTGCTGAAATATAACAATACCAAGACTCCAGCGGCATTCCCCACCAACTAAGTGGAAAGAAGTAAAAAATGGGGGAAAAAGAAATTACGATATAAAAAAAAGTTATTTTCCCTGGATATCTATACGGATCATATATACACTTCTAGATATCACCACAATAAATAAAGGTCGAGGAAAAAAGAAAAAATTGGGGGACGAATCCATAAATGGTATGCGTGTATATAGTATGTATATAAGAAAGGAAAAAGAAGGGGGGGAGGGCAAAAAAAAGTATATTTGAAACTCCAAAAAGAGATCGGAAAAAACTCCCTAGAAAAATATCTTCGTCACAGGTACGCTTTACACGGAAAAAACTCATATCATCGTATCTCATCGTTTTGATCGTAAACTCGTAAAAAGAAAAGAGAAAGAAGAAAGAAGAAAACCACAAACTCCCGCTCTTAGCTCCTAGTCATTACCTGACTAGGACAAAAGAACGTGGCGTTTTAGTCGGCTCTAAAAACGCCTGTATCTTCGTCGCCTGTACCCACCACCGTATCCATAGTCGTCGTCACCTCCGTATCCGTACCCATCGTCCTCTGGCTCGACGGTGGTCTGTGGCTTGGAAGTGGTGGTGGTAGTCTTCACGCTTGGGGCGGTGGTAGTAGTAGTCTTCACGCTTGGGGTGGTGGTAGTAGTAGTCTTGATAGTCGTCGTGCTTGATGAGGTAGTGGCACCCTTACCACCTGGGGATGGTGATGTCTCGGTGGTGGTAGTCTTGACAGTCGTCGTTGCGCTTGATGAGGTAGTGGTGGTAGTCTTCACGGCTGGGGTGGCAGTGGTAGTAGTCGTAGTCTTGACAGTCGTCGTGCTTGATGAGGTAGTGGCACCCTTACCACCTGGATCTGCTGTTGCCGTCTTGCATCCACCGACTGGTTGAGTCCAAACGGTAGAGGATGGGCAGCTACAGTCGTCTGGGCACTGTCCTGCGGGATAAACTGTGGCGATAACCTGGTTGCGGTTTCCGATACAAGAGCATGGGTATTCCTTCGTGACCACGGCTGTCGTCGTGCACTTCTGGATGCAGAGCCTCTTGTTACAGACACGGGTGGAGACAACTGTTGAGGATGGTGGACATCTTGGGTTTCCACGGATAGTAGTGACTGGGGAAACAGGGGTAGTGACTATCTGAACTGTACTGGAGCCGGGTGAGCTTGTTGTCTTTGTCGACCCAGTTGTAGTTCCCTTGCTACCCGGGCTGACCTCAGCCGAGGTTGTCTTGGAAGAAGCCGAGCTAGTGGTGGTAGTTGCTGAGCTGGCCTTAGTGGTAGTGGTAGTGGTTGCGGGCTTGCTAGAGCTGTTGACAACCACAGGAGTGGTAGTGGTAGTCTTGACGGTGGTGGTAGTAGTCTTGGCTGTGGTTTCCTCACCATCATCATACCCACCATATCCGTAGTCATCGTCGCCGCCGTATCCGTACCCATCATCCCCACCATCGCTATTTCCGCTGCTGCTGGAGCTAGTTGGGTTCGATGAGCCCGTCGTGCCTGAGCTTGTTTTAACAGTTGCGGTACCGCTAGTTGTGGTCTTGATGCTCGGCCCGCTTCCTCCGCTGCTGGTGGTACTGCTGCCCGATCCGGGAGTGGTAGATCCACTATCAGAGCCACCAGATCCGGAACCTGAAGTCGAAGAGCTGCTAGAGCCGCCAGACCCAGAACCCGGAGTCGAGGCTGTTCCAGCCGAAGAACTAGTAGGTGTAGAGTTCTTATAGGTAGTTGAAGAGCTGTCAGAGCCACCAGAGCCGGAACCTGGAGTTGTGGAACTGCTAGAGCCGCCAGACCCAGAACCTGAAGTCGTGGAACTGCTAGAGCCGCCAGAGCCGGAACCTGAAGTCGTGGAGCTGCTAGAGCCGCCAGAGCCGGAACCTGAAGTCGTGGAGCTGCTAGAGCCGCCAGACCCAGAACCTGGAGTCGAGGCGGTTCCAGCCGAAGAACTAGTAGGTGTAGAGTTCTTAGAGGTAGTTGAAGAGCTGTCAGAGCCACCAGAGCCGGAACCTGAAGTTGTGGAACTGCTAGAGCCACCAGAGCCGGAACCTGGAGTTGTGGAACTGCTAGAGCCGCCAGAACCGGAACCTGGAGTTGTGGAACTGCTAGAGCCGCCAGAGCCGGAACCTGGAGTCGTGGAACTGCTAGAGCCGCCAGACCCAGAACCTGAAGTCGAGGCTGTTCCGGTTGAAGAACCGCTAGAGCCGCCAGACCCGGAACCTGACGAAGTAGTCTTGGTTGAATAGCCGGAAGCGCTGGAACCTTTAGTGGTAGAACTCTTAGTGGTAGCATAACCCTTAGCGGTAGTAGAACTCTTCGTGGTAGAACCGCTGCCGGAGCCGCTAGAACTAGACTTGGTGGTCGTAGATGACCCCTCGCCTGCTCCTGTCTTGCCAATTACAGTACCGCCAGTTGTGGTCTGGCCGCCACCAGAATTTTCTTCGCCTTCTTCTTCACCACCTGAGCCACTGGATGGCGTGGAGGTAATATAACCCCTAGAAGTTGAAGAGCCGCTGGAACTGCCAGATCCAGACTTCGTGGTTGTAGTAGTCTTGGACCTAGAGCTGAACCCGCCCTCATCTTCATCATCACCTTTGTCACCTGGTTTTGGAGGAGTGTAGGCGGGTCTGGTGCCGGTGAAAGACTGGGTGCCGGTGGAAGACTTGGTGCCGGAAGGATTGGAACTTGATTTACTAGTCGATGGCCCGGTGCTGCTAGCGTTTGTTCCTGTTCCAGTAGTGGAAGCAGTTTTGATCGAGCTCGAGCCAGTGTTAGATCCAGATCCCGGAGTGGTACCAGTAGCGGTCCCCGAGGTAGTGTCATCGTCATCATCACCACCTTCACTACCGCTGTCACCACCGCCGCTGCTCGACGTAGTTGTGGTCTTTGCTCCGGGGCTAGTAGAAGATCCAGATCCCGACCCAGGAGTGGTAGTCGTACCAGATCCCGATTTAGGAGTGGTAGTGTTAGATCCAGATCCTGGAGTGGTACCAGTAGCGGTCCCCGAGGTAGTGTCATCGTCACCATCATCACCGCCTTCACTACCACTGTCACCACCACCACTGCTCGACGTAGTTGTGGTCTTTGCTCCGGAGCTAGTAGAAGATCCAGATCCTGATTTAGGAGTGGTAGTAGTACCAGATCCCGATTTAGGAGTGGAATAGCCAGACCCAGGCGTAGTACGGGTACTAGTTCTAGAGGTGGTTCTGATATTGGGGTTTTCATTATCATCATCGTCACCACCGCTACTCTTAGTGGTAGTCTTTGCTCCGGAGCTAGTAGAAGATCCGGATCCCGATTTAGGAGTGCTGGTAGAAGATCCAGATCCCGATTTAGGAGTGCTGGTAGAGGATCCAGATCCCGATTTAGGAGTGCTGGTAGAGGATCCAGATCCTGATTTAGGGGTGGAATAACCAGACCCAGGCGTAGTACGGGTACTAGTTCTAGATGTGGTTCTGATATTGGGGTTTTCATTATCATCATCGTCACTACCGCTACCCTTAGTGGTGGTCTTTGCTCCGGAGCTAGTAGAAGATCCGGATCCCGATTTAGGAGTGCTGGTAGAAGATCCAGATCCCGATTTAGGAGTGCTGGTAGAGGATCCAGATCCTGATCTAGGGGTGGAATAACCAGACCCAGGCGTAGTACGGGTACTAGTTCTAGATGTGGTTCTGATATTGGGGTTTTCATCATCGTCACCACCGCTACCCTTAGTAGTGGTTTTTGTTCCTGATCCGGGGGTGGTTGATTTATCATCACCGCTGCCACTGCCTGGGGTGGTCTTTGTTCCTGATGTGGGGGTGGTTGATTTATCATCACCGCTACCACTGCCTGGGGTGGTCTTTGTTCCTGATCCGGGGGTGGTTGATTTATCATCACCGCTGCCGCTGCCTGGAGTGGTTGATTTATCATCACCGCTGCCGCTGCCTGGGGTGGTCTTTGTTCCTGATGCGGGTGTAGTTCTAGAGGTGGTTCTGATATTGGGGTTTTCATCATCATCACCGCTGCCACTGCCTGGGGTGGTCTTTGTTCCTGATGTGGGGGTGGTTGATTTATCATCACCGCTACCACTGCCTGGGGTGGTCTTTGTTCCTGATCCGGGGGTGGTTGATTTATCGTCACCGCTACCGCTGCCTGGGGTGGTCTTTGTTCCTGATCCGGGGGTGGTTGATCCATCATCACCGCTACCGCTGCCTGGGGTAGTCTTTGTTCCTGACGCGGGTGTAGTTTTGGAACCCGATCCAGTGCTTCCGCTATCGTCACCGCCGCCGCTACCCTTAGTGGTGGTCTTTACAGAATAACCGGATGTTGGCTTGGAGCTCGACTTTGTAGTAGACTTGGAGGTAGACTTTGTAGAACCGGTCTTGGATCCAGTAGGCTTGGAGGAGCTAGGGGTGGATTTGGTAGAACCGGCCTCAACATTGGATCCAGTACTAGATCCATTATTGCCTCTAGAAGTAGTACGTATTTCAGGACCATCATCGCCGTCGCTGCTGCCTGAAGTGGTGGTCTTGGTAACGTAGCCGGAACTAGGCTTGGAGGAGCTAGATTTAGGGGTGGATTTGGTAGAACCGGAATTAGTCTTGGATCTAGTATTGGATCCGGTGGGGGTTCTAGTGGTAGAGCTACTATCGTCGTCATCACCACTATCGCCAGTGCCCGGGGTGTCCGTATTACTTGTTCCGGGACCGGTGCTGGTTTTGCTGGATGATTTAGAGCCAGTATTGCTGCTATCGCTACCGGTGTGTTTTGTCGTGCTCTTAGTTCCAGGTGTGGTGGCTGTTCCATATCTGGGGGTGGTTTTAGTAGTTGATTTCGTATCGTCATCACCACCGTCGCTACCGGTCTTGGTCGAAGTCTTCGTGCTAGACTTGGAGGTATTGTTAGGTCCGGGGGTGCTACTCTCTCCGCCATCGCCTCCTTCTTCTTCGGATCCGCCCCTCGCGGTGGTAGTAGGATTCGTTCCAGATCTAGTAGTGCTGGGTTTGGTGGACGAGTTTCCAGTTGTGGGGCCAGTTTTAATGCTTCCGCTGTTGCAATATGTCCTCGTGACTGGTGTTTTAGTCGTCAAAGTAACTTTGGAGCATGCGCTGCCATATTCGCACACAGTGGTAACCAAAGAGAGTGTCTCGATTTTGGTGTCAGTCTTGCAGCTCCCGCCGCCAGGAGGTTTCTCGGTCATGCTACCGCAGATGGTCCCAGTTCCAGTGTAGGTGTGGACAACAGTGACCAGCTGTGTGATGGCTGCTGGTTTACAGTCATCTTTCTGAGCTGCGGCACCTTGCAGACCGGAGGCACTGTGAATTCCACATGTTAGCCCTCGACGTCTAAAATTGAATTCATATATGCAGATTCCATGCATATTTTATGGGGCTTATATTTTCACATACCCGGCCAGCATAAGGGCGAGAAGCCGTGCATTTGGCTTCATCTTGGGCTAATCCGTTTTCCACGTGGCCGTGATTCGATCCAAAGCTGTATAGCTAGTAATGCAATGAATGAATTTGAAGTTCGTTCTTGTAAATGAATGTTATGAGTGTATAGTACTTCCGGAAAAGCACTTCCACAAATTCACCAATAGCAATAACGAGTGACTATTGGGAGAGTATCACAGTGTCACCTGCGATATAAAAGAACGGGACGATATCAAGCCAGAAGGCAGGATATCAAACAACAAGGAACGACAGGCCGACGATGGTCGGGAAAGTTGGTAAAGCATTTCTTCAGGCTCTAGGCATCCTTTTATAGAGCCTTTCCCACCGAATTCCCCTCTACTGATCGAGTTTAGAAGCCGGGTCGAGGGGTTTGGTCTGGACTTGAGAGACTAGGCGGGTGAGTAGGTTATCAGGTTAGTATATTTCTTTTCCCACCCTGATATGCTGCAATCCCATCTGAAACTGGCGAAAAGACAATAAAGCGCGTTGTTGAGTTGACATTGTGGTATCTTAAGAGTTGCCAAGACCCACCTTTTGCGTCTGTCCAACCGACGCTAAGCACGGACCCCGGCTGCACTACCCTTTTCGCTCCAGCTTTGACCTAAAGGGTCTTCTCCTGCCCAAAGAACAGATTATCGACCTTCGACCATCCAGGCCTCCGGGTGGTATGTCTCCAACATCCTTTCATTTACCAATAACTCATGAGGCGCAATGCATTCATGCTCGCTTCTCGAACAAAGTTTTTGGCGAGACAAGGGTCCCGAGCCCGATCTTAACTGCCGCTGGATATACACCCAGGTGCAGGTATATATCAGCTCCTAAACGCTTAAGCTTAAGAGACCGAATAGGGACTTAGAAAGGCTGTCACGCATCGGGTATTTATAGTCGTCTCCGGCTATGTCTAAACGTTGCGATCCTATAGGCAGTAGCAACTTAGAGCACACCATGACATGTCATGTAACGAAGAATTAGTAGCAACCCCCACCAGTTGATCTTCCGCCTGATCAAGGTTCAAATCGACAGCGCTATACTTTATTTCGGCTGCCACTTACCTAACTGGCTTACTAAACCGATCCTGATCTAGAATATCTGCTCATAAGCTTCTGATGTTTGCATTGCATGACTTTTAGGGCACTCTCTGGACGCATGTCTTCCGCACGCATGAAACATTGAAACATTTCTCTTGGGTGGCTCGGCCCATACTACTTCTTTCGCAATCTGGTATTGAACATAGTAAGTCCTTTCCCAACCAATGCACCGCCGCGGATCCTTTCGAAAATCGCTTGCTCAACCCACCGGCGTGTATCTCTCTCCGAGGTTCATCCATAGCGCGAGCTGAATGTTACAAAATCCAAGCAATAGACTTGACCCCAAGAAGATCCTAATGCTCTGGGTTGGAAAAGTAGGGTTTGGGGAGTTCCGGTTTTCTTCCACCGGTTTTCTTATCGAGGGTCTCCCAAATCAGTTAGATCGGTCATGCGCCTAGAAGCCCAGAGTTCACCATCTCTGTATATTGGCAATGCTTCTTCTCCCTTAGCTTGATACATATATACCAGAGGAGCACATACAATACTTTTCACTTGATAGTACGCGTATGTGCGTACGTACGCATCACATAAATAAAAAAAAACGGCGCCAGCTTACCCGGAATCCGGGAGCCATTCATGTCATGAGTCAATCAATGTATATAAATGCACATGTTGGATTTCGGGCGCCCTATGCGTTGCCCTCAAACGTTATCCAGTCTTGGCTGGCCACCAGCAGCGAATAGAGGGGCAAACCTCCAGCTTAATCAAACCCCTCTGCGCTGGACTGACGTTGCCTCGTACATCCTACAAACCACAAGATAACAATGCGAAAAGCATACCGTGTCATCTCCGAACAAGATACCCCGTGAAAGTATGTAAACAGCCCGTCTATATTAGTGTATAGAAAGTAATAAGCATACTCGCTACGAACCTACCGCTTCCTTACACTATCAACTTCGAGGCTTTTGGTCAACCAGCACACCTGAAAGCTGTGGCGTCAACATTTAGCTCGCGAGTCCGAACCAATCCGTTAACCGACAACCGCAGTTCGTACCTTTCGTCAATATAAACCGCAAAAAAAAATGCCACAAGGCAAGGAATATAATCCTTTTCTTTTTCGTAAACTCTAAACGGGATATTCCGGCGCTAGCAGGATGCACTAACCCCGTCTTTTTTTTTTTCTGTCTAGTCGACTTGGACTTTTATGCAATCCTCGGTGTCTCGACTTCTGCCACGCAGGATGAGATCCGCAAGGCTTATAAAATACAGTCCCTGAAGACACATCCTGACAGAGTCCCCGTGAACGATCCTACCCGTCCTGAACGAACCAAGAAGTTCCAAGAAGGTACATAAACGCCACATCTTGTGCTTAATTTAACCTCTAAAATCTTATCAACCACACATATTATTTGCAGAGCTAATATAGATACCTTTCTTGACCCATAATAATGAACAGTTCAAGAAGCATACTATACCCTCTCCGATTCAGTACGTCGTCGCGACTATGATGCGAGTAGGGCGTACAATCCCCCCCGTGGCTCCCAGTCATGGCAGGATAGCCAGTTTGGCGACATCTTCGAAGAAATGATGAGAGACGAAGGATTGCAGGATGCAGACGACCCGGACGCACGAAAAAAGGCCACAGGCCGATTCTATGGAATCATGGGGGGCGTGAGCGGTGCCGCTTTGGGGTTTATCGTCGCGAACTTTCCAGGAATGCTCGGTACGTTTCCAATTAGGATCTATATCATTTTATATTCTATTGCATAACCGAGACTGATATAATTCCCAACTTCTTATTTAAACCTTTACAGCGGGTGCCGTTGCAGGAAATCGCCTTGGGGCAGTCCGAGATGCCAAGGGGAAATCCGTATACGAAGTCTTTCAAGAGTTACCACAGAACGAGAAAGCCAAGGCGAGTTTCCCTAGCTATCTTTAGCTACTGTCACCGTTGCTTGCATATGTATATGCATACTTAAGTATATACCTAGGTACTAATCCGACCACCTCGTCTAGCTCTTATCCGACCTTGCTATGAAAGTTCTCGCCCAGGTGGTAACGGTCTAGGCTTTCAGGCTTATAAGAACACGGGTACCTGGGTACTTGTTGTCTCGTCGGGTCCTTCTTCTTCTTATTCTTCTTTTTGCCTTTCAAGGCGTTCGGGATACAATTTTTCGGCCTACCCACCCATGGGAGAACATCCAAATCCTAAGTTAGGTTACACACCTCAAGCCACCGTTAAAACTTTCCAATATATAAGCTGTCCTAGGATCCTACGCATGCAACTATTTGGAGAGCAATAACAGCTCCCTTCGTAGCCACACAGAGCAAGTTAATCGAATAATAATTATCATTTCAGTAGCTAGCCTTTCGCTAAGAAAAAAGAATGTCTATATGACATGCCAAAAGCCTCGTAAAACAAAAAGACGGCTGAATGCAAGTAAGCTATGCGTAATAAACAATGTCGCCATAGTATGAACGAAAAAAATGCCTCCCGCCAAAAAAAATAATAATATGGAGGTTCATACAGAATAAAGGTTAAAGGCTAAGAGATTAAAATTTTGATTTTGAAGTTCGGAGTGAGGCAGCAGCAACTATATACGCAAATTTCACGAAAGTCAGCACATGCCCCATAAAATCCTCACACCAGCAGGATAGAGTTACTTACTTCAGTCTCCCTTACGATTCCAGTATTTCGTCCACCCTCTCATTCGTGGTGATGGCGCCCGTTGATTTACGGTCCCCCGCTTCGCTCCAAACCAGGATTCGAGCTCTGGTTCCTTCTCCTTGACCGGATCACCCTCAGGCACCCACCTTTCCACAAATATCCCCAAATTCAAAACATCAATCAGTTGTTGCAAATGCCCAACATGCTTTTCAATCTCACTCCCATCCGTCCACTTCTCACCCTTCGGGAACTTGCTCTTCGGATGTCCCAAATTCTCGGGTGGTTTGTTGGGATCGTATCGATGTGGAGTACCATTTCCGTAGAACCATACCTTCTCGTCCCTGTAATCTCTCCAGGCGGTGAGGATGTTGTAGAAAAACGCAGAGTAGAACAAAGTTCTATCGGCTTTCACACGCTCCAGAAGATTATGCCCAAGTGGGATGCCTGGCATGAACGGGAGGTAGCGTTCAAGCTCTTCGCCCAAAATGATTTTGCGAGGATCCTTAACACTCATCGCCGGCTTCCAAAAATAATTCTCCCCAAGTTCATTTTGATCTTTTATTTCTGTAAATTGCGCCAAATCTGGACTGATCAAACACTGGTCGAAGATAGCCCCAAGCAACGCCGGGTCCCGACCGAGATGGTAAGGATGCAATTCGTGGCAAAAGAGAGAATAATTTGCCATAGAACTTTCCGGCGAGTCTTTTGGTAGTGATGATGGAGACTCGTTGATGTTGATGGTGATTCCTTTGAACATATCTCTACCAAAAGGCACCGGGAATTTATTTTCATCAACCTTTCGATAGTCGGAAAGATCGAACTTCAGGGTCGGGTCGTAGGCCTCAGGAATCCGACTCGCCCGTTTCTCCCTTTCTTCATCTGTGAGCTCTGTCCATTCTTTGTCGACCCACTCGTGCCTGTCATCAGAACTCATTTTCATTGTGAGACTAAACGCGCGAACTAACAGGGCTTCTCTCTCCTTCGCCACCAAGAAATACATCCAGTCAGTGAAAAAGATTTGCCCTAGATTCACGAATGACAGATAGAGATGCTGTTGCACTATCAAAGCCTGATGGTAAGTCTTGATGATAGCGATCTCTTCCCACCGCGCCGCAGATGGGTAGTTCTTCTGAAAGTCATCCGGAAGCCGCCAGTGTTTTGGGTTAGGTTTGAAATGAAAATCCCTCCCTTCAGTACCCCCTCCTACATATTCATAGCCAGGGAAAAGGAGGTTTTTGTCATGGTAGGCGGACCGAGGTCTGTGGTAATACTCGCCCGTCCGCAGTTGGATTTCCCTGGTCATTGTATAGGGGCTCAAAGGAGCACTCTTGGGGCGAAAGGGGACCGGTTGGTTCTTCTCAGGGTGCTTTGGGGGAATCGCTTCTTCGTTCGGATAGGCTCCATAAGGTTCTGGCATCGGAATTCCCATCAGATAGAATGGGGTTTCTATAATTTTTGGCGTTTTTCCCTCGGAATATAGAAGAGTTGCTCCTGTTAGATTTAGATCCAACAAGAGCCTTTCTGACAGCCTCAAGTGCAGATCCATCTGCTTTGTTTCCTCCATTCTTATACTCTGTACAAGTTCCTGGAATTTTTCATGGATATTGCGGGTATCCACTTTATCATGAAGTAAGCCGAGTTGTAGGGCTGGGTGAACCAACAGGCCTAGTCTTTTTAGTGTAGCATAGGCGGTATTGGTGATCGATGTTGGTTCAATCACCCGCTGGCTCTCTTCCAGCTTTTTGGCGACCTGGGCTTTGAACTGTTCTTGAATTCGTCTCCTTGCCTCTGCCTTCAAGGCCGCCACTGCCTCTGGAGTCTGAAATGATGGTTCTTTCGCTATTTCAGCCTCAGAAACGCTCTTGGTTTCCTGTTGCTCGACCTCATTCTCCTTCTCAGGGCGAAACGGGCGGCCATGAACCGTTGACGGACGTGGCATGAACTCCCAAAGTTTGTTGTTCTGCTGTTCCGATTTAGCGCTTCTCGTTGGAGTCCTATCTCTATCATCCTGAGATCTGTCTGGGTGTGGATGTTGAGCGTCCATTTCAACCCGGTGTGAAAGAATGGAAGGTGTGAACCGAGTATCAGCCTCCTGTCGCTGCTTTGGCGGGAATGCAAACGAAGAGTTATCAGCGTGCTGGATCTTCTTAGTAAAATTAGAATAGTTTTCCGGTCTATACAGCTGGCGAATTCCCCCTTCGGTATCTGATCGAGCCTTGCCGCGGCTAGATAAAAATGGGTTCTCCATTTCTGGCGTGTTGACGAAGGCCTCCCTTTCGTGCAGGTAACTGTGAACGCTAGAACGATCGTCAAAATCAGACTGAGCGTCCCAACCCACTGTACCATATTGAGAACCATAGCCAGAAGTGTCGGGGTAGAGTTGTCCCGTTGGCCCTATCCATTGTTCTCTCTGCAAGGGATCGCCCTGTCTTCTCTCTCCCATATACGGCTGGTATTCTCGCGGAATTTGTTGTTGAAAAGCATAGCCTTGTTGGTAGGCATCGAGAGGGCCTTCGGGAGAAAACATAGGGAAGCTTTGGGAGCTAACTTGCCCTATTGGTGTCTGATCTGGCTGTGATGGATCCACGGTGCGTGGACCCTGACGAAAAAACGCCTGGTCGAACGTCTCGGGCTCCGATCCCCGGGTTTGAGGTCGGTAGTTTAGTTGATAAGGGTAGGACGGAGTGTAAAGGTTTGGATCCTGCACCAGAGGCATAGGCGAAGTCGACTGGCGAGGAGCGAAGAAAGGCGTCGGAGAGTACCGTGTGCCCTCTGGAACCGGTATCTGATCCACAGGATACGCCACCCCGAGGTCCGGTGGCAGAGGCCGCCATGGTATAGGACTTGCAATGTGAAGATTTGGTGTGGCCTTGCTGAGTTCTTCTTCTTCCTCGCGAGGAGCTCCAGGATAGTTATTTCGTGTCGCCATCTCGTTCGATAGCTCAAAGCTCGAAGGCTGAGGTCGAGGTTCGAGGTTGAATAATTACTGGAGAGTCAGCAGAAGGAGCGAATTGGCAATTTTCAAAGGCTGGTGAGTCTCAGAAAGGTGGAGAGAAGACTGAGGACTTGGATGGAATCTTGGACTGGCGGCATGTTGCGAGATGGTTGATGGAGGGATGAAGAGGGATGAGAGTGTAAGAAAGACGTTCAGAAACGGCTTTGTAGCAACTGTTGTGGCATTTTGAACCTCACTTGTGTTGCACCAGGCCCACGCCGAGGACATCCTAGGCCTCCAGCTTATATAGGTCCATAGGGCCTTACGGTTCATATAGATTTATGGAAGTTTCAATTGGAATATATAAATGCATATGCAATTTCAATTCTCAGAATCCTATATACATCCTTCATATTTATATATTTACAGATAAGTGCTAAACAAACGTTTGGACAAATATCAATTTCTGATGTGAACACCGAAAGCAGGCCTTTGGGGAAGCGGGGAGCCTCCATGGATCCGATCCAGAGATATTATAGCACCTGCTCCCTGGAGCATACTCATCTCTTACAAGCATTGAGAGTAGTAGGCGTTTCCAACCTGGCAAGTAGAGCCAGATTGGCAGCAGGTAGGTCCGGTCCAGCCAATACCACCGCATTGTCCCCATTTAGCAGAGCAGCTGCCGCCACTGCTGCCTCCAGCGCTGGTGGTGGTGGTTCTTGTGGTTGTAGGTTGCGATCCACCAGGGGTAGTAGTTGTCTGGCTGCTGCCACCGGATCCAACAGTCATAGTAGCAGAACCGCTGCTGAAGTATCCCTCGGTAGCCAAGATCATGTAGTCGAAGCTTGTTCCGAGTGT
This sequence comes from Arthrobotrys musiformis, assembly GCA_036971715.1. Classification (NCBI taxonomy): domain Eukaryota; kingdom Fungi; phylum Ascomycota; class Orbiliomycetes; order Orbiliales; family Orbiliaceae; genus Arthrobotrys; species Arthrobotrys musiformis. Next base: position 1,047,254 of record JAVHJL010000001.1, on the reverse strand, counting down.
CAAACCAGCACGGGCCCAGGCATCGAAGTGAGCTCCAACATCAACGGATCCAGAGCTTCGCTTGTCCCTTCGCACAGACCAGAATTGCTGGAAGGTCGAGGTTCCATCGATGGATGGTTGGTTGGTTCGAGTGCTGACCAAGATGTCGTAAGTGCTGCCATCAACAGTGATGGTTCCCTTGTTGGTAGCACCCGAAGATGGGTTGTAGGTACCGAAGCTCTCGACAATGTAGTACTCAATCAATGGGCTCCTAGTCCATCCGTAGATGGCGAGGTAGGAGTTTCCATTTGGATTGTAGTTGCCGGAGTAGTTAACAGTTCTGATATCAGGGAGTGTTAGTAAGCTAATTTTGATATAAATATAACATTCCATTTAAGCATATGCATACCGGCGACCACCTGGCTTCCATCCCTTTCCACCAACAAAGTTTCCACCGGTTTTCCAGACAACGCTGTAGGCGCCACCAGCAAGGTTGGTGTAGGTGACATCAGAGCCACCATCAGTCCACCAGGAGTAGTAGTATCCGTCGTGGGTACCAGTGGAGCTTGGAGTTCCAGCACGAGGGAAAAGGGATCTGTCGTAAGGAGTAAATCCCGGGGCGGCTAAGGCGCCAATAATTGCAGAGCTAGCTGCGAGAAGGGTAGAGAAAGAGACCATTTTGACCGATCTATTGATGGATATACTGATACCAACCAATATAGATACTCTTTTGAGGTCGTGATGACTTGCTGAAAGAAAAGCTCTCGAAGACGCCAGCTGGTGTCCCTTTTATACATCTTTAGATCCCGGTTCTTCGCTCTGATCTTGAACTTTCAGATACAATCATGATCAGATTGGCAACCCCGGTTCTTCCCCATGCACGGAACGAAGATTGAGCTATAGCTAGTCAACTGATAAAATGTTCCATTTCTCGGGATATCGTTATTTGCATTCCGAAGTATTGTGACGAGTTGAGGTGGTTAGTTTTCGACGACATGCCATGGTACAAGCACTTTTCGTTCCTTTGGGCCAGAATGGGTAATTTGGATAAATGCATAAAAGGCAGTCGCTATAATAATAGGACATGGCCGTGTTAGTCTTCAGTACCGGTGTATTTTGCCAAGTCGAAAATCTGCCTTCTCGCAATGATAAAAGTCTAGAGCGGCTTGTTGTATAGAGTTCGACGGTACGATAGCCGTTTTTCCTGATTAACGTGACGAGCATGGTCAGGGGTCCTGCTCCAGGTCTTAGCCCGCCAACTGAAGCTTCCCATTCGACAGGCTTATGCCGTGAATGTTCCAGGGTGCTTAGTAGTGGTCTTTAATATGTCGGAAGTTTATTAGGGCTGGTCAAGCAAGTGGGTCGAAAAGCAAATACAGTCGATCTGACTTTCTATTTGTGTGCACTATGTAAGATGGCCAGTGTCACTTCGAAACGGATCTTTGATCAATTAATTAACTGAAGACGTCGGAGTGTGGCCGCGGCTGAAAACCTCACATCGGAACCCGTGAGTTCAGCGCACATACACAGGGGGATATCTAGATCCATAGACCGACAGTTCTACGATATCTACACCTATACTATCAACTTTCTACAACCACCAACACTAAATCTATAGAACTCTAGATAAGTACTACTAAAGACCAAACAGAAGGTCAACGGAACCAAATTTCCAAAATAGACGCCAAGAACTCGTTCAACCCGCCCCAAATCAGCAAACCGAAAAGAAGGTCAAATCTTCGGGACCAGCGGGGTATTTGCCGTACCCCAGGCTTCATCATCCCATGTTTGGATCTTTTATAATGGAAACGAAAAAGGGCCGTATTTAGCCAAATATTCAAAATGTTCAGGATATCTAGTTGGATAAAAAGCCATCTGAGTCTGGGCAAGTCTTGGCGGCCTCCTGCGAACTACCAAGCGGCTAAAACGGAAGTATCAGACGAGCTAGCTCTACTCCATTCTGTGTATCGAAATATGGCTGTATGGGTATATGATATATTGTCCAGTTGATCAATTAATCTACAGGCTGCATTTCTGGGCCAAAGATCATGCACAACATGGTGTCACACGTGTAAATCAGCCGGTTAACGATACCTAGCGAGCTATTCGCACCCTTTAGCTCTATGTGCCCACGAGTTGGTTTAGATATTAAATTTAATATTGTGCGGAGATCATTTTAGATAGAACGCTCCCCACAGTGCACTTTACTATTAATATTACGCATCTTGTCGGTTCGAAGCTTCTCCAAAGAAAGAGGTTCCCCACACAACCTGGTTTAGGCTAAAATCACAAGAGCGAAAGCTCAAACGATTATATCTTGACTTTTATAATCCCGTCGGACGAGCCGGAAGGATGATGATACTTCGTTAATAGCCTCTATTAACCTCGGAGTAACAGAGATACCATAAGCGTCATCAAGAAAAGGCTTTTGACCGAACTCGTAACTCGAGATGATGCACAGCTAGCTAGCTCGTAAATCATTTCCATGTTTCTCGTGATGCAAGTTTGCGCCTCCTATGACCTTTGCGAAGCCGCAAGACGGGTATGACAGCTTCCTTTCCCGGGATTTCTTTTCAAATAAAACACCTTGATACGGGGATATCGATGCTTATTGTTTGGGCATCAATCCTAGACCAATATCATAGACCGACCACCAAATATCAATCCAACAACCAATGAAGATTTTACGAAAAACAACATTCTGCACATTTGATAGACTGAATGCCTTCTAGAACTCCCAAAAGGTTCGTGCAGCAAGCATATATGCATATTGACCTTTCGAAACTTCCGGTATGAACCCACCTGGGAAACTGTATATATCCCAGTAAACCTGACAGCCTCGGGCCCACTGCGATTGCATAATTTTAAACACGAAGCGAGCATAAGTCCATAGATTTTGTCAGTATTGGGCACTAACACTCCAAAAATACCTTTACCACGATAACAAAACCGTAGAGAAACTGCTCAACTGACCATTGCAAGGGTTTCTTGCGTCTTTTGAATGCAAAACAAAAAAAAAAACATTTAAATCGATCTAGTACTATAAACCATACCAGGCCCCGGATCAGTTCACCTAGCAAAATACCCATATATCAACTTCTTACCCGTCGGCAGCCGCCTATATACCCCAGCCAAATATATTTTTCTATTTAAACACCCTCGCGATCGGTAGACGTGCGTACATACATACAGACGTACAGACACATGCATGCAGATACATCCGCCGTCGAGCCCATCATCCCATTTAGCCGGAATAACATCAACGCCTCAGTCGCACTGCACCTACCGACCCAACAGTCGGGAACTTTCCTTCTCCCTTCTCTCCAACGGTTCAAAAGATGTGGCAGATTCGAGTATAGCCAGACATATCGAAAGATCTATGTGAAACATAACGTCAGCAAAGTCGGGAGCTACGATCCGAGTCAAAGACTTCATGTTTCCCGCCTTCCCATACATGAGGCTTGGCAGCTGGGGACTGTGTGGCGGAAAGTGCATTACGGCTGTGTACGAAGACGTGAACATGATATGAGTATCTTGGTAATCCTTGATTCCGTATGACCATCAATGTAACATATATACGCTAAGCCTTGATTATCACTGATGGATTCAAATTTCATCGGGTTTAAGTCTACTCCTAAATTACATCCCTAGAAACTACAAGTATAGATAGCTCTTGTATCGTATCCAATACCCCGATCAAGGGTACCGTACCAGCAGCTATTGAGCACTCACAATTGTATCTATACTACCACGATCAATATCATACTAATGAATATCAAATCAGCTGAACAATATTAAGTAGTCGAAATCGACCACTAGTTCCGCAGTGGGTACTGGCTTGAGATCTTATGCAATCGATACCGCATGCAATGCAACTGCTGCACCCAGCCTACTTGCGCATGCACCTGTCCAGAACGCTTCAACCTCCAAACCCTGCCAGGTCTGTGTAACCGAAACATCAACACACAAAATACTACAAGAGTGTTGACTCCCGTGCTGCTGGTTGATCTAGATGTTCAAACCGAGTGGCTTTGGCAGCAGTGGATGGGTGTACGGCTAGAGTAGGTCACTGGGCTCCTTGATGAATCCAGTCGCTCAACTTGCTCGCTACTTCCTGGACTTCCTTAAACTCAACGTTTATGCGTACGCAGCTTTCTCTTTTTTTTTTTTTTTTTTTTTTTTTTTTCCAAAGTTTCTTTTTTTCAATTTTTTTTTTTAGGAACAAAACTTATGTTTTCCTCCTCTTTCGAATTGTAACTATTATATCAGCTATGTCGTTGCATCGTTGATTGCTTCGATCGATCGAGCGTAAAACTAAAAACCATCAGAGCATTTATTTATAATGATAAAGAAATAAACAAAACAAAAACAAAAGCAAAAGAAGAATAATACGTTTCAAGAGCGCTACGCCGATGTACTCTTCACATTCTCGCTTGCATCAGGCGACCTCGACTCTCGCTCCCATTCAAACTCATCATCAGCAGACACTGATCCCATACGACGATGAGGAGAGGGGGGCATGGCCGCCTTGCAATTCATTTTCAAAACTTCGTCGTGCTCCGCGAACTTGGGCTCCCCGTTCCCCATCATAACCGCTGTCCTCTTCTTGCAATATTGAACCACGTTGGGGATACCAAAGACGTGGTCAGGATCCCAACACAGGGCTGCATTGACGCTCTTATTGTCATCGGCAGTAACAAGTTCTTGTAGATGAGCCATCCCATACCAGAGTGAATCAAAGTTACCTTTTCCAAATGGGTGGAAATTCAGCCGCTTTGCCGGAACACCGATGTCAGTGAATCCGTTGCTGGCAAGGCCCCGGTTCTCGTTCAAGCAAAGATAGTGTGGAAGATTGTACTGAAATTCCGGAGCCGTGCGGGGGTCGCGGCTACCATCGAGAGGCGGGAGCGGCACTTTCTCATCATGAAGGTAGGGATCGGAGTACTGAACTTGATTGACCCCGGTCTGGTGCACAGTGACGAAGAAAGTTGCCTTGGGGGCTTTATCGGAGTCATCCAGCTTTTGTTCAACACAGCGGAAAAGCAGACGCTTCTCATCCGGCTGGCTCAGGTAGATGTTGAACTTGGATTTTTCGGTATTATCAGTGCCCAACATAATTTCAATCCTAGGCCAGTCCTTCATTGGGAGCTCCTCAAAAGGCTTTGACCCCAAATGCTTCGCATACTTGAATAAAAATCGCTGGCAAAAGTAACACCTCTCCCAATAAGGCGTCATATCTGCCGAGTCCGCTAAGATTGTAGGGAAAGTAATGATATGGTCACCGTGCTTCGGTGGAAGGGTAGCCTTCAACATTCGGAGGAATTCGACGGAGAAAGGGAGCCTTAGAACGCCCACTGTAGTACAGAGAACGTTCACAAAATTGGTGCTATCCAGTTCCGATGGCGAAAAAGTCATTCTGTTGAGTGGGATAAACGGCCCGATTGGCCAAAGAAGCCTTCTATCTCGGACAGACAGCTTGACAATTGGGGGTGGTGACGGCGAGCGCGGTTGATATCGTGCTGCTTGGGTGATTGTAGGCCTCTTCGAACTTCGTCCATAATCATGGAGGCTTTGGTTGCTACGGTTTCGGATATGGCCTCGGCCAAATTCCGGTCCAAGATTCCCATATGAATAACTCCCGCTGCCAGTTTGTCCAGTACCATATCGATTGAATGGCACCCCGCCATAAACATTCTGATTTCCAACATTGCTAACATACTTATTGCTGTGGTGTGGAGTAGGCGGCGCAGTGTGGCTAGCTGCCCTTTGGAATCGCGGTGGTTTTGGCTGCGTCTGTGGTTGATGGAAGGGGAAATTACCACCGGGATATTGTTGCATACGGGGCTGGGAATAGATTTGAGGTCCAGCATATCCAACATTATTTTCGGGGCCCCGCCTACCGGAGCTTGGGAAGTTTTGGTGAAATCCGTGCGATTGATGCTGCTGGTGGGGTTGATAGATTTGCTGGTTTTGCTGGTAGGCCTGGTGGGATTGCAAGCTTTGCTGGTGGCTTTGATTTTGGGGCCTAATAGTTGAATATTGAGGGGTTTGATTGTATGTAGCTTGGTTCTGACCAATCTGATGAGATAGAGCTGCAGAATTTTGCATTGGGTATCCTTTTTGTATTGGCTGGACAGGATTGGGAGGATAGAATGGTCTATTCTCGGCCTTGAATGTTGCCCTGTCAGGTTGATTGGGATAAGTGTTGACTCCGCCTCGAATGCTTGAATTTGAGGCCGAGGTAGAAGAGGTCTCAAACTTCCCCCGTTGCAGGGGGATCGGAGGGGTACTAGGTGGAGGCTTTTCTGCCATCCTGAATTGGCTGAAAGTGGATGAAACCTCTGAGAGCTGTCTATTTAGATTCGCCCGTAGATATGCTGGTCCAGCAGGATTGGTGCTGGTGATGCTGGTGGTGATTGTAGCTGGTGGTGATGGTTTTGGAGCTGGTGTGATGTTCTCTTGTTGAGAAGCATTTTGCTGGAGAGGGACCGTTGTTGAAGTGCTCAGGCCCCGCCGTCTTCGACATGACGTTGCTGAGGCTCCTGGGGTTAAGCGGTGAGGTATGGGTCTTTCCTCTGGCACAGGCTTGGTTTTGGAGCTCTTATTCCCTTGTGCAGTAGCCTCAGGTGCATTTTGCTTCCCTTGTGAACTTGATGAATGTTAATAACTGAGGCGCGTACTAGAAGTAACCAGATGACATGATACTCACTTGAAGTTGCTTGAGTCACTCCTCGTCATCTTATTCGAGTTGACAGAGCTACTTTTGCTATGCTTAGCCTTCCTTCCCTTCTTTCCCGAGCTGGTAGAGTTCTTAGCAGTTCCCGCTCGTTCTCCTCCCTTTTGAACTTTCGTGTCAAGAGATCCGGGTTCAACAGTTGACATGTTCTGAGTCTGCTTAGGCTGCGTCGTCTGGGATTTGTTATTTGCCTGTTCTCGAGCAGCAGCTTTCGTCACCTGCGGCTCCCTCTGTCTACCGTTGTCATTCTTAGGGACCTTTTGGTGAGAGGGTCCTGAAGGCCTTGGGCTTTCCGAAGGATCTGATCTGTTCTTATCAGTAGCCGACATCGTAGGTGCCTCTGAGCTCTTCGATCCTAGCTTAGTATCTATGACAGCATCGAGAACCCGGGAGACCTTTTCTGCCTCTCGTTCTAGAGCAACACTTGGTGCTGCCGCCGGCGATGGTGTTCTTGCATTCGTTTCCTTTGAAGGGAGAGTATTCTGGCTGGACGCCTGGGGGATAGAAGGAGAGGAGGTTTCCTGAGGACCGTCTGGGAAGATAGGAGTATTCTTGAGGATGGAATCGCACGAATCGTCGGAGTCTTCCTTAACCGGCGCCGACGTTTGAGATCCAACTGGGACGGGAGCTTCAGCTTGGGGATAAGCCATCTCGGAATCGTTCGCAGCCGACATCCAAGATAGGCCGTACGATTTCACCATGCCCATCGTGGGCTGATTCCGAGGAAGACGCGATGCCGTGCCAGACGCAGGTGGATGGTGGTGATTGATGGACAGGAGCCAAGGAAGAGGAGGAGTGTTTGAAGCTGTGGGATGAAGGACAGCTCTTCAACGAGGATCGTTCTTTGTTGTATTCTGTTGGTTACCGCGGTGCAGCTGAGATCGTCGCCGTGGCACGTCTCAGTTGGTACTGCTGTTGCTAGGGACTGGCAGAGGCGCCGAGATGCCGCCACCAACAGTACTTCCAATAATAGCCTTTCCTCTCGTCTCCTACCCAAGCAAATAACTTATTATAACAAGACTATAGCGACCAGAGGGCCGCCATGAAAACCAGCCCCGCCACCAACCAACCCGAAAGATCGAGACCCAGAGGTTCAGTTTAAACCAGTCGATATTGAGGTCTCGAGAGTTGGGTATGGCATGTACCAGACGTTGGGCCCAGTACACCCAAGCCGCGATACCAGGAACGCCAATATTCCCATTCAATACCAATCCTGGGCACCAGCACGGATCCCCGTAATATCGAACATCTCTTACGTCCCGAAGGACTCCAGGGCTTTAGTCGGCCGCAAGAGTTCTACGAGCCCCTGTTGCAGAACACGCTATGGCTCCAGGTACTCCACCTACTTGCTCCACCAATGCCCCTCTGAGGCTGCAGTCATAAAAACAATGAGGATTTGGTTTCCTCAAATCTGGGCCACTGATACTGCTGGAGCTATCTCGGGCAACTGGTCAGGATACCTGCAACCCAACAATTCCGCCTAGTCGATCCGTCTGTCAATTCAGATACATATCCCACGTGGGACCATGTCGACACCCTCGATGGGTCCTAGCAGGATTGCCGCCCAAGGATGATACCGAACTCGAAAGGAGCCTAGAAAAGGAAGGATCAGTTGATGAAGTCATTTCGTGAAAATCGGCAATGAATACGTTACCTCTTGGATGAATGAGATGCAAAGCAGGGGCAGACATATTTAGATATGAACAAATGGAAAGGTTGAAGGTTACTGGATCCGGGATAATATTTGGATAAGGTTATTTTGATATAACCTTCAGCTCTGCCACACGACCGAAGATCCAGAGTCCCGAGCATTTAGAATTAGAGAGACCCCAGGTCGCCGCATCTAGGAGAAGTGTCCGCCAAGCCTCTCCTATGCACAACCGGCCAATACTTATCACTAAAGCTCTCCAGGTCTTCGCTACAGCCTCAAGTTTGGCATGAAAATACTGGCGGGCCGGGGGGTGCTCAAGCAAAATATTGGAAGGCCCCTCTCCATATTCCCAAGAAATTATTTAGCATAAAGCCGGAAGCAAGCTCTGGAACAAATCCTAACTAAGGAGACATGTGTCGTTGCATTATATTGAGAGTACAAATGGCAATAAGCACTGGCCTTGGATCCAATCGCTCGAAGGAGGAGTCGCTACATCATCTGAATTCGAGACAACGACGAATAGCCTCGAATCAACGACATCGAGGATCTTGTGTTGTCTTGTTGCATATCGTGGATCTTATCCTCTTTCGGACTCCTTCCTAAATGATGCTGAGCTATCAACCCAGTGTTGAGGGCACCTGGAGGCTTCAAGACCTACCCATAGATTCGTCCACTCTTCTTCCTCGGGCTTCTGCTCTTGCTGTGGAAGCCAGCCCCAGATTATAGTAGCACTATGGAAATAAATCAAGTTAGACACCGCCACTTCACGTAGGTTAAGCCTCGCGTGCACAAAATCCATTCAGCTCCATTATCTAACGGAGCTCGCGGAGATATCCAAATCAACAGCCCCGTCCGATCCCGAACTCCAGACCTGTCGGCCACAGCGCCCGCGGTGTGTAATCATACGCCTTATGAACATCACGCCCTATCTCCGCCTTACGCTGCACAGGCGCACCTAATTACAAAAGACTGCGCCTATTCCCCAGGAAACTTCAAAGAACAAAATAAGTTGTCATGACATCATCCTTTTTGTTTCTCGACCCAAAATTCCCCGCGGCGCTGGCGTCCAAAACAAAATCTAATATCTTAAAAAGAAGGCGCCGCAACCCGCCTCCGCATCGGGCTGTGTTGATGAATATCCCCAATTTATTATATATATATATATATATAAAAATTAAAATACGAATATGTTTCTTTTAGGCTCATGCATTCTTGTTCCTCTGGTTGCCGTTATGTTTCTCGATTGATTACGATTAAGCCCGAAAGAATACTCCGATATCTTATTACGTATATATGTAGGCTACATTAATCTGCCCGGTTTGGCCACCTACTTCTCGACCTATCGATAGGCTATGCAGTCGGTAAATGTGGTTTATCTCCGGGCCGGAATAAGAAATACTGTGTACAACATACACAATCGTCGGACCTATAACTCCTAAAACATCCTTCTACCAATAAATACGGAACAACTACTTCCCTACTCGGCACGTGTCACGAGATTGTTTACGTGCTTCTTTGCAAATTTGCATCCTGCAGAGCATATGTATGCAGTGGGTAATATTATATGCATGTGTAGGATGCACGATGTATGTATATATCATATGATCAAGTCGGTAGATAGTAGACTAGTATACAACTTAATCCCGAGAGCCCGGTGAAAGTAACAATAAAAAGCAACTTGAAGGTTCCAATGGCAACAAAGACATACATAGTACTGCTTCCTCATCACGGTAGTTCTCCATGCGCATGAGTTTCGTACCTCGCATGCGGCATACGCCAGACGCCACAAGGCTGTTCACGGCAACGTTGCGTTGCTGGCCAAAAAATACCACACAATTAGAGACAAAAAAAGACACCACGTATTCCTCTCCACATTTTTCGAACTTAAAAAATAATGCAAGTGTGCAAGTACGTACTTAAGTTATAGCCCTAAAAAAAAAAAAAAAAAAAAAAAAAAAAAATAGAGGAACATCTGCAAAATGTAGTTCGATGTGACCATTGCCATTCGTAAGTCCACGGAAGTTTTCCGAGCGGTACTGGACAACTTCTGTAGGATCGACTGTTAGTCCGAGTCCACAGGCGTCTACAGCGATGCATGTGCCCATCTATGGCGAACGGCACATCGACGCCTCGATTATTCAGATTAATCAATTTTTATCAACACGCATATGGTGCTTAGAAAAGTAAAAAAAACTCTAAAAAGTCTGTCCTGCATTTTTTACCGTTCTTGGGCGGTTGCGTATTCACCAATCAACTGGTAGGGCTATACACCCAACAAGAATAGTATCAATGTACCCCGCCGATCAGCCGTGCAAAGACGTCGCTCGCGTTCTGGACTTTAGGTGTTGAGAAAAAGAAAACGACCGTCGCGTCGCGGTGGGGATCTCGATATATCGTTAGCTCGACTGTACATGAATTCAGGTACCGGCGGTCCACCCGTGGCGATGCGGACGGAACGTTAAGAAGAGCTAACTTAGTAGTAGTGTACGTAACGAGTGAAGTCTTTTCAGAACTTCCGATCCCGGTATCCAAACTACGGCCTACTACGTCTACCGCTTTTCCCATAGAGGTTTTCGTCGAACATTATGGAAACCGCCACATATTGCCGTTTACTAGTTTTTTTTCCTCTCTCTTTACCCCTGCATTTTCAAGGCCCGCCTTCGAGACGGTCGCATATCCTTGTGGTTTTGGAGGGAAGGGAAGACAAAATAACGTGATATTCTCTGAAACGGAGCTATTAAGGTCTATTGCATCGACACTTTGGGTTAGTAGACAAGATGTATCGATACTTCATCAATTGAAAAGAAAAACAATAATTTAAGTTTAAGCTTGAAAAAAAAAAACTTCGCCGAAGACCCTAGGGAAAACCTAGAATTTGCATTGTCGGCCCACGATCGTTCGACTCTCGGGCACCAACGGAACTCTTAGTCGCGGTCAACGGTTCGTTAGACGAGTTCTATTCCGTGTCGATCAAGCCACCGGGTCCCTTACTTCCGCAACCCAGCATCTCGGATGAAGGAAAACGTTCCGAGCAAAAATTCATGCACAATGCCGGAACCTGAAATTCGAGGCGATAGGGTATCAAAAACCAGGAGGTGCGCGCACCGGTGCCGGCCGATGTTCAAATATAGAAGATTTGTGAACTTCTATAGTCGCAGCCAAGACAATGAGTTATTATAGAGAGTCCGAGAGCTGACAAAGATATGATACACGGGCCCGTTCGAACCGTGTCATAATTTCTTCAAGATTAGTTAGGATAAGAAGAATTTTTCTCTAACCTATAGACCCTCAATTAGTTGGCTGATATGATAGTACAGGATTCATTCGCCACGTTAATGCCCGCGAGCTAACGCCTCTATAGTCCTATAACGTAGGATCGTTGTTCCAAAGCCACATAGTGCTGTCAAACTCCAGCAAATGCTTTGCATCCTGCATCGCTGGAGGGTAGTTTTCTGGAGTAATCATCCTGCAGGCCACGGACCCCAAGACGCTAAGAATGCATTGATAAACATTTGAACCCGGGGACGTGAAGTTCACAGCAAACGACTCAATCACTGATCGGGTCTCTAAATGGCCGGATCAGTCGAAATGGTTGCCGGATTAGCGGTGGCAATGGCGGTTGTGAATACCTACAGTCGTCGTCGTGCTGGGATCGAAGTTAGACTACGCTAGCTCCTGCTTGAAGCTCGAACTGAAGCATAATCACATAATCCGTGCAAGCTTCTCTAGCGTAAGCGAGAAGGATCTTCCAACAACTGGGGTTATGGCGCAGTGGTAGCGCGTCCGCTTTGCATGCGGAAGGGCAAGGGTTCGATCCCCTTTGACTCCACTTGTCTAATCAGCTCGTCGCAAGGCGAGTTGTCTTTTTGCGTCGGTTTTTTATGCCGTCTCGTAACCGAACGCAATCCTTTTTTGCGCCGCCAGAACGACAGTAGTTAGCAGTTTGCAGTTAGCAGTCAATCAATTAACGGCTCTGATCGAAACATAATAACGGTGGTGGAAGACGCAAGGGATATGAGAAGAGATTGACTTTTTTTTTTGGCACTTTTGACATCTAACGTCTCTACGCTACTCCTTGCGTTGATCGATGGTCTAGATCGACCCATAGGCAATTTGACACTGAAAAGGCGGGTCAACGTTATACAGAGACCCGTTCTCGTCACCCCCATAACTCAATTGGACGATATCTTTGTCTATCTAAGAAAAGAACCATATCAGCAATAATAAGCATTAGGTCCTTAAAACCCCACATCCCAGAATTAAATTACCTTGTTCGGGGTTTCGAGACGAAAACAAGGTGGAGATTTTCCCAGGAATTATTCTCCTGGGAAATCGCGATATCACTGACCTATGTACATATGTTGCAAGTCCTATAAGCATGGATGCTTGTAAATAACAAGTGCCGTTTACCCTGATTGGAGAGGGAAAGGAAAAGAAACTGTCGCTCTCGAATCATCTCGACCGAACCGGTGGATCCGACGAACTTTCGAACACCGAGTGGGGGCCTTGATAAGTGTTCAGGTGTAATACATCTTATAGTCCCCACAACATATAACACGCTAGAAGGGATCTCGAGAGTCGAACGTTGCGGGGATGTTGGAACTAGTTTTAGCAACTTCTATTGGAACAGAAAAATTCCAAAACCCTCTCAATTTGAATTAATTCGTGCTTCACTTATATTACCCACAAGAGGTTGTGATATTAACTATAATGGAATGGCACGGCCTTTTTGACTGAAACTGGTCATTTTTTCTCTTTGCTGGTCCTGATGGGACGTCGGGAAGTGGAGAGAGAGCTTAAGATCCCCATCAACTTTCTTTGATGGAAGGCACCGTCCGAACGCGGGCCTTGCCACGGGTGATACCAGGGCGGTGTAACGAGACCAGACTTGCAGCCGATGATGAACTGCTAGCGAATATGCATATTTTAGTTGTGATATGAATATCATCCTTTCAAAAAAGTTCATTTCACAGCAAAACTACTTTACTTACATACTGAAGGCTCTAACCCCGAAAAATGAGGGGCTAAAAAACTTTAAGAATTGACATGACAATCGTCGTCTCATCGTCATATACCTTCATTCAAAAGTTAAGTTATCTCAAGGACCGGCATAGGGTTGCCATTTCGCATCTGGTTGACCAATTTCGGCTTGTTGACGCTAGTTTGTTGGAGAAATCCAGCGACCATAGCTCTGCAAACTACTTCGCGTATCTTGCTTGGGGGAACAGGCAGGTGAATTGGGGCCCTCCCATAACCCACTGGCTTGGGATTCAAATTTCGTACCTTTTTTTCTGAGAGTGGTATTTGCTTCTTGGAGCCGAAAAACCAAAACGTGCAGAAAGAGAAAACAAAAGGTGGGGCTTCATTTTTTTTCACTCAGGGTGTTATTGAAGCTTGGGGTGCCCATCCCAAGCATCAAGACCTTTTCCTCCCCGGCAGGTTCCCCCTTCGGCGACCTCTCAAGTCTCACTAGTTCCTAAACAAGTAAATATCAGAAACCGCACAAAAAAAAGGTGCACCCGCAAAATGAGCCGAGAGATAAACAAGTAAAAACTTATGCGTCACCCACGAGTTAATAATGCAATCAAGCACGTTGATAATGCGAGAGGGGTGGCGGGTTCGATGAATATCTCGATAGTAGAAAAAATATTTGTAACAAGGTCGACCCCCAAACTTCGGTACCTGACATTCGCCTCGAAAAGCCCTTCTATAGATGTTTTAAGGTTTCAGGCCTGCATGAAGGCAACCGCATTCGAATGCATATTCAAAAGGCGAGAAAATATTTGGTAAAGAAATCGCAAAAGGAACCGTCAGTGGCCAATCCGCATGCGCGCTGCCTCACAATCTGACCATTGAAGAACCGTATCTCAAATCGCGTGCTTGCTCAAAAATGTGTGATTCGGCCCTTGAACCCTCGTCTTAGCTAGCGTCAGCTCATCACCATCATCCCTCTCAGATGGATTCGCACTCCTTCCCAACACCAAGGAACAAGATCCCTAACACAATTGCACAAAAAAGCCTTCCGTTCACACCAAAAGATTTGCATGGGTTTATTTGGAAAGCTTCGCGATTTCCGATTCGCTCTGAGGGTGTTGTGTGGGATTGTTCTGCGCTAAGACCCCCTCCTCGCCAGAAGCGAAAGGCTCAATGTTGAGATGATGAGATATCCGAGGGTCAAGCTAAAGTTGTTTAATTGGATGAGTCGTTTCTTGGTATTGGGGCAAAGGTTGACTCGATCGATCTGCTATCTTAGGATTCTAGGCTCAATCTCAAGGCAAATTCCATCGAGCAGCTGAGGATCAAGGTGTTATTTTTGGAGACAAATGTTGTAATTATTCCATCTAGCTACATAAAAGTTCAAGTTCTCAAATTCGTGTAAGAAATCGGGAAAAAATATGGTAATGGATTTGTCATAGAATACCAAAAGGTAAGAGAAGCGAAATATAATTGCAAAAAAATCATGAATAATGAAGTGAAGAAAAGAAAAGTAGAAAGTTATCAAAATGTTTGAAAATAGGCCATCGCAAATCGCGAGGAAGAATAGAAAGATAAAAAGTAGAGTAAAAAAGAGGCATGCGCTCCTGCACGAGAATCGAATATACAATGTACGAAGTATTCACATGATGAAATGAAGAAGCGAGCCAAAGAAGAAGAGTAAAAGCAGAAAAAATGTGTGAAGATGAAGTTGAAATGTTAAATGTAAATGCAGAACAAACAAAACAAAGATTCAATTTTCCATTCCCAATACTCCAAGATTGGATTGTGTAACGCCAGAAAGCAAATTCTTTGTACTCCGATTTGTAAAAAAGCTAAAGTCAGATACCACCCAGTATAAAAAGGATTTCCCAAGCTAAAGAGGCAAAAATGTTTAAAGGTCTTTGATGAGCCGGTTTCATGTTCAATCGTGATGAGGCATGGTCATGATGTTCGTAAAGGGTACACGATAGGTAAATTTACTCATCGGACCTCTTTCTCTTCTTGCGAGACTTCTTGTCGTCCGAAGACTTGTCCTTGATCTCGCCAGAGGCAGCGGTCATCGAGTCAACAACAATGAATGGTTGAGGTGAATGCATTGACTCGTCTTCCATAAACTGCGAACCGAGGACCGGGACCTCACCCTCGGTCAAGACACCAAGGACGACGGCACCAGTACCGTGGATGCGGCTGTGCTGAGTGAGGTTGTCGCTGCGGGAGAACTTCTTTCCGCATTCGCCGCAGGCAAATGGCTTGTCCTCAGTGTGAAGAGATCGGAAGTGTCGCTTCAAGTGCTCCTGTCGTCGGAATCGACGGGTGCAGAGGTGGCAGACGAAGGTCTTGGAAGGATCCTCGGTCAAGGACTGCTTGCGTCCTCGTCGGATGACGTGTGGGCTGATTGGGTGTCCAACCATGTGGGAGTGGCCATCCGAGCATGGGGAGGATGGCTCAGAGCTGCAAGCGCTGTCGATGGAGCCAAACTTGAAGGATCGCATTCTCTGTTCCTCGGACATCTCCTCTGGGGTGTTCTCCTTCTTGACCTTTTGAAGCTTTCGCTTGAGAATCTTGATTGGGGCAACAGAGCCTTGTCGGGATGAGGATGTGGACATGGGTGGGCTTGGGAGCTGCTCATTCTCGGAGTCGTCATCGAATCGCATGCGCTTGTTAGAGAAGACAGACTCGGAGAAGTTCTGGATGAAGTCATCTTCGGAGTCACCGAGGTCAGAGAGTTCCTCGTTGTAGTCACCGGCCATGTATGGGGTAGTCTTGGAGGCCAATGGGAGGAAGGACTCGACATTGCCACCGAAGAGGAACTGATCATCGTCGCCGCTAAGGGAAACCATTGGTGGGAAGAGAATGTCTGGCTTGATATCAACAGGAGTGGGCGACTGGATGGTGAGTTCGCGTGGATCACAAGTCTCAGACTCGTTGAAGGAATCCTGGGAAGAGCATGGAGAAAGGGCTGGGCATGGGAAATCATTTACAGCAATAGCTGGTGGTGGGCTGGCATTAGACTTCAAGATCGATGGAGCAACAAGGCCGGCTGGTTTAACAATGTTAGATATATATATTTTTATATAAGGGTTCATAGATTTTTAAACTTACGTGGGAAGTAGTCAACTGGAGTACCTGGGAGCTGGATATCAGACAAAGCTACGTGAGTAGCAATGACAGGATCCTCAGAGGACCAGCCGTGGTTGCTAACTGGAGTAGGCATAGCATAGGAAAGAGACGGTGTGCTGACGGCACTGTGTGTCAAAGGAGGAGTAGCAGGGTTGAACAGAAGATCCGTGGTCGCAGACTCGGAGCACATATCGCTGTAGGGCTCCATTAAGGATGGGGAAGCCGAAGGCGTAATGGTAAGAGGAACACCTCGTCCACCTAGAACCAGCTGAGATGGGAAATGAATTGGAGTTGGCGCAAGCAACTGCGGTGAAGCAGAGATGTATGCATTCGGTTGGGCTAAGAAGTGACCGTGGTGACCGTGCTGCTTCTGCTGTCGGCCCTGTGGGTCCGGAGAATAGTAGAGGAAACCAGCGGCCTCCATTGTATCTTATAAATTAAAAGTATAGAGGGTAAAAGTTATAAATGTATAGACGTGGGCGAGGCAAGTAACCTTCCGACGTACGCAACTTGTGCCTAAAAGATCATGAAACACTCCGATCAGTATATGGAACTTAACCATTCAGGCAGGTAGACGTCGAAGCACGACACCAATCCAAACAGGCGCAGCAGGTGTCTACCAGGACCAGACTTAGACTTCATGCGGCCGTTCATACGCATGAAGGGGTCATTGTCCGGCGTGGCCTGCGTTGGCCTGTCGTGGTGTGGGAGATGCAAGGAGCAGGAAAGAGGAAGCACAAGCGAAAGAACTAGAGCATGCGAAGGGTGCCCAAATTTAGGCGTGCATGACGACAAGTCGAGACTAAGTCTCCGCGCGAGTCACCTTAGCATGCACCGCACTTGAAATGATGGGTCCTTAGGTCTTCTCCACCGGCCTCTCCCGCGCCAGACGAGAGACATGGGATTGGCATGGCGGAGAGCATGGCAAGAAATCGCTGGTTGCAAAATGCAATGCCCACGATATCTTGGATTTTTATTTGACCAAATTGGATTGGTTCGTTTTTCAAAATGTCACCCGAGCTATAATTTCTCTCGCTGGTTCTTCCTCTGTTCCTGTCTGTCCTCGGGATTGTATTATATTGGATTGGGTAACCATCGATGCAACAAACTTACCGCTGACGGATATATCACCGACTCTTGATTGGCTTCCAGAGTCGTTTTCGAGTGAAGAAATCAAATGTGTTTGCTTGTCAGTGGACAGTAAACCTTGGTGAGATTAGTTTTAATTGTGGGTAGTATGGTAGTGTAATTCCAGAGCCCTCGCGGTGTAACCGGTCGATTTGTTTTTTCTCAGGTCGGAATGAATGAGTGTGATATTGTCGGAGTCCAAAAATAGTGTAAGGGAAATCCAGACAACTGCGCGCGGTCGTATTAAAATATGTCTAATATCTTTCCATCCAACTTCCTTGAACTTGTGATACGGTCGAATATGGTACACAAGCTCTCCTCTGTTCTTTTTTGTCTTTATTGTACGTTTCCTCCTGAACGTATTTGTTGCTTCGTTTTGTGCTACTTTCCGAATGGAATCTGTTAGACGGGAAGCTAAAACGATTGTGTTCTCGTATAACAAAAGGGCTGATTCTGAATCCCGCGAGCTGACGGAAACCTTGCCGTGGAGAGGATATTAAAACAAAAAAGGATGAAAGAATTATATATATAATGAATACGATTAAACTTGGTAGCGATGATAATAGACTGTGAGGGAATGTGTGTGTCTATCGAAGCTCTTCTTGCTTTTCAATTGGCATATAAGGTATTGGTAGTAGTGGTAGTGGTAGTAGTATTGGATATTGGATATTGGTATGAGAGAGGGAGAGACTGGTTTCCAAGTGTATAATAATAATAAAACGAGAGTGGTGGAAACAGTAGACGACGGGCGATTAGATTATATTAAATATAACATGTGAGAAGAATGAAAAAACAAAGAAGGACCGACGTAGACGCTTCCTTGCCTTTAAAGAATCAAGAGCAGCTGTACGATGAAGGACGGTGTGTAGAGCTGGGAGTGGGAAATATCAGAATCTGGATGGAGATATTGGCCGGTATTTGACTCGACTCGACCGCCGCCAGCGAGACCTGAGCATGGTCTCGCACTCTATCTTGGTAAAGGAACCATGCTTTTTGGCTAAAAGAAGCAAATTCAGGTGCAGACCGGCCAACGACGTCTCTGTCCTCACAGGCTGAGACGTAGTGTATTTCGCAGCTAACAGGATTCTGCTAGTGGTTGACACCCAGGGCGACGCGCCGCTAAGATCACACAATCAGCAGCAACCGAGAAATTCCCCCACGGCATACGAGGGTGAGAAGTTGGATGTGGATGGATGGATGGGGAGAGTGGAAAAAAGCAAAGTGTGCGAATCCAAAGTGAAAATGTCTCTATACCCTTCGACTCCACTCAGGCTCCGGACTAGTGAGAGAGGCGCATCCACTCAATTAAGAGACTTGCAGGAATAAGAAATGAAACTCGAGAGAGGGAAACCACCACTGAAAAAAAGAAAACACGCCCCCACCGGCCCAAGATGCATGCTACCACATCCACCGCGGAGCCATTAGCACTGGACCGACAGGGAATCTTTTCCTTCCCAGTCCAGTCCACCACTCTCTGCGGTGTGATGGTATGGTTGTGTTGCCCTCAGAACCCTGGCCGCAGCCAACCAAGAGGGAATCAGAGGTGTGAAAAGCTTCGGGACCCACAGGTACCCGAACACCCACACTCACTTGTGAGTTAGCACCGTGGGCACATGGACTTGACCATGCTTAGATCAAGGTACAAGTACAGAGTACCACTCGAATCAATTCGCATGCTGCTCACTGCCACCGTCAAAAGCAATACCAGTAGCTGAAAAAAGAAGCAGCCAATTTGAAAGAGGAAGAGCTAAAATTTCTGTCGACGCAAAAAAAACTTGATCCGCATGCCCCGATTTGTCGATACGCATGCTGGCCAGGCTCAGTCACGGACTTGCACGCTCTTCCATTTGTCGAGCAGAGTTTTCAACGCTGGATTTGGTGAATTTGACCGTCTACGCCCTTGACAATTGGTGAAGCCGAGAGAAATAGTGTGTGATTTCCGTCGCAGTCCAGCTCATCCGGCACCACGGCCACAGCCAAAAGTGTTCCATCACCTGAAGGACATGCCGCAGCACTGCTTCTCATGCTTTGTCACTAGGCCAGTCGCAACCTAAACTTATCGGCGAAAGGTAGCAGTACGCACACCGCCTGATGAACACGTTGATTCTGCGGCGTACCCGACCGAAAGACATATATTGCCGAAGGTACCGTCGAGGGCCTACCCGGCGTCACAGAATAAGTCCGTTCCCCATAGGTTGATGGACTATCGTGCATAGACCATGTGCTTCGTCGAGGTGCTTAGGTGCATCTTCTGCCTTGGTTTCAGGCGTAGGCAAAAGTATTCTCTTCTGGGAAAGTCTTGACGAAATGCCGCTACCTCTAGGCGTCTGTGTAGACGTCAAAGCCAAACCACATGTTTTTTCCCACCGGAAGAAAGAGAAAGGAAGAAAAGAAAAAGAGAAAACCTCTTTTTTTCTTTTCGTATTCCATTATCAAACCATGCTTCACTCTCCTGCATAAAGTGGGTATTTGCAAACTTTTCTTCTTTCTTCTCCAGTTTTTGTCCACGGAAAGTATACGTACATGTACATACAGACTTCCCTCCTCTTCCTCCTCCAGAACGAGGACTTTGAATGCGAGCTACTGCAGGAACAGCGATAGAGAAGAAGATACCGTGTTAGAGGTAAAGGTACCTTATCGTGGTGGCTTCAAACTAGTAGCCGAAGGCAATCGAGAAAGAAGGTGTATTTGCTGGGTTAGACCCAATTCAGCGGGTCATTGGTGCTTAACCCTCACGAGCTCACAGGCTTCTTGAAAATCGAGAGGCCGGATCATGCAATTGGAACCGTAGACGCATGTCTTAGAGCGTCGTAGATGGTACTAATCGATAGAATTAGAACCTCCAAAGAAGCTAATATTAATGTTTGCTCCAATCTTTCCTCTTCGTTGAGGTGTACTCGTGATCCCGCAGGTGCTGTGTCTAAAACGCGCGCTTCAGCTCTGCCTGTGGTTGGCTGCCAGAAAACCACAAAAGTCCGAAGATGGTGTTGTGGGCTACCACCGACGCTAGAGGATTAGATAACTGACTGGTCAAGAATTGCCATTGCCGCTCCCGCCTCGTCGGTGGCCGGCATATACTACGCAATCACTTTGACGTCCCGTCTTCTTTGCTTGCCAATAGCTTGTGTCGTAAGTTTCAAAAAATCTGATATAACATCGTGACACACATGTGCGCCGTTCTGCGAATCAACAGGGCGGCGGATGTCAGTGGAATGGGAAACCCCGATTGCCCTCAACCCGTGGGTACATGATTGACAATCTTCATTTCGTTTATTCCTTTCAGGTGATTCGTAAATCCAACTGAAGAGATGTAAGATCGATCACTTCGACAATCAAAGACCCCCGCTCCATGGGCTATGCATCGAATGTTTCGAAGAACAATCCCAGAGAACGATCGACCGCATCGATATACGCCAAGCAGGGTCTAGAGGTTAGATCCTGCTTCGAACCTGCTTCCAACCGGTGCTATACTAAATCCGTAGCCATCTCAGCCGGAAGGATCAGAGCGGATTAAAAATTTGTAAGAAGTTGTACAGCCAGGGTGCATGGCCAGGACAGTCTGACATGATTTGATATTGAGGTCTTGGTTTAGGTTGTGTCATGATGCATGTTAGATACTCAATACGTTGGTTGGTGGACTAGTTGACTGAACTAACAGGTTGGTGAAACCGGTTGTGTTGACTTGAGGTGTAACCAACCGCACACACAACGCACACACAACACACGCGCAACACACGCACGTGAATGCCAAGCCTCAACACACACCGAAAAAAAAATTGGTATACAAAAACTTCTTCCTCGCGAAAATTTTCTTTCTCTTCTTCTTCTTCTTCTTCTCACAACAGGAGACTTTGTCTCCGTGCGGCTTGCCTCGATTATCACATTCCCGTGTTGCCCGTCCATCATACCAATGATGTCTAGAGTCTAAGACGAGCGTCAATCGAAGCATAGAACAAACATATTGCATAAGTGCTGGCTGATCCATAAATCTATATCTCTTCTCTGTTTACATGCCCGGAGGATCGAGGTGGGAACTCCATCATACATACAAAACCCCCCATATGACCCATATATTTGACACTGTCCAAGAAATACAATGCTACCTCGGAATGCTTATTCTATGTGAAACTCAAAATGATTGTCGTGATCGATTGATGATTGTACAATCGCGAGCGGGAGGGAAGGAATACCTTGCTCCCCCCCCACCTCTTTGAAACAGCATAGACATAAGGTTCTCTCGATAGGACATCGCCATATCGGCAGCGTGACCGTATCCTCTCCGAACTGCGACTGTCTTCGGGATGGATTCAGATTGCGTGTACCCGCAGTTTTTTCTTCAAATTATAGTCCGTATTCTTATTAGCCTCTATGCAGAAAACTTGGAAGACTTGTTTTTATAAATGGTCTCATGACAATATAACAATTCTGGCACTGGCTGGAGCTTTTGACATATCGATGCTCCACTTGCAATTAATTAATCTGAACTCTGTCTCAAAGCCATTGCCATGAATTCCACCTACAAGGTCTCTACCAGGCACCTGGGTTAGATATCTTGACTGGGAGCGTCCCAGCCGAAGAATGGTCTACGGATCCGAAGATACCGTCAATATCCGGAGTGTAATCTGATGTTTATATGAAATCTTTGAAACGGACGTCGATTCGGGAGACGAAACAAACAACCAATTGTCCCCGTGGTTGCATATAATTACAACACCACCACCACAACTGCAACCACTACCCCACATAATTAACTATATCGATATAAAGATAGGTTACCTAGTTTTAAAAAAAAAATAATGTAAGAAAGAAAGAAAAGACGTGCGCGTCAGCTCTGTGCCTTTCACAGCATCAAAAATCTTCAAGCCCGGAGCATCATAGTTCTACACCCGGGGCTAAATTCGACACCGGCCGGTCAGGTACAATATCGATAGATGTGCCAGGTACCGACAACTGTTTGTCGACCACACTAGTCAACCAAACCAACCTTAATTTTGTTATCTCGCTCGATATTCCATTCCTGGAAGCCAACCTGAGAAATATCATTAACGGTAGGTCCAGGCACAGTGGTAGAATAGAACGTGATTTCGAATGCTTAAGGTTGCGAGCTTTGTGCAATTGTGGGTATCCTCGCGGCCTCGAGGCCGGCTTCTCTTACGGTATCACAGCATTCAGGTACATACATACATGCTATAAGATGTAATTAAAATACTTTACAGACCCTGTGCATGTTTGAACCTTGCCGATAGATACTATTTCGAACACACTGACGTAGTCAGCACCGATTAGTGCGCTTGTATGCAGTGGAATGCAATTACCTATACCCAGGCCGTAAGCTCACCAAGCGTCATGTTGTGGGAGGGACATGAAACACGACGTTCCCAGAAAGCCGGATAAGAACACAGGAATCGATAATATATCCCAGGATTCAGCAGAGCCCCCCGCAAAGCAAAGCCTGTGTCAATGCCGTGTCCCCAAGCATGAACTTTTCTTTGCTGCTCACGATATATACCATGTCTGACATATTTTGGGGAGGGGTTGTTTGACAGCAGCAGCTAGCTATTTGGGTTTTTCCGGTCGAATGCGATATGCATACGAGATCTTATCATCATGTATCATCCGCAAGGTTTTAGTTAGGCGGGATACATGTACGGCTACTGCGCTGCACAGGATTCCTTGCCGTCGGTGTACTATGTATGCAAGGTCCCCGCTCAAAGAACTAGAAACGCTAACTATCGCTATGGATCTCACCCTGAAACCGAATTTTGTGGATGGTTAACTAAACCCAATCCATCTGCAACTATGATGGCTGCCTCTAGCTCCAAAGTTCTAAGAATTAGACGGCATTGCATAGTATTATAGCCAGCGCGCTTTCCCGAAAGCCCTTCTCGATGCTGACCGATGACCCCACCAATATCATGAAGACGGGATGATGATGTAGGCTTTGCAATATTAGAAAGACTTTTGAAACCGCCTACCCGAGATAGTCCATTGCTTTGATCCAAGTTGGCTTGAACTCGATTAAATTTAGAAATCTTTTAGATCAGCAGCATTCGATCCAACCGCAACTGCAACTGCAACTTCGCTTCTTCAAATTCGTAGGCAGGTACCGGTACATTCCAACGTATCCAACAGCACCGTAGCGGGAACTTTGACATTTTAGTGAAGCAAAGCACGATCGGTGAATCGGTCTTCCAGCACTTGCACTTGCACTGAGACCTACATACAGACATACACGGCATGTCGGCTTTAACCTGGGTCAACACATTCTCAAACGAAGCCTCATGCAGAGAAGGTTGGTGCCTTCTCGACGCCGCTGCGCTGTCAATGGATCGATCGGAGTTGCTTGCCAAATAGGTCTAGGATTTCCACTTTCGACCAGTGCCATGAAATGCCAGTGTCAAAATGCAAAGCCATTCGGCGCCATTGGCTTTAAACGCTTCAGCCGACGCCCATGTGATAAACTTTTTCTCGACCTCACACAGGCGATCATGCCAGGCACTTGCGTGGAATGTGAGTAGTACGTATGCTGCCTTCAGCAGCTGTCGTTTCTTCCTCAGATGTTCTCTTGCATACGGCACAACAGAAACATGCGACGTGCGGTGGTGGCAAACTCAGGGCATCTTGCAGCCTCGATATCCCAATGCAAGACGTATCAAGCGAATTAGGTTTCGTCGGACGAGTCTTCCAGTCGGTGCCTTCCTATCCAAGGCTTTGGCGATATCCACCAACCCTATTCGGTACCTCCCATGGATCCACCCGTTCTAACAAAAATGCAGTGCTAGCATGTATTTTTCCTTCCATTGCAGATTTGGCGACATTGGAAAGTCCCATCGGGAGCAGATCAGACGCCGTCCAACACAGCTCTACTTGCTGGTTATAGCCGCCTAGATCGAAGGGCAAGAAATTTTGAAAACCGCGCATCGCCATTTGGTGAAACTTGTCTTGAAATGAAATGCCGACGGGCTCATATCTCCTCGATATACCAATCACGGATATCACACCGAGATGTCACAGATTGGTACCCGAGGCCGAAAAAAAAAAAACTATTTGCCCATCGGCCCATTTCGTATCACACCGGGCATAGCCGTCACGTTTTTTTTTTCATTCTTTCTTCTTTCTTTATTCCCATGCATCGATTCGGTCACGAAAGGAATGGAAAAAACGTGTCTCCCGGAACCGTGTTTGTCTGAAAATGAAACCGCCACAAAAAAAGCTAGACCTGTCCCTCGGGTTGAATCCCAAGATGTTGCTCTCGCCAAATTTTGCTTTCCGAAAAAACTGGTAAAAAGGCGGCGTTTTTGTTCGTTCCAGGCCTTGGGCTTCACAGGGTCCTTTTGTGAATTCCTTACGATCCGAGGTTCCGGATGGTTGGATCACCAAGTCTTGGCGGGAGGACCCGCTATCGAAACGTTTAATTCGATAATCATAAAAATCCATCGTGCCCTTTAGTTAAACTATAGCATTGTCTCAGAGGGATTCGATGTGATTAAAGAACGGATCTTATGGAATGTGAAATTAAGACTCCAAAGTTGCTTGAATCCTCGACAGAAACGGTTTAGAACCAAGCGGGCTAGGTGTGTCCGCGGATGTGGGAAGAAAGCCCGCTTCGTCCCAGAGAGACAATTAGCTGGGACGATTCAAACCTTCGACTGGGCTTCTCGAAAGGCAACTGGTTCACACGAGAGTCTTTCCAACATTACGAGTTTCTCATTGATGGGAAATAGACTTGTGGAGCGGGGCGACACAGTGGAGGCAAATTGCCAAGGGCCCCGTTCTCGCTTTGAAGCAGAGACTATTCTTCTTTCTGATCACTTACGAGGTTTTGGCTTCAAGGGTCCTGGTCCACAGTACAAGGGACCCAGCTGGGGCAGGGAATCCAATCCGGCCGCATGGGTCCAGCAGGGGAATCTTAGGGCCTGGTTAAGTGGGACTCTTTTGAAGTTCTCTTGAGGAAAAAAACAAGCCAAGGAAAAACTCCAAGCAGAACCAGATGGGGAACGGGTTCCTGACCCGAGGATCAGACTTTGCATCCTGCTGGGCCCCGAGGGCGGATCCGGGGCACGATACGGTGTCCAATTGTGATAGCGGTTGCAGCTCGCAAATTTGCCCAGACTTGCAGAAATATTTCCTATGATGCACGAGTCTGTGCCGTGACAAACTTTCAAATAAACGAGAGATACATTGATGATGAAGATGCCGATGGCACCTGAGATCCGGTGTTTATTAGTGATTCGCTGGGTTTTGGGACACTGCTGCAGGAACGGAAAATCGATACGGCAAAAAAGAACTTCTTGTTCCTGCACGCACGGCACGGTTCGCAGTAGTGCAAACTTAGCCTCGAACAAAAACCACAAAAACGAAACAAAAACAACACTAAAAAAGTTTGTCTTGATTGTCATAGGTCTATCTTTCCGGTAAGATGAAACTCTCTAAGGGAATAGAATCATTGTCGACGACGCAAACCAGACGATTCTAATCCGCCGGAATTGTTCTAGCCAATCCAGAAATATCTTTTGCTGTCGTCAGTCTCACCACCCCAATACTCCGAGATCGCCGTGCCGCTGTGCCCTTAAACATGCAACATATCAAAGAGCCGAACCGGCTATTATCCAATCCCGAGAGCATGGCAAGTAGGCGTGTGTGTGGGTGAATGTGCGTGTGCTTTGACCACCATTCTTTTTAATTTTTTGGTTTTAATTTTTTTTTTTTTTTTTTTTTTTTTTTTCAAAGCGGCAATGTCTGCGAGTCCCTCGTCGTCGTGGGTAATATCATGTGCTTGGAAGTCGTATACGTATACACATACATACACCTATGACTACCCCAGATCGTCGAAGATTACTTCCGTTTCTCCAGACTTTCCCCCCAATTTTTCTTAAGCTCCCGTGATTTTGGCCAGGGCATCTATCACGAGAATGCATAATCAGCCAGGTATACAGTACAGTGATCTTTTTTTTTTGTTTTTGTTTTTTTACTTTTCCATTTGTAAATGCCCCAGGTGTCGTGATGTTGTCCCCACCCCACCGCTTTGAACTCCTCATCGACATCGATCAGGGTTTCCCTTGTTTACCCCGCGGTCCAACATTCATTGATTCGTTGGCATAAGAAATACGTCAAAGGGTGTCCCTTGAAATGAAACGGCAATCGTAAGAGACGATTCGTTCGGAAATCAGATACCTAGCCGTTCAAGCCTTTTTTCTTCATTCATGCATGAAGTTATCTCTCTTTTTCCGAACGGGTTAAAAAACTAAAAAGGTTGACATGAGGTCTCGATCCGAGTCTCCAACACATAAAATGTTGTAGCGTATCATGCTAGACAGGATACGACTTGAAGATCACTACATTTGTAAAAAAAGTTTATAGTAGCGGCTTGACTGAGGAATGAAAGGAAGTTTGTGTTATTCCTTTCCCTTCTTTTTTTTCTTTTGCCTTTGGATCCTTTCATACTCCTGTTAGTTTGGCGCTCGCGCACATGGCGGCGGTACCGACGAACCGTTTCGCCTCCGACATACATTTACATTCCATACTAGAAAATTCTAGAGCCCAAACAGAAAACGGCCGAATGGCAAGTTAGAATACCTAGTCCACCTTCGCCACCATGTTTTAACCACACTTGGAATTAAATCTCGTGCGCGATATTAATATCGACGAAGTAATGGTGGTGAGTGGTTCCTCTTCGGAGGAAAATTCCCGCATATAGCAAAATGTTTCTAGATTTTACTTTTAAAGAAAAGAAAAGAGGGTCTTGGAAAGTAAGCGTGTGGGTGCTCAGATTTGTAGAACATGTCTACCAAAGGCATGTAAACTATCGTATTTTGTGGAGAATATTAGCCTGTATTGCCTGTTTTACGAGATGTTCGAAAGGATTAAGAGTTGGGGTATCTAGCTAGGCGTTCGAGCGTCCAAGGGAAAGAAAAAAGATATTAGAGACATTTTGACAAGGCTGTTCCTTTCCCCTTCCAGAATTTGCAATTGTTCACAAACGACCCACACTTATTGGATCTTCCCAGTGCAGCGGCTGGGTATTGTAGCAGGGCAAAAAAGGTCAAACGGAGAGGACATTGCAGGCAATGTGGGGCATTCGAAGAGCATCGATAGGTCGACCGGTCCTTCGGCTGTGGTATGTTCCTGGCCGGCGCATATGCATCCTGCAATGCGTTGTTCCTGTTGGCGGGAAATTACCAGGACCTCAGACATATTTTTCTGCATGCACGAAGAGAGCACAAACAAGCGAACGAAAGGTTATGAGGATTGTGATATTGGTATAGTATCACATGTGGTATTGATACATGTTGTTGAAGTTTTACGGGTTTGGCGACTTCGTCACACGTCGGGGCTGTACAGATGTGCATATAAGGTAAGAAGTATCTGTAACGTACACACATCCAGCGCCTCCATATGCACCAAAAATATGGATCTGCGCCCAGGTCTCCGTAGACGAGACAGCTTGGTACATATGTACATTCCTAGTCCTCTCTTTCCCAGATTGGAAATGGGCCGAGTTTGTTGGCGATTTCATTCGCAATTGTGGACAGAGGCGGCTCCCAGCATCTAAACCATGTTTGCATTCTCTTGAAGACCATGGCTACTGTGAAATCGTTGTGAGCGTATTGCTTGAAGGGATATGTTAGGTTTTCTTTTGCCCACACCATCGCAGAATGAGCAAGCTCTTCGCTTTCTGTTACCAGTGTCCGGGAATCTTGAAAAGCCTTCAACGTATGGGCTCGAACATCTGTATCAACCTGCAATTTGTTTTCTTGGCTGAGATTGTCTTTAGTAGCTCCTTCAATTCTCCACGATAGCTTCATCAAGTTTTTCGTAGCGTCGTTTGCGGAGGGATATTTTTCGCCTGGCCACTTGTCGAGCCACGCCGAAAGGCGACCAAAGGACTGAAGGTTTTCAAAGAATATTTCACGATATTGGACTAATCGGTCCCGTGCTTCCTCTGCGCCTGTAATATCCTGAAATCCATAATCCGATAATAGCTTTTCGAGCTTAGAAGGATCCGATAGGTAGTAATCCTGCATGAGCTTGATAGCTTGGTTCAACTGGTCCTCTGCAAGACGAAGCTTCCGTATCAAATAGCTTAAGGTCGAGGAGAACATATCCTTAGATATAACTTTCGCGGTAGATGGATCCAACTGATCCCCAGTAGGGCACTTTTGGTCCTTAATGGCTCTTAGTTTGTCGGTTTGGTGGCCGATATTTACGAATGCTTTCCAATTCAATAGGAAATAGTCCTTCAGATCCGGTGCTAGAGGTATCTCGACGACGACGGCCGTGGCCATCGGGACATGGTTCATGACCTGTAGAATCAGTGCCTGCATGGATACCCAGAGGCCGACGCAGCCCGAGAAACGTAACGGTCTCATCGTTTCTTATTATCACGACCCGGGGGGTTTCGAAGAGAAACAAAGTTATATTCCCAGGCGAAACCAGGTCGCTGCGTTGTGTGTGGTAAGAAGTGGAGACCTGGTTACTGGATGCCTTCAAATGCAAGGGCTGGACATCTGCATTCGCCACGAGGCTCGTTGGTAAAGAATTGCTTATCTTCACTGCGCATGCCTTTTAGCATTTTGTTTCTTATTTCTCATTGTTCATTTTTTATTTTTCTTGATGTCTTGATACAACGTCCGTCTTCGGCTTCTTCATTTGCGGTCGATTATCTATGGGTTTGAGAGAAATAGGCAGCGCCTTCCCAGGTCCCAAAGTCTGCGTCCAACCCACGTCCGAGGTCGACCCACGTCCTTTGCCTTGAGCCTTGCAAGAAAAAAAAAAACGTCGTCTGGTGTTTTGACTGACTGTCGCATGTTCTCTTCTGAGAAAGACTGAGCGAAATTAATCCTGCATGCATGCCCCGGTGCATTAGTTGTTGAACTCTATCGCCGGCACAGGCACCGCACGTCGGCGAATATAATGATTTCCTCATTTTTCGGTTATGTGCGACTGACACTTTTAAACCGTTCGCTCACAGCCTGATAACGGAAGATAAGTGCTAGCGTGGGGAATTATCGATGCGGCATGAAATGGTGCAATATCAGAAAGGACCACCACAATGATCAAACATCTCGATATCATGTATCATGTCGGTCGAGGATTGGGTGTTTTTCGTGGTGGATTTTTTTATTTTTTATTTCGTGGGGTGTCTTTCGGATGGTTCCTGATTTCTCGTTCCTGGCGTCGGCTTCGTTCGGGTTACGTATTCAGATATGGGACCATACTTGTGCTGCAATCCGCCCACGATACGGGCTGGGACACCTGCCTATCTGGTCTCGTCCATGCGAGATAGACGGACCGTGGATGCCTTCGCTTAAAATCTCTTAAAGTCTATTAACGTTTAGGTAAAAAAACCTTTTTAATAATTTTTTGCCTTCTTAAGTAAGTTTTCTTTTGACCACAACGTGACTGGAAAACCACGTTCGATACGCTGCGATTTCGTGATTGACCACAGAGCTATAGAAACCATAAGCGTAAGCGTGTGTCAGGTTGAAATGCTTTAGTCATTAGTTTCCGTCGATACCTATTATCCTTGATCTAGATGAACAACTGCTCGCTTCAATCAACCGAAATCCTTCATCCTGGGATATTATCCAAACTTTCAAACTTAAGAAACGTGCTCAGAAGCCTATCACGGTATGACCGTGCCTGTGCACATTTCTTGGGGTCATCTCTAAAAGCTTAGAAAACTACTGTCGACTAGTCTACATGCATATTAACACGTAGTCTCTGTGGGCCTTCATGTTGTGCGCAGTATTTATCATCCTGGGCAGGACTTCGTATCAAACCCCAGGGCACTGCACGGACTGGGGATGTGGGCCCTGGGGGGCCAAGGTTCATCACCATCATCTATTCTCTCAAATTTACCGGGATAGCGATGGAACTGGAAAAAATATCACGAATCCTATTCCGGCAAGAGGAAACACTACCTGTCTGGTCTTAGTAGAAAGTAAAGCAACATCCCACCGTCAGACAATATGTGCGCTGTTAATGCTCGTCCAACAGAGCAGGGCATCGATGTCATCTACAGATCAATATCAAGATGTCGACGACTCGCTTAGATGCTCTTCGCTGCACCAACGCATGTAACGTAAACATCAGACAGCAACCAAGGAAAGAATCCATGCATTTTGCCCGCCCAAAAGGATACGTTTTTATTCTCTTTCCAGAATTTGACAGCATCCGTCATCTCTCATCCGGATTTCTAAAAATAATTTTCAATTTAAACTTCCACGCCTTCAATTTCTGGTAATTTTAAACAACGACATCACTGGGAAAGCTATTCCGAAATGCGTCCGCCCCAAGTTGTACTAATATAGGCAATATCAAGTTATATGATTAGCGTGGCTATGCTACAACCCATAACCAGTCCACTACGACTGTTACCTCTTCCCGTGTCATTCCATCCGTAGTAGTCTACAATACTAACCAATTACCATATGATTTCCGTTGATTTGATTAGTCTGTACGAAGTAGAACCTTGGCTGTTAATCTTGTCTGAAAAGTTCCTGTTTTTATTTTTCATTTTTCCTGATTCTGTAAAGGATATGTCAAGACGCAGGATTGACATGGGAGCCCGGTCTCATAGACAGACATTGCATTATATCTTGTTAGATTTCCGGGGTGGACGCGCAAGGGCTATATAGCAATTGCGAAAAACAATATATATCATGTCAGGGTTGTGCGTTGTAGACGTGACTTTTTTTTGGGGGGGAACCTGGTGTAGGTAGACATATTAGTCTCGAGGTAGACATATACAAGATGCGAGATACATGCTAGTTTGGTCTCGATTATTGACTTTTTTTCTAACATGTGTAGAAATGATCCCATGACGCTTCCTTTTTTTTTTTTTTTTTTTTTTTGAACACAGACAGATTTGCACGTTCGAATTCCCAAATCTACGGACGGACGCTAGCTTCCTTTCCGGACAGCCGATTCCTTCCTTCCATATCGCATGCAGCAACATGCTAACACTAGGCGTCGACACATAAAAGTGCCACGACTCAGTGTAAAACACATCATATCTTTCTTTTGCGAACTTGTCAAATCTGCCAATAATGAGACATTCTAATCAAACTACCGCTAATACGTGCTTTATCTTCGAGGCCCTAAGCGAAAGATTGGGAATTCTTAACTAGACCGGCCTCGTGTTACGGTCCGCCTTGGGTCGCAGCCATTGCCTCCGTTTTGGCACAGACTTTAACGCATGGAGGTGTCATAGCGAAAACATGCATATAACTTTTGTTCGAAATATGTGTGGGTGGAGAAACAAGCTGAGGTAAACACCAGCGAAATGAACAAGCCAATCGCCAAAACTCCAGTCACATTATTTATCCACAAAAGATGCAACAAAGCACACCAGACTCCATCCGTGCGTCGATGGTGCATCTTCTACAAGAGAAAGTATAGTGTACATATTTTGTACGTAGTAGTTAGCTGGCATGTGGATTTGTGGATTTGTGGATCCCCACATCGAACTTTCCCAAGGTGTCTACATACGCATATTGGCCAGCGAATCGGGCGTTTGGGTATCATCCTTCTAGCTTCTAACCTTGCCGTCTTTGCATTATTCTTGTTTCATATCCCAACCACAACTCTTCTTGAAAGGTATAAGTCGATCCAACCGCTGGAACTTTCTTTCAACCTAACTCGCCAACTCGGATGTGATATTACGAACTGCTTCGATCACGGAGATATAAAAGTTTGATATGTCATAGCTTAACTTTTCTTGGACGTGGTTTTATGCTCTCAGGATATGCAGGTCTGTAGCACAGATGCATGCCTTCAAGTTCACAATTGCCAACACCAACTTTTTATTTATTTTTTTTCTTGTTACTTCATGCTTCATGGTTCAAATGTAGTATAGTCTGGCTTCGTAGCTTCAAGAACGCCAGCGCAAACCCTAAAGAACCACAAGGGAAACTTCCCGGAAGCCACCTTTGGGACCGCCATCACATTCGAAATTTGATATGATCGACGTTCCACACGTATACGTCCGGATTACCCACTTCCCGGTGGCCAAAAGAAGGGTCCTTTCATTCACATTCTCGATGGGGCATATAGTCCATGTCTCATATATCGTATTAGCAAAGTCAACTTGTGGAAATGTCTAGACTGTGAACTTCATAGCATAAGTCCCAAACAAGAAAAAAAAAAAGATAGTCAAGCTTCATCTCATCTCGTCGACGAGATTAAGTGGAAATTTCCCGCAGGACAGACACCAACAATAGAACATCAATTGCGTGACCTTCATCCGTATTCCCCGGTCTAGCGTTGTAGGTGGTTCTCGTCAAGAGTTTTTTTTCTTTCCCACTCTGATTTTCCTTTCCCCAGAAAATCTCTGACCGAACCCCAGTCGACCCATCGACGCGACGGCCGGCCAAGCGGCATTTAATCTTGGTAGAAGGGAAGCAGAATATCCATAGAGGGTTGCTTTCCGAGCGCAATTACGGAGTAAACCCCAGAAAAGTAGAAAAGGGCTTGGTTCGAGTTTTCTTTTCGGGGAAAACACACACGTCGTGATAATTCTGGCTAAACTCGAGCGAACTGGTAACGATTATTGCACTAAGCCGTTTTCTTCCCACGATGAGAAAAAAAAGCCTAATCCGCGTCTTTTGCTCGCGCTTTGTGGAGAGACGGCAATGCGGCACTTTGGATTCCAATTTGCCTTTGGAATTATCACGAGAGAGACGAAAGAGAGAGGGGGCAAAAAAATTATATTTTTTTTCACTTCTAATACTAACAAGCACTTAATCCCAAAAAGCCAATATCGTGAACCCATGCTCTTTTTTTGTCTATCAAACTCTGCTTGAGCTCCCAGAATCCATGCACAGTACCTGCATAAACGATGTCTCAAGAAGAGAGGAACTGGAAAAGGCCCGGCCGCTTCGCAACAACGAAAAGAAAAAAATTCTGAAATTTTTTTTTACCAGCGAGTTAATTCGTTGGCTAAATCCTGCAGCACCTCGAAAGAAGGCAGGAAGTTCATGCATATTGTAAACGTTAAACCTCTCTTTGGAACTATTTTTCATGCAAAAGTCCCAGCTAACTAGTAGTTGAGCCGTCTCTGGGGAACGAGCTCAAGCTTAAGCCTAGTTAGCCTATGTATAATGTCATGTAGCTAGCTCTAACGAGAATCCTGAATCCTTAGTGTTGGAACCGGCTTCTTTCGATTCGTAGACGGACCCAAATCCCGCATTTTCCAAAATAAATCCCTCGTGACATGATACTTGCCCCTCCACCTTGTTCGTTTGAGATTATGATATTTTTCCTGTAGACGAACATGGTTTCCTCGTCCCAGGATATGCAGAGAGGAACTGACCACCTCGTTTTTCCCTCTTCGTCAAAAAGAAATAAAGAAGAGAGTGAACGCTTTGGTGAGTTTTCCCTTGTTGCATGAGCTGGGGGGACACCGGGAACCGTTCACCTGGTAGATGTCCAAAGTTTGAGTTCCTACATGGGGAGGGGTAATATTCTCTCTCTCGTTTTTTTGGTGGGGATATAGTATCATGCATTAGTGACACTTGGGGTTTCGGCTGGATTGGATATAATCTGGGGTTCTTGATGAATTGAAACGGCTTTTGTCACGGGATATTTTCCGCCGCTGTACATGTGAGGCATTGCCCTCGACCATGTGTATTTTGCATATTCAAAAAAAGGCAGTGAGGGTTTAAACGTCTAAACCGGCTTTTTGGAAATACTCTACAGAGAGGCTTTTTTCTTTCGACTCTATAGGATCTAGCTTCTCGTTTCTTTTCTTTCGGAATCTGAGGTTCCGAAGTCCAGCCAGAAAACATTCCGAAGTTTTGAAAAAATGGCGAGTATTTCACGTGAAATCTGACTCGTGATAACATAATCCCACTTGACTCAAACCTTTCTTTTTGGAACTTGCATCTCGGAATCGCCGGTATGAAGCGCGGGGTAGTGCCAGAGAAATCTGGCTGGGTGGCGTTCGAAATTACCTAGTATTCATCTGCTGCAGACAAGGGCATGCTGGTATCGTTAAACCTGCGATTGCTGTGCATACATATTGCTTTCAAGTTACGGATCCGAAAAAATGTCACTTACTTGTGCTTAGTTATCTATGCATATATGTCTTATTACTGTCAAGGTTTGATTCAAAACAACCTTCTTCTCAAAGATGTTCCCTTGTCTGGTTTTGTGTGCAAGGAATCTTTTTCTTGATGACTATTATACGTATACTCGCAATTCTGTGAATAGTTTTGCTTGGATTGCCCCCCGGGTTACCCTCGTTATGATCCGACGTATGAATTTGAGACGTAACGGTTTCGGGGAAACCCCTCCGGCGGGGCTTTAGTTTCTCATGCGTCGGCCGTTTTCCCAGGTTGAGATTGACCTTGCAAACTTGGAAGACCGGTTTATAATTACTAACCAAGGTATTGATATAATTACAATTTTCATGGGTTTCTTGATTTGGCAAAAACAAGAACAGTCATAGCCTGGTTGTCTCAAAGGCATATAAAAACTTCCAAGGTTGTGAGGTATAATTTTTTGTCGCAATAATATAAAAAAAATTCTGAAATTGAAGTGGTTTCAGTGATGTTGGATCTGGACAAGAAAAAAAAGGCCTGTAGATAGCCCGGTTACATATAACTCCATACAAATATTAATACAATTCTTATTGGAAGGTTCTTTATTGTTTCCTTGAGGTTCTAATTTTGGAGACCTTTTTTGATTGATGGTAGTATGGTTTTCTTCTTCTCGTATTTTCGGGGCGGCCCCGGTGCTGAAGTCAAAGTCGTCTTTCGGGCATGGCGAAACTAGAGTATTTTTCTCTAGTTATTCGAGGCGATCCTATGAATCTCCTAGATATTAATATAATATTCCGGAATTGCTATGACAGACTCCGAGATGTGGGTCGGCTTGTACAATTGTATTTTAGTGAATGTCATTCGGGGAATCTATCTTGGAATTCCTGTGCATCTACGCATCTGTACCACGTACTATGTATGATTGATAAATTAGGTCGGCTTTTTTGCTAATCGGAACCAGAAAATCCACTAAAAGGTTCTTTGAATAAAATGATTTTAATCCAGAATTTTATGATGGCTAAACCTTTGATAAGTCGGCACAATATACTGATATCATCTATCGCAATCGCGGGCCTGATATGGTGAATTCGTGAACATATTTTTTTCCAATTCGGCCGCGGTGCCATCTCCTATATACATGGAAAACAAAGCATTTGGTAGATGATTTGATATTCCCAACGTCTCTTTTTTTTCCCACGGAATATGTGATATATGTCTACATTATCTTCTGTCTTTCGGGCTTACGGTGTTCTGAATGTTGGAGGGTGAGCTACCTTTTGTTGCATTTTGAATACGGGTACCTCGTCACTACTAGCGAACCGCGCGCCTTTCACGATACATATTAGACAATTGGATCGGTATTATACCGATGTACCGATGATGATATTTTTCTTTTGGGGTTTATGAACTAGTTAACTCTCGGGGGTACTTCACCTTGGATGTTTTCTGAAAGGCCCCAGAGGCAAGAGACAACGTTATGTATACCTAGGTAGCCATGTAGCTTCGTGGCCTGCTAGAGCTTTATGGATACCTTGCATTGATCAAGTATATAAACTGCCTGAGTAGCGAGCGCTAGTAGATACATATACATTCAAAGATCTGGCTCGGTAGCAGGGTCCGAAGCATATGGTTAGTACACAAGCTAAGTCGGTGTTTTCGAAATTTCCATGATTGATTGTGCGTGATACACCGATGAAGCCATTCAATGCGATGGTATGTCATGACCAACAGCCCAACTTCATTTCTAGCTTCATGGTACCTTCGCAGCATCATTAATGCATTTAGGTTACGAGACGACGATATGCTACATGGCCACATGCGTGCACTAGCTCACGTAGTATCACTCGTCGGTGATATCCATTTCAAAAGCTATTGTCGTTCGGCCTAGTGTGGATGCGTAGAGCAGCCTCGGGGTCAGCTGAAGGACTCAACTAGTAGCATTAGAGGCACAAGGGGCCGAAGGGAGGGATATATTCAAACGGAATTAATAGGTTGGCTATATAGATAACCCTCTCTCATTGTCTCGTAAACCAGAGCTGGCCGAAGCTCTCTCATCCATATACTCGTGGGCCATGTTTAATCGCTAGTTATAACGTTGATTCAGGATTAATATCCAAATACCCACATTCCTGTACACGTTGTATAAAGTAGAGTATGGTATATTCCAATTCATGGCAATTGCATCGAATATTTTGCAAACCAGTCCTTGAGGTATTCGAAGCTCGCATTGGTGTATCCTGAGTATCAACTTCTGGACTAAGTCGTTTTTACAGGCCTGAACATCTGATGTGGTATAGTTCATATCGGATCGCGACTGGGAAACCGTCAAGCTTGCATTCTACGCTACATCTGACTAGATGATTCAGCTTATTGGATAATTCATGGACATTCTCATTCGTGAGAATGTCACCTAACCCGTCTCCCCGGATTTCCCTCTGCAGAACCCTAATGGGAGAAAAAATAATGATAGGTGCCATTGCTTCCACTACAACGGCTATAAAAAGTACATCTTCTATCAAAACACTCAAGAAAGAAAAACAAAAAGGTAAAAAAAGGATAAGGTAAAAAGATAAAGGAGCCCACGTGCACATACCCAGCCGCTTCAATATCTATTCTACGAACCCATAGAAGCCCAACCAGACTTGCGCCTTTCCTTCTTCTTGTCTATCGCTTCCAACGCTACTGATCAAGGGTCTATTCCTCTCCGACCTTCTCCAACTTGCCCAACTCCCTCTTCTCTCCGACGTCTCCTATAATCCTGATTCTATCGATCCTAACCTTCTCCGCGTCGCCCTCGGCATCCTCTACAAACAAGTTCAAGGAGAAAACATTCTGGAACTTCACGAATTTGGTGTTAATCGCTGCCGTTCCATCCTTCCAGTCTTCTTCCTTAATCTCGATCTGCTGAGCCGCAACCATATTATCCGCCTCGCTGAAGCCGACAATATTCGGTTTATTCGTGAATAACTTGAGTTTTGTGGGCCGTCGGGGTTGTTCCGTATCATCTTCATCTTCGACGGGCGGCGGACGGGATGTAATCTGAATCTGATAGATCTTGACCGTCGACTGGAACGGGATGAATAGCATGATCTGTTCATCCGTATCGCTTTCCACCCAATCCGCCCCCTTATCGTCACCGGTACTCTTCCCTTTACCCTTCGAGCTACTGCCGCTGGCATCGGTGCTAGGTTCGCTGCCCTCGAATAGAACTCTAATACCACCGACCTCTCGATCGTAGTTCATGCAATCGAGGTTTTTTACTTCAATCTCCGAGTTTAGGATTGTGTAGGATTTGGGGATCTCTGCTCCCTTCCAGAATGATGATGAGGAGCCTGATGCGATGGGGCCACCGGAGCCGCCGGATGCGGCTACGAGTTCTTCCACGGCGGATTTGAGAGCGGGGAGGTCTGCGCCTTTGATGCGGGTTGTTTCGGTGCCGGATTTGATCATTATGAAGGTTGGCATTCTGTCCAGATATAAAATTAGCAAAAATGATTTTTAAACTGGTGAGTGTTTGAGCGGAAGGGAAGACATACGCGGAGACGTTATACGCCTGAGCGATCGGTTTCTGTTTATCGACGTCGACTTTGGCGAATACCATGCTTCCGGGCTTGGTGAGACGTTCGGCGAGTAATCCATACGCTGGAGCAACGGCTTTACAAGGACCGCACCAGACTGCGTGGACTGTATTTCCCCGAATAACTTCTGTTAGTCTCTTCTTCTGCTTCGTATATGTATACCCGTATATTGGTACAACACTACGGTATACTTGAGCTGGGAGGGGCAAAACATACAATCAATCACGACGATAGTATTATCCTTTATCAGCTGCTCGAGCTGACTGGGAGAATTTATGATCACTATCTTCGACATTTTCCCCTTCTTCCCTCTATTCTTTTCGAGAAACTATGGTAGTGGTGGTCTGCGGGGTAGCTCGAAGCTCTTCTTCGTCGTTTGCTTTCGGAAAAGTTACAGTATGGACGGGATGGTATTCTAAGCCGGATACTACTCGTTGGAAACCCCTGTAGACGGCGATAGCAGATGGTGATGCAGACGATGTGATGAGGTCGTGGTGGTTGGCGGTGGTGGTTGGTAAGCTCCAAGTTGGATTGCGTGCGTGGGGAGAAATGGTGGAGTAGACGCGGCTGTTGGTTACCTAACCCGCGACTTTTGTCCCACCGCCGTTCTGCCCAACGCAACTGGAAGCTAGTAGCTGTAGTCCCTCAGACCGAGACTACCCTCAGGCGCCGTTATAGTTTGGGCCCTGTTCGAGACGACTATCTTGAACCGAAATCTTAAGTTGGGGCTCGGTGTGTAACTTCTGCCAACAGGTTCCAGGAAAAGTCAGATCGAAGTTAAATTAGACACTTTTGACATGGTCCAACATGAAATCTGTTCAAATTTTAACGAGGGGAACCTCGAGCTTCCCCCCCCCGAAGGAGGCAGCATCATAACAAGAAACAGACGGACGGGGCGACTTGGGCCGAGGGGAAAGGAAAAAGAGCAGTGGGAGGACTGTAAAATTCATAAATTATAAAGGAGTATAGGTACCATCATATATGTATGTACAAATTTTGAAAAAAAAAAAAAAAAAATGGAATGAAGGAATAGCAAAAAGGAAAATGCCTGCTAACACTACTACACTCACACCCCGCGCATACGTGCATGCCAACAGGAACTCAAAGGAAAGAGGGGGAGGGAAAAGCTGTATAACATGATGAGTAAAAAGTAAGTAAGTATATGGGGGTCGATTACAAGCAATACCAACAGACAGGCAGATGGGGGGACAATACAGCTTGCATGCAAGGGTGGCCTCGGAGAGTGGGGAAAAGAGGCAGCCTGGTATCCTCCAAGGAGAAGGATACTAAATGCGCTGAATGACAGTATCCACGACAAAACATGAATGCCCGCAAAGAAGCCATCGATTCCAAGAGTTAAAAGAACAGAGAGGAAAAAAAGACATAATCTCCAAAAAATGCATACCGCTTTTTGCCGACCTCTTCAAACAAACTGCAACGAAACAAAAACATATGAAATGCGATGAATAAAAGTCCTGAACTGTTTTGAAATCCAGACTCCGCGAAGTGGCCCATCCTGAACCACAGATGCTCTCAAATAAACCCAATAAAAGAAACGATGAAAATGAAGCAAAGTACAAACCATAAAAATCTTGTTCTTTTCCCTACCATTCATCCGTAAGATATTTCGTGAAATATTTATATAGATGGAAATGTGTTTTTTCTTCTTATCATCTCTGCCTTCCGAAGACTGCACTGGCACTCAAACTAGCAAAAGCGTCCGGAGAATGCCTCCCGTTCTGTAGCCCTCTGAAATCAACCGACTCCTGTGTCATATGCCCTCTCTTGAATGTATCCTGTGCAATCGCTGGGGTGGGGACTGCACTAGGGCCATTCATCTTCGCAGCAAACGGGTTGTTGCTCCCGGAATGCTGGAATAATGGTGTGGATACACTTCTTTGCTGAGTTGGCAGGGCCGTGATGTTCTGCTGCACTGATGGGGGAGCCGGGGCGAGCTGTGGATAGTTGTACAGTTGAAGAATCGTGGATTTGTCTGCTCGTCCTGTAAGCTGCGGCATGAGCGGCTGAGCGGCTGGAGCAAGGCCACTATGCTGCTGCTGAAGCGGCTGAAGGGGGAACTGTTGCTGTTGCTGCTGTTGGAGGAAGGCCTGGTTTGGGTCTTGGAAGGGAGATTGCGGAGAGGGCTGGAAGATGACTGGAAGTGCACCGTTTGTATGCGTCTGCTGGAGGGGAGGCGTGAAGGTCTGCTGGAATGGCTGCTGTGGCTGCTGCTGGGCCATATATGGATTTGTCGCTACGCCTGCGAAAAACGGATTTGTGGCACTGATCGGGCTTTGTTGCGATGCTGATGAGCCAGTGAAATGCGATGTGGCATACTGGGGTTGAGGTGGAGGTACATCTCCCCAAGGCGAAGCTAGTGGTGTAGCAAGCTGCTGCTGCTGCTGCTGCTGGAGCAAGGCTTGCTGGTAAGGATTTTGAACATTTTGAGCCCATTGACCATTTCCGTTCATGAACACTTGCGGCTGCTGCTGTTGCAGGGGTTGTTGCATCTGCTGTTGAACTGGCTGCTGTTGATACCCGGTGGTTTGGGGCTGTAGGAATGGATTGTAGGCGGCGGCGGGATTGAGACCATTTTGAACACCGTTTTGCAATATTCCGTTCTGTCCGTTCGCAAATAGCTGTTGAGGTTGAGGTGCATGGATTTGCATCTGAGCCTGCTGCTGTGCCTGAGCTTGCGCTTGAGCCTGCGCCTGCTGCTGGAGGAATTGCTGCTGCTGCTGCTGCTGCGCTTGTTGAGCCTGTTGCTGTGCCTGCTGTTGAGCTTGCTGAGCTTGCTGAGCTTCCGCCTGATCTAAAGCATCGAACGGGTTTCCTCCCGAAGCCTGAGCCTCCTTGACGCCGCCCAACATCAAACCACTTCTCTGCTTGCGGATTACCGGCTTATCCTTCGGAGGCGGTACGGGCGACGTAGTTCCACCGCCCATGCTGATCAAAACCTCGACGGCCCGTTCCATGTTTCCTTTGGTGTGTTTCAGAACCTGAGCATTTTGCTTCTCATCACCGAATCCCATATCTCGTAATTTTACGACTTTGGCTTCATACTCCGGTGGTATCGATACCGAACCCGATCCATTCATTCCTAGAATCCTGCTCCCTTTTGATTCAAATGGGGATGATGACCGTGTATTTCCGTCTCTCGATCTCGGAGCCGAAGGGGAAGGATCACGTTTTACGCCGGAGGAAGGGGTGAGGAGTCTCCCGGAGCCTTGTTGCTGTCGGTCTTTTCTGAATTTCCCGTGTTCGTATTTATCTCTGATGTATCGTTCCATGATTGATTCGGAGTCCTCTAGGTCGACCGGGGCGGGGTGTTTGATGGGGTCTGGGTTCCAGGTCGCATTGGAAGTAACGTTTCCGGTACGTTTCATCATCTGAAGGACGTGGGAGGCTTTAGTTAGCATTTGAATAGACTTTCGGTGTATGTCCTTCTTCATTTTGTCTTTATATTTGTTTCTCTCTCTTTAATCGCCAAAAAGGGAGGTGTCGGAGGACGAATGTACGGATGGAGGATTGGATTGGATTGGAGGGAAGGAGGAGTGCATACGTCGACTTGCTCGTTCGTCCAGGTGTCTAGACTTATAGACTTGACTTTGGAAATATGTGTTCCTAATTTACGGTGTATGGCGGCGCAGCGCAGGCACAGGAAGATACCCAACTGTTGTAATAATAATAATAAAACAACGGGGGGTGTTTCGTTAGCACGTTTTATCTTGCGATTCCAACAAAGTATCTATGGGGACTCGGGAGAGAGAGAGCGATAGGAATAGGATCCAACGGGGAGACCGGGGAGAACGAGGGACATACACTCCAACTTGCCCATCCTATTGTGATTGCAACAATAGCTGTTAGTATAAGAACAAGGGTTTTTGTTCGAGTTTTGAAAACTGACCTGGATTGCGGGCGCGACAGTCGGCGCATTGGTTGTTACCGGGGACCTTTGCGATGAGATCGTGCAGCTGTTTTTCGTTCCGCTGCTGCTGGCGTTTGGACGACATGATGAAGTCTTCTTCTTTGAAAATTTCTTTGACGACCCGGTCCGGTGATTGAATGGGGGAGGGAATTCAAAAGATGAGCGATTATTGGTGGTAGTGGTAGTTATTTACTTAGTTATAGTTGGTTGTTGTAAGGAGTGACCCGGAAGAGGAAGTCGAGTAGGTGCTTGAGCAAGGCAAGTCGGGAAGTAAACAGGGTAAAAAGAGCGACCGAAAGATGTGAAGATGAAAGAAAAACGGAAGAGCAAAGGGGGAGAAAGAAGAGAAATTGAAGTGAAGTTGACGATGATGGTGATGATGGTGATGATGATGAAGTGAAGTGAAGTGAAGGTGAGGTGGAGATGATGGTGATTGGATTCTTTGGGCAGGATGTCTCCTGTTCGCATGCAGAAAAGTGCCGCAATGGGATGGAAGAATGGATGGATGGATGGATATCAATCTGACAGGCCAGGCCAGGATTCCTTATGTGCACCCCGGAAATTTCAAATTGCAGAAAAATGCGCGCTCAAAAATAGACAAAACAAGAGTTTCTTATTATTACCTCAGACGACAGCATGTATCAGACGTATAAGGTAATCGAGTTCAATATAATGATGGTAGTGCAGTGAGGGTCGGTGGGAGGGAATATTTATACAGTCAGGGGAAGTTGACTTCTTTGATATATATCTATCATACGGTGCAGTGATTACTTAGGTATATCAGCCAATTCAGCCTCTTCTTCTCTAGCTAATCTAACACACGAAGTATACACAATGGCAGCAGGTAATTAATATAATATGGCGAATCTGAATATATTAAATTCTGTCAAGAAAGTGTCAAAACGTTTTTTCAACGGGAAGGAGGGCACCTATCCCGGTCTGGTCTGGTCTGGCCTGGCCTCTGCATGGCCTAACTAACCAGATAGCCGGCTTGACCAGGCCAAGGAAAGGGGAAATTGCAATTGCATTGGCTGGTCCATCTGATAAGATCGGTGCTCTCGACTCCTTATCCTTATCTATTAATATACACATTATACACTATTGAAGTCTCTAATGTAGTCAACTAGAAGTATATATTATACTGTACTAGTACATATATATATAGATACTGTAGTATAGGTAAATTAGTATCAATAGTATCTCGGATGGTTTTCCCGAAAACACGCAGAGCCTCCGCTTGTCTTAGGCCCTTTCCTCATAGCTTCGATTCTATTATAGGATACCCGTTCTCCTCATTCCATTCCGTTCTATTCTATATATACAATTCCATATATATATACAGACCATACTGTGGTGTATTGCATGTTGTATTCTGCATTTGGCCTCGTTGTCTGTTGTCAGTCAAATTTTTATATCGAAAAGACTAGAAAAGGTGGAAACAGGGTAACAAGTCATCGAAGGGAGGTCCTGTTGCTGGGTGCCAAGTACCGGCAACACTGCCACGGTCTGACGTCCGTCGTCAAGTACAACCACGACCAACTAGCAACTATCAAC
This sequence comes from Arthrobotrys musiformis, assembly GCA_036971715.1. Classification (NCBI taxonomy): domain Eukaryota; kingdom Fungi; phylum Ascomycota; class Orbiliomycetes; order Orbiliales; family Orbiliaceae; genus Arthrobotrys; species Arthrobotrys musiformis. The sequence goes on along the minus strand of JAVHJL010000001.1, from coordinate 1,003,558 downwards.
ACTTTTTCCCTTTCTCTCCCCCTTCAACAGCGACATCCAGACGCTGTGATATATACCACACGATATAACCCACTCGGCTTCATCGGGTGCAGTCGCACGAAGCAAAAATGGACTCGTAAGTTGTTCTACAGTATCTTTTTGATGTACTCGATCAATCTAACCGTCAATAGACTCGACAGGAACTTGCGCCGTTCTGCCCTTTCGCGCCTCGCAAAGCTGGCCGCGGCATCCCCTGCACCGCCAGTTGATTACACTTACAATAACAATATCACCATCCCTTCGTCGCCTACTAGGCGCAACCAACAACCACCTCCACCGCCCCCTCCGGCTACTGATTTCGAGAAACTCGAAGAGGAGATCCAGGGCGGCTCCCGTTTTTCCAATGGCGGGACTGTCTTTTTGAATGGTGGTCCTCGGTCCTCCTTTATCAAGCCCTCGCCCCAGACACTTGTACGTCTTATATATTTCATATTATGTCCAATAAATTTCGTTTTCCCTATAGAAAAACTAGCTGGCAATGGTGACAATGATAATAACAATAATAACAATGGTTATTCGGGTGGATAGAATGCTCGGGATATCGAAATCATATTGGCCCTCTGCGGTTCCGTCGAATTTGTCAACTCTACTGAGGCCGCATCCAAGCTCGCCCGTCTGCTCTCCCCTTACCTCGTGGACTCCTCTACCCTTCAAGTTGAACACTCTCCACAACTACGTTACTTCAATCCTAGCCCATGGGAGTCCCTTACGACCTCCATAACTGATTCTCTTGCTCTAATTGGCACCCTTTTCCCTTCCCAACGGGAATCGATTGTTTCGACCCTTAACTCCTATCTCCGGCGCATCAAATCCCAGGCTGGCGGCACCCCGGATTTCTCCGATGACCGCGCCGCTATCCCCATCGCCACTCTCGTCGTATCTCTTCTTGGATTCTTCAACTCTGCTGCCAAGCATATGGACCTCTGGAACCAAGAAGAACGTGTGGAACTCATCAAAACCGTCCGCGAAATCCTCTCCCCAAACTTTCTATTGTCGGCCGAAACTGCTTTCTCCACCATTCGTAATTCCCACGACAAGGACTTGAAGTTATGGAAGAGATACACTCGTCACTATGCTGCATCTGGCCGCCCATTGGGTGCCATGCTCCTTCAACAGGGCTTTACGTGTCTCCTTGCAGCTGCGACCTCTCTTCTAGTTGTCGACCCAAAACTTCTCAAGGATCGTGACGTCCTCGATGTCCTCCTCGCACGTAGCAATAAATCCAAGGAAACAATCATCACACCTGGTTCTTCCTCTCCCTCTGCCCGGAAGGCCCGTCTCAACCGTCTGTCGTCCCACTCTGATGCTCTCACCAACGGCCATGACCAAAACGACCTGGTATCCTCCCTCATAGACATGATCACTGAAATCCTCGCTCTCGTCGAGGATGGTGCCGATTACCTCCAAGTTGGTAGCGCCTGGCAACAACGTCTAGCATTCTCTGTCAAATCATACGCTTTCATCTCTTTCTGTAATTGCGTCGAATACCGTCGTCGCCACACAAATTTCCATCATGTGGAGGAAATGGAAGATTCTGATGAGAACGTCGACTTGATAAGGTTGCTCGAAGCCAGTTTGGAGGATCCGATCCAAATGATCGACCAAGATCTTGCTAGGACGGTATTAAAGGCCATGGCTATCGTGGGCAAGAACGATCCATCGTTCGCTGTTGCTGTGATTCGACTTTTCCCTCGGTATATTGTTCGAAGTGGGGCTGAGAAGGAGACGGTTAGAGTTGCGGGCAAGTGTCTTGCTAGAGTACTCCAGACTCTATCTCAAGATGCTATGATCACGACTTTGTATACTCTGGGAAATGTCCTTTCTTCGGGTAATCCCGAGAGGGCGCTTACGGCGAACACTAGGGAGAAGATGCACCCTGACCTCCTTGATGCGACTGCCCTCGGCTCGGCCATTTCTTTGTCTTTGAACACCGAGGAGGAAAAGTTTTTGGTATACGAAAGGGTTGTTGAAGCTATCGTTGGCGTCGCCTGTGAGATGAAAGACGAAAAGATGGTGGAGCTCGCGGCTAGCATCCTCGGTCAAAAAGTTGGGAAGATCAATGGCGCTGTCGATGCGAAGATTATTGTTGAGCTTGCGGTTCTGGCTCTCGCGGGCAGTCCGCTGGAGCTCAAGACCGTCTTGAAGCTGCTTGATCGGCTCGGAACGAATGCGGTTGGTATTCGCGACGTTAATATCGCTGGGGCGGTCTTGGAAGCTAGGATTTATATGTCTACGAATCTTAAGCCGGAGCACCCACTTTACGATACTTACCTCACTAGCCTCTTGGAGTGCATCATTAACAAGGGAGATATTCACGAGCAGGACACGAGGAAACAGACCGACCCGGATAGCAGGACGTCACCTGTTGAGCCGCCGAAGCTACGCTTCCTGGCTGGATCTCAATTGTTCTTGCATTTGGATATAGTGCAGCTTGCTGCGAGGGAAATATCACAGTTCTTACAACCTCTCGCGATATTGCTCAATACCAGTACTCCCGAGGATGCGGAAATGCCGCCGTATCATATCCATTCCAATAAGGACATCCAGCAGCTCTTCCGAAACGCATGGTTCAACTGTGTCGTTCATGGGTTCCTGAGGCAGAGCGAGTTGGTCCAAACTCACGAATCATTCCTTCGCATCATCGCACGACACACCCCACCTCTCGTGGCTGAAACGAGGATAAATCATATGGAAAGCGACATGGATCTTAACACCATTCTCCGCCGCGGGATGAACCCTCAAAACATTGCAGAGCAGAAACGGAAGCTCTCCAGTGCCATCCCCACACACGACAGCGAAATCCGAGGGTTGAGCTATCCGAAAGTTATCTTTTTGCAGGCTGCTTTGCTCCTTGAGAGTTTGAGGGCTTTGGAAGGAGATTGCAGCAAGATACTTACGTACTTTGTGGATCCATCGTTTAAACACGGTGATGAGGCTACTTGTATGAGCTCGATCGCGGCGGAGGTGATCAGCATCTACCTCAAGAACGTACAACAGGGGAATCTGGAGGCGTTCCGGGCTCCTTACGTTTCTAAGCAACTGGTTGAGTTTTTCACCGGTTGTTGTCATCGGGTTGAGAAGGTGCAGTTTGTGTCTGCCATCTGCGCGAATAATATTATTACGGCGGTACCTTCGGCTTTGTGCCAGAAATCGGCGATTTTTGCGTTATTGGAACTGTTGACGATGTTGTGGAATAGTTGTTTGGAAGCGGAGACGGACGAGTATGGATGGCATTCTGTGTATCGTAGTACTGTTGCGAATATCCGGATTGAACTGTCGGACTCTTACCCTTTGCGGAAGAAGACGTTGAAGACCTACCACGAGCGTGCGAAGGGGTGGTTGCTCCGGGTTCTGGATATTGCGCCGTTGGATGTTAAGGGGTTGCTACAAAAGTATCTTGCTACTTTCAGCGACGAAAATGTGTTCGGGCACGTCGCTCTTGGAAGGTCTCTCGCTTATGATGTTGGTGCTGCGGTTCCGAAGAGCGATCCGAGGCTTTCGACTTTGGCTGATATCAACCTTGCTTCCGACTTCATGGCGCAATATACGATCCGCCAGGCGTACCGGTATGACGACAACATGCCTGAACATGCGCCAGACTGGATCCATGATTCGGATAGACCGGACCACACCGCTGAGATATATGGAAAACACGGGGACGCACAGGCCTTCCTCACGCACCTGGAGACTAGAGCTGTGAACGGGAAGTTCGTGGCTATCAGTGAAGTTCGGGATATCTTGAGGCGAACGGCGGGGTTGCTGTGTCAAACTCATACGGAGGAGAGTATTCTCATCCAGCACTTTGTGGGAATACCGTTTGCGATATTTACCAAGCAGAGCATCAAACTGGGCATCTCGCTGTGGATGGGGGTGTTGAATGAGAACAAGAGCATTGCGCCTCGGATACTCTGTGAGATCGCACGGAACTGGGAATTGACGGTGAGGAGGAAGCAAGGGTTGTTCAATCCCAACTTTGATGCGCCCGATGCGTTCAATACAAAGATGGAGTATGTGCCTTCCGATAAAGCGCTACTTACGAAGCATCAGACTGCCGCGATCAATATGCTCTCACCGCATCTCACGCTCTTGAAATTTTTGAGCAGCCATTTTCATGCGTCGAGGCACGGGGATCCGAATGTTATCCGGATGTTTTTGAGGTTGATTCGGATCTCGTTGGTGGGATTGAAGGACGCGAGTCCGCATCCGTTGGCCAGAGAGGTGAGGTTCCAGTTTGTGCTGTTCTCATTGCAGGTGTTGAAGTACACACCGGGTATTATGCCGGCGGTGATGCAATGGAAGTTGAAAGAAGAGATCTTTTCTGCGGCGCTTAGTTGGTTTACGTACCAGCCGAGGTGGTCTTATGGTGGGAATAAAATGCAGTTGAGGGCGGAAGGGCTGGTGATGAAAGAGGTTGCGTTGGCGATTCAAGGGCTTTCTGCTGTAGGAAATGCGACGGTTAAGAGCTTGGAGCTTAAGCAGGAGCTACTTTTGCTTTTGTTGGAGAATGAACAAGCTAGGGTTTCGACATGGATCACGCCGTTGGATACGCCGAGGAAGCAGGCACCTGTTCCCGGGATTGTCCCACGGCAGGTTAGCGATGTCACACTGGTTACGTTGCTGCAGACGGCGTGGAATGAGAACCCGGCGTTAGCGATCCAGATGATCGGACGGTTCCCATCGAAGAGGTATGAAGCTGAGGTGAGGAACATGATGTTGAAGTATCCGGAGAAGGTGGTCAAGATTCCCGAAGCCCTCTATTATATCCTCGGGGACAAATTGCCGTTGGATGTTAAATTCCAGTTGCAGTATTTGCTTTACTGGGCCCCGTTGAATCCGATTTCCGCGGCGACCTACCTGTTACCATCCTATGGGAATAATCCGTTCTTGTTGCAGTATGCGGTCCGAGCGTTGGAGAACCATTCGATCGATGTTACGTTCTTTTACGTCCCGCAGTTCGTGCAGACTTTACGGTACGATGCGTTGGGATACGTCGAGCGATGGATTTTGGAAACCGGCAAGTTCTCGCAGTTGTTCGCGCATCAGATTATTTGGAACATGAAGGCGAACGCGTACAAGGATGAGGATTCGGAGATTCCGGATCCGATCAAGCCGACTTTGGATAAAGTTATGGATCACTTGGTTTCCAGCTTCTCGCCTGGGGATCGGAGCTTTTACGAGAGGGAGTTTAGTTTCTTTGGGGAGGTTACGGCTATTTCTGGGAAGTTGAGGCCGTTTATCGGACAACCTAAGGAAGAGAAGAAGCAGAAGATTGAAGAGGAGTTGAGGAAGATTAAAGTTGATGTTGGGGTGTATTTGCCGTCTAATCCTGATGGGATCGTCATTGGCATTGATAGGAAGAGCGGGAAGCCGTTGCAGAGTCATGCTAAGGCACCTTACATGGCGACGTTCAGGGTGAGGAAGAAGGCCAATGCCAGTGTTGCTGGAGATGAGGTGGGGAGCCCCAGAGCTGAAAGTAGGGTTTCGGGCGGAGTTGTCGGGGAAGAGAAGTGGCAGGCTTGTATCTTCAAAGTTGGCGATGATTGTCGACAAGATATGTTGGCGCTGCAGTTGATTAGCGCTTTTAGGAGTATTTTTAACAGTGTGGGGTTGGATGTTTTTGTTTTCCCGTATAGAGTTGTGGCGACGGCGCCTGGGGTTAGTATTCTCTTTGTTAGTTATTCTTGGTATTTCTTTTGCTAACTGTGGGTTTAGTGCGGTGTGATCGAAGTGCTGCCGGACTCGATTTCGAGAGATATGCTTGGGCGAGAGGCGGTGAATGGGTTGTATGATTATTTTACGACCAAGCATGGTGGCGAGGATTCGATCAAGTTCCAGGAGGCGCGAAGCAATTTCGTGCAGAGCATGGCGGCGTACTCTGTTATATCATACTTGCTACAGTTTAAGGACCGACACAACGGGAATATTATGATCGATGGGTCCGGACATATTATTCATATCGGTATGTTTCTATCCCCAAAAGAGAGGGAGAAGGCTTGATAGTTGCAGGAATACATTTGCTAATACAGTGGGTATGTTTTAGATTTCGGTTTCTGCTTCGACATCGCTCCGGGTGGCATTACTTTCGAACGCGCCCCCTTCAAACTCACTGCTGAAATGGTGGCCGTGATGGGTGGGAATCTCGAATCCCAGTCTTACCGATGGTTCGAGGAGCTATGCGTCAAATCATTTTTGGCGTGCAGACCGTACTGCGAGCAGTTGGCGCACATGGTGGTGTTGATGTTGGACAGCGGGTTGCCGTGCTTCAAGCCGGAGACGATACAGAACTTCAAGGCGAGGTTTGTGATGGAGAGGAGCGAGAGGGAGGCGGCGGAGTATATGAGGGGCTTGGTGAAGAGGGCTTACGGCAGTTATAGTACTCGTGGTTACGACCAGTTCCAGCTGTTGACTAATGGGATTCCTTATTAGTCGTCCCCTGGCCTACCTATTTACTCTCTGGAGGTGTTGTTTTTGTTGCATTCTTCCCTTATAGAAGTCTTGAGCTTTTGGCGCTCTAAATTTCTATTGTGAGCGTCTACATATATATCTGCTACCTATTAATATATCTTTATACCTATATTCTCTTGGTCATTTATCGCTTCATGGGAGGGATTTCTTCTTTGGATTTGGTATCCCATGACGCTGCCATGTGTGGTCCGCAGAATGCCATGTGGGAATCCAGATCTCACGTTCCGGGGAGAAAAACAAGCTATTTGCTCGGTTAGGTTTGCCCAGCCTTCTTCCCCTGGCAGTTAAACGTCATGCAGGCGGTCGTTCTCCATCGCGCCGGTCAACCTAGGTTGTTTCTCGTTACACTGCACTGGGCTGGGCTGGGCCGTGCGACCTTTTCTTATTACGTTAAACCTTCAACTGCGCTAGCGGTGATAAAGAACTGATATCTGACTTTTTCCTTCATATTTTTCTTTCTCTTCAGCTTCCCCCCTCTCTTCGATTTTGATAAGGTAGAGTAGAATCGGTCAGATATACCGTTCTACACGTACCGCAGTGCACGGGCCCGTACGGTGACTGACAGACCTACGAGTTGATGCAGAAGACGCAAGCCGACTTACGGCCTTGTTTTAGTTAGGTTAAGGCCTTTAAGTCTGTCACAGACTCTTCGAGGCTCATAAGTCTGCGAAACTCCTCTATCGTATATACGCTTATATCGGTGTAATATTGTGTCGGCATACAACTTCGTTAACTCAACATTTTGCCACCGATATTTACATTTCCTATATTTCTCTACATTCTATAATATTACCACAGAATATAGATATCGATAGAAAAATCGAAAGGGATTCGACGGCCGGGGTATTCTATACCGCCTCAACAAAATGTCGGGCGCATCAACGCCCACATCCCCAACCTCTCCCGGACCGGACCACCCCCGTCGCAGCTTCACCCTCCCAGACTTCCCAACCCCACGGGCCACAACCCCGCTCATCCCATCACTCCTCCACTCCCCATCCTTCATCTCCCTCCGCCAGCCGTCGTCATTATCTATTGACACCGTCACACTGGGACCCGACCATGTCCACCCTCACGACCCCCTACGTAGAGCCTCAATGGCAATGACGTCCGAATCCCTCCGTTCCCAACGATTAGTGGGCACAAACAACCGACGGTATCAATGGGAGCGGTATAGAACTTCACCAGAGGATCTGGGTAAAATCAAGAATAAGAAGCTGAGAGGGTATTACGAGGATGTGAACCGACAGATCGATAGGTATATTTGGGTTGATCAGTTGTTGGATTCGGCGTTGGTGCCTAGGCTTGTCGGGGCTTATTCTGGGGTGAGGAGGGAGGGGACGATTGTGGAGGAGGCGGAGGAGGAGAATGGAGGGAGTGTGCCTAAGACGCCGTTGAGGAGACGGCCGAGTTTTGTGAGGAAGATGGCGGATGAGGAGACGCCGCTTTTGGAGGGGGGTGGTGAGGGGGAGGGGGATGAGAGTATTGTGTGAGTATCCATTTATATACTTAAGGAAGTATTTGTTTTGTGAGTGAGTCTGGCTAATGGGAGGATTCGGTTTGGGAGGGAATAGCAAGGTGGCGATATATGTCAACCTGGCGGCGAATACAATATTACTTGCTGGTAAAATCGCGGTTACATTGTTGACTAGCTCGCTGTCGGTGCTTGCTAGTTTGGTTGATGTATGTTTTTGTTCTCCCTATCCCGCGCGTCTTTACTTTGCGATTCAGAGGTAATTGCTAAGTTTGGAGGGGATCAATAGTCATGTCTGGACTTCCTCTCAACCGCTATAATAGGCCTAACAACCTACCTCATCTCCCGCCGTGATGCCCATCGCTATCCTATCGGCCGTCGACGACTGGAACCCATCGGAGTCCTCGTCTTCGCCGTGATAATGATCGTGTCATTCATCCAAGTTGCCGTCCAAGCCGTTCAAAGACTATTCAGTCCCGACCACACCATCATACAGCTTTCGAACTCAGCTATAGTCATCATGTCAGTCACCGTCGGGATCAAGGGAGCCTGCTACCTCTGGTGTCGAATGGTAAAATCTTCCAGCGTGCAAGCGCTAGCGCAGGATGCACTTACGGACGTCTACTTCAATACCTTCTCGATATTATTCCCGTTGTTGGGGTTTGCGACTGGACAATGGTGGCTAGATCCGCTCGGGGGGTTGTTGCTTTCCTTATACGTCGTTTTCAGTTGGTCTTCTACGTCATTAGAGCATATAGACCATTTAACGGGTAGCGCAGCTCCGGCGGAGGATAGGAATCTGGTGTTATACGTCTGTATGAGGTTTGCGAGGTGTATTAGGAAAATTACGGGTGTGCAGGCTTACTACAGCGGGGATAAGATTAATGTTGAGGTCGAGGTTGTCTTTGACGAGGATTTGAGTTTGAGGGATAGTCATGATGTTGCTGAGGCGCTGGGTTGGACGGTGGAGAGTTTACCGTTTGTGGAGAGGTGTTTTGTTCATACGGATTACAGCGGGGAGAATCCGACGACGCATTTGGAGAGGTGACGGATGAGAGCGGGGGGTAATGTAGGAATCATCTGATATTGCGGAGTTCGGGCGAAAAGTTCAGGCGTAGATGGGTATAGCGGTTTCGATTCGGATAGATCCGAAGCAAAAGCCTCCAGTTGCACGGATTCAGATCATACGCCCCTCCCTCAGACCGGGGTTTAAGCATAAATGTATATATAGATACGTATATAGCCTAGACTAAACTGATTCGACGAGGGCCGGCTCATGTTCGAGACTTTTGCCTAGTATGTTTGTAAAAATTTTAAAACGGGATTTTTCCTTTCAACCTAGGGCTCAACAGATATTTTGAAGAGTCCTATAACTTTTGAGGCGCACTAGTAAGTACTAGTATCGCATATTCGTATTCGCTGCGAAGGCCTTGTAAAACGAACTGATATTAAGACTTGGTGCCTGAGGGTCTAAGGTATGATCTCAAAACATGTTTCCGCGCTCTAGATGTGCCGAGGCATTCCGTTTCTTGATCGATTCCCTAGGTAATTACTTAGTCATAAGAGTATGCGTTACAGCCAAGAAGAAAAGACGGGTCGAAGGCTGAGGATTTGGTGAGCTTGCGGCCTGAGGTGACGTGATATCTAAAGATCAACCAACTAGAAAGCGCACTGGGGACCTCATAGGCGGTCTAGCAGTGCAAGAAGGTCTGGAATCCGTTTCATTCTTCCCCCCAGAACCGTTTCGTTTTATAAATCTGATATGACAAAGTTCTGGTTATATAGTTACACAGCCTCAATTTCTCATGGGCCGAAGAAAGATCCCGTGAATCGAAACCGAAGCCAAGAGGCTCGTTTGTGTGGCAAGCTATCGTAAGCTCTCTTCGCGCCGACACTGCTAAAACACCACATTTGACATTCTCGGCCTTGGAAAATACTTTTCCTTCTAGGCATCGAGTTTTAAAGACAGTTTTAAACTTTGATCGGATCGGACATATAATACTCTTTAGCCAATTACCACGAAAGAGTGGAGAACGTTTCCGCAAAAATTATGGTGTGGGTTTGTAGCTCGGACCGGTACGATAACGCTGCTCCCGTAGCAGAACCGTCTTACTGGCGTTTCAGGCACTGGGCCCTGGCAATGAAGCGCTTGGCGCTTGGGAGCTGTCGCGCAGAATGGGAATCTTTGACAGGGGGTGCTTACTCTTTTCGATGGATTTAGTCATCTAGACTTCCTAAATGGATAGGATCTCAAGACTTTAGGAGAGCATCTCGAACGAATAGGGTACGATTATAATGGCGAATACATCGAATGTGGTCCGAGGAGGTCTGAAAAGCGCCTCGAAAGCTTGACCGGCCGGGGGACTTTGTGGTATTTCCCGATTAGGATGCAACGCAATATTTCTAAAACCTCGTTTACTGGGTTGACGCTGGTCGACTCGAGACGAGCTGTGATAATTGACCGATCGCATCCCAGGATTCTTTTTCATTGACGTTATAGCTTTCGAACGGTGGGGGGATTTTTAAGCTCCTTGTTCAGGAGTCTTATTCCCTTGGCGGGCACAGACGACGGTGTTAAACTCGCTGTTATAAACATCTCGTCTCTCGCTCTGGTGGAGATATTTTTCTTCCTCTTCCCTTTTCCCTTCTCGTTTTTCGTTTCTCCACTCAGCGCAAAACCTTTCCCCTCCCGCCACCTTCTTTTCCCTTCCCTTTTTTTTTTTTATCGCCTCTGGGAGGTTTGAGCTGTTCTGTGAACGCTCGTTTTATATTCTATACTTCACTTTTTCAGTTTTTTGTAAAGATTGATCAAGGTAGATTATTATTGAGACACAGGTTGTCGTTTCATTCATTTGAGGCAGGGCCTTTTCTTCTTATTCCCCCAATCCCTTTCTATATCCCTTCAGCCACTCTCTCTTTATTTTATAGTTCCCTTTTACCTTTTTATATTTATTCGACATGAAGACCTCAACTTTAATAGTAGCTCCATTGCTACTCTCCATCTCCTCCGCAAGTATCCTTGGAAGACTATTCGGTCGTAGCGCGGACGTCGAGTCGCGGCAGGTCGAGGCTGCTGATGAACCAGGTAAGATTTGAAACTTAATTTTGAACTAAATGAGCCATATAGAGAACAGGGTTTTCTAATTTGATATTCTTTCTAGTGTATACAATCTTGAAGCGTACTGAAAAAGTTGGCACGAATGATACACTGCCAATCCTCGGTACCGGCACAGCAGAACTTACCACAACGGCTACCACCGATGCTGCCGCGCCCGAGAGGACAAACGGTCGAGGCCGTAACGGCCGTAACGGAAGAAATGGCCGTAACAGAGCTGGTAATAATGGTAATGGCAGGAATCGTCAGGGTAACGGACGAAACCGCGGGAATGGAGATGACGACGACGAAGGTACCCGAGGGAATGGACACGGTAGGAACGGTAGAGGAAGGAACGGACGAGGCGGGGGGAACAATAATGATGATTCCACGACTATTACGAGAACGAGAATCAGCACTACTGAGACTACGGTTGTAGTTTCGGAAACCGACGGGGCGGGAGAGGAGACCAGTACTTCTGCCACTGATGAAATTACTGCTACCACCACCGACGAGGCTGGTGCGGAGCCTACCGATGATGGCGAGGCTACTTCCACTACTGAGGCTGATGCGGAGCCCACCGACGATGGTGAAGCTACTTCTACCACTGAAGGGTTTAGAATTATCCCTACCAGTGAGTTGGAAGGAATTGCTTCTGTCCCCACCGCTGAAGCCGTGCATCATCCGGCTCCTGTAGAGTATGTCGCTGCTTCTTCCATTTCGACTTCTGCAGCAGGGAGTGAACATACTACCGCTGCCGCTGAGCGTACTGTTACCGTTACGAAGCATCAACAAGTAAGTCACACCCCAACCTATCAACCTTGCATAACACTATTATAAGATAACGAACTAACAATGACGAAAGGTCGTGGTTACCAAGACGGAAAGAGTCGCCGAAGACGCCAAGACCGTCACAAAGACAGAAAGGGTCCGAGAGACTGTCACAAAGACCGAAAGGGTCCGAGAAACCGTCACCAAGACCGAAAAAGAAGACGCCAAAATTGTCACCAAAACCGAAACCAAAACCGAACGAGTTCGGGAAACAGTCACCAAGGTCGAAAAGGTTCCGGAAACTGTCACAAAGACAGAGAGAGTCCGCGAAACAGTCACCGAAAAGGAAACTGTTCGTGAGGGCGAACGAGTCGTCACTGTTACTGTTGCGACTTGTACCGAAACAGCAGCTGCCCACGAGACTTCTACGAGTACTACTGAGACTATAGCAGCGGATGAAGAGGCTACCACCACGGTTGCAGAGCATGTAATGCAATCCGAAACTACTTCAGCTGCTGAAGAGACCACTACTGCGGCCCATGAGACCACCACCACCGAAGAAGTTGCAGCTCACGAAACTACCACCACTGAAGAGGTCTTGGTTCATGAGACTACCACTACTGAGGCTGCCGCCCATGAAACCACTACTGTCGCTGCCCACGAGACCACTACCACCGAGGAGGTTGCCGCTCATGAGACTAGCACTATCGTGGCGGAACACGAAACCACTACCACTGCAGTAGCGGAGCATGAAACTACTACTGCTGTAGCGGAGCACGAGACAACCACTGTAGCTGCTCATGAGACAACGACCACCGAGGCTGCTGTTGTGCATACAACATTGAGGACCGTTGTCAGAATGCCAGAGCATACTCCACCTGCCCAGCATGAGGCCATGAAGCGTGATGTTGGAGGATGTTGAAAAGAATGTTAAGGCTCTTCCGGTTTGATGCTTGGAAGTCCCTTTTTATTTCCTTTAATATCTTTCTATCTCTCTTTTTAGTCCTATACAGCCTTTAACCGTTTTTTTTGACTTTTTGTATTGTTTCTTTTGTTTGGGGATACCATATTCTTTACAGGAAATAGCATATTACGTTGGCGATATTGATTGTCGATTTTATTTTGGATTTATTCTTGGAAATGTAGCTATATCTGGCTGGCAGTGTAGTCAGGAATTTCAATAAAAAGTTAGATACCCACGGTACCTCATGGAAACAACGGACTTTTGGTCCTCATATATCGAACAAAGGTCTTTCTAAACCTTGCCTGTGAGTTTGGGGATTGGTTGATTTTAAATTTCGGCATGCCTATGATCAGTACTGAGCTAGGACATGTCCGGGCCCGACGGTTCATCAGATATTTGCAGTATTCCTGTTACGGTCCCCCCTGCAGGACCCTCCAGGCGAATACTGGCTTTAACATCCGCACACTGTCCAAGGACGTACAATCTATCTACAAACACCACAGTCTCCAATCGGTGAAGACCTCCTCTTTTCCAGGAACAAGCAAGCTCCGTGAGTATCCCTCCATCTGCACGATTCGTCATTTTTAATATCGGCCATGGCAACGTTATCGCCCGTACGCTTTTTAAGTTTGTGATAGCGTCGTAGGAAGAGGAAGTGTCACTGCGGACGCCTAACGTTGAGTTGAAGTGAGGTCGTATGTCCAAATTCTCCAGATTTGGGAATATTTCCGGCAGCCTTTGGATATTGGATCGACCAGGTATCTGAATCAACCTCAGAGTGAGAGATTGTATTCGTGAAAAGGCGCTGACTAAGTCTGGGTGTAAGTCTAGACTTTCCTTGTTAAATATATCCTCAAACCCCCACGGGATATCGACGTGTAAATCTCGCAACCGCGGCGCTAGCGCAATTGAATGATAGTAAAACCCATGCTTTCGAAAGTTATTTGACCGGGGATCATCAATCGGCGATGGGAAATCAAAACCGCAGAGGCGAAATCTTTTCAGGGCGGGTAGGTTTGGTGTCGCGTTTGTAAATGTTTCGAGTTTATACTCGCTCGGTAGGGTATTCCCGATGAATTCTTGATCGACTGTTGCGATGTTGGAGTATATATATTTATACCTCTGATCTTGTGAAAGCTGTTGAGTGGGGGTAGCGTCGTTGTCTCTCTCTATCTCGAATCGAAGATCTTCAAGTGTATTTCTGAATTCCGAGTTTCCGATAGCTTTGAGGATTGTGAGGTAGATGGCCTTTTCTACCGAACGTATACTCTTTAAGAAGACATGAAGACTTCTTACACACGGAAAGAGTTTTAAAGTCGCCAAATTCACTCGAAGTTTGGAGTATGCAGTCCGATCGAAATCCTCTTGGGGTTCGTATTGACTACTGTGTGTCTCGTTGTTCTTGAAGACCAATTTTACCGACCTTTTATGCGTTTGTATTTTTGTTAGCTGGGTTTTGTATATCGTTGATGCACATGGTACCATATGGTATGTGGAACGGGGATCGATGCGTTCTATCCGCACTTACTGGACGTGATGTCGGATACCTTCGCATGATCCTCCTTGGAATAACTTGAGACCATTGTTTTGAACATGTCTGAATAGAAACCGCCGAGATATATCGTTGTAATATTTCGAGCAGAGCGCCAGGGCTTTTAGATCTTGGCCTGGAAGTTTCTCGAGGATTCCGAGGTGTATCTCGGTGGGGAGGGCGTTTAGAGCGTTTGGAGGGCTCTCCGGCTGAGGTTGACTTTGGGTACCGATTTGGTCCATCGTTTCTTCTTTGCAGAGAAAGGTTTTTGGGATTCGTTGTTATATTGATTGAGGTATGATCATGATATCAAGGCGGGGTTTTCATGTTTGTCTTGATCAGGATTCATATACAGGCACAATATATGCATGGCTACGGCGAAGTAATACATCTTCGCTGCTAGCTGGTGCTGTATGGATGGGAACGCTAATGCGGGCGAATCTTGGCGTGCTGGTATACTACTACTGGTCGTGTGCTTAATTCGACTCTGCGTGCGCGTGCCGCTATATACTTCACAATTGAATGTATAGTTTATATATGACTTCCTTCCTTCGCCTGCCATTATATTCTCGATTCAAATTAAGATTGGCTGCAACGTTCAGAAGGACCAATTTGCATTCTAAATATTGAAATCAATCAAATGCCTGGGTATATGCAAGACGTTTACAAATATATTGCGCGAAAGTTAACAGATGTAGAGTGTATACTTGAGGCCCGGATTGCTTTTATAAATTTTATTATTTCTTTTTCTTTTTATATCCATACCTGTATAGGCTAGGGCTATAAGAACAGGTAGTCTGGGATTCATGGCTTATCCCTATACATATGGTTTAGACCAAGGATTCTCCATCGCTAGGGCTTCCGTCGAGCCTAATTGGTCCCCCCCTCATTCGTCGGAGTAAACGAAAGCTGTATTTCGGTAGGTGTCCATTGGCGTAAATCCGAAGCGGAGGGGTCATCCGGCTGCATCCCATCGAAAACAACTTTCTCCAAGTCCTCCAACCCGTTTACTCGCCATTTAGTGACCCAACCCGCCAAAATCTCAGGACGGAGAGGGGCCCCGCCATCATTTGGCCACGGTAGCCTTGCTTTCTTTAGATATCTTAGCTCCATGAGGTTATCGTACACCGGACCCTCTATGTCGTACTGGTATTTGCAGAGGTGGTAGATTCGTATAAACAGATTTCTCAAGTTTGGGAATCTTGCTACCAGCGCCCTTAGGCATTTCTTTTGTATGGTTTTGAAAACCGTGGTTTTCAGAGTTATGGCGTCTGAGAAATTTAAAGGACTTGGGAGTGAAGCTTTTGGGTTGGCAGCTGCGGCATACTTTGTAGAGAATTTGTATGTTGTGAGCATCTGATCGAAGGCTAGCGTGTCGAACAAGAGTTTTTGCAGGCGTGGAGCTGATTCACTTATGATCAAGTAAACCTGCGCACGTTTAAGATACCAACAGATCGCACCCACAGCCGCGATTGGCCCCGCGGCGCCGTTGACTGAGATCCTGGCGCTTTTTAGATTTGGGAACTTCGGCATCTTTGCTCTTACTAGTTCTCCCATCGTGCCGTCCGGAACCCTCTTCCCGAGGAACTCTTGATTGGCGACTGACAGTGTTGAGTAAGTTTGGTCGTATAACTGATCGAGTTCCTCATAATCGCATATCCGTTCTGAATTTTCAAAGGTTTTGGTAACCTGTAGCTCCAGTTCCTCGAGGTTGTCGTGAAGAATGGGGTAATGCTTAGCGATCCCTTCGATGACCGCAAGATAGACGTTGTTTTCGACCGCCCATGGTATTTTGTATGATATGCTAAGTTGTCGAAGACTTGGGAGCCGGCCCAAAGCAGCTAGACTTTCGCGAATTCCGGTGAGGACAACCTCGGGGACGGACGCTGGCTCTCCGCTTTGTCTATTTGTCACTTCGTATACTGCAAGAGCAAACCAGTTGTTCTCTTTTTCGAATCTCGCGGACCTTTCGAAAGTTGAAAAACAAAAAAAAAACAAAGACACCTTAGCAAAACCCGTAGGAGGACTAAAGGGAAAAATGAATAAATAAAATATAAGGTATTTCTGCGAACTTACCGTATCCGCTTACAAGTTTCCTCGTACAAAAGCCCGCTTTCTAGCAGTGCCGGTGCAACAGAACTGGATTTTTGCATCTTATTCTTCCCGGCGCTAGGCCTGGGGTTCAAAATAATTCCTTTGAACCGCAGGGGGAAGCAAATGTTGTAGAGCTTCTTTGAGCATTTCGAAACCCTGCTAAGGTCGTCTTTGGGGAGGTTCTGGAATATTAGGGTTGCAATTTCGTATGGGGCATTGTCGAAGAGACTGTATCTGGATGGGTCTTTGAGGGCATCATCCATCTCAAGCCTGTCGACTCTTGTAGACATGGTAAGAAGTATCCACCTACTTAAGTAGGTATATGAAATCTATGGGGATATCGATGAGGATGTTGAGAGGGCTTTAGGAGCTAGAGGAAAGAAGGGAAGAAGGAGGTTATCATTGAGTAGAAGAGAGGAATTATGCGCCTGCTTTCGATGGTTTGTGCTCCCTGATATATTATTTAGATTCAGTAGAGCGGAGTCCACATTTTTTTTTTTTTTTTTCTTTTTGAAATTTAATCGTGGTGTTTTTAAACGGAGTTATATACGTTATGTTCATATTTATGGACAAATCGCTGGCGATTATCACGACGGAAATCCGAAGTTGATGGAACCACGTTCGAAATTACTGAATTAAGAAGTTGAAACATCTAAATGCTCCTCAGCCGAAATTAGACTGGATTGTACACCTGCAGTACCAAATAGCCATGCAGAGCTGTCGGTTTACATGTTAATACATGCGTCTATTTATCGAATTATCGAGCTGTCTGCACGGCCGTTGAGAACGAATTCGAACACCCCCAAAACCGCCTAGGCAGCAATTATGCAACATGCAACACGCTGTCGGTATCCCGTTCGTGGGTGGTCGACAGGCCTCCAAGATTCTAAGACCCAATAGAAGGGCCCGATTTAGCCTATAACCCTGAAACCCAAGCCTGTGCTGTACGACATGAAATGAATCTTCGATGCAATAAGGCGGTCAGAGTCGAATTCGCCTCCGCATTTTAAACCCATGGCCCCCCCGCTCAATTGTTCGAGGTTGAGGGCGTTCCGTTTCATTTCTCCTTTTTTCTCTCTCTCTCTTTCGCAATGGTATCCCTTCGGTGTCGCAAAACATCCTCGACAAAATATCGACGAGTCGATGATATATCTAGAAAGAATCGGCTATCCTTGGCGCTGGAGCAAAGTACAACGTAGTACCAAATGATCTTTTTTCAATATATATCCACCACCTCTCTCCTTCTTCTCTTCAACCTGTCCCTCCTCACCACCAGCCAAACAATCTCGAGAGAAGAAACTTACTCCCTGGGTACGGTTTCGAACTTCAGATTCATCCGTCCATGCGTAGTCTGCTGCTTCGATAGCAACGACTGCGGCGTCTCCGCCACCGATCTCCCCGATGCACTCGGCTGCACATACAATTCTTGTCTATGCCGCAGAGTCGATATAAGGACCTCTGCTTCGTCGTTTTTGAACGAATGTGTTAGCAGACGGTGTTCGGGTAATCCGGCCGATGTTTCGGATGCGCAGGTTGCGTATCAGGCTTATTGTTCGGTTTATTTGAGTAATGTGGGGATCACGACGGGTATTGGGGAAGGCAATGGTGGTGGAGAGACTGGCGGTGGGGATCAAATTGCTACGATGACAGTGGCTGCCGGGACTACGACTGTTACAGGTAAGGAAGATATCTGTTTTTCACCGGATACGTTTATAATTATATAATTTCACGATTTAAGACGCATTGAGGGCTAATACGACCAATGGGGGCTAAATAGTTGGACAAGTAACCTCCTTCGTTATCAGAGTATCCACCTTCCGTGACTCCCCAGCAGAGGGTAGTACCGGCCAAGGGAGTGGAAATTCCTCAAGTGGACTGGGTACCGCCGGCCAGGTTAGCCTAGGCGTCGGTTTGGGAATTGGGATCCCGGCTCTGGGGCTATTGGCTTACATAACCTACCTGCTTCTCAAGCAGCGTGAGAGAGAGGTTCTTGAGAAGAACGGGAATGCGGCTTTCCGCCCGGGGGGTATCATGGTGGAAGGTGTGACAGTCACAAAGTAGAAGTGAATATTTGATCTACGGATCCGGTTGCAGGTGTATATGTGTCTGGATGCAAGATGATTTGGGGATGTCTCAATTGAGCAGGATATCGATTGGTTATGCCGTATCTGATTAGTTTGCGGGGGCTACTATAATTTTAATTCCTAAATCCCTACTAATTTTAATATATCAAGTTATCTCGTGAACCAAATGCTATTGTAGAATCTATCAAAGCGGCAATCCCCGAATGGGGAAAGGTAGAAATTTCTTGTGCCAACTTGTCGCAAGCTGGTAAACCTGGCAAAACTAGAGGCTCAAAATCGTTGTATAGAACAGAAAAGGCCTAGTCCAATCAACATACAGGTACAAATAAATCTTTTCCGCTGGTTCGTCAGTTGACCAGAAAAACCATATTAGAAAATGACTAAAACCCTATATATTAATATTACGTCTAGTCTGCATCGAGGTGCCATATGATACCTCCCTAGCTCCGTGTCACTTACATTCCAATGCAACGGCGACCGCCAGCTTTCCCTACGAATTCGCGAAGGACAATTGTCAAGCTCCCTAGCTCGCGAGCATAAGCTTAATCCGGGAAAAAGTGAAGTGATAGCGATATATCCTCGTGCGCGTGCATACTGCATGACGGATTTTTCTCCTAGCTATTTACCAGTATCTAACGTATATATACATGGAACCACCCTCGGATAAATATGTGGCAGGTTGTAGTATGTCGACTCTCAATCGCCGGCCGGAGCGATTTTTCCAGATTTTTTTTTTTTCTTGGCCAATTGGGGGAGGGCAGCAACTAACGGCCAGCGAAGCTAAGCTGCAACCTTGCCGAAAAGGAAACAATTTATCTTGTGTGTGGGATATCTATAAAATTCTGATATAGATACCAGACCTCTCGACTATCGCATGCGGATGTCGGGACAAGTCTGTACATGGAAGTACAAGATATCTTGCATGCGCATGAAATGGCGGGTGGGTGTACCTGCAAGGAACGAGGATTGACCTTTACGTATGCACGTAGCCCGTGGGGCATGTGAGAGCTCAGCTGGAGTATTCGAACGAGATCATATATCAAGCTCTGGATACACCGTCCGTTTTAAGCTGTGTCGTGCATCATGGCCATGGGCATAACCCGTCTCAGAATTCATATTTTTTCCAAGGAACATCGGCAAAAACAGAATGGACGGGGGTTAGTATATACTCTGCAGCCTGCCAACCATTCCTATAATACTGTGCATTGTATTACACATATGTATTCTAGAAACCACAATTAATTCGCTCGTTTAAACTGGCTTCGATGCAGATTTGATCTGGTGTGGAAAATTCGCTAGCGTCAAAAAAAAAAAAAAAAAAAAAGGTTAAGGCCGATGTTGGATCCATAGCTATAGGCGGCGATGCAGAGAAGATTCTGACAAGTCATTGAATGGTGTCTGGTGCCGGTGTCTTGGGGGTTGGAAAAGAAATCCCTCATCTTGGGTTCCATACAAAATCGAATTACATACTATCAAACGCCCCCAGCCGTCTCCTCCACGATGAGGTACTTTTTTGCCCTACCAGTATATAATGGCCTCTAACGTCCCCTGGTGCCTTGTCGAATCCACGGTGTTACATAGTACTCACATAGCACCCAGCAAGGAAATTCGGATTATGAATCAGTAGAGGCAAGTCGCTAGTAGGTTTAGCTTAGGGCATGCATGGGATATCATATCTGCCTGCGTCGGCGGTGTTATCTCCAGCTACAAAACCCGCTGACCCCCAGACCAGCCGCGGTCCAGCTGTATGATGAAATAATCTGGATTTCCATAGTATAAACTTTGGGGAGCTGCTTCCGTTTCTTCCATTCCGGGATTTTTTTGACGCTTAGTTTAGCTCTGGTCTGGCATTCCCGACTTCAGGAAGTTTGTGATTCATACTTTCTTTCGTCTGTACTAGGTGTTTTAGTCAGAATCAAAGAACCCAAGACAGCGGCCATTTGATCGGATAACATCGCCCAGCCAAAGTCTGCCGCGTAAGGTACACAGCTGCTAACGAGCACACCGCCCCCAATTGGCCCAATCGCCGCAATTCCTGTATACTAGACATGTCTGTCCTTAGTTAGCTAGTGAAAGGACCATCCAACCAGAATAAGAAATATGAAATCGGAGTGTGCGTGTGTGAGCGTGCGCAGGGCAAGCCCAGTTCAGAAGTCTAAAATTCTGACCTTGGCCGGGGTTCCTTCCCTTGGAGCTTGATGTAAGGAAGAACGTTCGAACTCGGCCTGCAGCCCGCTAAAATAAAAAGACAACCACACCCCCAACACAGTCTGCCAGTCGACCACCCTTTTCCTCCCTATCTTTTTCTGCTCACGACCAGAAAAGCCCTGAAAAGCACACGATAGTTAGAAAAAACACTCCAATCGCTGAGTATTCCGCTAGAGAAATCCACCTGGAAGGCCTGGCTGTTTCAATTTCTCGAGTTTGGTAAGCAAATCCGGTTCTTGTTTTTTTTTCGTGTGTGGATGTGGGATATAAAAAGAACGAGGTCTCGCCACATCCACAACATCTCGACCTGGCTTGAGGGAATAATTCCAACCACCACCATCATCATCACCACACTCACCACTGCCACCATAGTAAAAGTCACCACCGCCACCCATTGACCGACACCGTATATTAACTGTCTCGGGAGGACATTCGACTGACAAGTATTCTCTTATTCCAGCTTGAGAAACCACTGGTCTTTCTTGTGAAATTCCGACCTTCTTGCGTCCAATATAAAAAAACGAGAGAGATAGTATCTTCACGATACTCTGAAAATATCGACCATCGATCGAGGGCAATATAGCTTCAGCCGTCGTTAACTAAACTCCCAAAACTACCAAACTTTTACTATCTTTCCCACCGGAACCTTTGTTTCGTCCCAGACAAAGGTCTTCGGCTTCGGGGAACAACCGTTCACAATCCCGTCACCAGGCTCTTGCCGCTCCTCCCTCCGTCCTCTTAAACCACCTCCACGGACCCCGTCCAACTTTCACTCTAATCCAAAGCCCGGATATCGCCATCATAGATCTCACGTAGACGGTGCGGAGGAGTCATCCCAAAACCCAGCCGACGAGTCTCAATCAAACCCCCTGCCGCATAGCTCCCCCGCTGGTAACCTTCCTCTTCACGAGGAAGGCTTGCGGCGACCGCCTCTTGTCTGTTTCGGCAGAATTGTGTTTCGACCACCCTAGCATTCGTTCAATTGTGAACTCATCAACTTAACAACTTCTTTTCAACCTTCTTGATATTCTCAAGATCTTTGTTTTCTCCATTTGATCCTCGGGAATCCTTTGGAGACTGTGTGGTTTGGGTGCTATTCTGGCGGTAACTGTATAGGAGTCGACGTCCCACAAGAAACGACCAAGAAGGAACATCAATTTTCTTGACCTTCTCTTCTTTTTCCACTGCTACTTACAATTTTCCTTCCAATCAACTGTTTTCACCCTTTCTTCCTTAAGAACGGGACAAAACAGTAAACCGGACCATCCATTCCGAGAAAGAGTCGATATCTATCAACCCGACGTTAGTTATGGTCTTCGTTGAAATCGAGTCTCCGGCTCCTATCATCCTTTCTTCTTCAACCACTTCTTCATCCATCAAGCAGATGCCTAGTGCCGCTTTCATCGCCCCAGTAGCTGCAGGCCACGCATACTATGATGGATCTGAAAAAGCTACTTCAAAGGCTTTGATCAGCAATGCCCTTGCCCGTCGCATCAACAGCATTAATGTTGATAACTGTGAAGCCGGCGGAGAGGATGCTTTCTTTGTCGCTGATCTCGGAGAGGTCTACCGCCAGCACCTTCGATGGAAACTGAATCTCCCTCGTATTGAGCCATTCTATGGTAAGAATCCTGTATCCTATTCCGATTGAAAATCCGCAGATTAGCTAATTTTGCTACCCGAAACAGCCGTCAAATGCAACCCTGACCCCCAGGTCCTCCGCCTCCTAGCCAATCTTGGCTGTGGCTTTGACTGCGCCTCCAAGAAGGAGATCGAGACCATCCTTTCGATGGATATCTCGCCATCCCGCATTATCTATGCACACCCCTGCAAGACAGCGTCATTCATCCGCTACGCTGCTTCCGAGGGTGTCGAGCACATGACCTTCGACAATGCCGAGGAATTGTACAAGTGTCAACGTTTCTTCCCGTCTGCTCGTCTCCTCCTCCGTATTGCCACCGATGACTCCAAGGCTCTTTGCCGCCTCAGTGTCAAATACGGTGCCCCACTTGACTCCACCGCCTCCCTCCTTGCCCTCGCCAAGGACCTCGGCCTCAACGTCGTTGGAGTCAGCTTCCACGTTGGTTCCGGAACATATGATCCAACCGCCTACATCAGCGCCGTCGAAGACGCCCGCCGTGTCTTTGACGAAGGTGCCGACCTCGGATTCGACATGAAGCTCTTGGACGTCGGTGGCGGATATGGCCACAAAAACTTTGAGGCCATCGCTTCCGTCCTGGGACCAGCCGTCGACCAATATTTCCCGAGCAACGTTAGGGTTATTGCCGAGCCAGGAAGGTACTACGTCGCCTCTGCGTTCACAGTGGCGGCCCACGTCATCGCCCGCCGTACCGTCGTCGACCCCGTCAACGGTGAGAGTTCGTTCATGCTCTACTTGAACGATGGCGTTTACGGAAACTTCTCCGGTGTCATGTTTGATCACCAAGTCCCCGTCCCCAGGGTTTTGACCAATGGTGATGAGTTTTGGTATGGTAAGAAGAGAGAGGATGGAGAGAGGGTTGTGAAGTATTCGATCTGGGGGCCAACTTGTGATGGGTTGGATTGCATTTCCTCAGAGAGCTATCTGCCTGAGGTCGTTGAGGTCGGAGACTGGTTGTATTTCACAGAGATGGGAGGTAAGTTTAATTCCTTTAGATTATCCTGAAGCCTTGGGGAAATCCTTTTCGAAAGAGTGATTGCTAATTTATATCGCTTTATGTAGCTTACTCCAAGTGCTCAGCAACCAAGTTCAACGGCTTCTCCGACGACCACGAAGTTGTCTATGTCTGCAGCGAGCCAGGAGCAGCAGCCCTTCTCCAGGGATAACTCTACGCTTCCCATCTTCTAAGAACAAATTTTCAAGATTTTTTTAGCGGTGGAGAAAAATCTAAGTCCGAGAAATTACAACAGCGTTAGGCTCTCTTTAAACGAGTCCGCTGTTACCAAAAAAGTCATATGTTTTTTTCACTAGTGTTTACTTTTATTTCAGGTTGCGAAATCTATAAACTGGGGAAGAGGGCCGTCTGAAAAAGAGGGGTTGGTACATATATCAGGCGTTATGGCCGGGTTAGAACTGTTCAAATGAAATAGAAAAAAGAATCCAACTGCTGTCACTCCTTCACTATTGCTTCCCAATAAGCTTACGTAGTTTGTTCCCCGTAGGGAACTTTTGCAAGAAGTGCTATCGTAAAACGATCCTGAGGCCGATGCATATAAGCAGCATGATCGAGGTCCCAATAGATAAATTGAGATTATGATATTATATCAGTGGTATTAGGTAATTCTAACATCACCGCCCCATAACATACAAATCCACCCTATCCCCCGCCATCTCAAACACCACGCTCTCCCTCTTCACGATCCCCTTCTCCCCCGCCATCTCAAAAAACATTTCCTCGGAATCATGCCGTACTTTATGCGCAAGTAATATCACCACCCCGGGGGATAATTTACATAATTCGTCCAGCACTCCGACGAGGTAGGGAATGCTGGCGGTATTATAAGTGCAATCTGCTACTAATATCAACTCGTAGGTGGTGGAGGTACACCAGTCCGGTAGAGGGGATGCCCAGTCGAGCGGGTGATAGACTATACTCCCGCCATGCTCGTTGCTACTATTATCATTAGAGTAGTTTGCTGTGAGGTTTTTGGAGGTTATCTCTGTAGTTATGGGTAGGTCTGTTACGGTTACTTTTGTAGAAGGGAGGAGGGTGTGAAGAACTATGCCGGCCAGACCGCACCCCGCACCGAGTTCTAGAACGTTTAGGGGGGTATTTGAAAGGAGGGGGGTGAGGGATTGGAGTGGCCCTGTGGGTGGTGCGGGGAGGGTGGAGAGGTAGGATGTCGTAGCTAGTCCACCAGGCCTGTATCATGTTAGAGCCATATATCTGTATATAACCAAGAAGTAATCGGACTGTGCATACCATATATGCCTGGCAATATCCTCCCTCGTCTCCTCCCATATCCTCACCATCCTCCCAGCCGACAGCTGCAGCTTCCTCTCCACGAAGGCATCCGCTTTACTCCCATTCTGTAGAATATTAAACGGCGTGCTCCACGCCGACAGTATTCTCGCCTCCGATGCTCCAGCGGCGAATAAAGTCCGCATATCATCCGCCCGGTTCTCAGTCGCAGAGACGCATACTATCCCATCAGATGCAGTCTCCCTTGTAGCCACAAATGTGAATTGGATGGGTATATTCCTCAATCCCGGCGTCCAAGTTACCGTTTTCGAAGCAAGAAGCTGGCGGGACGGAGTGTCCGCGCGAAGTGTGGCGCGGAGGGTAGCAGTGCCATTGTAAAATGCCTCGGAGAGGTCGGTGGAGATGGTGATTAATGTGGAGACGGTGATGATGTTTGACGATGGTTTCGATGTGGTGGTGGGGACTTTGAGGAAGCGGATGAAGTGCATTGTTTCTTTTTTGGTCAAGGAAGTTTCTTGGTGAGGTTTTGTTTCCGCTCTTCGCCCAAACAAACATCTTGAACTTCCCTTCTTCCCTATCAACCATACAAACATCGCCATAACCCCTCGACATCATCACCATCACGAAACAATGGCGCCCGAAGCCCCCTCGAGGATAACAGAGCAGGACCTCCAAGAATGCCTCCAGGCCCTCCAAACAACCCGTGAACTCTGCCTCCAAGTGGTCTCCCAAGACCGTGCTCGCGCCGCATCGCAATCATCCACATCCTCAGATGACCGTCTCAAAGCCCAAAAACAGCTACTAGCATCTATGTCCCGTCTCCGCTCCCTCCACAGAACAGCCTACATGACCGTCCGGCAGACAAAACAAATCACCTCCGAAGCCCGTCAGGAACAAGACCGATTGCACCTGCAATTACAAAATCTATACTACCAACAACGCCACCTGCGCGGTGAGATCGACGCGTGTCTGGATTTCCAGCATACGTACGAGGATATTCCGTTGGTAGACGAGGCAGATTACATCGCCAGGTTTCCAGAACATGCAGATAAAGATCCACATGAACTTATGAAACTACGGTTGGCCGATGAGAGAGCTGTTCGGGAGGAACTGGAGATACAGAGGAAACAATTGATTGCTAAGAAGCAGGCTTTGATAGCCGAGAATAAAAAGAGGAAAGACGATCTGGCGAGTTTGGATGAACATCTGAAGAAGTTTATCGAGGTATGTGCCAGATACTTGTTCTGGAGAGCTTTGGGTACTAATGGCTTGGATTACAGAGTTCGAAACCGATACAGGAGACTTTCAAAAAAGAATACTAGTCTTCCTTTGGCGACATATCGATTAGGCCTTTGTATTATAAAATTTCCCCAGTGGGTTCTTTCAAATGGCGTTATCCAGAGTACATACATCAACGGCGTTCTGGCATTGCTCCCTCTTTCAGCTTATCACAATAATACGAATCATCTACTCCGTCTAATCCAAACAAAAACTATCACTCAACCCTTTCTCTCTCCCTTAAAAAAAAATCAGGCTGCTGGGGCGCCGAAAATTCAAGAAAGATGCTCGTTAAACCACGCGATCACATCTTGCGCACATTCATCCATCGCCTTTGACTCATCTTCAGTACTCCAGTCACCCCGATACGTAAACCCATGAATCTGGTTCTCAAATATCCGAACCTTAATTTCAACGTCATCCCTTTTATCCAGAGCCTCAGCAATCTCATTAGCGCTCAGAGCCAGAAGGTCCGGCGAAATCAGACCGTCAGTCGGCTCCGGGTCACGAAGCGACACCTCCACAGATTTGGATGCAGGGACAATCGTGTCTCCCGTGCCGAACGTGACATATGTGGGTACAGAAATTGCTGCCCAGTCCTGGAGTTTGGTGAAGGACGGTTGTAGAGCGGCAATGGCGCTAATTCCAGTACCCGGACGGGCCTGGAGAATTGCGTGATATCCACCCCAGCAGGTTCCTACGATACCCACTTTTCCGATTTCGGGGTCTTTACGGAGAGTCTCTATGAAGCTATCTACTCTGGGCTGTTGGATGTATGTTGGTCAGTGAGCGCTTGGAGGATTTTTCATTGATTGACCAACCAGCCGGCCAGATTGGGTGGGAATGGAACCTTTGAAATGTATACACGGTGTCGATAAAACATTCGGCCCATGTTATTAAACATTTTCCGACGATTTTCCCTAAAAGAGAGGAACATCACTTTTGTTAACACGAACCGATTGCTCGTCTCCGGTCTTTAAGAGGGGGACTACTCATACGTCTTTTCTTGGACAGTCATCTGATCTCGAAGCTCTGCATTTGGTTCGATGACATCAAAAAATTCTTTGGGCATGTAGTCCCTCTCGAGGATATCGGGCATGACAACGTGGAAGCCGCCTTTAGCGTATCTATATCAATAACTTCGTATTAGATCGCTAACGATTTCGGGGCATCGACGAAGCAACTGACATACGTATCAGCTAGTAGTTGGTGGTCCCTCCAATCCGGTCCGAACACTACAATCGGATATCCATTTCAGTGCACACAAATATCGCTATGGATTAGAGGAGGTGGGACTCGTACTGTCAGGGAGGTAGATCAATGTCTTCGCTGTGGACCCATCCGGCGAAGCAGAAACATACGCCCTGTGGAGTCCGATATCTTCCATATTACCATCGGGGCTTGCCTATAATATCGCCAGCTTTGCATATTAATCCTTTTATCCCTTGCTTCGGCTGAGAGAAAACGAGAGGACTGGGATTGGTGTGATATTTCGTTACCCCTTCTACATGTTCCGACGCACTCGCCCCCTCTTGCGCTCCACCCATTATTATATCCGCATCGGGATCCACGTTTGGATCCGGGCCTGCACTCCTGCAGGTCGGATTTGAGGTTCTATGCTTGACGGGTTTCGTGTCGTCGAGTTCGAATGGGAATTCGAAATCCGAATCCGAGCCTGAGCGCGAACTAGCCATGGGCTTATATTCCTTTTCGGAGTTGTTGATTGCATGGGTATTTGAAGCATAGGTCTGTGGGGGCTTGGAGGCGTTTACGATGAGGTCTGATTGCAAGAGAAGGGTTCTATATTGAGGGGCTTTTTATTGTATTTTTTTTTACTTTCTATTTTTTGATTGAGGATTGATGGCCGGCTTGGTCTCGCGATGCGCTTGTCGATTGTATGCATATCGCAAGACATATTATAGACGGGAAAATCCATATTAATAGTGGTTTGGAACCGTATTTCAATTGATCATGGTACTTAAATGCTGCCTATAGTGCTAGAAGTTTGCACAGTAGTTCCGGGAAGTGTAGCCAATTCGAAATTAACATATATATATTTTTTATTCGGCCTTGAGATTACAGTTTTATACATGCAAGGCAGACGTTGGAGAATTGGGTGAGGTTCGCGGATTACATAATCAAACACTCTAAAACTACACCGCCAAATTTTCTATCAAAATTTTCCCCTTCGAATCCCTTCGACCTTCACACAAAAGAAAAACAACCACCATGCCACCAATAACATGACCCAAACCCACTACACCATCCTCTCAATCCCCCAATCCCTCTCCTCAGCCCACAAAAACTACCAACCCCTTCTCAAAAAGTCCTACCACAGGACACTCCTCCGATGTCATCCTGACAAACTCCCCGCTGGCACGTCGGTTGCCGGCCAACTAGAACGACGAGACGGCGGCAGTCGAGTCAATGGAGAAGATGAGGAAGAGATATACACCATCGACCAAATAAATACCGCCTACAAAACACTTTCGTCACCAACTCTTCGACAGGAGTATGATCACTCCCTCCGGTCTTCCCTATCTAACACCCCTGGCAGTGGGTTTAAAACGGGACTGGACATCATAGACCTCGATGATATGGAGTACCAACTTCCCGAATCCGATGAAGAAAAGGGAAGGTTTACGAAGTCCTGCCGATGCGGGGCGGAAGAAGGGTATGTTTTGACGGAAGAGGATATGGATGATGTTGAGAAGGAGGTTGAGCAGCAGAAAGTGAATAATGGGAGTAAGGCGCGGTCGATGATTATTGGGTGTTTGGGGTGTAGTTTGTGGGTTCAAGTCGATTGGGTGGTCTGCGATAGTGACGATGAGTGCGGGGAGTGATTATATCCTTCTTTTGCACAATCTATATCGACGATATCCATCCCTCATCTAGACAGAATACCCCATCTTGTCCGGTCACCCTTAGTGGAGACCAATCTTGTCGAATAAGACTAATCAAATAACAGTACTTTAACTAGCCATCCCCGTGAGTTTAGCGCTTGTGACACTGGTGGCGTCTACTACGCGCCTATCTTGGAAGTTTGTACACCGCAAGACAGAGCATTCCCCTTCGTCCGATTCCTTACAGACAACTGGGTACGCTCCAGATCCTTTGGTGTTTTCCCACTTCCGTGGGTCGGGCCAGAATGGATTGGAATTTTTGTCACTTGCAAGATTAAAGTCTTTTTACATACATAGCCTTCCGTTTGAGGCAGCTTTCTGCTTTCTTTTATACAGAGAGTTCGCCATAGAAGAGTCGGCACATTCCTATGCACATACCTACAAATTATTGAATTCTTGAATAACTGGTACTGTGATTGAGTAATGATCGTGTCCGCTTACACTGGGTGAGGCTGGGAACGAGACCACGCTTACACAAGATCTTAAGATAATGCGTTTCCGGTACCTGGAAGACAGGGGTCGGAAAACAGACTTCCCTCTGGGCCCACCCTTTGTTAAGAAATGGTCGGGTCTGTGGAGTAACACGGACTAACGTTGGCGTTAGTTTATCTTTATCTCGACGACACCGCACCCTCGTAATATAATATATTTATGTCCTCGAAATACCACGTAGCACCGCGTTGGCGGTCTTAATATCTGTTAGACGCTCGTAATCGGCGCTGGCCGATATATATACTGTGTATATATAGTCCCGTGGTCGCCAGTATTGCAATGGATTTCCTTTAGCAACCTGATCCCGCGTTTATTTCTTGGAATTCTTGTCAAACGAAAGATTTGCTGCATCGCATTGGCTAACGGAAACTAGATGGCACTCGACACACCGGATTTGCGAATGCCAACGTTGGTGGCGTTTAGCTCTGCATGAAAGGGGGTCTGGGCTGTAACTATCATATGGATAAAGTTACATGCATACAACCCTATTATTTTTCAGCCTCGCGACTGGCGCAACAGAAAATGGAATTTATATAAATACGACTTTTGCCCTTCGAAGCCCCTCTTGTCCAGTATATTACAAAAGAGCTCGCTCTTTCTTGTACTCTCTTTAATTCTCTTTTTTGTTTTTTTTCACTCGAGCTTGCAAATATTTAGTGCACTCTTCAAGTCACTCGTTTCGTTTCATATCGACTTCGTTTTTGGATTAGGGATATCTTGCGTTCACGATAATCGATAAATAATAAGAGTAATAATCATGCGTTTCGGGGTCCTATCTGTCGTCGCACTTCAAGTGCTTTCGGGGTGTATAGACGGAGCATTCGCTCTTAACTGCAAACCAGCCGCGAAGTCCTGTGCTGCTTCCGCCCGTCAGGCAGCCCCTTGCACATCCTTGTTCCGTACGTAGAAATGAACATATCGATTGCGGTTGTGTATAGTAATAAATGATAATAACTAACATGTTTCAACGATACCAGTCAAGAACAAGGTCAAGCGTCCAACATGCACTATCGTCCCCGCGCCCGTAACGGTAACGAAGAAGGTGACTCCGGCCGCTTCGACAAAACTCATTACAATCACGACGACGGTCTCGACTACAACAACCAAGTCCCTCCCGACTAAGACAATTACGAAAACCGAGGAGACTGTAGTGACCGAGACCAGCCTGACGACTGTTACTACTTCTACTACTGAAGTTGCTGAAACTACGTAAGAGAAAACAATGTCTACACGGGACGATTTGGTATATATATGTGTGTCTGTGAGTGTGTGTTCTAACCTTCTGGTTTTGATATAGTACTACATTCGTCAAGACTGTTACCACTCGCGCGACAAAGTGGGAATGGACCTGCACTAACCCCGGCGGCCGCAAGAGAAACGCTCTGCCTACCGCAAACGTCGAATTCGACGGCTTTGCTAAGCGCACTGTTCTTCCTAAGTGCTGTGGTAAGATCTACCTCGACATAACCAAATATAAACTCCAGTTGTATCTATATAATAGTTACTAACGAAAGATCTCTGTATATTCAGGATGCTTCCTCACATCCACCAAAACCGCAGCTCGTCAAACAAAGACCATCACCAAGACGCTGCCAAAGCCAACAGTCACAAAGAAAGTCACCAAAACCGTCACCGCTACAATCATAAAAACCGCCATCCCCAGTTCCTCAACCGTCTACGAAACCACCACGGAACTCATCACAACCACAAGCACCGAAATCGAAACCCACACCGAGACAACCACCGAAACAGTGCAGGCCACACAAACCGACACCTTCGACCCTTGCGAAGCACCAAACCCCTACATCGGTCGAAATGCCTTCTCTTTCATTGGTACCACCGTTGAGGATGGCGGTCCAGGCGCGGATACTTTTATCAAATGCTGCGAGGCGTGTTTTGACACACTGAACTGCGCTAGCTACATGTTCGATACTACTTCGAAGAGCTGCGAGATCCATAAGATAACCAGCACTACTACAGTGGACACGAAGTGCGGCTCCGATTCTTGTACTTTTGGTAGGCCCTCCGGGACATTTATCGACAGCCCTACGAATGAGTTATATGCTTTGGGGCCTTGCAGTGGTGCTGTTAGTCGTATATAAGGAGGGGTTCCCTGAGTTATATATACCGGTATAGATGTTCGCACATAATTATAAATCTAGGTTAAAGCATTGAAGGTCATGGCGGTCGTTACCTTGCCATACCATCTGTATAGACCTCTATACGGGCCCTCGCGGTTCTCGGTTCCCTAGTCGTGAGGTCGTGTATATTCAAATTTAACCCAACTCTTATTATGTGACGCAATCCTTTCAACGTCAATTTTTAAACTCTCTATACTTCAACTTTGCAGCTGCGAGAAATCTATAGATCTGGCTAAAGTATGTGTTATGTATAATCGTTTCGAAATTTCGGTGTGCCGCAGCAGTATTCGGTTTAGGACATAATTTTCTGTGGTTTGAATATATGCCTTTCAGCAATACTAACCTTCGCTTCTTTCCTCGCTCGACCGTTATATTAATTATCCACTCTAAAACTTTCTCCCGACTGATAGATTTATAAACACAACTGAGAAACGGATAGAGGTTTGGTATCAAAACGATGACAATCAATTAAATCCGAGAACCTTTAACTACAACCCCAACCACAGGACCAAGCCGGTCCTTTTATACGTACCAGCTTTCTCTGTCTTACATCCACATGGCCACAGTTCGAATCTCTGGCCACAGACTCAAAGCCCAAGTTTTCTACCGACATTGTTGTATTTTTTGCCGCCCAACACATAAACTTAAAAAATTGAGACTACCCACGACCTGAGTCCGTCCGAAGGAACACCAGCAAAAGATGCGACTCAACGAATCCACAGCCATCATAACGAACAAACTCGTTTTTGTTCCTTACGAGGTAAATCCTATATTCTGGAAATTTACGCTATGTGTGATTTCTTACTGACTTTGGAAACGTATAAGGCTTCACATGTCCCAACATACTCAGAATGGATGTCGAGCGAGGTATGGTAAACCCCACCCACGTATCACTCGCCTTCAAGTTTACGAAGACTCTATGGCCTAAGTATGATACCAGATCTTTATACTAACAAAAAATGGAATAGTCCCTTCGCGAAGCAACAGCTTCAGAACGCCTCTCCCTCCCCGAAGAATACGCCATGCAAAAATCCTGGCGGGAAGACGCCGATAAACTAACATTCATACTCTCCCTCCCTTCATCCGGCATCAAATCCCTTTCTGAGTCTCAAGACGCCGTAAAGAGGGAGTATACAGTCGTCGAGGGTGTAGACGATATACCCGCAAATCTCGTTGGCGACGTAAATCTATTCCTTTACGAAGCCGATGATGAAGAGGAAGAAGGGGGGGAAATATCCATGATTGGTGAAATAGAGCTCATGGTTGCCAGAGATGAGTATCAAGGCCAAGGACTTGGGAAGATAGCAGTATTGGTATTCATACTATACGTTCTACGACATCAAAGAGAGATATTGATGCAGGATATGACAAGGTATGAGAAAGGAGGGAGTACTCTGAAGTATTTGAGGGTCAAGATCGGGAAGGAGAATGCGAGAAGTTTGGGATTATTCCAAAAGCTGGGGTTTACGAAGACGACTGATGAGCCTAATTATTTCGGGGAGTGGGAATTGAGGTTGGAGATTGAGCCTTTGGGGCAGGTGACGGATACTATAACAGAGGCTCCGGGAGGGTGTGGAGTTGAATGGAGAGAGGAAGTGGAGTTTAAGAGAGTTTAGAGTGCTCAAGTCTAGAGTATATACCGGCGCCTGTTTTGCATATAGAATCATTCCGCAATATAATCTTGGCTTGCGGTACCACTCCGGACTCTAATGTGTGTATAGTCTACCGATAAAATACCACAAATCGCACGCATGCGCATTGACTTAATTACGTCTCGTTCTCGACCAGTGCTCTTATCACTCTCCATTTATTCAGCAATGGATATATCGCATCTCGCCGTCGGCATTATATATGTACAGTCAAGAACAGAATTATGGTTCGATCCCTCCCTCAGAGAAACACAAAAAAACTCCGTCTGGTCATGTGGATGGAAAAAAAAAAAGTTGTAGGATTCGATTATAGAAACGCAACAAAGAGAAAAAAAACCGTCGTTAAAAAAAAAGAGGTATATTGAAACATGGAAAGAAAAAGGTTCCAGAGGAATAGAAGCTTTATTTTTTCATTTTATTTCGAATTTACTTCTTCTTGGCTGGGACGTCGGTGACGGTGAGTCCTGCACAAACACAATATCAGCACCCTATTCTCTATAAAACAAAAATCCAGCCATTGATTGACGTACCAGGTGGCAAGCTCTGCTTTAGCTTCTCAGCCTTCTCAGAGTCCTTGAGGGTGAGGGTGTACAAGTGTCTGTGGCATCGGACCTTGAACTTGGTCTGGCTGCCGTTCTTCTTTACTCTGGCGGCTATAGATCCATCAAAAACACACAATTAGTCGGCAATCCTTCAATCACATCGTAGGTATCGTCCATCCTCTCGAATGCGAATAATATATCGTGGTGGATTTGATTTCGTACCCTTGGCATCCTTGCGGCGAGCAAGCTCGATGAAAAGCTACCCAGAAAAACTTCAGTCAGCATAACGGCCTAAAAATTTACAAAAAAAAGAATCATATCGAGAGTATATGGCGAACCTTAATGTCGTTGATGGCGCGTGGCATTGTGACGGTATTGTTTTTAGGGGTGATATGTGGGAGGAATTGATGGATGAGGCTTTCGATGTCAACGTTTCGATACCACTACGACCTCCAAGCAGCAAAATTGGTTTGGGAGCTGGGATATTGATGCCAAGAAATCTTCAATTTGATGCTCTAAGCCCAATTGGGAGGGGCATAGGGTTACAACCCCCAGGCTGGAAAACAACACATTTTTTTATTGTTAGAGGCTTGCGATGGGTCTCGAGACTACGGCAAAAGGGCTTCTACGATTCGAGGTCACGTTTTCGATGCTATGAGAGAGTTCTGTCTTATCTCGTGTCTATTCTTGATAGTTATCGTCATTCAGGAGGACGTTATATTATGAAAATCCAGCTGCTTCCCATAAAAACCCATTGGACGAACGCGGAAAAGTGATAAAATATACATGGAGCAAGAGGATATAAAAGAAGAGCCCTCCTATCGATGAGGGCGTAAGTAGTAGTAGAGGAGGAAAAAGTCGTCGATTATGAGAATAGAGGACAGAGGTAAAAAAGGAAAACGGAAACGCCAAAACAAATTGAACACGTTTAGTGTGCTCTCCTCGACTCGGCGATGACTCTGGTGAGTTCGTCGACCTTTCTCTTCGCACGGCCGAATGTTCCGAGCTGCAGGTTTCAAATGTTAGCTTTTGATCGCGGTCTCGTGAAATCGGTGCATGTGGATTGTAGACGAACTCTCTTCTTTGCGAGCTTCCTGGCACGCTTGTCCTTGCTGTTCCTGATCAATTCGATAACACGCTTCTCATATGGAGCGAGACTATTGTGAAGCAAAACCCGGTCTTATTAGCCCATATTCAATGATTTTGCACCTCCACCAACGGTATCCGGCTGGCTCAGTCGATCCAGGCGATGCAGAATGACCATCTACAGTTCTGCATATCTCTTGTCCCAGCCAGCTCCCCGCGATTTCGTATCCACACACAAAAGTTCGGAGTCTTCTTACCCAGCAACCTCTCTGACGATGTCCCTGACGAAAAGAGTACGCTTGGAGGCCTTTCCCTTGGTTCGGGAGATTCTGGCCTTGGACTCGTGTGGAGTGACCTTGTGGCCCTTGTTGATGCCGATGGCAAGACCTGCAATCAAAAATAACCCATCAGAACCCGTTCTCTCGCTCCCAAACACTAACAATAAATTCAATCTGTCGGCATACCGGTCTTAGTGGATTCGGACATCGTGGATGATGGATATGAGGTTGGGGGGATTCGGTGTCGGTGATGTCGGTGGTGTCGTTTGGGTGTCGATGATTGTAGGAAAGCACAAAGCGGCAGCTTAGCAAAAATGAAGAATATTGCGGTTTCTTGGCATCGAACAGCAAAAAAAAATTCAATTTCTTTTCCGTGCGTGTTGTTGCCCTACGTTCCCAAAGCGGCAATATCGAGGCGAGCAAACATCTCGAGATTTTTTTCCAGGGAAAAACCTCACTTGCAACACATTCCTATTTCGCATACGACATCCCACTTCAGACCCCGCTAAACCTTAAAGCTCCTTCCCAACCTGCCATGTCCTCTCGAATTGTGGTTCTCATCTCGGGCTCCGGGAGCAATCTTCAAGCTCTCATCGATGCCGCCTCGACGCCTCTTCTCCCATCTGCTCGAATTGTCCATGTAATCTCCAATCGCAAGGCCGCATACGGCTTGACCCGTGCCGCCAATGCGACCCCTCCAATCTCGACGTCCTACCATGGATATCCACCATACAAAACCTCACACCCCTCCGATCCCCGTGGAGCCTATGACGAAGACCTAGCGAAGCTAATACTGAATCTACCTGAAGATCAGTATCCCGACTTAATCGTGTGCGCTGGGTGGATGCATATCTTGTCTCCGAAGTTTCTAGAGCCGATAGAGACCGCGGGGATTCCGATCATCAATCTTCATCCTGCTTTACCGGGGGCTTTTGATGGTGCTGGAGCGATTGAAAGGTCGTGGGAGGCGTTCAACAAGGGAGAAATCGCAGAGACTGGTGTTATGATACATTATGTGATCAAAGAGGTTGATAGGGGCGAGCCGATTGTGGTGAAGAAGGTGGATCTGAGGACTGGCGAATCGGTACAAGATCTGACAGCAAGAATACATGATATTGAACATGTTGCTATTGTTGAGGGTGCGAAACTTGCACTCGAGAAGAGGAAAAGTGAGAGCTCGTGAGGATGTATTGGAAACATCATTAGCTGGTCTGGATAGGCGTCAAGGAGTATGTATAGCTGGAAACAAAACCATAGCAATGAGGTGATAGGCCTCTAGAGTCAGGCAGGAAGTATTTAAAAGCAACCTTGCGCTGCTTGTATATTTATATAGCAACGAATGCAATTATAGGATACCCCAACTCCCCACACCTATCTAAACTAATCACATTGTTAGATTTAAGGCGTATTAAGCTAAAGAGAGACCCCCCTGCTATATAAGGAGGCCCGAACAATATAATTATTCGACGAGGATGGAGTCGGACTAGAGGCTGTGGATACGTCGTGGCTTGACCTTTGACTACAGCTATCTGGTAGTTTTGGGTTGCCATATATATGGTTCCTTTATAGAGAACGGGCCGCCGAGAATGGCATTGGATACGGAACTTAGATATGCTTTCAGGCACTCCACTACATGTTACAAAAGAGGACAATTAACCAGTTACTTTCGAAGCCTTCGCTCTCTATCTGACGTTGGATAGATCTGCTTTCGTGTCACATAGGACAAAGTCACACAGATGTTGATCATCGGTCCATGATTGCCTATTATAGGCTACTCTAGAACCAAATATGCCTTTTTGGGAAGTCACTCATCTTTATAGTTCCTCTTTCGGACTAAAGGTCAACGTTCTGGCCAATAGCGTTAGAGCAACACATAAACCCATAAAATACAACCCGGAGATTCGACATCGTGATCGTGGCAGCTGTGCAATTAGCTTCGGTATATATATACGCATAGTATACACCGTATACGTACCGTACATAGGATCCTCTGTGTTTGAATGGTTATAATCCCTATGGCTTATAAATTCGAAGCTCATTACGGGAGTAGTGGCCTGCGCTAGGTTTATATCTCTACCCAGTTCACCAACGTTCTAACATGCTAGTTCCTTTCATGAATTCATGATCACTTCTAACGCCACCTT
This sequence comes from Arthrobotrys musiformis, assembly GCA_036971715.1. Classification (NCBI taxonomy): domain Eukaryota; kingdom Fungi; phylum Ascomycota; class Orbiliomycetes; order Orbiliales; family Orbiliaceae; genus Arthrobotrys; species Arthrobotrys musiformis. The sequence continues at coordinate 966,398 of JAVHJL010000001.1, read as the reverse complement.
GGTATCCAATGAAAGCCGCTCCGGTGTTTAGGATTTCCGAAAACCTCAGGATCCTAAAGAATACAAGCGCATTATCGAGTTTCGAAAGTGAAAAAATCAATAAGACCGCAAGTTTCTGGTGTTCTAGTGAGAGATGCCAAGGCATGGTCTCAACCTAACCAGAAATTGTTTCGAACCTCAACCCATGCTACTGAAAATTTTTCAAAGCAAATTGCGAATCCATTTCCAAACCAGACATGTACGACCACAGAAAGAGGATAACTGCGTATCCCGTTCGCTCTGCGCTACATAAGCCTCTTATCGATTGCTTAGTATTACCGTCGGTGACGAGGTGAGAATCGCAATTGTTGTACATACAATTCTTTTTGTTATTTTTTTTCCCTCGCTATCATTTTGTTGTATAGCTGTGAACCACCAGCAGCAGCGCTGCAGCAAAACTACACCCCGATTTTGTATTTTGTGTGCCATAGTTCTCGTAAGTCGTGGTCGTTTGATCATGAGCGAAAAAGGTCGACGCGAAACCCACGTTGCATTTGAATCTTAGCTCGAACCCATGCCTCGAGCTTACTCTGGTAATCCCATGCCTCTGTAACGAGAGCGAATTAGTACCTCACCAAGAAATTGAACCATTTCCTCCGAAGGGACTCGCAGCATAGCAAAACCACACCCTAACCAAGCCAATTCATGATCTGTGTCTCATGGTGCGGCGCATCCTATGACGCTGCAATCTCCAGCGCACATTTGTTCCTCTAAAGCCATATCGTACTCGCAATGGCTGTCCTTCGTACCCATTGGATAAACATATCCCCAAGATTCCAGCCTCTTGTCATCCCATACGAGGGCCGTGATATCGAACGGTGGGTATTGATTCCACGGAGCCACGTATCTCCTGTATACACCACCAGGATACCTCCAGACCCTTCGGATATCAGTTTGATAAGTCGGTTCGATAAAGTGCCAAAAGTTAGTTATTAGGGTAGGGAACTGGGTGATGCTATTGGATATGCTTCCTCCCGCGAGATCTGCTCTGACTGGATTCCAATAGATATTCGAAATAGTTTCTCTCATCCTTTCTCCCGAAATTTCGAGCACTTCTTGAAGCCCGTCGAATCCCAGTTGGGTGATGAGCATTGAGGCAACCCCGTGTTTCTCGTCTGCTCATATTCATATTTATAAGTTTCAGAGCTTTCTCTCGTAGCCATGCAGATGGAAGAAAAGCATTATGTCTAGAAGCGAGGACTCACAAAGGCATAAGGCGTCGACAACTGTGGCAATTGTCTCGAGTTCTTCTTGACTGAGTGTCTGATGATATTGTAACACGTGAGGGTAGATGATTTCGAGACTCGTTACTCTGAGCACATGGCTCAAGATACCCAAATCCGGCACAACCTGGAGAGATCCGTCCTTTTTCCAAAACGCCCATTCGTTTATGGCAGTAACGTGTTGAAAGGACCTTAGTTCCACATTGTAGTTGAGTTCCCTATATAGCCAAATCGTATAATATGCTTCGTCAACTCTAGCATACTCGGAGTCGGTGACTGTTTCCATATCCTCGAGTATATCCTCCAGCCTGATGCTGGATTGGAATCTCACTCTCCGATTTCTGAACCTGGTCTGGAAAAAGAGACGGCTGAAGAACCTTACAGGCCGTCGGACTGACAGGAGTTCGGAGAGGTAAGCCTGTGGCGATTCTGGCTTTTCATCTTCTGTAGAGGGAAGTGCTTCGATCAACTATAACCACCATTGTCAGTATCTGAATCAATGTATCATCAAGCAAAAGCATCATTCAAATTTGTATATTAATTAGAGCCGTGAGAATTTTAAACTAACCTCTGCCTCTGTTTTATTAGCTTTGAATCTTCTCATCCTCACGAGAGCTCGACCCGCTATCCCGATCTCTCTGTGGAGTACCTTCCTATAGATAGGTGCCCACAGTTGGGTTTGAGATATGTCAAAAAAGGTATGGCATGTCAAAAGAATTGACCGCAAACACGTTACGGAGTCCAGAGAGCTCAAGAAATCCAACTTGATATCCAACGGCAAATCCAAAATAGATTTACACTCCATATTTATGTTGATTTGCAAATTTGGCCGCTTAGCTGCCCGAATTTCAAGTTTCTACGGATCCTGTTGTGGAAGCTCGAAGGCTGTAGGGATAATGTGAATGTGGTGTTTATGGAAAGGAACCAGGGTTGGATATCAGAGGCTTTCTATTCCTATTTATGCATTGTCCAATATAATTTTACAGTATGATCATATGAATTGGTTCTAGTTCAAGTTTTTCGCATGTGGTATATCCACAGGTCGGATCGCAATAACTGTTTTATGCCAATGTGTATACAGCCCGTATTCAAAAGTTCGAAACGAATTGATTTAGACTTTTGGAGAATAGCCGTAAATCGTGAATGCTAGTTAGGAAATTTTTGCTCTGAAAGGCAGACCCTGGGATTTGATGTCTCAGGAATCATACTGTCGTTTTTTTGTTTAAATTTAGGAGAAATTTCTTTTCGTGCCGCTTTATATGTTAAAACCACCGCGAGATCAGTTACAACCACAGTGGCATTTGGTTACTAGATAATTTATAACCACCAGAATACCTACATTTCCACGATATAAAAGGCTACCAATGACCGATTAATCTTTTTCAAGAGATTTTAATTAAAGATAGCTATATTTTTTAAAATATATTACAGAGATTCATCTGGGGTTTCATTGCCTCTATAGATTTATCCTGGTGACCACGTTATAATTGTAGCGTCAAGACGCCTATTTACTTAGGTACCTTCCACCGTTAGCTAACCCTGATCACTTCTGTTGTTGGGACAATTTCCTTTGGTTTGGAGCGAAGATGCCTTTAGGATACAGGGTTTGATTGTCGTTGGCCAATGGGGTAATACAGTTAATATTATGAAGAGAGGACTATAGTCTGGCGAGGGGATTAGGTAATACTAAGATCCTGATTCAGCTTAGCTTAGAGATGTGCTTTTTCACGTTCTTATCGAAGTATTCAGCTGAGTACGTCTCTGAGGTAGGAAAGTGGGGTTTGTGTAGGAGCCTTATGCATGTATTACCCCGCTAGGCTCTTGGTACATACGTCAGATAGCTGGGAATCCAGCTACCTTCCAATGCCATCTGTTCGATTGGGTGGTATATATGGCCTAGCCCTTCCCCATATTGACTACAAAGCTTAAATTGTTTGCTATTTGTAAAGTGATTAAACTCCATATTCTGTAAACAAGACTACATACTGCGAACTGCTATACTTATTGTTCAAGCTCATAAACACTTGTTAAAATGGCGCCTGGGGCTGTATCTGAGACTACTCCTGTGAAACCACTGGAGAAGTATACACATCCACCTGAGACTAAGGAAGATGGTTAGTGGGCTGGATTTTGCAACATTTTAAATGATTTTGAGGGAGAGGAAGGCTGATTTCTTGTCCATTAGTTAATTATGCGGATCTTATCACCCTCGATCTATCGGAATTTGACAAGCCAGGTGGGAAAGAGAAACTGGCCGCACAATTGAAAGAAGCCGCTCATACAGTTGGTAAGAGACCTTTTGATTCACGTCTTGGATATGTGACTGATCAGTTATTGAAAACATTAAAAAAAAAATTAGGATTCTTTTATGTGACCAACTTCGGACTCACGCAAGAGCAAATAGACCGACAGTATGCGATTGCTAAGGCTTTTTTTGCCCTTCCAGAAGACCAACGACGTAGTTTCCGAGCCCCCCTCGAGGAAGGCATATATAATGGGTACCGGCCATTGGGTATGATCGAAATTCTACCCGGGCTCCGCGACAATATCGAGTTCTACAACATTATGAAATTCCTACCACAATATGATCGGGCCCATCCTGATGTGATCCGAGAGCATTATGAGGAGATCGAGAAGTTCCACCGCCACTGCCACGAGAACATCGCATACAAACTATTCCAAATCCTCGCTATTATCCTCGAGATTCCCGAGGACGAGTTGAAGAATGGACATTTGTACGAGGCCGATTGCGACAGCGGCTTGCGGTATATGTGCTATCGAGCCCGATCGCCCGAGGAAAACGAAAAGTTCAAGAATCTATATTCGCGAGGACATACCGACAATGGCACCATTACATTTGTTTTCCAGCAGCCCATCGCTGCATTGCAGGTGAAGAAGTATGAAGACTCAAACTGGGAGTATTGTCGGATTCCTCAGGGTACACTTTCGGTCAATATCGCCGACCTTCTAAGCATTCTGTCGAACGGATACCTCAAAAGCGGGGTACATCGCGTCATCGTACCTCCGAAAGATCAACAGCAGCAAGATAGACTAGGGTTGTTGTACTTCGTGCGTCCGAGTGACCGGCTAAAGTTAAGAACAGTGGAAAGCCCGCTATTGAGGAAGCTGGGATATTACAAAGAAGGTATCAATGAAATAGACATCCCGGCATCGGAGTGGACTAGGGCTCGGATCAAGAAGAACTGGAGTCGGTCGCCGAGCGATTTGAATGAGGGTACTAGCATGGCAGGCTTTAGCGTTAAGCACTTCCATGACTAGTAATAGCACCGAGTTTGAGGTTAGACTAATACCTTGAGCTCCCATGCCCCCTGCATGTAACTAAGCTCCGGAAATGCACGCATCTTCTTGCTAGACAATATATATGAAATGGCATCCCACTCATTTAAGAATATCTCGGAATGTTGTATAAACATTGAATACCCTTAGGCGTAAAGGCTGCACGTACGGCTACTAAGTGGGTCTCAAACGCACACTCCTGTATTGTATACCACATTATAAGTACCGAGAACTGAAGTCAATGAGAGTTCAATCACTCACTTTCAACAATTCTAGATCTACTTCTAAAGATGAACCCGGTCGATGTTCAGTTTGTTGTAGGCCTCTCTGGCTACTTTGTTAAAGATCTCCAAGCAGTCCGGCAAAGTCCACAATACAACCCTCTCGGAGACGACAATATTTTACCGCAAACCCCAGGATTCAAAAGCATTGTTCAAGCAGGTCAAATTATCTCGATACTCTTACATCTTCCAACAGGAGGTGTCGCCGTCGGCGACTGTGTTGATGTTATCTTCTCAGGAGCGGCCTCTCGCGATCCGCTTTTCGTTGCAGACGAGCATCTTGGGATTTTAGAATCAGTGGTTAGGCCCTGGCTCCTTGGGTGCGATATTTCAAGCTTTCGAAAAAATGGCGAAAAGGTGAATTCTGGGTCGCTAGGCTTATACAAACGATGCAAGCTACACTCCGCTATCCGGTACGGCCTTACGCAGGCGCTTCTAGCAGCGACGGCACAGTTCCATGGGTGTACAATAGCTGAAATTATATCCCACGAATGGGGTACACCGATTTCGAATCGACCGATTGATATACTTGCATCATGTCATCGGAATGACACATTGCAACTGGACCGAATGATCATGAAGAAGGCATCACTCCTTCCACATGCCTCTTTCGTCCACGTCTCGGATATTGGGCCCAATGGTTCTACCTTGATGGATTATGTACGATTCGTTGCAGGCCGGGTTCGGATGCGGGGCAGCACGGGATACTGGCCCCGCCTGCACTTCGATGTTTATGGGACGCTAGGAGATCTTTTCCCACAACTTAATCAGCTAGCTGCATTTCTTGACAAATTGGCTCATGCAGCTCAACCCTATGACGTCCTCATCGAGTCTCCGATTATTGCATCTTCAAAAGCTGAACAAATTCGACGGTTGGGAGAGCTACGGACGTTATTGGTTCAAAACTCTATCCGAGTAAAAACTGTAGCTGACGAGTGGTGCAATACCCTGGAAGATATTAAGGAATTTGCAGATGCGGGTGCGGTAGACTATGTGCAAATCAAGATGCCTGATTTGGGGGGCATTGATAATAGCATCGAGGCTGTGCTATACTGCGGGGCTAAAAGAACGGGCTGCTGTTTGGGGGGTTCAGCCAATGAGACTGAGATATCTGCCCGCATTACAGCGCAGGTTGCGTTAGCGACTAGTCCCGATTTCTTGTTATCAAAGCCGGGTATTGGAGCTGATGAGGGGTTGACTATCCTCACGAATGAGATGCTTCGGGGCATTGCTTTGACAAAGAGACGGCGACTTAGTAGGATATGATGGGTTCTACCGGCCACCCTTTGTGCGGTCTGGGTACGAGACCAGATTCCACCCTTCAAGCTTCATCGTTTCGGCACCTTCGGTGACGTTTTTTAGATCCCTGTACATATTTATAATCCGAACGCGACTAGCGCTAGCGAGAGAGCTCGATAACGGCCCCGAGTGCGACTGTGCCGAGGAGCATATGATACACCCTATTGCATTGTCACTTTGAAACCATGTTAATATTATTTTTTTTAGTGATATCATGAAAAAATACCGTGGTCAATTCTATCTAAAGCACTAGAATTTTTGCCTCTATGACCAAAACTATTCCGGTCTGAATTGGATCGGATTGAACGTGGAATGCTGTTTCAATGTTTTAGCTAGGTAATTAGCGCAATCTTTCGTTGGCCTAGTTGGTGTTGCAATTTTGGGGAATATAATTGGTCAGCTGTCAAGCAAGATCGCCTCGACACTAGCTCGAGCTGCTGAGACCGGGATTCGAGGTTGTTAAGATCGTCTCGAGATTAGCTGTCAAGTTTGCATGGAATAGCTTATAATTAATCAAATCTATTGGCGACATTAGTCGATTCAATATTTATCATCAGTCTTGCTCGGATCTAACCGAGATTATGTTGTGCGTCGACTCGCATCTTAGATTATCTGATTAATTTATGTTGAGACTCGATATGTAATTATCTAGACAGGATCGATCAATGATTCACCAATTTAGCTTGGTAAATAAGTACTTCTGCAAGTACTTCCGTGTTCATTAGTCTATTTCAAGTTTGTAGATATATATTGATATTTATGAGAGTACACACGAACAGCCTGGATTCAAGGCTAGGCGTGTACCGTATGCCTAGGCACCATGCCCATAAATGGCATGCGGATCTACAGATAAGAACAATGCAATGGGCCGAGGAACTAACAACGAGGCCTCGAAGATGGCTCCTTATCTAAATCTGTAACACAATCTTGCGAAGAGCATGCTTTATCAAGAAAATCAAAAAGATTGAAACTAAACAAAGCGCCGGCCGAAGCAAACTCTACAATACGGATACATGTTTTATGTGCGCCAAGATTAACTCGCAAGTTTGTAGATGCCACCCGAACAAAAATCTAGATTTTGAAATCTACCCAGTAACGAAACAATCGTAATCTTCGTTATGAGACCTCCTCTGTCAGCTCTTGTACTACTTGTTTATAGAGAGAAACAAGACGGATGCTGTGGACTTGAAACCCTCCTCGTTGTTCATGATCTGATGTTCGGTGGCCGGCAGCCAAGTTTTCGGTAAACGCTCTGCGAATCGTTCCTGGGCCATATCCTACCGGGCTTCCTATTCTCTCGGGTATTAGGACAACCTTCGTTCCACACATCCCCCGTAGGAAATCCGAAAATGCGATACCAAGCTGCACCCCACAAACGCAGATAACTCTCAACCAGAATGGATTGTGTGATTGAATCCCGTCCGCTGAGAGCACAGTGTACACCTCTTGTAGAGCGTTTACTTCAGGTTGTGAGGGTCTACCAGCTGTGAGAGGTATCCGGGGTGGCGAGACATTCGGGGTTTGCTGTATTCGTTTTGATGCTTCATGTGAGAGTAGAAATGCTGCGGCGGCATATGCTTTTGGATCAACTTCTCGTGCGAGAAGAGCAAATTCCAGCATTGTGGTAACTGTTTCGTACTCGCAGCAGCAAACCTCAAGAATGCACCACGGCCGCCGCAGAATAATAAGAAGCGATTCGACGAGGCTTTCGCGCCCCACGATGTAGTGCTTATCCGAAATAGCCGCGTTCACCAAAAACCATGGTAGACGAGGTATTTGGCTTTGCGCTGCATTTGGGGCGGGAGATGAGGTTGAAAATGAATGAAGATCCTCTTCGTCGACATCCGAAAGCCGGAAATATATTGATATGGTTTGCGCAACAGCTTCTGCGGCTTGGCGGAGCTGGAAGGCGAGCTTGGGAGATGCGATGGACTCCCAAGGCTGAGGAAGAGGTCTTATTGAGTAGATTGCGAATGTACCCTGTATTCCAGTACCACCTCCCTTGTCGTACTTTTCGCAGAGTTGGGCCGGAGTGGAGACATTGCTTTGGGGCTGGTTGGCGGGGCCCTGGCTCATTGCGCTTGACGGCTTGTGGTTTGGAATAGATGTCACCTTATAATTAATGTGAGTGCAGCTTCCGGTTGCCGGGATAGTTAACTTTTGGTACCGATGTAGCTGCAAGGATGAGAGTAAATTCAAATATCCTCGATATTAAGTACAGATCGTCTTATATTTAGTCGAGTCGTCGTCTCGATTGTGGTCCGGAAGGAAATGATCCCCGCCCTCAGCTATATGCAGGGACTTCTAGCTTCTTATGGTACTTCTTGACCGAAACCCCTTTGTTTTTTTAGACTGAATCATCGCCAGATCTCAAGGCGGCCTAGGTACTGTATTGGCATATTCGAATCTGGGCACATATTCGTGGGATTTCGATTTCGGGGCTGGGCTGCTGTCAGGCGCAATGCTCCGCCACAAAAGCCTTGGGAATGTCATCGCGACAACAAGAGGGGTTTCCGAGGTCCTGAGCTGAGGTTTGCAACAAGGGAATTACCTCTTTTGTAGGTTCGGTGGCACAATTGTGCGACTTGACACAACACATCCGGAACCAACACAGGCTAACCTATATTAGTAGTTTTTATTCAGAGACTTCCTAATACAGCAACTCGCGATGAAATAGGAAACTTTTCTGGTTACACGTTACAACATTGCAACATATGCATGTACATGCAACATTTGGCGACTAGACTACGTATACGCGCGAGATCTCGAGACCACATATACGTACTACGCGCGTACTACATTGCTACATGCTATAGAAGTAGAAGGATACAATTGGTCAGAGTATACAATTGAGGGGGCTACAATCAATTGATCAAATGGCTGGCACGCATATGGTGATCTCGATCATGGCGGGAGCTCATCCTTAACAAGGTTTGTGATATATCCACCTGCGTTGCATGCAGGTAGGTGGCCCCCAGACTAACCCGCCTGCAGCTATAGCTGTATAGTTAAGGTTAAATATCCTTGGTTAATGAGGATATAACATTGGTCCCGTTCCCAAATAGTATACGCACGCATCATGCATCGGTATTCGATCGGATCCGCGGATTGTCTTAAGACTTCGAAGCTTAATTCCTGATATGGAAACTAGTATCCACATCCCTTCGAAGCTCACAAATTATAATTGGAACGCTGTGAATTAGTTAACTTAGGTATGCATGTCTAGGCTCATATGAGGGGCCTGATCCAAGTGGCTAACATACAGCGGCTAACGGCCACCGGTGCTATGATTTGCTTAGCGATTCCCAAACAAAATGCCCGGTATCGAGGGGCTCTTTAATCTACAGGAGATGATCATACGTCGATCATGGAAATTCGAAAAATTTCAAACATTCTAGATTTGTACAAGCATGTATAAACGTTGGATATTCTCGTGCTATCGAACGGATCCTTCCACACAGATATATGATAAAACATATTATTAAAACACGGATTTATCAGTATGATGAATCAGATGCTGACAATGTATTACGATCTCGCCCAATCGGCTAACGGGAGCTAAACACGGGCCAGACCAGATCCAGGCCCGGGCCCGTGGACCCGCAGTTTAAGGTTTGCAGTCTGTGGCGTTATATAATTAGCGCTCCCATATCAATGCAGCCATTCGTCTCCGTCGCCCTAGTGGTTGCCTACATGGTCAAGCGGGCGGGGTGAATCAATATCCAATAAATAAGCTATTCAAATCATCTGCAATTAATCACTAGTAATTTTCTGGGTGCAATTGGCCTCCTATCCAGATCGCAGAAAGAGTGACCGAGTGCAATTAACTGTACAAAATTACATCCCCAACTGAATATGCTTCAAATCCAGATACTTCTTATACCCTAGAAAGCAGCTTGGCAAAAATGCAACAAGTGGTTCCCACATGCAGACCTCGCTAACCCAGCTTGGGATTATGCAACAGGGGGTGGACGAAGTGAGGCTCCACTTCGGAGTACATACATATATGTACACGAAAGAGCTTAAATTTTGGTTTGTATTCACGGGTAACGGATTGCTTGGAGGGAATCCTAAATAATTGAGCTTAGTAGAACGAGGCTCGCAATGCCAACCAACACGGGACGATCATAGGTACCTTTGTACAGTTATCAACGGATAGTTCTTGATGATTCACTTCACATCTCGTTTCGAAACCGTCTCGAGATCTTCATACGTAACGTGGCTTCCAGGCCACCACCAATAATATTCGTTACCTTTTCCGGAGGGGTATCTACTGCCCAGCTGCGTTAACTACCCTGCACTGTTATTAGTTTGATAAACCAGGCGGTACAGGCATGTGGAAGATTCTACACGCTCTCTATATAATATGATGGCGATGGGCCTCATCAACGTTGAATTATTTTTATACCGATCCTGGGTCTCTAATTGGAGGTGCCTCCATTACATTCACCACTGGTCTCGGGATCTTGCACCCAGACCACAGTCACCACGCAAATTTGTTGGAGAAGCCGCACAGTAAAGTATAAACACCCGTTCAAGATCTTCTAAACCAACTGTAGTATAGCAACCACCCCGATAGTTCATACGCGATCTCGTGACGAGTTTATACAAGGTGGAGCTGTTGTACATGCGTATCGCTCAACGCCAGACTTCTCCTAGACTACATGCGTATTAATACATGTTCACTACAACTAATTGGTTCTACAGCATGTGTGAATATAGGATCCGACGCCTCAATTTCACGTTGAGCTCTCTTTTGACTCCATCGACCGTCCAGCCGCGGGTTAAGGTAGTTTGGCCAGTCAAACTTTTTAAGCTACGAGCTTCAATTCAATTACCGTAGGCCGAATCGGCAGTTCGGTTCGAGGGTAGGACTACGGTGACGAAAGTCTATATATACTCATGTTTCTAGCTCAAATGAATAATTTATTCAATCGCCAAAACCAAACCCTCTAGGCAGCAGCATTTGTTCTGTGCATACCACTTTAACATCATGTCGCCCTATAAGTCAATTCTGCTATGCTCCGGCTTAGTCCTCACAGCCCAAGCATCGGTGCTTCAGTTTACGAATCCAACAACTTGCGTAAGTTCTCTCTGGCTAGGTGTTCCTGCCACAAATCTTTTGGCCTACATGCGTATACACCCCGTAACCGGCAAGCTTGCTAATTAGCCACCCTGTGACATATTTATTAGTGCTCTTTGCTGGACTCCAAATTTCCTGGAGAATCAAAAGTCTTTTCCTCGACGGCACTGGAGTACGAAGCTCTGACCTTCTATTGGAGTACGTATTCGAAGTATTCAACTTGCCTACATTTGAACTTTACTAACGTAGTTACGTTTAAACTAGCCCCAACAGCGCAGGTGCTTCCTCGATGTGTTTTCACCCCTTACAATACGAATGATGTGAAGAAGGCAGTGAAGTTATTTGCCCGGAGAAATTGCCAATTCGCTGTTCGGGGCGGTGGCCACAGCTACAACCCCGGCTGGGCGGGCATTAAAAAGGGTGTTCTAATATCCCTAGGGAACATGAATCACACTACCTACAACGCTGGAACAGGGCTCGCGACTGTTGACGGAGGTAGTCGCTGGACGGATGTCTACGGGGACCTTCTGCCGTACAATATCACCGTTCTGGGTGGTAGAAACTCGGACCTAGGAGTCGGCGGGTACCTTACTGGTGGTGGTATTAGCTTCTACGCAAATAAAGAGGGTTGGGCAGCCGATAATATCGAAGGCGTTGAGATTGTTCTTGGTAATGGAACGGTCATCAACGCGAGCAAAACCCAACACTCTGATCTCTTACGGTCTGTTAAGGGGGGTTCGAATAACTTTGGAATTATTACAAAGTTTAGGTTAGCGACTGTTAACGCGACTGGGCTTTTTAACGGGTGGTACATGCGCTATCCGTTTGCATCTACTGATAGTTATTTAGCTGCGGCGGAGAGTTATTGTAACGGCGGAGTGGATACGGATACTAGAAGTCATATAATATTCTCGGCTTCGATCGTAGGAATGGGCAATATGACAAACGTCGCCCTCATGGCGTACGACGGCGCCCTGGATCCTTCGAATCCCCCGAGCGTCCTAGGACCATTCTTTGATGGCACCGTCGCCAATCCTACTTTTCAATGGTTTGCTCCTAACGGCACCATTAAATCTGCGACGGATGGATTGAGAGACGCTCAGGGTTCCGGGAACCGATATACCATGACAACTCTCTCCATTCGTGTGGAGCTCAGCTTATTGAAGAAATTGAGAAAGGCTTGGTTGGAGATGACCACTACGGACCTCAGAGTGATCCCTGGGTTTCTCGTCCAATTCGCTTTCCAGCCAGTTGGGGCAACCTGGATCGCTGCTAGCGCAGCGAAGGGCGGGAACTCGATGGGAATTACGGAGCCCCTAGCTGTCATGTGGATTCAGCTACGCTGGGACAATCAAAGCGATGATGCCCAGCTACTTCAATATTCAAGGAGGTTGATAAGGCGGTTCGAGAAAATCGCTTCCCGGGCTGGAAAACTGGCAAGTTTCAGGTACTTGAATTACGGTGACCGCTTCCACAAGGATGACATTATCCCGTCCTATGGATCTGAGAGTGTCACGAGACTGCAGAGTGCCAAGGAGCTCTATGACCCAGATAATGTTTTTGGAAGGCTGGTGCCGGGTGGATTCAAGATCCCAGGGTATTAGATCTCAGATGGCGCAGCAGCTCATGAACCTGTATTCAGGAAGATGTACAATTAATGTTTTACTCGAAAGCAGAATATCCCATAAAGAAAATTATTGAATAGTATATATCAGCCATATCATCAAGTGAGACTTGGGACAATATTATTTTTGCGCCTATATACTGTGTCTTAGCGCCGTGCATGCGACCTCCGTAGTAGTCCGGCATCACTCTAATTAATTTTATTTTATTTGGAAGCTACGATCTGATAGACGAGTTATAGCCTTACGGTTACTGAAAGGGATAATAAAAATAATTTGTTAAGTCACACCGACCGAACGCTCTGCTAGCATGGTGGAAACATAAATTTATAAGTAGGCAGGCTATATATATGGTACTGTAGCGTTTACTAATAGGACGAGCGAGTGCGAATGCGATGGCGGCCTCCGGCCGCCTCCGTATAACATACGTATGTACGTATGTACAATAAGAAAAGCTCTACAGTGAACGCGGTTAATATTTAATATTCGACATTCGACGTTCGACGTTTTCATTCTAGTATGCGCGCGCGCGCACGTGAAAATCAGACATTCATAACGTTGTAGTGACGTCAAAACTTGTCTCGCATCGCATCGTATAAGCTCGAGTCGAAGCGTGATCACAACTTCACCGCGAACTCGCAGGCCACCGTCGTAGAACAGGTCCCTGCGAACACAAATTCCCCGATCGAGTTTAAAGCGGAGGGGGTTCGCACGAACATGGTGCTTATATATAACACGGACACGGAAAAAATAGGAGCTGATTGGCGTAGTAGCCACCATTTGTGTTGATTGTTGTAATTAGGGAGGGTGTGAATACGCCGACATGGATGTGGTTTATAACTAGTGCTAGTTGGATCAACTTTAAATTCGAAAATGAGTGGGAAACCTCAAGTGAGGTTTCCTCTTAGGACGTTGAAATACGAGGCTAGGGAAACTTAGATGTTTGTAAGTTCTATTTTTTCCTTTAATATTGTATATATAGCCAATCCTTTGTTTCCAGCTGGAGTTGTTATCTTGACGAGCCTGGACCATTGACTGAGCTGAGCTGAGCAGATGCCTGCCCTCTTCGACCCGCTTCCACCAGCTCATGAAGCACAAATCGAGGAAGAATATCTAAATATAAGCAAAATTAACCGAACCAAGTTTTCATACAGCATTTTTGGGTCGCGGTCGCAGCTGTCCGCATGTTTTGTATGCGAATAGCACAGGATATTCGTCAGCCTCGCCATGCAGGCTCGCTCTATCCAGTCAAGTTTTGTTTCAGGCACCTCAATCCTCGTTTCTTATAGGTTCGGCAGTTCGGCTCGCTGGCAGCCCCACCCATGACTTGTATCTTGGGGGTCATAAAGGAGGAGGTTGCTCATTGATTTTTGTATCGGTATGTATCGCAGGTTCCGGATTCCGAACTACCCAGTACGTCGAACGATCAATTAGTATTTTCCCTTGGGCAAGGTTCAGACTGGGGTCGCTGGTCTTTGAATCACCTCCTACGCTTTTCCCGTTCGCTCAAAACCAAATTTGCCTATACAATATTCTTGTGGCCTTGAGCTTAGCTTTTAAATTTACGAACGCGAATGCGCCCTGCGGTGTGTTTACCTCATTTTAGTCACGTCTCGACATCGAACTACTCCACAAGTTAACCGATCGATTCCTCCAGCCCTTTTCTCCCCACTCTGACTACCTCTTGTAGTCGGGTTTTACTTCCCGTATCCGGGATAACCCGCGCGGAAGCACAATGCCTCTTTTCCCTCGGGATTTTCCCTTCCCGTCCGGAGGGCCGTCCGCGGAGCTAAAGAATGATAATGATGTTACATTCGACCCTCTCGCCGTCGCCGCAGTCCTCTCTAATCCACGCGCAGACCGAAGCGCAGCAAGGCTCTACCTTCAGCTGGACCGCAAGGATTACAAATGGCCCCATACAATGATGATTGGTGGGACTTTGCCGCCTGTGAACACCCTCGTCGCGCATCTGAGTATGAATGTCACTTCTATACATCCCGCAATTACGATGTGTGGGATAGACATCAAGCTCATTCCCGTTCGCTCCGATATGATTTTCAAAGAATTTCCTGTTAATAATAGTAACTATCGGCTGAACGACTTGGTGGAGTTCAGGTCTTCGGAAATTGCAGGCAATGACTTTATGGTCATAAATATGGATGACCTGGACGATAAGTCGCGACGGACGCATAAACTGGGCATGGGATCATGGCCCGGACGGATTTCGCTCCAAATTATTGGGCTAGCGAACGGCCTGCTGTTGTCGGCGGGAGTCGCATTCAGTGTGTTGACTGCGGATATATGGGCTGGGACACTCTTTTTGTTTTACGCTCTACATTGGCTTGCATCCACATTCATTTCGTTCGCTGAAATGATTCGTATTGATGTCAAGGGAACCATTGTGGCGGACGCAAAACCTCGGTATGCAGTGTACCAGCGTCCCGAAGGTGGAACAGTAATATTCAAGGGCCGAAAGGAGACACTTGAGAGATGGGCGAGAGAGACTATGGAGTTTAATAAAACACCTATGATCGTCTTCCTCCATTGGTTCTGGATGATCAGTGGAACACTGGCCGCGACCGCTTCTGTAGCGTGCATGGTCAACATGCGTGGCTATATGCAACTCGGGTTCCTAGCAGTCCTAGTCTATTCCTCCGTGGCAGAGATCGTTGCCACGCAAATTTCCCGTCGTCTACAGGGAGCGTCTCGGGGAGAGTTCTCTCACCAGTTAGTAGAGGGGAACATAACCCGTACCAAGGGAATTATCAGAGCTACAATTGAGAACTCACCGAACTGCCGATTGAAGGGACTGAATTGGATAGCGCTCGAGCTCTTGCCCAATTGGCCACTTTATGAGGAGATGTTGAGGCTGTTAGCTCGTATTAATGATCTTCAAGAGGAGAACGAAAAGAATGGGGGCGTGGATATGGAAGCCGAAGTCGACAAGGCTATTCGAATGTTTTTGACGGAGACTACAAAGCCTGGGACCGACCCTGCGAGAATTATGTTAGCTCAAAGAATTGCAGACGAGGCTCGAGATGCTTGGGTATCAGGGTCAGAGAATATGGCGAAGGGACAGGCGGATATCCCAACTAAATCGGCTGCGACCCATGTCTAATGATCACATATTCCTGGGGGGAAATCGGGAGGGTACATATCGAGGCCTAGCTGGCTGGGTGTAGCCGCTTACGAACTGGATTTTGGTGTTATTTCGGAGACAGTAGTACTAGTGCCTTTGTCTATAGCGGATGGGCAGGAATATTAATGTGTATAAGCTGTTGGAACTTAATGAAGATTATGTTTACGATCGATTGCCTAGGGTGTATATCGCCTAGTACCCAGGTTTCACAAGGGGAAGCCCGTACGTAGCCTATATACGAATACTGCGATGCCAGCATGATTACGTCCAATTACTACAGTGACTAGAGTCCACAAAAGCTAGCAACCTAGCATCTACAAGCGATTAATGTATTCTGGACTCGAGTATTTTAAATATTTTGTCTCTCGCACATACGCGGTGCAAATGGACTTCTACTCATGAGCTCAACGGAACACATATTTGCGACCATAACGCGCTGTACATAGCACTAGCAAACATATTGTGGTTTAGAGGACGAAAAATGCAAATGCATCTTTGAATCTATAAGAATGTTCGAACTAGTATAGTGCTTGTTCTAAAATTGCCTGTACCTTTGGTGTCTACTAGTAACTAACGTTGCAACGTTAACCCCTTCTAGATTTACTAGCTATTTGATTCTAGACGCCTACGTTACAACACAAAATATACCACAACTGTTCGAAATTCCAAACCCGTTTGGATGAAGGAGTGACTGAATGAATGGACAACGGGAAACGGCCTTTTTTTTTTTTTTTTCTTTTCTTTTCTTTTTCTTTTTTTTTAAAGATCACAAAGAAGTAAATAAGCGGATGAGAGTAGTCTCGAGCATGTCAGCAAGGCGGATAATCTAAAAGCCATCCGGGCCGTTTAGATCGTCGGTAGGTGTTGGGGTATCGGGGTCGGGGGGATTATCGGAGTGTAACTGGAGGAACCTGGTGACGCATATCATATCAGGATGGTAGTCGATGTCTGCAGCAGAGAGTTCCGTAGGAGACTCTAAAATATATTGTTAGTGGCACCCGAAGGCTAGAAAACACGTTCCACCCGCAATCAGTCAACGAGTTAAAAATTGTTAGTCCTCGCCCTGATTGTCTGGCTCACGGAGTGCTGCATGGGAGACGAAACCTTCTTTAGATCGCACGGCGGTATCTGTAGCTATGTTTTTGAGTATGTATCGTACAATATTGAGGATTATATGAGATCATGTTGACAGATTTATTTGCTTTAAATTTGAAGGCTTGCATGCGAGTACGCGAAAGGAGGAGATGTGGGAAAATCTTAGCCGCTCTCCTGCTAGCTTCAACTAGTTATTCACACTGGAAATTTATATTTTCAGGTATGTAGCAGAAGAATTCACGGAAGAACCCGAGTCCCTGGAGCAGGGAGTTCAGCCTATATAGGAAACGACCTGGGGATAGTTTGCAACAATCATAGGGTCCGGGCCTATAGCTTAGGAAGCTTTGGGTGGGCGGGCCCTGGGCTATTGAGCGGGAATCGCCATAAGCTAGCTTGTATACTTCTACTGATATTCATTCCGTGAGGGAAGGGGTATTCCTTGCCTATGAGGGGCGAAAGGCAGCCATTTGGCTTCCGGTTTGTGTAACATCACCTCGAATATTTAGGGTTTCAACTCGGGTTGACCCGTGGTGATTGCCGATACATGTGGTAGGTCTGTGATGGGATAGGAAAATATAGAGTGGACAAGCTAACGACTAAGGGTTTGGAATTTGGTAGTATCTCGTCCAAGATATCTAGCACTGACACAGCTATCAATGTAAGTAATGCTAGCCCTAGTTATGAGCGATTTTGTTGTAGCAGCAGACCCCGATCGAAAAGAGGGGTATTCGGCATGTAGGAATTTTACAGAAATCAAAGAACTACTAGCCACGTCATATCAAATTCGCGAAAACAATCAGCATGTCATAGTGCTTTGTTTCAAGTAATAGTTGCAGCACCAAGACCTGATAAAAGCGTTGGTGTCAAACGAATATATACGGCCAGATAGTTCATCTTTAGCTATGGAGGTTTGACAGCTACATTTTAAGGTTAATTATGAATGAAAAGCAAAGTTTTTGATTCTGACGTAATTGTAAGGGTATTCCCATGCTCCTATACTAAGTCGGTATCTGCACGGTTCGTCTCGCCTGGCCGAATCGTGCATAAAATGGGCCTTTTCTCAAAACCGTTCCCGTACACAACTACTCAAAATCTTATGAGGATTCTTTATTCGTCTCGAGCTAGACCCGTTCTTCATATAATGATATCGTATGATCAGTACTTGCAGTCATGTAAGTATCTGTAAAAAGTTCCAAGTCTGTATTGATCCATTTGATTACAGTGCTGGTTTCTTTAAATAGATGTTCCCGTGGCTAGGCAGCACACACAGGTACAATTTGCTCAAATCTATGTTGACTCTTCGTTGTGACAGAGTATTATATTCTAAAAATTTTGGTAAAGATTATGAATCTGATAGAAATAAGAAAAGCGAAATCGAGTGCTGACGCACATATATGTGTAATTAATGAACGGTAGCACTTGACATAAAGTGCGGTATTCAAGGCTGATCCCCATGGTCTACGCGATAGTGAACCCAAAAAACTCAGCCTCGTTGCGTATGGGGCTTCGACAGACCAGGATCTGGCTCATATGCATACGGGCTGATATAATTGGACGAAACCAATTTCCGCCAAGGAATTCGACGTTATTGGTAAGGCTTGCGTTTCGCGAATTCGTAGCACATCCTCGTTGGATACGTCCGCTTTCCGCCAAGATTAGATTCCGTTCGAGGACTTGTAACTATGTCTTGAAAATATTACAATAAGGCTGGATATCCAGGAGTCATCAGAGCGTGCGTCGGGGGATCTCTCGACCAAAATGCGAACTCCTCAGTCCGTCATAGATGAATGGGAAGCTTATCGACCCGAAATTTCCCTTCTCTATCATATAGGGCACACGCAGGCAGAAATCAAAGACAAGTTGAGAGGACATGGTTTTAAAATAACGTACAAATCTACTTGAAATTCGTCAGCCTCGATTACCACGGCGAAAGCCAACCTGCTAACACGAAAATCTGTTGAAATGCTAGATTAAAACAGTTGGAGTATCGTCTCAAACTCTGGGGCCTACGTAAAAACCTGACCCAGAGAGAATATCAATTCATTCACAGACAGCTTTCGACTAAACCTCAATATGACAGAACGTCGACATCTGTGTATTTGAACGATTTCCCAATATCACAAGAAAAGCTCCAACGTGGACTAAGAAGATATCCCCAGCAGCCCCGGTACAAATTAATCCTTGAAAATATAGGAGATTTGGACAACTTTTCATATGCAGAAGGAATCTCATTTCTTACACCGCCAAGAAGTGTATCGCCAATAGCTCTGGATTTTGACGATCTTGTACCACGTGTCGATATCGTCGAGGTCGGTTCCGAGGATCCTTTGTTGGCCCCCTGGAGTGTAACTTCGAATATTTGCTGGCCTTTCTTGCCCTCCATCGCCCAATTTCTCCTGACGGTGGTCAAAAATCCCTCCTTTATACGGGTTAGGGAAAGCTATGTGCTGTTTTTCCTAGATTATCTTTCAGGTTTGTGAATGAATGTACCTTGTAACCTTTGTGCGCCGAATTCAAAGGGGGCAAATGCAACCCTCATTTCATATATTCTGATATAATAATTAACGGGACCGGACAGTTTTACTACCGTTGCCACGGAGGACCTACGAAAAAGTTGGGACCAAATGCATAGAAAAAGGAGCTGAGCCAGACCAAACGCAGAATACGTCCCTCTTTCGTGCAGTTTCTAAGGCTTTCCATCGCATGAATATTGGGGAGAAGTCGCACAATATTTATCGTAAATTTCTGGATTCGTTCGTGGTCGAGGAGTTTATTCATACTGTCTTTTCTATGAGAGGATCACGGGGGACCTCGAAACTCGTGGCGCTGAGAGCAATCTTGGGCTATAAAGCGCCTAAATCTGCGCCACCGGCTATAGAAACAAATGCTCTACTGTACTCCCCTTTCTATTTGAAAGCGCCAACAGCGGACCTAGCTATAGAGCAACGTTTAACCTCAAATAACATGGGGACAAAGCGGAGACGGCTGGAAATTGCGAGTTCACCTGGGGAGGCTGAAGATACACATGAAAGGCCACATAAAATTAGTCGTAAAGATACTACAACGGAGAATCTTGGGCAAAGACTGGCCTGTCCTTTCGCGAAAGGAGATCCATCCACCCATCGAGGATGCTTGCGAATCAACAGACAAAATTTATCAGGGATAAAGTATGTGGTAAAAATGAGCTTACACAGCTGTTTTCATAGCATATGAATATTGTCTAAATGGTGTACATTGATTAGGGAACATGTCAAAAGAGCTCATTTCAACGGGACTCTTCCACCGGAAATTAGAGCGACTAAAACATGGATTGGGGTGTTTAGATTCGTATTTCCGCGATGGGGAAATAGGGCACAACCGGAACCTTGTAAGTTCACATTTATAGTTGAAGATTCATCAAGCTTGGATGGTGCGCATATGTGCACCTCTGAAGGCCTACAAGATTATCGATAACTCATATATCTGACTCCCGTATCCTTTCGCATAGATGCCGAGATCAATGATACATTTGAGGGGATACATCGAGTGTCTACGGAACCCGCAACTGTGGAACCCCTCCTGGCTGATCATACTGACCTAGATTGGTCTCAAACCCAAGTGTCGCAAAGGGAGGAATATCAGGAACCTTTAGGAGAACTCGAGAACCATTCTCTGGTACCGTCTCCAAGGCCGATGAGCCCAAACCTTGCTAGCGCCTCACTAGGCCATGGTTTTGTTACCTCAACCAGCTTTACAAATCACGAGAGAATACTATATGAAGCATCACGGGCATCGATGCCGCGTGAAGATGTATCGAACGACAAAAGATATACTCTGATGGTCGCTCGTTTGCCATATAATCGAAATTCAAACGAAAAACCGGGGCCGAAGCGCTTTGTTTTTGACAATTTCCGCGAGTTCGGCCATCAATTTGATCGATGGTTGAAATCTCAGTTTACAGATCCGCCCTTCTCTTGGCAGCGATATGAGCTCTTGAACCAGTTTACGAAAGTTCATCTTGAAGATACACAAACAGTTATGGATGATGTTGATTTTTCTTTTTTGGCCCAGAATTCTACAAGGGCTGCATTGTACTTGGTTGCGAAAGATGTTTAAATGCGGATCGAGTGTTCCTTGTCTCGTCGCCAGACTCGTTAACTTGTGGAATTTGTCTGCCTTGATGTAATTTGGTGTCCAGGAGACCACCTCCATGTATTTTTTAGTCTTATAGCTGCAAGAATTCATCTCCACCCCATAAAACTTTGAGTACAATCAATCTTAGATTGAGAAAAAAAGGGAAATGTACGACGGATAATAGCCAGCACCTGGTAAATCTCGCCAAGGCGCAAGTCTGAAAGATCCATCATTGAGAAATTGCCAAACAACCCCTCTGCACCAAAAAGGTCTAGAGAGATACGGCGCTCAACCGTACTCTGCCTTCTCACGAAAAGCCCTAAGCCTCCGAACCTCAGAAGTCCGCTATATCACGGCCGTTCAACATTCCCCCTTTCCATTCCTGCTCCGGGAGATCGAAACACGGTCTGAAGAAGGAAGAAGCTGTCCGAGACGAACATAGGCGGAACATTCATGAAGTCAGAGAAAACTCGGAGTATTTCCCGCTGCAAACGAAGGAATACCAGAATGGTAAGGCAATTTCTCTTTCTCTCGCGCCAGGGCAGTGATCTTCACAACAATGGAGTGTGGAATACTTGTATTTCACGGTGTTGGAGACGTTTGTTCTTTGGTCTGTTCTTTCCCTGGCGCTGTTCCTATCATTCGATGCATGTCACAGGTAAAGGGGTGGAAATGAAAGAAAGAAGGGGGGCAGTGGCCAGAGTATATCTGAATATAAATATATACAAGTAGTATATGCAGAGAACTCCAAATCGTGTATATACCTAGGTAGACGTATTTACAATATCATAAATGTGGATATGGGTTATATGAGGACTGGAACGATAAGCGGTTCACAACATCACCTTGGCTTGTTTCGAGGGTGCTTTAGAGCTGCCACCCATGTCATAGGTGTTCCAGCTTTCGTCATTATCTTCGAATAGGCCGGCTTTCGATGCGCTGTTGATATCTCCAATGACTACTGTTGAGTCTAGCTTTTGGTCGAATTGTTCGACGATATATTTCTGCGCAACTTTTCGTACGTCATCGACTGTTGTGTCAAGGACCTCCTCACGTTTTCTAGAGTAGTGAAAAAAAATCTGTTAGTCAATGTTTCTCTTGCAGAGAGGGTTTTCTGGCGGGATACTTACGCCGCCTTCATTTCCTCTGTGACGCCATCCAAGAAGTTCGACATTCCTTCTTGGTTAACGCTTCGAGGTGCATCGATGTCCTGGAAAAGGCTTAATTTGGCCTCCTCTAGGTCTCGTTCTGTCCAATCCTTGTCAACTGCAACCTGGCCAGACTCTCGCACTACTTGGAGTGTGTTGAGCGGATTTGGATCTCGATAACTGTAAAATCTGAAGAGTCCAGTGCGCCAGCTGTTACTAGCGCCGCCGCCGTACGCGCCTCCTTTCTCACGAATTTCATGGTGGAGATGCTTGTGCGTTAACATCTTGGCCAGAACAGACAGGGCCGCCGTATCTTTGTGAACGAAGGGCACTGTCTTGAGCGCAACACCCGAGTAATTGACCTGGAAAGGCATTGGGACAAATGTTTTCTTCTGGTCTATTTCGAGAGCCTCGAACTCTTTCTGGGAAGGTTCCAGTCTTCCAGACACAAGCCCATCAAGGTATTTCCGGACATGCATTTCGTTATCCGCTACGGCCTCCTGCCCGCAAGTTATGGCGATACGCATGTCGTTTCCTCTCTGCTGTGGAATGAGCCCAATCTGCTCGATGTGTTTCACTGCCCCGAAATACATTTCAGAGCTGGCGAGATCGGCGATCAGTTTGACTTGTGATATTCCACCGATATACTCACTCGCTGCGCTTGCATTTGTCAAATACGAAGATGCAAGGCCTTGAGCGTATGCATGTCCACGTTCCGCAACTTCGTCCATGCCACCGCTAGCCATGCCCTTGACAAGGTTGTGGAGCTTGGATATTCTGCCAAATGATGTTTCAACAATCACTGTTCGTAGCAGCTCAAGCATCTCGGCGACGTTGCTGTCCAAGCAGTAGCCAGCGAATACCAGGCCCTCATAGTGCTGTTCAAGATTGCTCGGGTCGGTTGAAATATAGGGAGAGCAGCTAATCCCTCCAGTCTTGAGTTTGATACGGTCCTCTATTTCTTCCATTGTCTTCCTGGCAGTTCCAAGTCTGAAGAGTGCAGCGGCATAAAGTGGTAGATGCATACGTTGCTCGGCATTGAGGTACCCATCTAACTTGACGTAAGCTCTGAAGTATGTTAATCCATTCGTTGGTGCTATCCTCCATTGAACATCAACATCTTGGATTTTATTCAGTCGGAAGTCAACCTTGTCGACCGCACGTGGGATGTCTTTAACATGAAGGGTTGGGAGGCAGCTTGCGTCTTGTGATTTAGCCTTTTCCTGTACTTCTGTGAGCTCTAACTCTTCAGCCCCTAAAAGCTCGGTGGCCTTTTCGAGGCCCCCAAGCCCTTCCACTCTTTCTTGGAGCCTTTGGGACTCCGCTTGCTCCAAGCCCTCTTCATAGTTTGGGGACGGTAACATGGTGAACGAAAATGTCTTCCCGTTGAGCAAGTACTTTTCGATGAGGCCTTCGAGGTAATCGCCCTTTCCATACTGCTCTCGGAACTGGGCAACAATCTCATTCCACTTAAGGGTGTCAAATGGATCGATACCGTTGAACCAACTTGGCTGGAGCCTATGCATCAATGACATCCCGAAGTTGGCCGTTTTCTAGGAAGAGGGTTGCGTTAGGTAACTATTTCTCTTTGTGGTAGCCGTGTTCATGCTTACATGTTTGAGCGAGATTTCAAGTTGGTGAAGGATACCATCGACCTTTTGTTTGTCGAACCCGTTCTGTCGGACCTTGTGTAGCTCGTCAAGAATCTCCTTTGCGACTAGTTTTTCGTTCTCGGTCTTGACATTTTGCAAACCGATGGTGAAAATACCTTTGGCATTTCCAGCATCGTATCCAGTATTCGGGGAGTATGCTCCCCCGATGTTCCGCTCGATTAGCGCTTTGTAGAGAGGAGAACCATATCCATCTAGCAATAGAGATGATAGAACCAACAACCCAAAGTTTTCAACAACGTCGGTTGTGTCACAGGTAATCCAGCTAAGAGATGTGATAATCTGTTCTGTTTCGCTTGACAAACGATCTACGGGACCTTCGACAGTGACCTCAATTGGTTTATCTATGGTAATTGGCACCTTTAGATCTGTGTCGATTGAGATCTGGTCGAAGTGTGTGAGTTTTTCATCCAGTTTTTCAAGCGTCGGCTCCATCGAAAAGTTTCCGTAAGAAAAGATTTTCGAGTTTGAGGGATGGTAGTGGTCTTTGTGGAAGTTCCTGAGTTGCTCCAAAGTCAGGTCTGGGATAAAGGCTGGATCGCCGCCGCTATTGTTCAAAGCCGGAATTAGATGATCTTGGAATCTTTTATAAAACAGATATCCTCGGTCCGACATTTGCCCCTTCATTTCGTTGTAGACGACACCCTTAAACAGGATTGGTGACTCTTTATCTTGCGGATTTTCAGGCCCTAACCTCCACCCTTCTTGCTTGAAGTCGGTTTCTTGGAGAAGAGGAAACAAAGTAGCATCTAAATAGACGTCCATCAGGTTCATGTAGTCGGTTTGATTTGTCGTGGCGAAAGGATATATTGTGTGGTCTGATGCAGTGAAGGCATTCATATAATTCGACAAACTTCGGTTCAACATTTTGAAGAATGGGTCTCGGACGGGGTATCTATGCAAGCAAGGTTAGAACTTGATAATAAATACTATTAGAGGGCGTATTCTGACTTTTTCGATCCACACAAAGTTGTATGCTCTAGGATATGCGGTAGACCGGTGGCATCTGGAGGATTTGTCTACCAATCAATCTTAGAAACCTTTAAAAGAGAATTTAGATAAAACGAAATTAAGATCAACGAACCTTGAACCCGATGGCGAAGACGTTGTTGCTGTCCTCACGGGCGACGTGAAGGTATTCCGCCCCAGTCTTATCATGTTTGAACTGAAGGGCACTCAGCTCGAGTTCAGGTACATGCTTCGTCCGTTGCAGTGTAAAGCCTTTGAGCTTGAGGCCAGGCTCGGGTAAACTGGAGAGATTGGATGTGTCGATTGGGCTGGCAGGGGTGGCGAGGAAGCGGCGCGCCAACGGCAATGGCCGCCGGCTGAGGGGACGCGCTGCTCGGAGCATGTTCACGAAGGGATGGGCCGGATTTTATGGCGGGTAAATGGCCAAGGCTGTCCGGGGATCGCGATTGCGCGCAGGCAGGAGTCGACTTGAGGTTGAGAAGATTTGTCGCGAAGGTTGAACTCGGAGTGCGAAGCTCGGTTTGAGTTTTTTAATCCTTTTTTAGGAAAGGTTTGAGGTCACACAAGCCGGCAACACATTTTCAACCGACACCTCGAAACACACCAGGTTGGTAATCCGAGACATCTAGATCTCGATAGACTCTCTCGACTATTCTATCCGTACGGTGTCTGCACAAGCTTAACTTTGACGTAGGCCGTACGGGTTGACGCCCTTCCATCAGCAGGTATTGGCCACCCGGAACCAAGTGATTTTCTTTACAAAAAAAGGTGAGGGAAATTGATCAGGATGACCCAATGTCAAATCAGGATGTAAAATGATCAACCTGCCCTCGAACTCAGGCTTAGTAGGAATAGACTATAGAGATGTGCGTTATACGTAAAAGAGGTTTAATTTACCCTATATGCCATATCGGCTGTACAGTTAGCTGGCTGAAACCAACTTAATTTACGATAACGCAGCATCAATCAACGCGAGACTACCGCCAACATTAAGCTTGAGAACGGCAAGCCGTGTTGCCCATATTAAAATAACACACAAAGCCGAAATATTACACAATACTAGGTACGAAGTACCTAGGCAATTTGCATTGAGAATGAACAGAATCGATACGTGGTGTAAAAACGCTACTAAATGTGGCTGCTGGTATACCTGGAGTAGTGAACATGATGCTGAAAAAAGTTTTCGGTGCCAAGTATAAGCTGTACGTGCTGTCAAATACTTTCTGTAGCGACGCGACCCGTTCGAAACTTAAAAGTTTTCAAAGATTCGGTTGATAACGTGCATTTAGCTATCTAGTAGACTTGGACTCATATGTTAAGAGAATTTTTGGCTTTCGTAGTAGCGTCACGCTGCAGCATGAGCTGGAAGAAATATCCGAATTTAATGACTGCTTGCTTGATAGAATACACAATCGAGATGCATCGAGAAGTGGAGAATATACTAATGATTAATACAAGAGATCGATGAACAATGTTTCGGCAAAGAGAGATAAGATCCAGAAGTACTAAAACCAGTTGCGAGCTTGCATACAAAAATTAAAAAAAAAGATAACCACAAAGCCAGTAAATTTATAAAGGATAATTGGAAATAGACAGGTAGGTTCCCGATATGAAAAACTCAACTGCAAATTAACTGGCTAAGGAATATCTTACAACCATCCACATCCCACTCAAATTAAGACTCCCTTGTTTCACAGTAAGTATCCAACTTGTCATTGGGAGCTGCAAGCCGCTGTCAGCCGAAACGCATGCCACCAAACCGCCAACATCCACACCCGGTTTGAACGAAGCTGTTTGTCCATCCTGTCCCGGGCGATCCGGCTTCTGTGTTATTTGAATATCGGCAGGATTAACGGAGGTGCCCCTGGCGAGAATCGTAATCGAAGTAGCAAGTATCTTGTTTGGAGGAGTCGAGGCCGCATAAACAGGTAATCGATTTGATAGGTTATTGAGGTTCATGGAAACCTGCTGCGGCACAGGATTCAATGTGGACCCGAACCCTGCGCGATACCACTCTGACCCAAATTCCGCCTTTAGATCAAAGAACGTAAAGAGACCTTCCCCGTCAGCACTGCTCGCGTCACGAATAGCTTTGATATATTCCGCCACGACGCCCGAAGCAACTTCTTTCAGTTTGTCACCTCCGTCGAGTGATGTGTAACGGATTGTCATAACCACGTCAGTAATTGTTGAATAGTCAAAATTATGTATGGCCGTTGGAAGCTCAAAACTCCATGTACTAATGCAACCGGCGCCTTCAAATGGGTTGTAACGGTCACCTGGACTATCAAGACGCCCAATGTCATCTCGTGCGCTACTAAGGACCACCGCAGATATTGGGACGTTAAGAACTTGAAAGCGAGGATCATCCGAGCCGTCAGCTGCTTGAGGGTAGTCATTCTTGGAAGACGATCTCGGGGTGACTCGCATACTATGTTGTTGTAGGCGCAGCGTGCAGTTGACTGATGAATATGGTCCGACAATACAAGGGATAGAAACTGAAACAGAGACAATGCGCCTCATGTAGTGTCCGGGACAGTCCATATCGAAAAGAATCTCAGGGAGCTGAAGCATGAACTTTCCCGTCTCACGAAACTCTACCAGCGCGAGGGGCGCCCACTGCCGAACTGATATATGTTTAACGACTTCGAAGTCATGTCCAAGATTTTCTTGATAGGCCGCTTCTAGTTTTTTCAGTCCAAGGAAGAGCGCTTCACCGGCTAGGAGGCCATCTCTAGCACTGGACCAATACCCCGTTTCTATATAACTAGCAGTCGACATTTGTGGACGTTCAAATTGGAAGGACTTCTCAGCTCTCTTGGCCAGATCATATGTGAGATTATACGCTGAGTTATATAGTGATCGAGTTCTAGACTCCATCCACGCATATAACTCTTGATTCGTATATTTTGTGCGAAGGAATTGTTCCACCTGTGTGGCTTGATCAAGAGTCGTCTGCTGATTTACGATCTCTTGCTCCGCTGTAGAAACCCGAAGTCTCTGTGTTGCAATCTGATTGTCGATATTTTTTAGCTCGTGCCCACTGTTGTTCGCCTGAAATATTCTATCCTGGAGAGCCCTCAGGAAGTTTGCTTTACGTCCGGCATTCGTCGAAGCATTATTGAGGATGGTTGCATATATTTGCAAACCTCTCGCAACAGCCCCCGTAGCCCCTCCTAGGAAACTACCACCCCACTTGATGCCAGTCCCAATGCCAAATGGCTTGACCTCGACGTCGAAATCAGGTATGAGATGGAGAATTCCGGCGAGTGTCTCAACAGCTCCTATAGCAGTGGTCCAATCTTGAAAGGCAAGTGATTTATTAATCTCCTCACTCTCTTCTGGAAGTAGGAGGAGTTGTCCATCCGCCACTGGTGCTGTCAAAGACGGATTTTCAAGGGGATCAAAGGACTCGAGCTCTTCGGGCGCACCGTCCGTCAGCCCGACAAGGAATTTGTAGTATTGAAGCCGGTATTTTGGCGCCTCGCGGCTCTGTACTAATTGATCGAGTGCCGATTTAGCCTCGTCCAGGGCCCTATTTTTCATGTCTAGAGTGAACCCTGAGATGATGGTTTCGTGTGATGCTCTCAATACCGAAATAGCTTCGTTATCCTTCTTTTCTTTAGCCGCAAGTAAACCGGCACCAAGACTTTTGAGTTCTCCGCACAGCTCAATAGCTTTCGCAAGAAGGATAGGGAATCTATAATTGGGAATGGGGCCACTAAGGTCGTTGAGAACGGTGTCTAGACTCAAACCCTGGGCAGTAGCAGCAACAAGCAAGGCGGGATCAATTGGAGCGTCGAAAAGTGCTAATTGTCGATGAACTCCATTGATATCCATGCAATTTCGGATCTTGTACAATCTATCATCTATTGTATCCCTCAACACCGTAAGCTGTGGATTTGCTGGAATACAGAAGTATAAGGACGACGAAAATCCAAATATGTTTGCGAATCCAATGATTCCATTGCTAGACCCGATGATTTGGGATGTTTGGTTTGAGAACGGGAATTCGATTTCCAATTGTACGATGGCGTTACCGAAGGCGTCCCAGCGGTTTAGCAAGGAATTGTAAGTTTGGGGTTTGGTCTTGCCTCTCTTGGGTATCTTTTGTCCCTGAGGGCCATATACGTGAGAAGCCAGAACGTAACATTGAATCGCATCAGGTATTGTTTCGAGGCTGTTCTGACGGAAATAGTAGTCACCGTATGCTATCAATACCTCGATATATTTCATTGCAATCCATTTCATATAAGCTACTGGCCGCGTGCGTGCCACGCTATGGGGAGAGAATGGCTTGTCTCGCCATGCGGTAATGTCAGGATCAGATGACTGTCGGGATTCTGAAAGCTTGAGGAACATGTTCTCCAAAGACTCTTTAGCATCGTCATTAGCCAAGGCCTTGAACGGAGCAAACTTCCAAAATTGAGAGTTATCGGTACTTGAAGCGGCACCGACAGCACTTGGGTCGAACACCAAGTGACACACTTTCAAGGCATCATCGAATTGTTGGGCATTCAACAGCGAGTCGATTAAAGTCATTGGGGCATGAAGTCCGAACTCCCAGTTATATATTCCATAAGGGCTCATCAACTCATTGTAACTATTAGAAACGTCCCGAAGTTTGCTTCTACCGAAGGGGTCATCAGGGATGTTTTCGTTAGCAGCCACAGAAAGTGTAGAAAAGTCGTCGTAGATCCCCGCCAGATTGTTTGTAGTATTGATTCGCTTGAGCAATGGATCAATAAATGTGTGATTGAATGTGTACTGCTTATTCGAGGTAATCTGGATGCTGGACTTTGTGGCTAACTTAGGGTCGGTGGGGTATGTTACACTTGGGGACTGGTTGAAGTGTGGGGGTGCCTGCGACGAATCGTCTGCGTGATAGGCGTATATCGTGTTTGAGGATTCGACGTACTGGAAGTTTGTTATCGTATCGACTGACGGCCCACCCCCAGAGTAGACCTTATGAGAGATGCCCCCATCGACAAATAAGAAGTGTCCTACGTTGGTATTATTGTGGAGAAATTGCTCAGAGTTCGCAGGATCGGGAAGGTCAGACGTGTAAATAATGTCGATTTGAACATGTTCGGGGCTCGTCCCATTGCTGGCTATTCCTCTCGGAACCATTTGATATCGGGCTTGGTTGGGTACGGGATAGGTATCTAGATCGTGATTGTCTGGACCATCTTTTATTGTATATTTTGGGGCAAGATGTCCAATAGGGGTCTGTGAGAGTTCTTTCGGAGTCCATTTCCCATTGTTAAAACGGCTGACACCGAGATTTATTTGCCAATACGGTCGGTTCTGGCTCTGAGACTTTCCATCGGCGTTCCAGCGTGATGATAGGGCGGCAGGATTGTC
Source organism: Arthrobotrys musiformis (assembly GCA_036971715.1). Taxonomy (NCBI): domain Eukaryota; kingdom Fungi; phylum Ascomycota; class Orbiliomycetes; order Orbiliales; family Orbiliaceae; genus Arthrobotrys; species Arthrobotrys musiformis. The sequence goes on along the minus strand of JAVHJL010000001.1, from coordinate 936,056 downwards.
AACCGTAACTTGTTTGAGCACCATTTGCATGAAAAATATAACAGGATTACCTTGCCAGAGAAATGGGGATACATAAGATCCGGAGCCAAGGCTTCCACCATTGTTGTCGTCAACGTCGTAATTTGGAATATCAACTGGCATTTTAACCCACGGTGACCAAGTTCCATCGGGGGCATAGTCTCTACTATACCACGTAAAAGGAGGGTTCATAGTGCGGCTGACAATATGGACCCCGAGTATAGGGATTTTATTCTCATCCGTTCCATATTGCTTTACGAACAATCCGTAAACCTTCATATTTGCGACACTAGCAACGTTGTAAATGTATCCTTTCAAACTTTCTGCGGCGCCCGTTAAGTTAGTGTCCTTTTGCTGAAGCGAGGATTCGAGGTCTAAGAAGAAGGGTGTCTTGTCGTCTCGCAAACTAGGGACGATCCAGTTCTCGGGGTACAGATAGACCTTGCGATTGGCTTCCCAGACTCGATATCTTTTCATCCACTCCCATCTATCCCTGTCAATAAGGTCGCCATCGGTTGTACCAACTTCTGCTTCAAGCCCGAGGAGACAACGCTGGACATAAAGTTGAATGGTGGCGGTCGCTTGCTTGATGCGGCTAGTTTGGAGACAAGAGCTCATCTGACAGTCAATGAGGAAGTATTCGAAAAGCCCGTCAGCATCGTTGACCAATCCAGTCTCAACTAATGAAGGCTCGACGACTAAGTAAGCCACAAGTGCATCCCGTTGGTTTTTCCTCAGAGTATCAAATAAAGGCTTCGCAGCCTTCTCCCAATCGTCTGCATTATAACGTCCCCTGAGAGTTTGCTTCAGGGTCTCAGCCTGTGCTGCAAGTTTCTGGTACGACTTTTCTGATAAGCTCAAAGGTTTGGCCCATTCAAAGAGAAGGGGGACACTGATTTGTGTCTTTTTGACAACGCCTAGAGCTTCTCGTAGTTTGAGTAGCATGATTTCATTACCGAAGTACTTTGGATCGAGCGCATTGTAACTACTGAGAATAGCAGTGGATTGTTCCGTATCCCACAATGTAACATTGCTTATCTCTGTGACAACGCCAGAAGCCGTGCTTGTCGGTAACTTCGACCACGCGAAGAGATCTATGAGCCTAGTCTGCTGTTTTGGAAGAGAATCCCTTAGCGTTGTATATGAAAAAAGTCGCTTCCATGTTCCGAGTGTGATCTTGATGAGATTTAGAGGCGAGTTGTCTGCTAATGCTGCGAAATCATTGCTGTTATCATGTAGATGAGCGAGTTCGTCAACAGAAAGGTTGAATCCTTGGATGAGAAGAGAGATTTTGGTCAAACCAGTGAGAACATCAGCGACTGCAGTAGATGATAATGCGGGAAGAAGGGCACTCGAAGGTATTATTGTCGGAGGTGAAGTTGCTGTTCTCCAAGATAAAATATCTGGAGTAGTTCCAGACAACTGTAGTTCATAAAGCGTACCGGCAACAAATGGAATTTCATCAGAGGACCAAATATTATTAGGGTCCTCGGATTGATGAGGGAAAGAGAAGGGCTGTCCATTTAGAACGAAGTCAGGAGGCTTCGTGTCACTGGTTGCCACAATTATGTACTTGTCAGTTGTTGGCGGAATCAAGTACCCTTTCCATGATGTTGGAATCCCCGGAGGAGTGTCTTTTAGAGCAAGTAGTACAGAAAGAGCAGAATCACCAGAGCTTGATTTGACGATGTTGAGTAGATAGGATGTCAAAACAGGCTCCGTTCCCAATACGTCCGAGATTGCTTGTTGGACCGCAGCTGTTGCCAACCTAGCGCGCAAAAAGGGCATAAAATACTTCAGGAAATAAAGTCCCTTCACTGTGGGGGTGTCTGGGGTATCTCCTGCTAGTAGGGTTGTAGCTCCATCTGTCGGGAATATAGTTGCTAGATACTGGTTGTAGAATGTAGCACCTTGCTTTTTGATTCTATCAACGGCGGGAGACCATAGCGGATGACTTGACAAGGCTTTGATTGAATTTGATTCATCTTCAGTCAGAATCCCCGTCACAACAAGACTTGCAGTAGGTGGTTTGGATGCTTTCTGGTCGACATATTTAACTTTTGCGGAAAGTGCGTCCGGGACCTTGATATCCAGACCAGAAGGAGAATTTGTGGTGAAGACGAACAAACCGTTAATCAAGTTATTGATATTAACGGAAAGTGTGGGATCAAATATTAGAGCAAGCTTTGCTGGGATCAGATCTGTGAGAACGACAACCTTATTATCGACATCCTCCTGCGATACGTCAGTGTTTTGGAGGCCAATGGCTTCGAGGCTATCGAGGAGAGTCTTCGCCAACTTAAGTATCTTCTGTGGCGTGGGTGCAACTGGACGGGAAATGTTATCCACACCACGAATCAAATAATTGAGTTGCTGGAATGTGAAATTGCTATTGGTAATGTCCTGCCATTTTTGAACGAACGCTAAAGTTGTATCTGCATCCTTGAAAGGGTCACCTAGAATAGCTTGAACATCGGGAAACAATTCCACCCTGATGTTGAGATATCTTATCAATGCGAAAAAGCGGTAAAGCTCAGATAGTGTACTCAAACTGAGCACGTCGGGGATGTTCCGAAGTTGCCGAATAGTTGAGATATCAGCAGACTTTAAGCGCAGGGTTGCTTGCAATACAGGTAAATGTTCAGTAATTTTTAGTTGAGAAGTAAGTGGATTGCCATTTGCATCGGGTTGGAAGACAGGGTCCATGCGAACTATATTGTGTGTGAGGAAAGTTCGAGCATAGAGTGACTTATCACCATATGTTGGAATGTCTGTCCAGAATGTGAGGGCGACCTCGAGAGACAAACCGGTAAGGTCGAGAAGTTTTTTGACGGCTACGAGTTGGTGGATGAGTGTGGCATTTATCTCGAATTGTGGTTTGGACACTGCCGAATCAGTATAATCATCATCCGAGTCTGAGCTATCGGCTTCGGTCTCGTTGGGCGATAGACTCAGCTTTGCCGTCTTTCCCAAACCGACAATTGCTTCGTCAACTTCATTCATTGCCCAACCCAACTTTTTCCACAGCCGCAAGAATCTCGCCATGTATTCATACTCTTCCGGGCTGAGTTGAGTTCCATTGAGGTGGAGTAGACGTGTTTTTGTGATATCGCACGTGTCGCGAGCCGATGTCCATTCGATTTGACGAAATCCCCGTGGGCTATACCGATAATAGAGGTAACCTCCCTCATTGCTGATATATCCTAGGAGCTTCTGCCAGGTCCCGATGTCACTGTCATCTGCATATACAGTGATTGCGTGATTCTGCCAGGCGTTTCGAATCTCTTTGCCGTCGAGATTTAAAAGTTTACCTTGCCAGGTGACAAAGCCAACTGCCGTACCGTTACCATCAACCAAAGCACCATCATCTTTCAGGTCACCTAGGAAGACAGAATTCGGGACCGATGTTTCATTTGTCTTGAGGGCGGCAGCTGCAGTAGAAGCTACATTTGATGTTGTGGCAGTGAGTGCCACGGACTGAGACTGATACTCTGCCCATACTCGGCCCTTAATTGGAATTCGGGGACCTTCTCCAGACTCTAGAACAATTATCTTCCCGGCTCTTTCAAACCACTTACACACCCAGTTCGTCCACTCATCGTTCCCGCAACAGCAGTGATGGTGTGGTTGAGGTTTTTGATCATGACACCCGCATCCGACACTATTTTGGTCTGCACACAGATCGACCTCTTTTTGCCTATCGATCAATTGAGGGAGTGGCAAATACTCATCGGCAAGCTCCAGGAATTTTATTAAACGTGAAAACCGCCTTCGTTTATCTGGATACTGATTGAGGACAAGATACTGTAGGAATCGATAGCTAAATTTGATTCTCTCCATTGTACTGAGAGCTTTTCCAGTTGGCATGTTTGGATTGATGTATCGTGTTTTGAGAAGTTCAACCAAGTCAGAATATAAAATCCCAGTCCGCTTAAGAAATTGTGCTTTGACCCAAGATAATCCAAGGGTCTTTTTTGGCTCATCATTAAGCATATCTGCCTTGGTAGAATACCCAAAGTACTCCCATGGTTGTCGAAGGCCGATCTTCCTTGCATAGTCAGAGGGATCTTGACACCCCCCTCCGTTGACGATATTAGGCAAAAACGCCTCCTTGGTCAGAATGACATATTCCTCTTGAGTAATGAGATTGAACTCGGCATCATAAGCCCTAGCTATAGCGATAGTGGACGGAGACGGTGGTGTTGTTGATGTTGAGTTCGCAGCAGCAGGTCGGAAGACCCACAGCAACTCCTGCCTAGAGGTTTTGAGGAACTGGAGGAAAACTCGCATAGTATCAATTGGTAGATGGTAGGGAAGATCCAAAGGGTAGACTGAAGAACGAAGAATAGGATACGCGTCTAAGTTCGTATGTTGAGGAGAGCACAGAAGCTCGTTGGAAGTCTCTCCATGGACGTTATATGCCGTTATTACGGGTGCATGAACGATGTAAGACTCCATGACCTCAAGAGCAAGGTCAATATATGGGATAAGGGTATTTGTGTTTTCACAAGTAAGCTCAATGCAAGCGAGATCCGGCCTCCGCTTTAAAAGCATCTCTAATTGAGTGCCCTTGATGCTTCTCGACCCGGTATTAGAGTTTTTATCACTTAGATTGTTGTGCCTAAGAAACTCCAGAAGTTCGACATAGTAAGATGCTGGACTATACACCGAGTTGCAATCCGAGCATTCACAAAAGTCCAGGCTGCCGAAAAGTTGTTCGAGGTTAACTTGCGTCTTGACCCCGTCAGCGGCTGCGTTGAAAGACTCTTTGCGTAGTTCAAAATTCGCTTTACTGTTCCCTCCATCAATCACTCTTAGACCGCTGCCACGGACTGCCTGGAGGGATGAAACCAAAAAGTTTTCGTTGCGGACTCTGCTCTCAACCGCGTGCCGGTGAATGCTAGTAGAGAGTCCCTTATCCCCGATATCTGGCTTCAGTTGACGGACAAAAGCACGTTCCGACATGTTTGAGATATGAAGAGCCGAAGTTAGGTTATTCTTAATCAGAGGGTTGATTGTCTCTGGCGCAGGTGAAAGAGATTGGGCTCTTTGAAGAGTCTTGAGATTCGTCTCAACAGCTTCTTGGGATTCCGAAGGGAGGTTTTTGAACAAGGTAGATTTGGCAATCAAACTAGTGACAGGTGTTTTGCGGAGGTCAAATTCAGGTTGCTCATCGAGCAGATGGAAAACGTGAGCGCTGGTTGAAGATTCGAGTTCAATCTCGTTGTCTTTAATCATTCTCATAACGACCCCAGTAGGCTCCAGCAAAAATAACTTGCGGCGTACTTCTACGGCCGCATCTTTAAATGCCGCTGATGGAGATTGGGGCTCCTCCACACCCGACGTCGACAATCTCTTCACCAAATTCGACACGGGTTTGGGTGGCATCAACATTTCAGAAATGTCGCGAAGATTTGAATTGGTAGCAAAAGCTCTTAGTGTCAGGTCTGTAACACGCTGACTCCGCGCCGCCTCGACAAATCCGACATTATTGTCGGAAATATCTGCAAGCTCCGCGGTAAGTTTTAATTCCGCAATCAGCTCTACCTTTTTCTCTGGGGTCAAAGATACTTTAGAGTCATCTTTGACAGCATCAAGGGCAAGGGAAATATTGCCCTTGGAGGCTTCTAGATGGGTAACAAAGGTTTCGATAGCGGGGGCATCTTTGTTTTGCAGAACGGATTGTATTAACTCGACTTTCCGTCGAAGGAAGCCTGAGCCATCCATCTTGAGTTGGCGCAAGTTAGAGATCCAGATCGATATCTATTTTTTTGTTTCAAAATTTCAAACAAAATTTTGTATAGCTTTGGAGATATATTGACTTGAAATTAGGCAGTTCGACGAGGCATTGTAGTCTTAAGCTTTCTGAAAAGAAGAGGGAGAATCCGGATCGGATGTCCAGAGGCCAAGTTTGGCCTACCCAATCGCGCTTCGAAACTGCAACCGCTATTGTTGTGTTTTTTGCTACCATTACCGAATATGGGTGCACAGACAGCATCGAATCGAGTCCTGACGAGGGCGGGGTGCGGCTGAAGCCTGTAGACGAAACTGCATACTGCAGGTTCTCCCGTCTTGGAAAATCACGCTTGATCAGCAGGATCTCTAAAGCCACATGGATAAGTACAACGAAGTACCAAAATCAAAGACGGCAGCAGCGTGTGCACCGTTCCATTATGTGGGTTGATCCCGCGGCCGGAAGCGAAATCTTGATATCTGAAACCGATTGACATGATATTGTCGGACTCAAGGGTTGACAGGATACCACATGAATAATAGACCTTTGCGGCTCAGAGCGTTCTGGATCCATCTATAACGTAACTCGTTGTCTTAGGGAAAAAAATTTAAAGGCGCACATGTACATGTTCGTACTAGGCATTGAGATGGCCTGACAAGATTTAATTTTGGGACTCCTAATAAGATGCACGCTGATGGGCTGCAGTTGAGAAACGAACATAATTTCTAGCCTCGAATTCAGGCGCTCGAAGCAGAGGGAGATTTCAAGATGCGGGAGGTTTTTTTTTTCTTGAAGGGAACGACCCTGGGAACTCCGAATAGAATCCCGCCCCGCTATATCCTGTAACCTGCGCTGCCCAGAAATTGGCTGAAAGCTTGTATCTGCTCTGCATGTCAATTTCTTGCTTGAAAGAGTGAGAAATGTCGTTATGCTAATGCTTTGTACCAATGACCATCCGTTCTTTGGATCCTCGAGATCACGAATTCAGCCCGATGCGTCATCGCTCCAGCGATCCTAGATACGAGCCGTAATGATATCCTGCGGCTGCGGGATTTCTGCAAGGACGGGGTCTTGCCGATGGTTGTAGAATCTGTGGCGGCGGGTTCAAGATGCTTTCAGTATGCAGAGTCATCGTGCCATGCAAGATCCTACCTTACATATCATGGGACAACGTTTTGTTCCAAGACTAAGGCTGAACGGGAGGAAAGGTCTGTGAATTGACGGCCTCACGGCAAATCCCGGTGTGTTGTAAGTTGGCATTGTGTAACGACGGCCATTTAGGGATCAATCTAGTCTCGTACCCACAAAGGGTGACCGTAGTCTAAGGGGCGCGTACAATGTGGAACGTCGACGCTATAGGTGAGCGTCCCCAGCTGACTACGTGGTTACTACTAGACTATGCTGTGTAGTTAGTTGCATAGTTGCACGTTGCCTACCGGCATGCCACCCAGGCCAAGTATTGGGATATCTGATTTAATGGGTGACCGAAAATTTTTCACATTGAAGCGCGGGAGTCTGGTAGTCTCGTTAGTACTGGTATCGCGCGATATAGCAATTGCGCAGCTGCGCAGGCGACGGATCGTATATCTGTAACTAGCGTTTTGTAGTTACCACGATATCGATTCGCGATCTATCCACTAGTTAGCGAGTTCGAGGAGTTAAGCTTCTCGAGAGTAGTAAACTCACTTATCCATAACAAGGTTAACGTTTCACTTTCCGGATCGCGGTTTCCGGCCCCGCAGACTACTCGATATGGTTGGTTGCATCGAAGGGGGATGGGGCCGAGGCCCGCATTTTAATACGGTACCGAGATCTCGCTAAAGGCTGGCCAACGTCGGAAAGCCTGGGGTTTTCAACAAAACGAGTTTACACTTGGTTGCGCAAATCTTGTAAAGTGCTGGGCTGGCCTTGTCCGAATGAAATAGTCGATAACTAGTATGGTAATGGTGTAGGGCATAGAACATAACCCCGCAAATCGCCAAACACTAGAGCATTTGGCTCGAATGGTCGACCTATGCATGCTGTGGCCCTTGCATTGCCTTGTTTGTTATATAATTTTCTCAACGATTTCGTAATACTTTTGCGACTTCAATCTAGCCCGTTCAACAACGGGTTCTTGGTGAATCCTTCTTCATTTGAGGGTCCTGGTTGTGCATCAAAGTGAATCCCCAGATTTCCGCAGGAGCGTTCCAATAATCATAATACTAGGCATATATAGAATCGAAATATCGCGGTTCAATCCACGGAGCCCCGACCAGCTGCATTCGTAGAAAATTAGCGAACATGCATCAATATTGTCGCTGGTTCGGCCAAAGCCTGTTACCATTGGCAGTCGGAAATGCCCAGCTGCTCCAGAACAATGCCCAGCAATCCAGTGGTCGGCGCCAAGGGAGTAGCGCGCATACTTCATGATCAATGTGAGCCTCTTCACGAACGCAGACAGCGAAAAAGTCGCAATATCAGTTTACTGTTATTAATATATACCTGATTCAGTCATGGGGTGCAAGCCTCGTTGCAACCCAAGGAATATTTAGCCTTGTCGCGTGCTTTCTGTGCTATCGATACTGGTGACTTCACATTAACCTGTTCCGAGATCCGAATACAATAACTCCTCTGTTCCAACAATCTAAAATGTTGTTAAAAGCCTCATGGTTGGAGATAATTCCCCAGGTTTTTTTTGTTCCCTCAGCTAGCACTCCAACTCCGACATTCGTTATCTTGTAGTTTGCCTCAAGTACGGGCGATTTTTGCCCCGATACAAAGTCGATATTAGCACATCATGTTCGGCTCTTCTCGCCTCAACCTTTTGGTTGTCGCCTTGATCACTTTCGTTTCGTTCGTTACTGCCCGGACGGTAATCACCAGTCAAACATGCACCACTCGCTATTGTGGCTATGCTGTCCCACAGAACAAGATATTCAAAACCACGAAAACTATTCGCAAGACCGTAAAATATACAGTTACTCGTTGGAAGACGACTGCTAAACCGAAATCTACGCACACTCTCAAAACAACTAAGACGGTTACTTCACAAAGATATACAACCGTTTCTAAGGATACCACTGTTACGCGTACGGTTCTGGCTGGTGGCAAGACTCATACAGAATTTGTGACACATATATCCACGATTCTCAAGCCCTCTGCGACAGTGACGGTGTCTGCTACGACAAAGACAATCACCCCTCCCACTATTACAATCCCAGCTCCTTCGGGATTCGTCGGCGTAGCTGAAGATCCTGACAATAAGGCCGCATTGACTGAGCCCAGATTCACCCCGCCTGGGGGGTGGAAACGCCACGAACCAGTTTTGGAAGTCGAGCACGACCGCCGTAGCGCTGAGCCAGAACCAGCACCGGAGCCGGAGCCGGAGCCGGAGCCAGTCGCCGTCGCAAATGCGAAGGGTAAACATGTCACGGCACTAACCTGCACCAAGACATTGCTCACGAAGACTGGCAAGATCGAGCTCTGGAAGACGACAACCAAATGGACAGGTCCAACAACCAAAACGATCTTTGTGGCCACAAAAACGACTACGCCACCTATAAGTACAGTCACTAAATTCAACACGAAGGTTGTTAAAACTACGGAACTGGTGGATAATCTTGTAGTTTCGAACCTCTGGTTCACAACGACGAGATATACAACTTCGACAAAATATCTAAAAACGGTCACTTCGACTCTGCCAGCGGCAACATTCCATGCTTCATGCGGCGATAGAAATCGGAGCCCCCAGCAGAAATACTTTTATAGCTGGGCTGTCTACAATGCTGGTCCTGATCGCGCAGGCGGGGAAGTTGTCGACGTTATCTTGAGCAACGGCACGGCATATGATTGTTGCGTAGCTTGCCACACCTATAAAAAGGCAGGTACGTGCATCGGCACCGTATGGCGATCGAATATTTGGAACGGAATTCCGTTTTGCGCCATAAGCCCCGACCCTGACTGCGTCGACGAGGTGTTTGAGCCTGAATTCCGCAGCACATGCGAGTTGATCATTGCGTCGTCGAATGCGGCGTCGCAATGCCGCAAGCACAGTTACGACTTTTACAACACTGGAACGGAACCATATTCGGCCGTGAGTAACGGACTGGGCTGCAGGAGATATAAATTTGGGCAGTTTTGGTAGTACAGTGGTTAAGGGAGGTCCGGAACAGACGAAATCGATACCAGTGTTAGGTTTTCGTAAATTCGATTACGCACTAGCTGCAGATACGATCGCGACGATTTAATTATAATATAATTCAACGAACCTCTCTAAGTAGTGTAACATCCACAAAAAAATGATATTTCCCTCTCTTGGAAAATCTCCTGTAGTTATAATTCAGTCAGTCCTGGCATCCGAAGCCTAGACTCAGTCGCAATTGATTCCCCGCCCAAATACAACATTGCAGGATATAAGTGACACGAGGGCGGCTCATAGGTATACGGCCATGTTAGGGTTTGTTACGCACGTTTGTGAATGCGAATACGTAATACCCATATACCTAATTGTAATAAGGACAATGTAAATTTAACCTGAAGAATTGTATACAATTGTCGGCCCCGCATGGGTCGGTATTCTCATTGGGCCATACGTCAAGGACTAGAGCTAGGGCGAAATAGAATTAACTGCTATACTTTTTTGCATTTTTCGAATTCTTAAGGTCGTGTCTCTGTTAATTTTTGGCTCAGGGCTTGGGAACTCCGATTTGGTTCTTCAACATGTCCTTCAATAAATCTCTAGCCGCGGGTGATATCTGTAGTTGTGTCTTGGGACCGAGCTGAAGTGCCAAAGGGTGATTATAAGCTTGAGTCCCAAGCTCCTCGAATTCGTGGGCAATCGTTGCATCGACTCTAGTGCTAAGACTAGCTTGGTTGAAAGCGGGCCAAGGTTCGTGTGGGAAGTCTCCTAGAATTGCTGCATCGACATTAATCCCCTGACCAATCTGGTTGGAACCGACGGTTTGACCGAGAGGATTATATGCCTTCCCGCCGTCCATAGGAATACCGATGTGTTCCTCGGGAATACCAAGAGCTCTCATTCGGTTCCCAATTGCTCGCGTCAGTCGTGCAGTTGTTCCTGCGGAAATCGGTCTGACTGGGGCGATTCTGCCCACATTGGCCCCAGTCATCCCTCCACGACCCAAACTACCTGCCTCCAAAATTTCTGCTCCGCCAAAAGCCAATGACACTATCCCCACAGCAGCAACCACTCCTTCCAATGCCCTTTGCCCGTTTGTCAGTTTTACCCCTTCGTCGGTCTGGTGATATACTAAGTAGCTGCTGATGTTGCTGATATGAAGCCCAGTCGCTTCCCCAGTCCAAGCCTGTTGTGCACTAACGGCTAGATCCCACCCAGCGCCCACTGTTCCTTGCAAGGGTATCTCGACAAAGCCCTTGATATAGCCTTCCTCCCACGAGTTTACATATCCTCTGAGATTAAAGTCTTTGGGATTGACCTTCGTCAGAATGTGGCAGGAGGCACACAAATAGTTTTCCGCGAGCTCGGCAGCCTCATAGTTTCCCATTGTCGCCAGGTCGTGTGCCATGGGACGTTTATATTGATCCACTGGCTTCAATGGGCCTCCCTTCCAATCTGCAGTCGGGATCCTTTCGCCCCTTGGACCTAACTCGTATTCCGGAGGTGGTAACGGCTCGTTCCTAACATCTTCGGGCAGACTTGCTTGGGCCTTTTCTTCACGATCCGTAGGGGTAGTTGGATCAACGCATGTGGCTAAAGTTGAATCACACTCTGTACCTGTCGGGTCGTTGTATAATATGGGGTTATCTTTAGCATACCCAAAAACGTTGGTGCCATCTATTACGCCCTTGGGATCAGCGCTTATCCACCTTCCTATCCATGGTGCATAATATCGCGCACCACAATAGTACAATCCGTTTTCGTCGTCACGTTCTTTGCCTGTATAACGATAGCGTTTTGGGGCCTCGGTCTGATTGCTAACCGCCTGGTAAGATGTACTACCATATGGTGTATACTCCTCGTATGAGATGATCCGCGCGGTATCGTCTAATTCGAGAGTCGCGGAGCTGAGATGATTGGAAAATTGGTATCTAATGAGCTGCGCTTGTCCTGGATCAATACCTATGGTGCGGGTTTCGACCATAGCTATCCGCTGTTTGTCATCCGTTATGTTATATGTCTCTCGCTCTAACGAAACCGTTGTACCGTCATTCCCGTACTCGCGATATATTTCAAACGAACCTAAATAGGTGCGCTCCTTCATGCGAGTGGGTGCTTGACCGGGTGGAGATTGACGATCGGTAACCTTGCGGACGCGCTGGCCGTTGTTGTCATAAACGTAGTAAGTTATTTCAGGTGTATTTCCATTAGTCACAATCTGCTTCGCAGTAGCTTGCAGTTGGTCTTTAAAGTCCCATTGCATATACGAAAGCGCAGGCATAGCGGTCATAAGGCCATGTACACCCGCACTTCCAGCATAGCCATAGGTCTCAGTGGTTGTGCCAACAGTAGTGAAGCTCAGGCGGTTGTTTACTGCGCTGATGTCTAATTGGCTTGGCTCATTGTAATTATAGGTTCGTGTCCAACCGGGAGCTGAGGGATCACTGCCGCGGTGTTTCATGGAAGATATATTTCCCACAGAATCATAGGTGTAAGATTCAACATAGGTTCCCATTGCTTTGCCATCGCCAGGGTGGTCGAGACTTGGAAACCCATCAAATGCCCCAGGAGGTGTCGGAGCATTGACTTGCCCATTAGTTTGTCCCAAGTGCTCACGCCCAGTTGCCTCAATCAATCGATAGATTGCATCATACGTATAGTCGTTACTCGGTTCAACGCGGCGGTTGCGGAAGAATATGGTTTGTTGGGCATCATCCCGGATGTGCGTAATATTTCCGATCGGGTCGTATGTATAATATAGATCCTGAAGTGAATCCGAGCCCCGGGCGGTCTGTAGATGGCTTAAGCGAAATGTCAAAGGGTCATAGGAGTATGTTGTGCGCACACCGTTTCCGTATTCAATTAATGTACGTTGGCCTTTGGCATCATGTTCGATGTTCGTTACAAAATTCTGCCATTTAAGGTCACCGTTTGAGTCTTGTTCGCCTCGAAGATTTACTAGAACCTGATCCAGGAGATTGCCTTCGTTATATATGGGGCGGTAGGTACTATTATCTGGAGATGTCATTTCAATTGCTCGGTTGAGAGCATCGAATCGAGTTGAGGTTTTGTAGAATGCGCCTTCTAACGGTACCGCAGCTGACCAATCCAGGGTCGACTTGTATTCCTGAGAAAATTGTCGTTGGCTATCTAGGAGGTTACCCTTAAAGTCGTATGAGCCACTAGTGAGTATCCCCGCTTGATCAAATATTAGAATTGCTTTCCCACGTTGGTTATGGGCTTCAGGATTATTCTCAGTTTCGCCATAGACCGTGCGTCCAACCACTTGATCTAGCCCAGAATTAGAACCTTCTTTAAAGTAATTCGTAATAGGACGTCGGAGCTCGTCGTAAACAGTCCGGAATTCATGTCCTCTGAGATCCCAAGTCATGAAAGGTTTTCCCATGACATCATTCAGTGTCCAGCGCTCCCCAGCGTCCATACTGGACTGGTGGATCTGAGTTGCGATCATATCGTAGTCGATGCGGATAACAAGCCTGTTTTTGGCGTCGATAAGCTCCCGTCGGTTACCTGAAATATCAAGGTTAACACGGGTTTCATATTTTCCATCCGCACCATTGTCGACGACTGTAAGGATCGTACGGCCCAAGGCATCAAAGTGAGTTACCGCTGGTGTATCAGCATTCGCAGCAGCTTTGATGGCAGCGGATAACTCATCAGCACCTTTTTGACCATTCTTTCGCGCCCCATACCAGGTTGGGAGGTAGTCCGCCTCTTGAAGATCTTGAAGGAAATAGCCCACATCTTTGTCAGCCTTGGGATTAAGGTGTGTAACTGTATCTACGACATCATGAGAATCTTGCTGCCAGGGGCTGATGACAATCTTTTCCCATTTGTGGTCTGGGTGTATCGTCGCAACCCGCCGCCCAATTGAATCATATATGGTAATAGGGCTCACGCCGACTTCGTTCGCGAACTTGAAGTCATGGGTGTCATCAAAGAAGGATTCGTATTGCCGAACAGGTTTGCCCTTGTTGTTAAAAACTGTCCAGCCACTAGCTACCCATCGTTGGTTCACCACCGTGCCGCCATCTTGGAGTGGACCCGGTTCGGATTGGGCCTTCTTTTGAATTTCACGCCCAAAGCCGTCCGAGTATGAAAATCCAACTTGGAACTTAAGCCCGCCTGGAGGGAGTGGATCACTGGCGTGTGTCTCTCGAGCTATTGTGGCAGAAAGTGTTGGCTTCTGATTATTAACGTCCAACCAGAAGCTCGCAAGGTCGTATATTATACGAGACGTAGCATTCCCAAGTAATACCGCCGTCCCAGGTCCTTTCGGGTTGCTAAAGAACTGTTGCATTTCCGTTTCTGTCAAATCCGCCCGGAACCCTACCAGCGAGTCTCCGAGGTTCTCGGTTGTTTTGCCCATGGCTGCGGTGCCGACGACCATCCCAAGGGCGTCGAACGCTGCCTCGGTGCGATTTCCATTTGGATCGGTGACTAACTTTGGCTGAAGTGAGCGATAGTCGTTGACTGACGCCACAATATTATCTAGAGCATCTTTTGTTTTGACGGGGAGGAGAAGATGGTTGTCGTATTCGACTATAGAGCTATGACCGAAGGCATCGACGAAACGCTTCGCTAGAAAGAATTTTCTTCTAGCTTCGGCTAGTTCTAGTTGAGCAGTGGCATTGGGATCAGAATTAAAATAACTCCGTCCTGTGCGAGTCCACCAGTAACCGTTATTGTCGAGGTCAATATAACCGGCTTTATCAGTATTCAGCCCTCCAAGTGTGTCCGTAGGATCGGGTATTAAGTCTTCCCCGCCGCGCTTGTACACAGTAGAAAGTATTCCGGGTGTGAACACAAGCTTGTAGCTTTCTCCTGCAAGGGCCCGTGATTCGACTTTCCCGACGTCTAACAGTTTGGTAAGATCATCGCTGCGGTAAAGTATTCTTGACCGACTAAGGAGTCGCTTTTCTTTGAGTGCCGGATTGCTCTCTTGTTCGTATGGGATCTCCTTCAACCCAAGGATTGGTGCAAAGTCATGATCATTAGTGTCGAAAGTACTAACAGTAAATCGACCAGGGCTGTCAGTTGCTGGTGTAAACCCGGTTATCTGATAAGTTCGGGTTTCAGACACCAATGGGGTTCTATAGTCATCGAAGTTGTCGATAACATTAGTGAGATCATTCTCGTTGTATGTCATCAATAGCTGTTCCTGCTTCGCTTTGTCATTTCCTTGCAAGGGACTGAGTCCTATCTTCCGTCCGTACCCAACAGTCACCGACTTGAGTATATTTCCATACTGGTCGACGTCTAATGTCAATTGGTGTTGGATTCGAGGATCCGCCATATTTCGATCATATTGATAACTCAAACTTTCGCAGGAATGGGTATAGAAGATTGAGTAACGGTTACCTCCCTGGGATTGCAATAGCTCTACTTTAAAGTTGCTTTCAGAGACGCTGTATGGAATCCCGGCTAGATTGCTCTTGTCATCAGAATAGATCTCTTGTCGCAACATTGAACCTTTAAGCGCTCGAAACGCCTGACGCATCTCATCTGTTGTCATTTCGACAGAAGGCAAAACTGTATCATCGAGCAGTGTTTGCATATATTGCTCGAACTGGGTGTCATCTAGTTCACTGGCTCCGTAATATTCGCGTGCCATATGCCGACTAACTTCCTGGTTGTTCAGAAAGATACCAGTGTGAAACCAAGACTTTGTATGAACGGGCGGTAGAGTAGGGTTTATAGTAGACGAGTTCGAAGGCAATGCGGGATTCGCGCCCAATGAACCGAGTTCTTCCGTATCCCATTGCTCTACCATCCCGAAACCACGGAATTCTCTCTCGACCCCGTCAAAGTACCCATGATGATAGGCATATCGGCTTACAAACCGGTTACGATTTATGTGATCATAGGTCTCGATCTGTTGAACGCAATGCACCGGAAAGGCCAATTTTGTAATCCATGGCCTTCCTTCGTCTTTATCGTTGAGGTAGAAGTATGTTGACGGTGCGTATTTGACCCTTGTTTCTGCTCCTAGGTTGTTGGTCGTCCTGACCATCAAGTGAGGTTTTTGACCATCCATAAGATCAAGATAACGCAAAGACTGGCGATTATCACCGGGGAGTTGTGAAGACCAGACAAGGCAGATAGTACCATTGCCTAGGAGATCGATGGCAGCTACATGAGACAGGCTATCGGCATGCAAATTACTAGGAATATGGTCGGCTTCGCTCCAGCCGTTTCCAGATTGATTACAATAAATATCGATGCCGTCGCCTCCGGTATAGATGATGTCTGTTGCGCCAGATCCATCAATATCGGCCAAAATAATGCGCTGTTGGTTGAAGGTGTCGAATTTATCAAACCAGGGAGCATTGTCCATAGCTACTTTAGCACCGAAGCATCCGTATCCTAAATTTGGCCAGTAACATATATCTCCATTTCTGATTCGCGCTATATCAGTCAACCCATCCCCAGAAAAGTCGGCAAGGTAAATTGATTGAGCTGCATCAGCGAAGACTAGTCTCGGCCCTTTCTCTTCGTCGAAAGGCTGGCTGACCTGTTTTGCCGGCCCATAACCGTCTTCCGCCAGCGACTGATACCATGTGAATATTTCGTTTTCAGTCACCAGAATGTCGGCGTGACCATCTCCGTTTAGGTCCACAAATTTGAGGTTAGGGTTATCGTAATCAAGGGAAGGCCAGGAGACTAATGTAGCGAAATTCTCCCAGCTCCCGTCATCAGTGCGCTCATAGAAGCCACGAAGAGTACCCGCCAATTGTACGAGGTCCTGCTGACCGTCCCCCGCCAGGTCCATGAACTGTGCTTTATCAAAGTACGCATTGGGACCCGCATTTAGAAGTTTGATAGGGCCGAATTTAGGGATGGTTTGTAGATTTCCGTCTGTAGTGATCTGGTTGTTGGCACTTAGGTTTCGTTTATAAAACCAACCCTCAGCTTGGGCCGTAAAAATTCCAGAGAGCCCTTCACCATCCAGGTCTACCCACTCGTACTTAGTGTTGTCGATACCGTAGGGTATATTTTGGAGACTTTCATAGGATATCTCTTCAACCGGTAGCTGAGCAAGTCGGTTAGGGCTGGGCGGCTTGCTGTACTCAAACTCCACGGGCGGCAGGGACTTCTTGAAATATTCGTCATTCTGTCCCAAACCCGGTTTACGAGAGTATCCACTTGATATGACACTGGTTATAAATGATAGAACAGGATCTTCCTCATAGGAAAAGTCCGTAGAGTGTACAAGGCACTCGGCGGTACCGAGCTCGTTGGGGAAGCAATGGAAGTTTAGCACTCTTTTGCAAAGACGGTAAGTTCGTATCTCAAATCCAGCCCGATAAGACGAAAAGGAGTCCTGGCGGCAGGCCCAAGTAGCATTGTCTGTTGGCTTTGGGTTATTCAGATCATGTTCGCCGTAATCAAACACAACCTTGAACATCCAATTTGCTTCGGGGAGTTGGTTTCCATCAACTATACTCCAGTCGTCGTCGCGATTAGGAGTTCGATTTCCGTATTTAATAGTTTTCAAATAGCGATTTGATGAACGGCTGTTGTCTGTCCGATTGTGTTCATTCGCCTGCGCCGAAACGATACCCGTGGTATCTTCAGCTTTATACTCATATACGATGGAATTCCCTTTATCGTCATATGTTTGGCAGATCAACCAGGAAAAAACCCTTTTCGCACTCGCAGGGTTTGGATCAAAGATCCTCGAGTTATCATCTTTTCCATATATTGTGGCGACATTAGACCTCGTGATAGATCTCCAATAAACATCACCATCGGTTTTGCGAGTCCATCTTTCTATTCTCGCAAACATCCCTTCTATACGCGGACCGTAGCGGCGGATTTTGTAACCATCATGATCAGTTTCGTCATAAACAAAGTCGCCCTGCGTGTCACGGATCAAATCACCCTTCGCATTCCGTTTGTATAGCGGTACCAAATCTTCGGCATCAGAGAGGAGGAATATATCAGACTCAACGGCATCCTTATATTGCGGAAGGCCTTTGTCTGTTTTTCGAGTAATTGTTGGTGAGGATAAATGCCATCCCATCCCAAAAGGCCCATTTCCATGCCCAGAGTCATAGGAAAGTGAGAGCTGTGGACCAAAGCCAGAGCGGCCCGGGCTTGTAGCAATTGGCACGCTGAGGGAACTTGTCCCTGTAACTGGATTTGCGCTAAACTTTTCGCCAATTCCGCGGATCGCTCCACCTCCCTTTGGAATCGAGATAGATGGCTGTGATATCTGTGGCGGTGTTTGGGCTGCGACTGCTCCCGTTTGTGCTCTATTCGATGAGTCGCTCAATGTATCTGACTTGCTGGAATTGTCTCCAATTCCTTTTGTGGCCAGCATCGCGTCGATTGTAATTCAAATTCGTGGTTATTGTTATATTGAGTTCTAGGATGTCGGTTTCGCAGGGCGTACGCTCGATAGTTAACTAGTTCATTCAACTCCAAGGAATCTTCAAAATCTTTTCTACGAATACTGTCGTATATTGCAGTTGAAATGTTAGATCGATCGAATAGAAGGATAGAGACCAATGCAATCTAGTACTATAGCTAGTCTAGAGATCGCTCACCTCTCTACCTTAGACACCAATCACTTACCCTGGTTGTTATCCTCACAACTAGCTCAGGCGGTTGGTGTAACAACTGGCCCTCAGTCTAGCTAGAATCTAGTTGCATGGTATTCGTATACCGGGTACTGCAGATTCAGCCGCAAACTCAAGCTTTCTCATGCATAGAACCAGCATATGATCCCTCGTCGGAAAAGCGCCGAAGAGCCCTTTTTCGAAGATCATTATATGCAGGATACCTGGATCCTGCATTGCGCACGGCATCTGCCGAGCCATGTCTCGCCTCGCAAACTATCCAGAAATCCTTCGAGTTGATATCGACGCAACTATCGACTCTCAAGTTTCCAAGTTCTAGTTCGGAGGGGCACAAGCTCGCAGGTGGTCAGATGCATACCCCACTTGCGTGAAATACCCCTGCTCACCAGGTACTTCTCGATACTTAATGCCATTGTCGACAAAGCCGTTTGAGTAATAAATCTCGAGCCGGCAGATCTGCATGCGCATGTGCATGTAGGCTTGCGGCTGAGACGTTTGGACGGGTCGCATCACTGAATTATGAGGCCTCGAGATCTCGGCTCAAAAGCCAAAAGAGCATGGAATCAAAGGCAGTCTGCGAGATATCCAGTCGAATTGGCAGGCCTCCCGTTGAGAGCGAACGTAAGTAGTCCGTTCAGCCAGTGCTAACCAGAGTAGGCTGACTAGCTAGTGTCGAGGCCAGCACGAGTGCAAGTTAGGTTACTGGCGCAGCTGGGGAGGCTTCCAAGTTGGCCGGCGCAGATGTGTTGCGTTGCCAAAGCCTGAAGGGCAAATCACGTGATACGGACACCAAGCTACTTTGGAATCTTGTGCAACCTCAGGCTTGGCAAGTAGAAATCAACACAACATCGGCAACTGCAACGCGCCTCCTTTTCCAAACCTCGTCGACAACTGTCTCCTGTCGACGAACCAATCGTCGAAGCCGATGGATCGTGTTGACGCTTGGCTCTCGCAAACGGACGAGCTCGAGAGCGACCCCGCTCAGGATGATATCCCCGCTCAGGATGACTGGCCTCAAGTCTGGCCTCTGAAGAGAAAGCTCTCCAACATGTCCGAAGCAAGTGATGACCGTCTCCACCGCGGAAGGCGAGTCCACTCTTTCCAACTTAGCCCGGACACTCTCAATTTCGACTTCAGCGGCTGGGGTTGTTGCAAGTTCGAAACAAAAGCGTATCCTTTTGGCACAAAGCACACCGAGCTTTCGATTTCTTGGTGCTTCTGGTAGCGGTGGACTAGGCTTCAGGGACAATCTGGACAGATGGGTACCACCGAGCATCCGTCAAGTTAACTTCTTCGCTCATTCAGAAGGAGTCGTTCGGATAGATGGATCCTTTTCAGTTGTCTTATGGTTAGTACTCAAGTCGGTTTTATTGTCAAAGATCATTGCTGTTAATTCTCTCCCGTCTAGAGTCGGCCAGCTCTGGTTTACGAGACAAGTCTAGAGCCTGCTTTCTGAGGAGGAAAGTCTCGACACGGTAGAGGAAGACCAATTTCAAACATGTTCATGCAGTGATAAGGGCAAGGGCACCCGTCAACTGGATGCTCATGGTGTTTTGAAATTGGTGAGGCGTGCAAATGAGATCCAGGCTAGGACAACCGAGGAAAACAATTGGCTTGTCCATTCTATCTCCCTCCTACAGCTTTTGGTCGGGGAAACTGGAGAAACCTACCCCCTTCAAGTTGATAGCGTGTAAGACCTCCCTATTTCTACTATCTACCAAGTTCGGCTCACGCACTAACTTTCGAAGTACCGCAACCGACCTGCACCGAGAATTCTGTCCTCGTGTGAAATGGCAGCCATCGAGAAGTCGCTCCTCCTCACTCAGGAAGCGGCAAAGACGGGCACCCGGGGCCGCCACCCCTTTGCAAACGCCACTCGTAGACGAAGTATTGACGGCCAGGGCTAATATAGCCATCACGCTCCAAAACTGTGATGAAACCGAATCTTTTCGAAACAGCCCCCATACGGGATTTGGCCGCCCAACTCTTCCGCTTCCATTCAAAAACGCGGACCAGCTGCCAATAATCACTTTTGAAGTCAAATCTCTTGATGGGAGTTCCTTGGAAGCAGAAAACCAGGCTACAATCTGTGCAAACTCTATTTTGCAGTCATGGCGTTGCCTTGGAACACCATCTCTCTACTCTAAGTCGGGCCAAAAGTCCGATGTAGCTTACCCTACTATGATTCGAAACCGGGAGTTCGAGGCACAAGCAAACCCACCGGCCACGGCACATGTTGATATTGCTGCTGAGGTTTCTACGGACTCTCCCCTGCATGCCACTGAGGAGACCGAAGAATTTGGGATTGACCATGCCTTTGGGATGCAGGTAAACGCCTACGTATGGTCGTACATCCTTGTATACACCGACACATCCGGTGAAAGTGACGAGCAGCTTGCTGCGCGGGGGGTATTCTCGACGCGTCGTTGGCCCCTACATAGTCGGCGACTCACGAACAATCGAAGGGACCTACAACATACTACGGTTTTTAGACCACCTATTCAACTATAAGACAAACGTCTGGCTGCCGGGAATCGCTCAAAGGGACCCCATTCCAAATTTTATTGCAAACAATTGGCTTTTCCTCGGTCTTGTAACCAAACTTTTTTGTGCCTTTCTTACACGCTGGGCGTAACGAATGACAACTCCCTAGTCCTTGGCCCGGAGCTGTGTGGAATATTATTTCGGTATTTATACACGACCAAGGAAATTTTAACATGAACGGGTTTAAGGTTAGATAGGAGTGGAGTTTGGGATGTCATCTTCATGGACAGGGCGCTTTTTCAGTTTTCCTTTTTTGTTAAATTCTAGACTTGCATGATTGATTGATATAAAGGATCGGTTGTGATAACCTATGGGAAAGCTCGACTCCGACTCTCTGGTTTACGAGACAACTAGGCCTCCACAAAAAATCACATTTAAATATTTGTAAAATAGAATAGGGGTTGGTGCTGCGCAAGATACAAAACATAGACCGAGTTCAATGCGTCCACGAAAGAGGTAGTTGCTCAAAATTAAAAATCATGCCGTCATAGAATCCGCAACCTCAAAGTTCGCCATCAGTGAAACCCTTCTTTGATAGCCGGATGGTATTGACGTTAAACTAGCGAAATACATTTTTAGTTTCTCGAACGTCTATGTTCTAGCGTGGCAGATAATTGATTGTCACTTACCTCTCTTCTAGTAGCATCCGCGCCTCTTCAGCGAGCTTTTCGGCCTTTTGTACGTTCCCTTCGATTGCGGTCTCTCCGGCTTCTACGCTCTTGTTTCTTGCAAAAACTGCTTTCGCAAGTGCCAATTCCCATTCTGATTCACTACCATAATTCCTTGTTCCATCCCCTGCTCCATAGTCCCTCGCTCGCCGAATATACGCTTCCAATCCTGCCAAGAATCCCTTGAGCAGCAAGAAGTAGAAAGACTCGCATAGAGGACGTAGAGCCCTGATGTACTCTACACCTGTAGCTTGCGTGATGGGTGGCAAGGTAACCCTTGCAATAGCGGTACTCCCTGGCGTTGACTTCGCAACTAACAAACCTCTCGAAAACGACTTCGAGTACCCATCGTAGGAGAAGTATTCAAATGAACTTCCATCACAGAGGATCCCAACAATTGGGACTGAAAATCCTTGCTTCTCGTTGCTCAAGTTGCAGGATTCGAGTTCAGCAATGAGTTGCGCGATGTAGTTGAGTCTGTCCCTGCCTATGCCGAGGTTCAGGCGGATATCGAGAACGAGAATCGTGCAGCCACCGAAGCATTTGAAATAATTACGGAGTCCATTTTTCTTAGGGCTATCGGATTCAACAAAGTTTTCGGGACGGTTATAGATCATAAGGTGGAACCATGATACAATGTGGTTGAATGCCTACAGTGCCGCCGGTCAATACGACAGACGAGATGACCTCAACGAAAATATATAGTTTATTACTTACAGCGCTGATATATCTCGACCTTCCAGCCTCAGTAAGGTGATCGGCAGGGGGTCCGTATTGGTTTCCAAGGATCTCGAAATCTTGGACGATTTGCCGAAACTCTTGGCTTCTTATTCGAGCTCGATGGACTTGGAATGTTGGCGCATCTCCCACCATTGCGTGAGGATCTAGATGTACCCTCTGTGCCATCATTGAATACGACAGCGAAGTTGCGATATGCTCCAAATCTCTCTCTGTGGGGGATACAGTCAGCGTAAACAACTTCCTCGGAGACCCGGGATTGTCCGCATACCTAGTGCCTTCGCCCTCACGCCATCGAGATCCAACCCATGTTTCTTGGTGAGATGTATAATCGCAGACTCAGCTCCTTTACGGTTATGAATTCTATCATCTAAAAAGTCGTGCTGGGGGTCATGGTCATACTGTTGATGTTGTTGATGCTGATGCTTATGTTGATGTTTCTCCGTGATTGGCGGGGTATGTCCCCTCAGTGGCAGTCTATGGACATCCAATACCGGGGCGTTCCCATTACCCGGGATCACCTCACCGTGTTGGCCGTGCGTATGGTGATGGTGATGGTGGTGCGGGTAATGATGACCTCTTCCGATTTTGCATTCTCCATTTGACGGTTCGGGAACAGGTTGAGCCTGCGGAGGCGGGATATGCTTCTCACCGTGGCCCTGGTCGTGATGGCGGTCACCCACCATCTTGCTTAAGAAATGCGAAGGATGCATTGATCCCTGAGTTCTGCAATATTCGCAATCAACGGGACAGGTGTATGGCATTGTGTAACCTTCCTACCGGCCTTTCTGTGACCCAGTATACGGTATATCGATACCAGTAACCAATAAGCTAGGATACCAAGTGAGGCCTACGCGAATATTTGGATAGAACGAGATATCGAACCGAGGGAGCGCAAAAACCACGTTTAAGCTGGAATGTGAAATGTGAAAACGTTGCCACAGTTCACGAGGAGGCCACGGTGGAAAACGAGCTCACATTTATCATGCTTCCCACGGCTGGTTATACGAACATTAGAGTTCATACCGGCGGGGCCGATGCGGAAGTTAGAGTTTATTGGAATTATCTTCTCAGCACTTGATTGAATGTTTGTGCAAGCATTTCAGGGGGGAACTTTGGACGGATGGGTTATAATCTTGAACTCTATAACAACTGGAGGACTTCTAGACTCTATAAATGGTATGAGGCTTACGACGACGACGGGAATTCGAAGAGTTGCCCAAACTACACAGGTTTTGATATGAACCATGACCTCCAAGCTAGTATTCCCGCATGTAAACATCCAGCCCCTGAAAACTACCAGGTGAGAGGGGGCATCGAGTTAAACTCTCAAACAACCTCACGCTCGGTATACTAGTAGTTTTCAGATCCAATATATCGATATATCATGTCTTTTATATTCAAACCGACTGTAGATAATCGTATCAAATACGCTGATTTACTTCAGAGACCATGTTTTCCTGACCAACCCGTACAATCTCCCTATCAATTCGAGGATATCCGTATATTACGAACGTGATATGGGTCCATCCGGATTGGATGTTGGATATGTGTTGGGTCTGTTGCATGTGCTGACTAAGGAATCTCAAGTTAAGGAAGTCCGTGATATCATCAATTCGCGCACAAGCTCCTGCCGGGATAATCGCATTGGACCTCGTGTAGCGCGAGAAACACTCGGCATTGGCAGTATCGTATATAGGAATCCCCAAGCTTCAATTGATGAAACTTTCGTCGACAGCTGTGAGCCCTCAGAGGGGTTTGAAGCCCAGTAGTCCGAAGTCTATGTCACCTTAGGTCAGGGATTTGCAGTACTTGTTTAAGAACCAAAAAAAAAAAAAAAAAAAAAAAAAACATGGCTGTGGCCCAACCCACCTTTTAAAACTGCCAAAGTAACCTGCAAGGAACCAACAGCCAGCCAACCACCAAACTCTCGATCGATCCCATCGAAAATTGCTCCCCAGAAAAACGACATACACCACATCTCGACCCGTATATATATGTGACCGGGCACTTACCGACCCTCCTTTTACCTGGCCCAACAACCCCTGCAGCAGGAAAGGAGGCCTCTCAACCATCCCGTACCGAATCCGTCCCTTCCAATCATCTTTTCCCGTTCCTTTTACCTCGTTAAAATTTGAAAATTCGTCGGAGGAATGGCTGCCACCGTGGAGGGAAACAGGAGCCACGACCTCGCACACGACCACTCCGAACACCTACCGAACGGCCACGGCGAGCATCTATCCAACGGAACTGACTTGCACGGCAGCCATGGCCACGCGAATCATCATTCCACCAATTCCACTGGCGGAGGAGCGGCAGGAGGCGGCCAGGCGGCGAAAAAAGCGGGGGGAAAGAAGAAGCCGGTGGATCCGAACGAGGTTAGCCGAATCAAATCTAGAGATATACAAAACCAGAGCGAAGCGACGACGTATTTCTTCTCCAGACGGCTGTCATTTTGCTGGTTTACGTTTGGGTTTTTGCTATGGAGTTTCTAATGCATTTCTCCGCTGGTGGCTTCGGCCCCGTGGGTCTGGCTTGGATTGTAGGGATATAACCTTTTGACCACTCGGATTTCACAGCTCGAAACGGATGCTTCAATGGAGGAGGAGGAAGAGAAGGCTATGGGTGAGCATAGCGCGGCCATTGCCAGGTTGTATCGTCATACGGGATAGCTAACGCCAATTTTACAGCCCGAGCGGTCCGGAAGGCGAACAAGGAGCTCGCGGACCTTGTCAACAATCGAGAAGACCACCTTGCGAAAGTCGAAGCGATACAACAGAAATATAGCGAACTTTTCCAAGAAATGAAGAAACTCGAGCGGGACTATAACCGGGCGAGACGCCGTGCCGATCAACTACAGAAGGAGAAGGACCATAATAGGAGCGAGTTGACGAAGGCCAACAATATGAAGAATAAGCTAGAACAACTTTGCCGGGAGCTTCAGAAGGAAAATAGACGAGTGAAGGTGTGTGAGGGGGGTCCCGCGGCTTAGTAGGAGAGAGAGATAGAGTCAACAGCTGACGACACCCGCTACCACAGGATGAGAGCAAAATAAAGGAGCAGAGTGAGAAGGACAAGCGTGAAGAACTGTCCACCAGATTCGAGAACACCATTTGGGAGATCAAGAACAGGATGGAAGAGGACTCCGATACCTCTAATAACAAAACTGTCCACATGGAAGTCGACAACTTGTAAGAACGAGGACCCGATTGGGATGGTTTAGCCAAGGTGGCAATTGGAAGACAGTGCTGATACAGGGGCATTTATAGAATCAAGATCAAATTCCGCACCCTCATTGACCAGTACGAGATGCGCGAACTGCATTTTCAGTCTCTCCTCCGTACCAAGGAGCTCGAAGTCCAATACAATCTTGCCCGATACGACCAAAAGCGAAAGCAAGCCGATGCCGAGTCAATACGAGCCAAGGCTCTCCACGCCCAAGTGTCAACTTTCTCCCAGACCGAAACCGAACTTCGTTCGCAGCTCAACATCTATGTCGAGAAGTTCAAACAGGTACAAATTGTGGGATTAAAACCGTTAGTTAGGCTGGATAAGTGCTGACAAAGTTGGGTGGAAATAGGTCGAGGATACCCTTAATAATAGTAACGACTTGTTCTTAACTTTTCGTAAGGAGATGGAGGAGATGTCGAAGAAGACGAAGCGTCTGGAGAAGGAAAATATGGCTTTAACTCGAAAGACCGACCTGATGAACCGAAACATCCTCGAAATGGCCGAAGAACGTACCCGCCAACAACGCGAGCTCGAAACCGCGAAGAAGAAGAGCTCCAAGTTGGAAGATATCTGTCGTGCCCTGCAGTCTGAGAGAACTGCTCTGGAGAATAAGTTGAGAGGGGTAGAAGCAGAGGATTATTCGGGTGGGGAGGAAGACGAGGAGGGCAGCGAGGAAGGGGAAGAAGATGAAGGAGAGGAAGGGAGCGAGTACATGGAGGATTCTGAGGAAGAAGATGACGAAGAGACAGAGGATGAAGGGCTGTTTGAGGACGAAGCTGAGACAAATGGCAACCACATTAATGGCACAGTTCCCAAGGCTGGTGTCAATGAGCACGCTCCAGTTGCAAAGGCTATTGTTCCAACGAAAATGCGATCCTAAGCCATAGGGTGAGCCCCGGCACCAAAGTGGTTAAATCCACTTTGTAAAGACTCATAATCCTGGAACTTTGCAACTTGAAACCTCTGCTCTGTCTGATATACCATACCAACAATTCAAAAAAAACCAAAACTGAACAAAGTAGCAAACTTCAGATACCAGCTACACTCTAGCACAATTGTACGACGTACGTCACGTGATACGGTGGTTCTAGCATCGACTACGATTCTTTTGCTCTCTTTTGCTGTCGGGCACATTGCACGTTGTAAGCTAGCTAGGTCGACGGTCTTGTCCGCTTTCACGCTTTGTAATCTCAAAATGTGGCTTGTTCATGAATTTGGGACTTTAGCCACAGCGCCACAGTCAACTAAGAACATTGGTCTCGCCGTCGCCACGAGCTATAGCTATATAGGTATAGTGACATGTTCAAATGTTCATATGAAGACTAAATAATTCCGAAGTCCTCAATAAAACTAAAATAGCCCGAAGTTAGAGGATATTTGCGCCCAATCAGCGATTGTCAGTGAGGCCTCATTAGAAGTTATATATAAGAGATATCAAAAAAATAATTGTTCCATTCTCTTTTTCTGAGATATACCCCCGGCCCGCCGTATTCGTCTAACCTCCATATGTATGCCTAGGGATTTTTTTTGGGGCGAGGTGTTCGAATTCATATATGATCATGGCATATGCATGGGTGTCTTTCTATTAATATAATGTCATCATCCGCGACCCGACCCATAGTCAAGATACAACTCTGCCGAGGAGCAGGTTACCGCTTCACCGTCTATATCCGTCATGGACGTCGTATTTAACGCTGTCGTGATATACAAACCAAATCCTGCGGAAAGGTTATTGTTTTGAATGCACACTACACCATACCAACAGAAATTCGTCAATTACAACCACCCATGCTGGGCTTGTCTCGCCGCCAGACTCCTCGACGAGACAATGCCGGGCTTGTAAGGGTAATCATGATACGCACCTTTGAATGGAGCATCGTCAACCATATCTTTTACCGGTCTCGTAATTTTGACAAACCCTTTGTCCGTCTTAAGATTCATTTCCAAACCCGTAAAACTAACATATTCCATACCAATACTTAGCAATGGATCCCAGCTGCGCACGTCCATATGATGCTGCACCCTTGCTGCGCTCATAAAAGATGTAGTGAGTGTCAGTGGTGTGATCGACGTATGTACATTTGCCGCATCAAATGACAGCCAATGCGCTTCATCCTGCGAGTACGAAGGATTAAACCTAAGAATCTGGTTACAAGTATCATACTGGAATGTCATCGTTTTCTGAAGAGCCTTTTGGTTGATTTGGAGATCTGAGTAACCCTGTAATGGCAGAGATTTTGTCTCTGACTGCGGCCAGGATACTATGTTTGCCATGAAATTGATTAATGCGGGTCTGTTCGGAAAGGAGGTTGTCACAGGTATAGACTTACTGTAAACTCCTGCGTAGTTTAGGGAACCCACATTTTTATTTGTGTAGCGGTCCGGGGTAAATTTTTCCTTGCTTAAGATACGGGCGAAGAGGGTTACTGGTTTTAGACCTGTTGGGGCGGAGCTTGTTGGGGAATTCTCCGAGAAAGTGAAGGCTGTGGTTGGAGTTACAAGAGAGAAGAGGTATAAGAATATCGCGCCCGCATTCTGGTAAGGGAAATTTGATCGTGAAATTTCTACTAGCATTTTGGTGATAGTTTGTTGCTATTTGAAATGACAAAAGTGTGCCAGAAAACGTGTAGAGCCTACAGACACAAGTAGACTAGAACGAGCTCTAAAAGTGGGATTTCCAGTTCATAGGTAGCATCATCACCACGATTGGTACATGTGGCCAGTACAACATGGTAGAGGTGGTTTAATCCAATTTTATCGACTTAGACCTCTAATTACACGAACAGGCCATGTTGGCGATCTCTATTATTTGGGGCCGAAGGTCAGACAAGCAAACGCCTAAATCGGCTCGTTATCGAGAGATACAGGGGGTACAATGTGAAACGCATAAATGTGACAAAGTTAAACTTTTGACTGCGTAATGAATATATTTGAATATCGATTTGTTAGCTTCATCAAATAGAAAGGGCAAACAATCTATACCTCAAGGCCCTTACCCACATTTGGAATGCCGTTGGGGGTGGTGGAAATGTTGCATTTTCCGTGTTGCCTACTTTGCCAGTTTCTACGCGCAGCGTCAAAGCTGTAAAATATATTTAAATTGGAATTTCAGAGAAAGACTCAGTATTCTTGATTGTATGAGAACTAATATGATCCACATATGAAAAACTGATTAAAATATACTTTTGAAGGAAATGCAAGAGAAAGTGGTAAGGAAAGGGTATAAAGTTCGCAACCAAATGATATGTGGCGAAATAACAGACAAAGATGCATATGCGCATGCCGTCGTAAAGAAAAAGAAGAATGTCAAAGCCCTCTATGAAATACTGTAATATGCCATCCCATGGTCCCGTGTAAATAATAAAACCAATATCTCATGACCCATAATTATAATGTTGGTTGAAGAAAGAACGGAAAAAATGATTGAATAAAAAAAAAAAAAGGCCATGAAAGGGAAGGAACGATTGAAGAAGTCGTATAAACTAGTTGCCAGCAGTAATTTGTGTCACAACCCCACCACGAGTTTTGGCATTGCCGGGTACGGTCAAGTTATCAGCTTCACCGCTGACCGTTGATATCGATTTATTTCTCCTTGAGTGTAAGGTTGGGGTTCCACGTGTCTGATGGAAGGCCTTATCCTCCATTATAGCATCTGCCTGGGCTCTCCTCCACATTCTCCAAAATATGAAGAACACGCAAACCAAGACGGGGATTGAAACCCCGACTGCAATGCCCACAATGGCACCTTGTGATAATCCGGACTTCTTCTCTTCTCTTTTTGCAAGACACGGTAGTAGAATGACTGTTGCACTTGGAGATCCGTTTGTTATTGTCGCTGTCATGGTGTATGAAGTGGGGGTGGAAATTGCGTTGGGGCAGCCATATGATATTGCTTGCAAAGTTGGTTCTGCGCCCTTAGCAGTTGTTATTGTGAGAGTTGTGGCTGTGGTGTATATTGTTCCCTGTTCTGCTTGCGCAAGGACTTGATTGGGAACGTAGGTGTTGCTGACGCCGGAGCTGAAGGCTGGGACGACGAGGCCCGACGAGGATTTCAGGAGGGTGAGGGTATAAAAGATAGTGGGCAAGAGGGTTCCTGCCGTTGTAGGTTTCATGGTTCTGCATGTGACGATATGAAGAACACTACGATGGTATATTGGTAGTGCTTGGGAGAGTACAAATCCCTTTGATCTTGAACAAAGAAGTCTTTTTGGCTAGGCTTGGTCTCGTACCCAGGCTAGGCTGTAGTTAAGAAATATTTGATAGGATATGTATTTTATTGGCAGATAGTTGCGATGGAAGAAAGGTTAGGGCAAATCCGAAATGCAAATTAGCATAGGGAAACCACGATCTTTGGTTATTTCAATGTTGATAGTATGTATGTGAGAAGGTTCAGAAAGAAAGAAAAGAAGTGGGCCCTCTCAAGCTTTAGCAGCCCGTCAGCTTCTTTATAGGTTATGCAATATTGTGAGGGAAGGATTTCGCCTGTGAGCGAAAGCTTCTACGGCTTGCTTAATCGAACTTAATACCATGCTGCTATACCCTCATGCCACGCGAGACCTGCATTTCGAACATTTTCAGACGAGCAAGCTGACGATCCACACCAGCAGTGGAGAATCGACATGGTTCTCGTTAATGCAAGTTGCAAATTCCACTCGGAAGAATCCTAGACGGCCGAAAATTGGCAAACGGGAATGACGAAGAATGGGGAAAACTCGAATCGAAGGTTAGTGGAGAGCGAAGAATGTTTTTCTAGATCTGGATTCGGAATCTACCACATGGCACATGGCAGACAGGGTTCTGGGGAGCTGCATGAAGGCGTTCCTGGCAGTACCACGTTGTAAGCGCTGGCCCGCCAATCAAAATCCAACAGGCCTTGGTTGTTGTTTGCTCTACTCAGGAATTTGCTGCACAACCTCGTATTGGGCTAGGAAAAATATGACGAGGTTGCAAATATCCCTAGTAGTCGATAGCAAAATTAGAGCTACTTAAGTACCTACCCCTCTTTCTATGCGACAGGTGCAGGTGTGCCTGTTGATTCGTTGGTGAGCTCACAGATGGAGTTGCAGGAGATTAGAGAAATCCCATAGGCGGAGATGGTTTGTATGTTTCAGGACTGATTGCCTTTGCTGCGCCAAGCATACCTCCAAGCATGTGGTTGACCTACCCGAAGCTCTCAGGACGAGAAACTGCTTTAGACCAGTTGTGCTATGTAGGGCCTTGGATTCAAACTATTGTTGCAAAAGATACTCTAGCTCGACTTCAGGACGCACTGGTGCCCTCGGCGCTACATATCGACGGATATCGCAGATATAGATAGATAGCCATAGAAATGCGATTTTTAGGATCTTTCTGGGTCAAGGTTGGAAAGCTGCGCAACTAGCTAGTCGTTTATAAATCCGATCCCATACGCCATAACAAGGGCACGAAGCTGTTCTTCGGTCGGACACCGTCGTGTTCGAACCAAATACGCCGCCCCGGCCCGTTCCTAAGTTAGTCCCACAAGGCTTGAAGCTATTGAGAACTCTGTCAACTTTCAAGCGGGATATCTTTTCGCCAAGCGGTTTCCCGTGTGCCTGATTATGTAAGTGCTTCACAGTCTAATCAGGATCTGTTCCGCCGTGCTTCAAACCACACCGGGCCATGGTACTTGCGTATCACTCCACCTTGCAATATTAATTCAGCGAGAAATAATATAAATTCTCGTTACGAGAGCGAAAGATAAGATCCCATTTGAAATGCAATTAGTACAACTTCAAAGGAAAAAATGGGTGACCTGATATCATATCAGTCGCAACCTACCACCCCGTCAAAGGAATTTTCGAAGCCGTGTCAGACGTCAGTGTTGCAGCGTTGGGCGGGATGCACATATGCGACGTTTGCCCACTGCGCTCACATTAGCACGGAATCGCGCAAATGGAAGTACTGGTACAATTCGAAAGGGTTCAGCCTCACATGAATTTTAGATCAGGATATTTATCAATCATGTTCAATAATTTGCTAACTAGGCTAGGGCCTAATGCGAATTTGTTCGAATCGAGTGTACGAAATGGCTAACTTGTGTTCTCAACTTTTTTTTTTTGAGATTTTGACCAGTGGCTGCTAGATTCCTTACTATATTTCATGGCTCCAACTGTTGCTGCATTACTGTGTTGGCCATTGCATATTTTATCCCTCCTTCTGGTTAACACAGCCATCGGCTTTGAAGTTTTATTTTCTTCATTTTTTGCAAGTTATAAATATTACGATCGGAGCAACTTATACAAGAATAAGGCTATCCGAGCGAGACCTAAAACTAAGATGGAGGATCCCGCCCCTAAAAAACCTTCGGTCCTGGACCTACAGAAAGCGAATATAGTATTGATGTGCTGGCCAAGCACGTACACTTCTACTGTGAACAACTTACACTATAACTGTTGGCGATACAACAAAAAGGTCTTGAGCGAGATCAAGACCAATGTTAAAAAGGACATACAAGACCAAGCCTCACATTTGGCTCACCTGGCTCGTATGGGCACAGGGAACTCTGTGGAAATTGCCTTCCCATACCAGGATATGTATACCGATACTCGCAACATTGGTAAGGATGGTGAGCTCTGCAAAGGAGCCATAAATTTCATTCAAGGGCCGGAGATGATCATTGCGCCTGAGGTAAAGTCAAATGCGTCCGAATAGCTTGATGTATCTATTTAAACAGATACTAAAATTTTGATTTCACCAGGCAACGAACCCTGAATATTGGGCAAATCTGCAAAGCGAGCATCGAGAAATACATGGCATATTTCTCGTTATACCTGCCGGCGATGTAACTATAGATGCTACAGAGACAAAAATCCGGAATTGGATTCAGTGGTGTGACAGCTTCAAAGAGAAGATGCTGCCACAACATTTATCTGATAAAATAGATTTCTCTATAATCTATTTGAGCCCATCAAAATCGTACCCTTTTAAGCTTCCCTACGAAAGTGGGTTGGAGAGAGGAATAAGGCAGTTTTGCCTCGGGAGTCAACAGGAGGTAGTCCGGTTTCTTAAAACAGTGATGGTGGATATGCCGTTCTCCGAAATCCCTCTAAATTTTGACGAGGACCCCACAGATCATAGCGACCTAGAAGAAGAAGAAGATACGGGGGACTTCGACAGTGATTTTGAGGGTGGGGACCAAACACCACCTTCTTCGCGGCCTTCTTCGCCTCAGAGTTCAACTGGCGTTCGGAGGGCCGATCGGCCTAAAACTTCAAAACTAGAAGTCGTCCGTCTGTCGCACGTATACGAAGCCCTTGTATTGGCCGAATTGGAAATTCGAGAACTCCTTCAAAGGAAGTATTCGGAAACGATGCAACAGTTTCGAGCTGTCGAGCACCTTCAGGGAGAAATGGAAGGCCGGATGGGAATGCTCCAAGCTTCCTTGAGAGAAAAATGGGCCCAGAGAGATTATTTTTCCACAACCAACGAGCTTGAATTCATGGAGGATATCTCGCTAAATTATACAACGAACTACACATTTGATATCGAAACAAAATATCCTATCAGAGATTTTGAACTCGATCCCCCGAAAGTAACAGGAAAGTGGGACCGAATACGACCCCCGATGGTGGATCCGAATAACCCTAGACACTTTATAGGCGGCTTGGATAATACAGAAACTTTAAATCCGCCAAAGTCGAGGCTCATACGGGACAGTGGTCTACGTACAAGAGACTCAAATGGGTTTACCCTACGCCTTTTTGGTTATCGCGACGAGATTCATGAAGGAAAGGTTCGAACCCTCGAAACCGAGGTCGAACGAATCGAAGAAGAATTGAAGAATATTGCCGAAGTCGCAACGGAGCTTATGGAAGAACGTGGAGAATTACATAAAGCGAAAGAGAAACAGCAAAAACTGTTGGCTAGTTGCCTGAAGGATATCCAAAAGCTATATCGCCCTGAAAAACTAGATTGGGATTTTGGTAAAGTTAGGAAGTATTTGTCTGGGCCTGTTATCCGTGGAATAGTATTTCAATTCGGGCTAGAGTGTAGGATTCCCAGCGCCGTTGCTGCAGCTGACTTGGAAATACCTGGTATCAAAACGGTCGGCCCACCTATTTTCCGAAGGCTGTCTGAAAGAGCTGAAAAGCTGTTGAGCGAACTTCGTGGTTCGTTTCAACCAAAAGTTCAGCGATTCATAGATATTCCCTTTTCTTC
Source organism: Arthrobotrys musiformis (assembly GCA_036971715.1). NCBI lineage: Eukaryota > Fungi > Ascomycota > Orbiliomycetes > Orbiliales > Orbiliaceae > Arthrobotrys > Arthrobotrys musiformis. Next base: position 902,219 of record JAVHJL010000001.1, on the reverse strand, counting down.
GATTATAAGGATGCCGCATATGCAGAAGAACTTTGAATTATCTGCTAGCCAGGGTGGAGGTACTGCTGAAAATGGGAGCGGGGAGAAAGAGGATGAATGGACAAAAGCTCGATCTGGATTGCGGGATAAGTCCAACAGATATTTCGAAAACGAAGTTGCTAGTAACACCGACACGGCAACAAATACGCCCTCCGACGCCGAAGCCACTTCTACATTTATTGCCTCGATCGGAGGCTCCAAAAAATATGACGAGTTGAAAAAACTTCGTGAAGAGGCCACCGAAACCGAGAATAACCTACAAGATAGATTTAACACTAGCTTGGAGCTTAGTACCGACTATCGCGAACAGTTTTTAGCGGCCTATCAATCGGTTACAAAAGCGACAGAGTTTTTCAATGAGGTATACCGAGACATTGAAAGCGGGCTAGAGTCAGATAAACAAGCTCTCGGACACACAGCCCTTGTTCTCGAGGACGATGAAATCGAGATTGGGATGTACGCTGATATCCTCCTAAACTGCTCCAAACCTGCCGGGTCCGCAGTTGATATCTATGAAAAGCTTCTAGTGAATGGGAATATCTTTGGCTATTAGCTTCAGTATCTACTCGTGTATTTACACTACAATGTAAATTCCCTCATATCAAAGTACTAATTGGGCCTTTATACGGGCGCTGGGTTCGAGGACATCCGCCAGAAAAATACCAAAGATCTCAACAGCCTCTTTCACGAGTAGCGATTTCAATTGATTGGCCTGAGCTACCCTACTATCACCTGTTGTATTTTTTAATATTTCCTTTCGAATCCCGTCCCTATTTCTAAATTTTGCTTTGTTCCTGGGAACGAGACCACTTTGTTCTATATATATATTTGAATTAAAAGGCCTAAAGGAAGATTATATTCTGCTTACGTAGCTACGTAAAGACTGCATTGTGTCAATTATAATATCTAAACTATTGTTCTTTGAGCTTTAGCGGTTGCTTGTGGTTTTGCGGCATGTTGCAGGGAAACCGTCCCGTGGCGACCCCACTTCTAACCAAGTTCATCAGCCGCATCGAAGCTGAAAAGCACGAAAGCTAGCCAGTTCACAAAATTGCTAGCCTTGCCACGCAAGCTTCTCGCTACTGATACCAGGCTTCGACGATAGAGTAGTATGTACATGTACATGTACATCAGCCTAATCCCAATCAATTGGTGTCTGGTGGGGATACCTATTCGAACACGACCTCAACGTTACAACATATCATTGCTTAGCTTTGCATACAGTCAACGTCCTCGTACTGATACATGATAGCTATCGATAGAAGAAGTCGTCTTATCGAAGTCAGATTCACCATAGTTTTTTTGCGCCGGGTATTATAAAACCACCGCACCCTTTTGTTTTCCTGGCTTCTTCTTTTTTCCTTATAAGTTTAAATTTAATATTTACGAGGCAAGAAAGGAAACCCTCACACCAGAGTACATTTGGGCAGCGCGAAACCGACAACATTTGTTATTATAAATTTGTTCATTTTATTTTTCGCTTTTTCCCTAAAAATTATCAACTCGCGTTTTATATTCGAACACATTTTTAGATCTAAAGAAAAAAGACCTTTTGAATAAATTTGGATCAATGGGTGAACCTATACCTGAGCTTCCTCTAAAATACAAGAATGTTATGGTTTTGGGTTTAACACAAAATGGCAAGTCATCCTTTGTGGGATCAATTTTGAAATATGACCCAGCGAATCTTGAGGACTCAGCGACACCAGTGGTCGGAAATGGTTCAACGTCCCAAACGAAAGATATTAAGAACTATCGAGCGACCATTAACATTCGACAATACAATGCACGCAAGAAAGGCCGACGAATGGATATCACCCACACATCAGAGGGATCGAGAGTTGTTATAACTTATAACGATGAGGGGGAAGAGCTTTCGCGAGAATACGAACCCCTAGAATTCAAGGAAACCGTTGACCCGGAAACCAAGAAGACAATTTTTATCACACAAGAGTTCAAGCAAAGTATCCGTCGGCTTCAGGGCGGCCTTAAACCAGATGCTCCAGAGCCGTCCGGGTGCTCCGTTCACCTGAACATATACGACCCGCCTGGCCTCAGCGATTCTGACGGCATAAAAGACTTGGAAAAGGATTTTATGAAACAGGGATACACAAAGGCTGAGGCAGAGGAAGCGGCGACTAAGTGCACAAGAAACCTTGTGGACGAAAAGCACAAACTCGCAATCCTCAAGAAAGCCATAGAAATCGGGGTTCTACATGGTGTCTGCATTGTTATTCGAGATGGCAAGAGCTTCGGACAAGAGTTAAAAGAGCTTCAAAGCCTGGTTGGAGTTTTCAGATCTATCTCAAGAGACCTCAAATTTTACATCATACACACTATGGTAACGAGCGTAACAATGTTCCAGGCCAAAACGCTCAACCGCATTCGCATGTCCGAGGAGTTTTTCAAGCTGCGAGCGACTCATTTTTTCATCAACAATCAACCCGATACTGGCGACGAAGCTGATCCTCTGAGCCAATATTTTGCGTCCCGAGTGCTGTCAGATTTTCTACTCGAGCTGACGGAAGCACCGGGTATCAAGGTCACAAACTTAACATACCAAAAGAGCGACAATTCACTCGGAGAGACAGTAGCTTCTAGTTTAAGGATATACTCCTCTCATTTGGAATCTAACAACCGCCTACTTCAACAAAAAGTTCGAGAATTAGACATCGCAAACCGACCGAACGTTCGAAAAGCCGAGCTGTACGACGATGAATTAAAAGAGCTACGGCTGGAACGTGAGCGTGCGAGCGTCAGGCAGCGACTAGCCACAGGAGGCTACGCGAGCGTTCTCGTCAGTATAGCGTCGCGAGATCACCACGCCATTCTCGCCAGGATAGGATCGAAAGAATCTGACCTCTTGCACCGTAAATCCCAGCAAGAAAGGGTACTCAGCAGCTACAGAAAAGAAAAAAGCCAATATGAGAGCAAAGTCGAAGAGAATAGCCATTCTCTAAAATATTTAGGGGATCTGATCCAAAAAATACGCTCTCGCCACTTGAGTGAAAAGGAGATATCTGATACGACATCAAGACAAATGCAATTAAGACATGCAAATAGCCTTTATTGCGTTGCAATGAGTTACTCTTGCACGGTTACGATCCCTAAAGAATTAATTCCGCAAATAGTGGCCATAAGCCAGACAGGTTCACGACGAAGACTATACGAACATGCAGAGTTCCATTACGAAATGAGAAAGACAGTATTGGGGGTCTTGAATCCTATGAGGAAACGGTTTCTTTTCCACCAAAGGCTACAAGGGGAATTAGATACTACGTATCGATTTGTGAGAGAATGGTTAGGTAGTGATGGTTTAGTCGAGGATCTGGAAGGCTCCTTAAAACAAATCATCAAAGACACGATGCCGAGCGGTAATTTGGACCAGGAAATCAGCAGAGAAGGCAAAACTTTATCAATATATGAATCCCAGGTCCATGAAAGGCTGCGAGGACTTAAGCTTAAGTTACAGCTCTGGATCGATAACACTCAAACTGGTCTTGAAGAAATTTTCGAGGAGATACATTCAATAAAGGGTCATGTTGATGATACAGTCGGAAGGCTCCAGCGACTACTTGAGGAATGGAATACGAAGTTGCGTTACCATGAAGAATCATTTGACGCGGCTCATAAGGCTATGGAAATCTTGGACATGAACCGGCAACAGTACACCCTCGAAGAGTTCATAGTCCTTCGCCTTGCCGCCGAAGAATTTGAGCGAAAACCTAGTTCTGAATATCCTTTTGTCAAACTCGCGCAGAGCATTGCCTATGCTAATCAAATCCTAACATCCGATGGCTAGTATATTTATTGTCTATGGATCACTCCCTGTATACAGTATATACTGTTAGGCTTTTATTTCCTTCTATCTTCTTTGATCAGAGGTTCGGATGACAGACTAGGTTATGTTGAAATCAAATCATATATGTGACGTGCGTCTTGCATGGTGGAGACAATTAATATTACTAGAGGCAATTGAACGACATCTCAATTTAAATCCGGCATACATGAACCAACTAATATTCTAGAACTATAATAGATATTTATAAGTTTAACTCTCGGGATATTTTATAAATTTCGTTATCTGTCAAGTGATTATATAACATCCTATATATGTTAAACGCGAAATCGAAATAGGTCCACAAGTGCCTAAAGCTAATGGCAAAGTTAAGGGGCCTCGCGGTACGGTAAGAAGACCCGTACTATATCGCTAACTATGCACATGTGGCTATCATTAACATGTTTAGTGATGACTGTCATTATGAGAATGAAAGAATGATCAAGTTGTACCCGTGTTTGCATAATGATACAATTTTTTATTGACCAAACTTTTCTAGATTTCGAATCTTGCGTTCGAGTAAATTGTAACCCTGACTCTTGATAAATTCAAGTAGGTCTTCAACAGAGAGTGACTCCAGCCCCTTAATCCGTACCTTCTTATACCTTTCAAGATGAACATCATCCATACCTGAACTTATTGAACTCCAATCAAGACACAATTGATTTATCAACGTATCGCATTGTGACAACAGCTCTGAAATTTCTTTGAGTTCGGGGTCAACCGGCTTTGCAGCTTCGTAAGAGCTAAAAAAGGACTGCTCTTCTTCCACTACAATCTTGTCCTCTTTTGCTTGTAAAAGCCGTTTATCAAGGTCTGCAATGGCCTTTTTATGATATATCCGATTTGAAACTGAGACGACTGCTTCCAGGTTTGGGACTTCTCCTGGGGAGGCGCGATAAGCGCCCGTCCATCGTGTTGCATCGGTGTTCCATGTTCGAGAGGTCCACTCAGAATATGGAGGATTATTGGGCGCCTCAACTGTAAACCCTGGATGCTGAGGCTCTTGGACGATCAGGGTATCCTTGATGGATGACCGAACCACCCACTTAAAGAAAGACTTCGTTGCGGATAATTTATGTAATGGTGCTGTTGAGTGCGTACGGATTGTAAATCGAGAATCGTTGTCAATTAATGCGAGCTCTTTCTTCAACTGCTCGATTTCGCTTTCTAGACTTCGAGCCTTCTTTGTTTTCGCCGCGAGGAGTTTCCCAGAGGCATCAGCGAGGTCCAGGAGTTCCTTCTCCCTTTGACCGAGTCTGAATTTGGCGTCCTTTAGCCATGTCGCCAGCATCTCGTCTATTTGAATCATCGTTCCATTTTTAACCAACTTGATATTTTGAATAGGCATGGGATTCTGACTTGCAAAGTAATTGATAATGTCGTAGATTCGGTTACGGGTTATCAATTCTTCGACAATGAGATAGTCGTCTGGAACGCTATCGATGTAAAAATGCCGGGCATCGTGGCCAAATATTTCTGAGAAGACCTCTCTTCTTTTTCGCATGATGGCGATTCGAGCAGAGTCAGCCGGAGCTGACTTAAGGATCTTTCGCTTTATGGACGCCTCTGGCCTGGCTTGGAGGTTATTATAAGCCTGAAGCCACTTTTCCACCGAAAAGCCTGTATTTATAACTGCCAAACCCCCAAAAAGATTTGGCATACAGCTTTGATAGTATCGGTAGATTTCTTGGATCTTTTTCGAGAACGATTCTTTTGAATTGAGAACCAAGACGACTGCGGTAACGTGATTGCAACCTTCCCCGGCTTCTGACAATATCTTAAGATGCTTCATGACCTCGATTATATTGCGGTCATCGGAGCCATGGCTGTCATCCAATCCGGGCGTATCGATGAGACGAAGCGTTACAGTGCGAGGGTTGCTCTCTATTGGAACTATGTCGTAGTCGTCGGCGGTTTTCTTTTTCCAGATTTTTCGGAAAAGGTGACTCTCGTCGTCTTCTGAGAATATCACTGGCTCCAAAGTTTCTCTATCCACAAGCTTGTAGCGTGTACGTCTAAACCGTACAACATACTCCCTGCAAGATTTGGTGCAGCTCTGCGAGCCATCGCCTACGAGAGCCTCCTCCTGTCCAGCCTCGTAGTCAGATAGCTCTCGAAGCTTGTTGATAAAAGTACTTTTCCCATTTTGTGATGGGCCGATGAAAAGAATATTAAGGTCGTCTTCCATTTTGCCTGGGCTCTTAAATAGAGCCTAGGATGTAGGGCTAGCTTGATTTCGAGTTGCGGGGTAAGATTCTTTTTTACAGCGTTGATATTAATTCCGCTATTGTCGATATGTATCTTTAAGTGGTCAATTGAGGAATATTAATATCGCAAAGATAAAGTCAGAGGATTAGTGAAGAGCACTAGAAGGAATATTCGAAGCTTAAAGTTTGGGATTGTTTGGTTTGAATGAGCTTCGCGAATTCGGCCTGTATAATGCGGGGCTCGAAATAACGGCGGGAGTGGACTTGAGTCTTTAAAGCTTTCAGGAAAGATTTTTAAATTTTTATGTGCTTGGAATTAAGGAACATTTGAGAGTCGTTGAATCATCTATGCAGGGTGTTTTGCGCGTATCCTATGATTGATGGGTTTGTTTCGCGAATTCGGTTGAAAGTTCACAGAATCATAAGGCTATAGGCCAGAGGTTCACAATTAATTGCAACCGACTCCTCTTCTTTCTTTCAGATCAACCCTTTTTTTTGGAGGACTACGCATGGCCATATGGAAAGCCAGCAGATGGGGGTTACAAGCCGATACCGTACTAAGCTAACGACAATCGGAACGAAATCGTTCCGTGCTGCACACATGCGCATACATGGCGATGCATATAGCTGCAGGCTAGCTGCGCTGCAGACTCCAAGCTAGAGTATTTGTCGAGAAGGCTTCGAATATTGAGTCTTTGTGACTCCGCATCCTGCTGGCATCCAACCTCTGTTTCGCAAAGTGGAGCTCGAGTATGCGGCATAGCCCGTCTTTTGCTTTGTGCATTCAAATATTCCAGCCGCGCGTGGCAATAGCTCGATCGCTATAGCTAGTCAGCTGGATATCTGCTAAAACATTTGAAATCCTGGAAGACGACATATCGCACGATCCTCATTTCAGTTTAACCTGAGCTTGCGAAATCGCGCCCTTTTAGACCCAGAAAGCTTGTTGAAACCAAGAAACTCGCATAAGGCTTGGAAATTTGGGATTCTATCGTGGTAATTTTACCGAAACACCCCACTATCCTAGCATGTCCGGCAACCGATCATCGTACGTTCATTGAGCGCCCAGTTCCAAGGCTTTAAAAATTCACAGCAATTATCATGCGACTAGCCATGCAACAGGATAAGGATCCAGAATTAAGCTGATCAACCGTTGAATTGGCTTGTGGAAGTACCGGTACATCTGCATCGGAGGGGCAAAAGCGGGCGAAATGTTTGGGCCGTGCGCCACTAAAATCGCAAACTTCAGCAAACCTTGCATCAATGAATTGCATTGCACGGTCACGAAATAACTACACCGGAATTGTGACGGAGATCAGCGTAATGATGCCTGATGTAGCTTGGAATTTTGGGGGAGTCCAAGCAGAGAAATCCATAAAAATTTAGCTATGGAGCCGCGTGTCATCTCTATGAACCCGGATTTACGTCGGGGTCTTTGTATCAAAAAATTTGCAGCTGAATCTTGATCGATGCGCCAAACCAACCAAGATATATTCCCTTCCATGCTCGCGAAAATAGCTAGCTGTGTTTAGATGTCTAGCAAGTGCGAGACCTAAAGTTGACATTAACTAATCTCTGAACTGCACTCCCAGATCAATCTACAGTTTGGTTACGAGACTGTCCCAGATCTATCTCTTGTCATTCATAATTTTATAACTCTGTAAATTGCTAAACCTGCGGCTAGCATCCGATCCATAAAAATTCAACAATTACTCAAGTGGATGATTGCATTGCGCCATAATATAAAATATATATCTGGATCTACGGCTGTACTTTCGCCGCGCTGTTCTCTAAATTCATAGCTCATTGGATTAAAAGGCCCCCCCAAAAATACGTACCATAGTATTATATCATCGTAAATTTCGATATTTACTACCTACGGCGCCAAAATGAGCGACGAAGAATTACCGCCAAAGTATGAAGCCCCGCCACCAGGAACTTATATTCCCGCCGCACAAGACGGGCCCATAAACGTCCTCATAGTCGGAGAAACCCAACAAGGCAAAAGTTCGCTAGTGAGGAATATTCACGGATACGCCGACCTCCCAGACCCAAATATCCAAATCGGTGGTGGAAATGTATCATGCACCCGCATCTCACAATACTACAAAGTCGACGTTAAACTCCGTTCATACCACCTCCAGGACCCATCAGGCAACAAAATCGAAATCACAAAGGATAATTACAAAAAGCTGTGCACGTACGACAATGAAGACGCAAAAGTTGTCCTCAGCTCTCCTGAGTCGGGTCTGCCGCTCCGAACGATTCGGTTCAATATTTTGGATACCCCGGGGCTCGACGATAGCGAAGGAAACGATATGGATATCATGGCCGGAATACTGGCTAAAGTTAGCGAGTTGAGCCATATCAATGCTATCATCTATGTCAGGAACGCCACCAAAAACTTCGGCGATTCTTTTAAGTCGTTCTTCGGGTACCTTCAACGCTCCATGCCTAGTCTGGCTCGTGGCCTTATTATTGTCCACAGCTCCTATACAGCTATGGGAGTGAATTCCAATATTCGGCAAGGAAAGGATTGGGCAGAGATCCGGCGGGAAGGCTTCAAGGCAGCCACCAATCTCGAGCTCGCGCATTTTTTCATGGACAATGAGCCCGACCCGAATAGTCCGCTGAGTATCGTCCTCTCCCTGAACGAAACCGCTGCGCTTCTTTCGCATATCAAGGAGCAACCGGTGCAACCTGCCACAGCTTTCAAACTCCTCAAAACACCACGCATGGAAAAAGTGGACGGGTTTATCATTAATGCAGTCGCCGAGGTGAGAAGGCTTATTAGAAACAATCTCGACGAGTCTTCGAAGAGCCTTTCGACCAATGAACTCAAAGCACTAGATGATCAAAGCGAACTAAGAAGGCTCACACGGAAAATTCAATTGGTGACCGAGGATATCAGGAATTATGAAAGCGGCCCAGATATCGCATTGGGTTCAGTTACCGTAGATGAGAATTACTCTATCTTCGGCAACCTCATAATGAAGCAAGAGCTCGGTCTACAAGGAAAAACCGTCAACTTTAGTGCGGACGAGCAAATCGGATATGTCAAAACGTCCGTCACAGGCGGCAGTAAATGGGTTGAGGAGAATCTTCAAGGTCATCGCTGGACCGGAGTTATCGCGGCCGGAATATTTCGAAGCATCCGTGGCTCGGCATCGTTTTATGCCAAGTCTGAAGTCAAGTATAGAGCTCAGATCCGGGCTTTGAAGGAGGAAAAGAGCGAGGCGGAGGAGAGATTCAAACGTATCGATACCCTGAAAACATCCGTCGCCTCGGTGCAAAAAAGCGTTCAACAATTAAACCTCCTCCTCGGCCAGGCTGACGAACTTACCGTGGTTGTGAAGCGGGATACTATGGATATGAAACTTTATCCAGAACTTCACCAAATATACACGACGATCGAGCCCAAGTTGACCCATGGGGAGATAACCGCATTCCTTCGAGTGTACAACACCGAAATCGCAGACTTTTATGAGAAGTATAGTTAGGCATATCTACGTGTAGGGCACCTTGGTGGTCCGGGTACGAGACATATTTAGGGTATCAAGTGGCGCTTTGCGGAATTTGCGATATTGTTTTTTATTATTATTTTTTACTATATACTAAATCTTATGAAATCATTATCGCATGTGTAGTGGTCAATTTGGCCCTGTTTGCTCCGAGACTGGCAGTTAATGTACATTCTGATAAGTTTCAATTCTTCTTGACGTGTTAACAGGTTAGCTAGCTAGGTTTTGTTCAATACGCAATACGCAATACTCTCGATTAGATCCACCAATTTAGCCCCCAACGCTCAACACGTGCACGGTCGAAACCCGTCTTTCAATTTTAATTCAAGATACTCTAGGTTCGGCCTCGAGGTGTCGTATGCCCGAAAATATTTATAATTCGTACTTCGTAGACGCCGGGTGCAATGCCAATACTAAGCAGTACCGGATATAATATATGAATATCAAACTTACAATTTTGAAAACTACAATCACAATGAGCTGTTTATTCTTTAGATACACTATAGAAAATCTCTTACTTCTCCCAGTATACTAGTAGATATTCTGAACTACTTAATATTCACTTTTGGTGTCCCTGGAATGGATGTATGTTCCTGCATGTTGACCCTGCCTCGTTTTCACATGCTCGTAGAAACGTTGTATTTTTCATCCAATCACGCGTTGTCGCTGACGTTCCGAGATCCTGCGACTGTCGCACAAAACTCTTCCCGAAGTCGTACTCGATACTCCGTTTCCATTACAAACCGCCCCTTTGAGCTTCCTATAATACAACCCCCCACACATCCGCAACGATGATAGTACGGCCTCCCTCGTCGCTCTCATCGCGACTTCTAAACCCCTCCCTCCCTCGATACATCACAAAACCCCTCATAACCATAAACCAAAGAAGAACCTTCGTCCTCCCCACCGGCCAAAACCAACGTCTAACCGTAACCCGCAATCTCCCTCACCCACCGTCGAAACTATTCACCTTAATCTCCGATATAAACTCCTACTCCGCCTTCGTCCCGTTCTGCACAGGGTCGACGGTAACATCTACCACCCCGCCACCAGACTCCTTCCCCGCGACCGCAGATCTAAGAGTGGGATGGGGAGGCTACGACGAAACATTTACAAGCAAAGTCTCCTGCGAAAGATTCGGCGACGGGAAGAATGGAGGAGTGGTGGTGGCCGACGCTAGTGAGAATGGGATATTTGAAGTTCTGAGGGCGAAGTGGGTTGTTGATGATAAAATTAACAGCGAGAATGTGGAGGACGCTGAGAGTAAGGTGGATTTGGAGATTGAGTATAAATTTGCTAATCCGTTGTATGCGGTTATGAGCGAGGCGGTTGTTCCGGTCGTTGCGGGGAAGATTATTGAGGCTTTTGAAGGGAGGGTTCAGGAGGTGCTTGGGAGGGGGAGGTGAATTATACGCCAAGTGGGGTGGGTATCCACCTTAGGAGACAGGCCTGGCGCCTTAGCGGTGGGATTTGGATTCACGGGTAGGGGTGTATATACTGTATATATTGATCTAAAACTGTATTATAGAGCATAAACAATATATTTTGGATTTCAGCGAAGCGGATTGGATTAGATCAAGCCTCTCCTTTGGCTACCTACTCAGCCAAGTAGGTCCCCTGGTTGTATATCGGTAAAAGAGTGGACTGGTATCGCTAAACAAGCATATCGCGAACACGCAGAGAGTAGTGTTTCTTTTGAAGCAAAAGAGTTCCCAGAAGCAATAAGCAGATGCAATTGATTCCCCACCCAGTAATGTCAAACTCCGAGGAAAGAGCTAGAATACAAAAAAGAAAAAGCGACTGAAAGGAAAATGAACAGTATTTACACCTGGAATACTTGGAAAAAACAATGAAGGTTGGTAAAAAGGTGAAAGCGGTGGTTTTTTGGTGTACACTGTGGCCCTGCGAGGGGTCGGTATGGTGGACTAGCCTCTAGTATAGACTGATATTTTGAAATTTCATGTTCAATGGGATCGGTAGTGGTTGCCGGCGGGACGTATGTATGCGAGTGTATTGATTTCCTAGTATTTAAGGATCATTCGGCTGTTTGTGGTTCCCCAGATTATATTAGCCTTTGCCTCTAGCACACCAAATATAGCCATTGCACCGAATCCAAGCAATGGCGATATGGAGGGAGGATTAGGTTGGACATACGCAAGCTCGAATAGCAATCCTCCAAAGACGACGAATCCGAGGAGGGCGAACCACATGGGGGAGATTGGGCTCTTTCCGACCTTCTCATAGGTCTTGCGGTCGGTCTCGGCCTTTCCACGCTTGGCGGCCTCGCGCTGTAATATATATCATACAGTATATCAGAATTCGGTCTTCCTTTCGAGGAATTATATGTGTGACCGGATAATGAATACCTTTGCGAACTTCTCGTTGGCTAGTCTCTGCTGGGGGGTTTGATGTGCCTGTTATACGATACAACCGATTAGCTGGTCTGGACGAGCGAGCTTAACTCCGATGCGAATGGTGATGAACCAACCATTGTGAAGGTATTTGAGAAGACCGCGAAGATATTACTAATTCAATTCGAAGTTTGTATGTAGTTCGATGGCCGATGGGAGAGTGAGTGGGCAAAGTAGGTGCAGTGTGGAGATGTGGCCGGCGCATGATCGCTTTATAAGAGTCCCAAAGAAGATACGTGTTGACTTTCGTTTCCCCTTCGCGAAGAAGCAATTACCAGCAGCCGGACTAACTAACACTTGTACTCGACGGCAAGCTGCAGCCGCACTTCGTTTTTGTTTCCTTCTGCTTTCGAACAGGTAATTTTCCAGAAAGAACAAAAACCACCTTTGGCATCCGATGCCACTTCAGGGGTATTGAACGGGGATAGCGTGGGTGCCGGGGGGTTCATGTAAGTGCTATGTAGGTCATGATGGCCTTTCTTTCCCTCTATTTTGGGACGGAAAAACCGCACGTTGGGTTGCATGTGGGTTTTTTTCTCGTGGGTTTTGGAGCTAACTTTAACTGCTAGTTAACCGGGGGAACTTTGTCGGCAGCCAATTTGACCGGAACCAAGACCACCGGCTTTTTTTGTACTTCAAGGGACAGAATAAACAGCTATGGCGACACGCCTGGGGCTGTTCGCACTGGGTGTCGGCAGGCAGCAGCTGCTGCAGAGGAGGGCATTGGGGGCGGTGGTGGCACGACAGACGACACCGTTGAGATACAGCCGGTTTTCGACTTCGAGCATCTCCAGATCCAGTCCGAGTACGAACCCCACTACGGAACCCAATGGGCAACCGAAGAAGAAGTCGCCACACGTACGTTTCCAATTATATCAGATCTATATGCATATTATTCTCTCGGGAGGCAGTTTGAGGTTGGAATGAAAGGCTGATCGGAAGCATGGGTCTGAGCAGGTGTCGTTTTATTCGGTGTATGGCCGGGCGCTCTCAAAGGTCATGCTGATGTCGCTGCTGATCTACCAAGGCTTTTACTATGGGTGGATGTACCTAGAGCATTTGGAGGTGAAGCACGAGAAAGAAGGTAGGCACCCCTATCTTTTCGTTGCTATATCTAGATGGATATCGTATGAATGGATACTAGTGGATATCTGAGTATCAGAGAAGGCTAACGGCAAGTGGAGATAAACGGTAGGGGAGATAGAGGCGCTGGAGCAGAAGATCAAGGAATTTCAGGAGGAAAAGACCGGGCAGAAGGCCGCTTCTACATAGCGCTTCCCTGACGGTGTCTTTAATATGAGGTATCGCGGGGCTTTTCGTTTTGGCCGTCGTGCATACGGGGAGGGAGTGTACCGTCCCATACCCGCCCACGTTGGGCTATGTACTACGTTATCTATGGGGCATAGGGAAGGGCCTGGAATCGCAGCGACTTGTACATATATTGTATATCAGATGGTTTCTACAGTTCTCAAATTAAATACCTAAGCATCATTCGGTTTTGGAGCATACCCGCATGGCGTATATTATGGGCATATGCATATAACGGCACATCCACCACGCATATCGGCCATATAAACCGTCTTTTAGATACACCCCAACATCAAACCAGTATCTCCTTACTCGTAATCACATAATAGTCTCTAGCTTCAGTCAATAGTAAGTGAAATCTAGCCAGACTATGGTTGTGGTCACGGGACTTCGCTACTGCCAAGGAAATCGCTGCTCCGCGAACGTAACGTAACAGAATTAACGGGCCTCGAGACGAAGCTCGTGCAGCTCGAACCGGGTGGTCCCTCTTATTAGCTATGGCATGATTATAAGCTACCGCAGGATCCAGCCGCCCCTCCTCGGACCCCCTGTTCCTTGGTATTCGGGAACTGTTTTATAACTTGTCGCAATTGGCTTTCACAACTTTCAAGCTTTCTTTCTCCAACTGGTTTGCAACCCGTTGCGACTGTCAATGGCTGCGTTTTTTGTTCGTTCCTCGTGGCTATAAAGGACCTCACCTCACCTCACCTGGCCTCACCTTAGTTCCGGACCTCATCGCTTCACCCAATTCGGTACTCCCCAACCCCATCATCGACGTCACCGCTGCCACCACCGGCCATCGGCATCCCAGTCACAATGCCACGGCCAGTCGGAACCACTGAGGTTCGCGCGACGGATATCTCCATATCAAACCGTAAGTCGCTCTGATATAAAATCCATGTTGCATATCATATCATATACTAATAGGGTGTAATACAGTCGAATCAATCGGGCGGGCTTCCGCGACAAAGAAAACTGAGACGAAGCAGCGGACGTTCACTGGCCGGGGAAGAAGCCGGCAAAAACGCAAGCCGGAGCCTGCTTTGATCGACCTTACCGTAGAACCAAATGGCGAAACCATCATTGGCGCCCCGTATCTGACGCTCTGGAAGCATCATCTGCAGCTGGTATGTTTTGGAAACTATCTGTTATAGTTGATATATATTGTACCCGTAAAGCTAAAGGTCATCATTTTCTAGACAATACTGGAGGAAGATGCGCCCGGACTAGCCACACGGCTGTCCTCAACGCTGCAGGCCACGGGGCCGGGTGGGTTCCCGGTGACTATTACTGTTTCTCCCGTCTTATCCGGTCGTCGTGGTCCTTTCACGGCCCATCCTACAGCCTACACCTTGGCTTGCGCCCAAGGTAGGGATGGTGATTGCCTGTTCACAGCCACCGTTCCCGTGGATGAAGATATCCGGGATCTTTACCAGGTACTCACGAGGTTCCAGAGGGGGAAAAGGATGCAGGAGACATTCTCTGTCTCCTGGTCCTTGCTTTCTGCCGCTCAATCGACGGCAGACCTGTCCCATATCACCTTCGACTTGGAGCTGAGGAGGCGGGACACCTGTATCGTCGACTGGAAGGCCGAGAAGTGGCTATCGTCATTTCTCGCCCTCACAGTCGACGGTTCAGATGCCCCTCTCTCTCTTGGAGATATCCAGGTCGCCATCAACACGCCGGCCTCCACAAAGGGAGACATGAAGGCCAGGGACTTTTACCACTCGGTATACGTCCCTCCGGCTACCGCCGTGGTCCCTGAGGTCATTCAGGTGAGCGAGCTCACCACACAGATGTTTCCATTCCAGATGCGAACTGTAGGCTGGATGATGGAGCGCGAAGGAGTTACGGTGGAGTCCGGCTATGTTGAGCCGCTCCCTGTAACTCCTTCCCTTGAAAGTCTCTGCTTCGAGGAGACGACGGATTGCAATGGCAATCCTATGTGGATCAGCATCCCGCTCGGGATAACCACCAGCGACCGCACGAGCGTGGATCGACTGATCACTTCATGCAGGATCAAGGGCGGCATCCTAGCAGAGGAGATGGGCCTCGGCAAGACCGTCGAGCTCATCTCCTTGCTAGCTCTGCACAAACGCCATATCCAAGTTGGCGAAGAGATAGTCTGGGATGCATTCAGCCAGACTAGAATCCGGGCCTCTGCATCAACACTAATCATATGCCCGCCCAGCATCATGCAGCAATGGGCCAATGAGCTGGAACTCCACGCTCCTGGCCTCCGGGTCCTAAGGTACAGTGGGACCCGTGATCTCACCCAGCTCGTGTACCAAAAGAAAAACGGCATTAAGGGCCGTATCTCAACAAACAAAGCTCGCGATATTACTATTGAGCTACAGAGCATACCAAACTCTGACCTGATAGACTACCTCCTCGAGTACGACATCGTACTCTCCAGTTACAACGTCCTCGCTAGTGAGTTACACTATGCGGAACGGCCACCGAACCGTGCGCTTCGCCACGTCAAGCGATTCGAGCGACGGTCTTGCCCACTAGTAGAAGTACAGTGGTGGAGGGTCTGCCTCGACGAGGCACAAATGATCGAGAGCGGAGTTAGCAACGCTGCACAAGTCGCTCGGTTGATCCCCAGGGTCAACTCGTGGGCTGTGACCGGAACACCAGTACAGAGGAGCATTGAGGACCTCTACGGGTTGTTGGTATTTCTACGACAAGACCCATGGTGCGGGAACAAGGTCACCTGGGAGAAACTATGTTTCAAGAAAGAGTGGTTCGGTGGAGTATTCCACCAGCTGGCATTACGGCATACAAAAGACATTGTGCATGATGAGATTCACCTCCCCAGACAGCACAGAACAGCCATATCTCTTGGTTTTTCACAAGTAGAAGAAGAGAATTACCAGCAGTTATTCGAGCAAGCGTGCGAACAGATTCAGGTCAACCTTGAAGGGTCGCCGCTTGTAGGCGACTGGAACCCAGAGAGCGAAGAGACAAGAGCCACAATGCGTGCCTGGCTAGGACGCTTAAGACAAACTTGCGTGCACCCACAGATTGGAGCATTCAACCGTCGTGCGCTAGGAAGAAGTGCCGCCGGTTTGAGGACAGTCGACGAAGTTCTTGAGGCCATGATAACCCAGAACACCAATGGAGTAAAACAAGACCAGCGAATGATGTTTGTCCAGATAGCCGCGCGGGCCCAGCTTATTGCTGAAGGTTGGGGAACCCCACGGGAGGCAGTTGATCTCTTGATGGAGCACTTGGATCCTCTGAATGCCGCAGTTGCTGAGTGTAGGGCTGAAGTGGAGGCTGAAGCCTTACGACGAGAGTCGGAAAAGGAGGCAAGGAAAGAAAGAGAACGCGCAGCCGATGAATCGACCGATCTCCCTGATACCGCGGATGATGAATACAAAGACCAGAACGACGGGGTTAAAGAGGATTGGGAAGAATCCGATGACGAATACGAAGAATCCTTCGAAGACGGGAGTGGGTCCGCTCGCGATCTGAACAAATTGAAGAATCGTCTTAGAGACATCATCGAGGTCCAGCATACTTTCCACTTTTATCTTGGACAAGCTCACTACAATATGAAGACCAATATTCCCGAAGATGACGAATCACGTCGGGAAGAGCGGCTTGAACATGGAAAACTCGAAGACAAGCACTATGATATCGCGAAAGAGTTAAGAAAGGAACTCATGTCGGATTCCGAGAAACAAGTCGACAAGCTCATTGCCGCGATAGCAAAACGGGCCGATAACCAAGATTTCGTCGACATACCAGAGATCGAAATCAAGGAGCAAAAGGGTGGTATCGAATCAAACACCGTCATGGATGACATCCAGGCCCTCGCCGAAAAGCTCAACTCGCAAGCCGACGTCCTCGACGAATGGCGTGAGAAGCTCATCCAGCTCCTCCAGTTACCCTTGACCGACCAGTCGGAGACCACAGACCTAGGAGGCGATGAATTTCAAGAATCGACAGAACAACAAGACGAAGGTTTCCTCTACGTCGCATTCATACGGGCGGTTATCGCCGACAGACGACAAGCCTTAACCGGGATCACAGTCAGCCATTATAGCACCGACATCAAATCTGCCGAAGCACGCCTGAAGAACAAAGACGAGAAACACCAGGATCTCTTCTATAGTCTAAAGGACCAACGCGATGAGGTAAAACCCCTAAACATCGATATAGACGTGGACGCCGGAACCGACGCCCTAGCATTTTCCATCCGCGGACTCCTCGCAAAGCTCAGGCGCCTTGCGAATCCCTTCCATGATAGCTCCATAGCCGTGGCCTCCCGTGCCAAAGCAGAAGCCGGCCTTGTCGATCAAACGTTAAAAGTCATAACGCCACTGTTCACCAAACAAGAAGAAGCCCTCAAGGGCCTCGAAAAGGAAATCGACTTCCTGAATAAATCCTTCAACGCCCGTCTAGAATTCTACCGACAACTCCAGGTCGTCTCTGACACCGTCATGCATTTCGACGAAGATAAAGCCCTCAAAGCACACCACGTCCGTAACTTAAACGCACTGCACGATAAATACGAAAACGAAGCCAAAGACCTCTCAAACCGTGTCGCAAAGGCAAAATCCAAGGGAAGATTCCTACAACATCTCGCCGAAAGCCAGGGGGAGAGCCAACGACAATGTATCATCTGTCAAGACCAAGTGCAGTTGGGGGTATTAACCATCTGCGGCCACCAGTTCTGCAAAGAATGCATGGACGCATGGTATAAAAACCACCCATCGTGCCCGATGTGTAAACGGCCGTTGAAAAAAGTGGATCTCCACCCGGTAACTTACATGATGCAAGACATCGTAGTCGAAAAAGAATCCAATACCCATCCAGACCCTCTCCAAACCCAGCCAGAAACCGAAATTACCCCAGGAGAGAAATCTATCGAAATCTACACAGGCATCCAATCTGATACCTTCAAACAAATCAAAAAGATCCAACTACGCGAAAGCTTCAGTAGTAAAACGGATATGATAGTCCGTCACCTCCTCTGGATCCGTCGCACCAACGGCGGGAAATCGGTGGTATTCTCACAATGGAAGGAAGTCCTCGACGTCCTATCCCGCGCCATGCAGGCGAACGGAATAGGCTATGCCACTCTTGAAGATAAAAGGGTTAATGGACTGAATAAATTCAAGAATGATGATAAAACCGAGGTTTTCTTGTTACACGCTAAGTCCCAGAGCGCGGGATTGACGTTGGTGACGGCTAGTAATGTGTTTTTGGTGGAGCCGTTGGTCAATATTGGACTTGAGGTGCAGGCTATTGCCCGCGTGCACAGGATAGGACAGAAGAGGGAGACGAATGTATTCCTCTACGTTATCGGGAATACAGTTGAAGAGGGTGTTTGGAGGGTTAGCACCAAACGACGGGTGGAAATGCTAGAAGGGGATGGTACACCCCGGAAGAAGAAGAGAAAGACATTTCACCAACCCGACGAAGTCGTCGATAAAAAGGGGAAGAGGAGAGCGAAGGACGTGGAGATGGAACTCGCACATGATGAAGAAGAATTAGAAGTTCAGTTGGAGTTTACGAATTCATTACAGTTGCAAGAAGGGACGGTTAACAGTATGGTTGAGCGCGGGAATAACGGTGGCGAGATCGTGGATTCAGATCATCTATGGGGGTGTCTATTTGGAGCGAAAAGAAATGATAGAAGGGTTGAGATTGAAGGTGTCAGGAGGGAACAGGTCGTTAGTGCTAGAGAGGCTGGCAGGGGCAATGTGGTCGATGACAGCAGTATGGTCGTCGATAGTGGAGCGGCTAATTTAACCATGAACCTTCACGGAAGAGACGCCGAAGGATCTCAGAGGCTTAGCCGTCAGAAGAGGGCGTGGGATGCGTAGTGGGGGTTTTTGTTTTAACGGGACGAGGATTTGATTTATACGAGCGTTATTAGTGGCGTTTGGCGATTCGGATTGATAGATGGATGGAATATATCATTACAGGGAACGAGGCGAGGGGTACATGGACATTAAACTATCTGAGGGGTAGCAATGTGGGATTTTGCAAGGGACAACCGATGTACTATAGATCATTCATTGCCTGGCGATGAATCGAATGAAACACAGACTCCCTTCTGAAGCATAGCTTTTGCCAAAAGGTAGACCTATCTGGTGTCAACAGTCTAATCTCACAAAATTTATCCCGTATATGAAATATGCGGGATAACTGAAGAAGGCTAATTCTTTCTCGGAAAGAACATGCCCCAGTTAACCTCATACTCCAGACGACCTTGACTTGAAGCTGATAACCTCACACTCCAAAGTTTCCAGATCGAGTAAGACCAGTTCTCCTGTTTCTGAAAACTTAGGGATTGTTATAAGGCGGACTACTTGGTTGTTTAAGCCTGGGAGGTCACAAAGAGTTAGCAAGCCCGCGCTAAAAATAGCACTAGGTCTATACATAGTACGTACCGTGTGTTAGCCTCGTCCCGAACTCCGGTTGGTTTCCGACAAAATACACATGCGGGCATTTTTCTATGACGAATTGGTCATCGTCTTGGAATGGGTAGCACCCTATTAATCCATTATTAGCTTTCATGCCCGGTGGAACCTGAGGAGAATAAACTTACACAGGGTATCAGGCGCTGTCGGGGCGACGAGTCTCCACCTCAACGTCCTCTCCATCATTTCGAGCCGGTCGTCTCCATCTACATACTTGAACACATCATCAATCGTCTGTCCGCTTGTTCCCAAGAACCTTACACCGTCGATCTCGCAGGAATGCGGGTTCGTGGATGGTATAAATGTCGAACCACTGTAGTACTTCGCCGTAGGGAACATGGTAGGGTGCATCTTTTGTTGCGGCAGCGAAGCATTAGCCGGATCTGTTTCTCCCGGCATGAGTGTTACACTTATAGACGCGCATAGGTCCGATAAAATAGTGTCCAAGACTGTTGTTGGTTTAGCATTGTACGATGTGGCATCGTAGCCGTATTTTTTAGATTTGGTCGCTCGCGAGGGTGATGCCGCTGCTGCATCATCGGCTGCTTGGGCGTGTGGTTCCGATAGAGAGTTCCCGGCAACGATTAGGCGGGAGATCGATGACGATTTAGAATTATCTTCTGGACTCCCGGCCTCGCCTAGTAGGTATTCCACTAGAAGATGTGTTTCTATGCTCTCGTGGATATTACCCGTAATACCCAACCCACTAACAAACGCTACATACTTCTTCTGCTGAGAAGGGGTTTTTGGAAGATTGGACCGTTCCTGCTGGGGTGGTAATTCCGGGAGAACCATATCGATGACCTCAAACTCGCCGTTGGCTGTTTCGGTACCCATTACTCCAACCACGCAGCCGGTTACTAGATCTTCGGTCTGGATTTTGGAACCGGTCAGCTGCAGACGGCCGGACTCGTCTTCGATGACAATTTTGTCTTTTTCAAAGTCGCGGTATTTTTGGCGGGGCGGCGGGGCGGATATGAAATGCTGTAGCATCGAGATTAGTTCAAATCTCAAATAGCCGATACGGGGAGGGTACGGGAATCATACGTCTTTGGCGATGTCTTCAAGCACATTAGGTTTCAATGGCATCTCCATGTATATGGTTCCAGCGACCCAGCATAGCTCTCCTATAACGTAGTCGAAATGCCTTTAGCTACCTCGCCCTTCTTTATATCTCCTCCATGCCAATCAAATCCGTAGAAAGGCTGCCACACAAGCTTCCAGGAAGCTCACAGAACAATGTATAAAGCGGACCTTGTCGTACATCTAACACCCTTTCTACACGTCTAACGGGTTCTCCGTGGACCTAAAGGTTTTTCCGATCCATTAGCCAAGCCCCACTAGCTCCCCGGCCCATAGGCGTAGGTATGGGAAATAAATGTAGTACCTCAACATTATCCCAGCGTTCACGACCGTGTGCTTCAACGATACGCTTGAGCTTCGCGAGCCGTAAGAAATATATATCGACATATTGTGTCTGGTACGAGTGCGTATCGAGCTGGAACTGCGGATCGGTTTCGTAGACGGTTTGCTGCCGTTCGAAAACCGGGGTTTCGCTGAGGGGAGGAAGAGGAGTTAGGTTACGGTTTTAAAAACTAGTCTTGTAGGGTTCGTATAGAAGTTCGTACCTTGCCATGGCGGGGGGTCGTAAATTCGTGGGCGTTTCAACTGTTGGCGGTAGTCGTGAAGGTTCGTGAGGTTTGCTAATTAAGTCGCGGTTGAAGCTAGGTTTGGCGACGACAAGGGAGCTTGGGAAGACGCGACGGTCGAGCACAACGCACGAACCATAAAATTACAACAGTCTGATCCTGGGAACGAGACCAGCCTGATCCAATTGGATCCAATTGCTCGCACGGTTTTATAATTACGGTTCATAAACTTGGACAGTGATGGCTCCGAGCCCCTCTTGCGTACTTTGTAATTTAGAAATCGTTGTCTACTACCTATTAATCCGACTTAGGGATGATGCTATAGTTCTCTCCCAGGTATCAAAATAATTATATTTACATAAATGCATTACTAATGACCAATCCGGCAGCGAATTTTATACTACCCTCGCCGCAATTCATCAAGAACTTGCGATCTCTTCTCTCCGTCCGCAAAGAGCGCTTTGACAAGGTCGATTAATTCATCTTTCTCGAAATCCACCAGGGCGCCGTCTCTCCAAAGATCCATGATCTCAGCCATGCTGCTGTCTAATATATTTCCAAGATATTGAAACTTCAACCACTTCTCGCAATATACCTAGAAACATTTTGATGTTAGTGGTGTGGCTAGAAGTTAATCATGGTGGCGGCAGCGATAGACTTACAGCTGTCATGGGCAAGGCGTCGCTCGGTTGGTCGGGGAGCTTAAATAGTGGCTCTAGCCTTCCGAACTCAGCAATATAAGACGCCAATTTTGCAGATGCATCCGCAGATATATCGCCAAGATCTTCGATATCATTGATGAATTTTAGCACGACGGTGTTGAGCAACGAGCCCAACGATTGCAAAAGAGCTGATGTCGAGAGCGTGTCCTATACGAATGATTAGACGTTGAGCTCCATATGAGTAATTAGAACACCTCCTCACCCTCCATTGCATTTCAATGCCTTGGATAGTATCGATTACACTGGCAACGGCGGTTTCGCAGTTTTCAGTGTAAGGGTACTGCGTACAGTGGTCGAATCCTTGGGCACCATCCATCAGATCCGATAGAATTAATCTCTTGCTGTCCTATACCACACCGATGAAAAGATGTTAATGATTTGCCAGACGATAATTTCATATGATATTCTAGGAGGTTTTACCATTTCTCTCCAATATGCCCGCCTACCAAATGTTGAAATCGCCTTGATGCTTGGCTGAAGATCGAACGCGACGAAAGGCCCAGACCGGTCTTTGACATCTTTCTCAAGCTCCACAAGACGCTCTTCTAGCCATTCACAATCATTATAGATGGATATAGCCGGATTAGGGTCGTCTCGATAGAATATTGCGGACAAGGCGCGATACAACGTGAGAATTGACGTCGGGATGGCAAGGAGCCCCGAGATCGAGGAAGCGATTGACAAATGGGAGTATTGGGGCTGTGCCAACTTCTCAGCCTCAGATATGGTATCCAAAATGATAGTAATAACCTCTTGCGGAATAGACGTTATGCTATACGTTTCACGGAAAGTTATATTGGTATCTTCGCCTTTTTGTTGCCCAGCAGCTTTCGGGGGGACAGCGGGTTCTTGAGCATGACCATCATCATCCCCCCAACCCCAGTTGTCCTCTCCCTCTGCGTCATGCTGGGTCAACTTCGTTTCAGAAGCATTGGTTCCTTCCTTCTCTGTTGGCTCGTCGTCCTCAATATCCAGATCGTCGTCGAAGCCCCATCCACTAACGTCTTCGTCTTCGTCCGTTGCCGTGGGTGTTGGATCTGGCTTGGGTTTAGCCACGACGGGCTCCGCTGGTGCCGCAGGCTTCTTTTGCTCCTCCTCATCCTCTATCTCGACATCCCAATTCGTGTCCCAATTGTCTTCGCTCTCGTCGACTTGCTTGGGAATCTCGGGTGCCACGTCACCGGCCGCCGGTACCCTCTCCACTCGCTCTACACGATGCCGACGTCCGAGCCCCAATGCAAAAGTTCGACGAAGAGAATCTAGTGCCGACTCCCGCCGGCGGCTGAGCCATATTCGAGGCGCTCGAGATACCCAATCCTTTAGCTCCCCACCACGCCCATCCGACCATCCTGTTCGTGACAAATATTGCTCAAAAGCCGTCGTATTCTCCAAAACCAACTCGAATTCATTAAAGTTGTCAAGGTCGGTTGGAATACAACTAGGCAGGTAGGATCCCATCAAAATATTAAGAATCGCCGGTGTGAGAGTTTTAGACAGAAGATGGGATATTTGTGGCCCGAATTTCCTTATCAAAAAGTCCAAGACGAGTCTCAGATCTTCATAAAGTGGCCCCACTGTCAGGCTGGGACTATCACGCCGTATCAATTGCAGCTTCCTCCCATTGTAGTTGGTGGTGAAGGTGTAACCAGCTCCTGAAACAGAATCTAGGCGTGGAAAAATGAGGATTGTAGTTATGCGGTAGTGTAACCTGTCTAACCGTTGTTTCAAAATTCCGAGCTGACCGAGAGTTTGTATCAGGCCTTCGCCGTTAATTGAACCCAACCCAACCGGCACACTATCTTGGATTGTTATGCTGGAATCGTCTGCATTTGGGGCTATGAGTTTTGTCCAACAGTCCTCCACTTGGCTAAATATATCTTCACGTAAAGATCGAATATTTTCTTTGAAAAGCCCGACGGCAAGAATTTGATCGAATCCCACGAGTTTCTGAAAAAGATTGTTGGCATGATCAAAGCGCTCGCACGAAGGGACAAGCGCGCCTTCTTCGATGGACGATTGAACCTCCCCAATAGCATCTTGGAGATCCTTCAAATTTGACAACAGCGATACAAGGTCTTCGTTAAATGTTATTTCTGCGCTTAATAGCTTTTGTTGGCTACTCAGGTCGTGGACTCTGTTGTCTAGTTTCTTGATTTGCTAACATCAGTACAGCCACCTTAAGTAGAGCTGCACCAGGAATCCTACAACGGATGGGGTACTGACAACTCCATGAGACTCAAAATGAGTGATATCTGAGAGAGCATTGTGATCCTGAGAGAGCTCTGTATGAAGCTGGCGGGCTTCATCCATCCATGCCGTAACGTCTGCCTTCTGGGATTCTCCGATATGTTTGACTTCAGACTAAACAATTAGGAAAAACGGTTAGCTAGATGTGAAGGCCCCAAAGGAGATATTTGAAAGTAGGGTAGCGACCTTAACGCCATCTATGGTCTCCTGTAGTAAGGTCAGAATATCGGGCAAACTGTCGGGTGATAGTTCGGCACTCGAAACTTCGTCGCTCTCTGGAAATAGTCCATCGACGGCCTGTAAGACCGCCTGTGCGATCTCCTTCTCGCTGACCATTCCTTCAAGATCTGTGATCTGTTGTTGTAGCGGCGCAGATGTCGAGCTCTGTTGTAGCTTTCAAATTTGAGGCCATGTGTTAAATTGATACAAGGAAGCGTCCGTATTGTGTTGGGCGCTGTCACCAAAACCGTTCTGTGACGTTCTGATGTTGGCCGCCTGGCAATATAAGCTAAGCTACTTTCAGACATATGCTGATTTGCAACAAATAAAACACATTTATGTTAGTCTGGGGCACCCCGAACTTGTCTCCTCGCCAGACTCCTCAACTTGTGCTCCAAACCCACGTTTGCCCTAGCACCACAGCTATGCAACATCCGCCTACTAATAGAAAGCGAGTTCAATTGGCACACCTCAGCTCGGTATAGAAGCTAAGACGTTACATGTTATATATCTAAAATACAACAGTTCCCGAGTTTCGACTCTCCTAATTTCGAAACCCGTCTCTTAGTTCCAGGATATGCGCCCAGGTGGGACAGCCCCGGGTGGGGCTGCGAATTATTCGAAATACAGGATACAGCGAAGTCGAGTCGATCATACGTGGTAACGTTGCCAGGACCGTTGAATACATATATAGATGCGAGGAAAAAGAATGCACTCTGTGAAGACGGTACCCCCTAACTACGCTTCAAATAGCACATTTTGTTTTATTCCGGCCAGCCAATATTGCATCTTGCAATACGTAACGTTCCACATTCTTCATTTTAATTGAGGTCCGCTAGTACGATCCAATATAACTAGACGATCCATATCGCAATGATTCTGCCAAAAGCCTTCCTCATAGTTTTTGTTCTCTTGATAGACACTGGCTGGAGCTCACTAGTCGAAAGTGGGAGCGGGTCGCCCGCACCCTCGCCGACCTACATGTCAACGTTCTCTACCATCTACGTACCTAGTGGAGCGATTGCCACCCCTGCCGTTGAAGAAACGGTTAAGAATTCCGAAAGTCTCGTAAAGCCGCCCGACGCCAACAAAAGAGATCGCTTAGATAAGTTTGACACTAGTGCCGCCATGGCACCTATTCCACGTGCGGTTCCTTTTACTATTTTTTATGCATGGCGTGTTGAATGCCCTTCGGAGCGTCAAATTGAAGCAATGCCTCAGAACCAAGACCTCTATCCTGACATTGGCGGCCGGCGACGACCAATCCGTACCACCCGGAGGTGGGGGTTACCTCCGAGGAGACAATGCCTTAATTGCCATTGCAGTCACTTAGACGGTACCATGTTGCCGAACACCGATCAATTCCAGGTATATGAGCCGGCCTATAGCGCTAGTAGATATTGCTTAACGGAGATTGATGTGGAGAGGTGCAAGTTCTGGTATAGTAAGTTTCGCAGCATCTGGAAACCTCTGTCCCGATTCTAGATACCCTTTCGGCGGCCAAAATATTGCCAATCAAAATTTCCTGATCAGTTACACTCTTTTTAGTACAGTACAGTATTCATGATTAGATAACTCAATTACTAGCCCTCTAACGGTGTTCATTATTTTTAGATTGCCATTGCAGCCTCCAAATGAAAGAGCCGAAATTGAACCCCGAAATCCCTGTCCAGGAATATCAAGATGCCCTCAATAACGTCCCTTCCAGCGTGAAGCGTCGATATCCAAATGCTCTCTGGCAAATCTTCGGCAATGATATGACTTGGCAGTACACAGGAGACTACCCGCCCGCTAGTTGGTTTGAACACGGCCCCTCCGCCCCGGGCCCTTCCGACAGTTATAGTGAGTCAATACCAGGAATAAATGAGCCGTATTATCTACAGGGGCCCGACGGCGACCTAGGACCATATCGTAGTGTCCCTAATAACGCCATGTTTGGGGTGTCCAATAATTTTTGGTCGGGAAGTAGTATGTCTTTGCGCAAACGGGACATATCTAAGGAGATTAGAACCACAGACCAAAAGGAAGAATCGTGATGTCAACCTTCTAGTATGTATGTAAACACACTTCCCTTATACATATATATATATACGTCATTAATACCTGTCAGGTTGGACTTTTGGCCGCTAGTTGAGGCCAGCTGTTTAGATAAATCTTGCTTTATTCCTCGGGTTGCATGATTTCACCTAGGCTTTCTGTCATATAAGCCTAGCTTTTAAACTACGTCTATCTTGGTCTCGAGCTTGCGACGCCAGCCAAAACGGGAGTTCTCGCCTATCCTTCTTCTGAATATATATTCCCCAATTGTTTTATTACTTCCGGGTTCCTTGTTGGTGCATTTGCAATATCCTATTTATCCTTAATATAATCAGTGCGATCAATTTAATTAATATTGCATATTATTATCTAAGCTGTTTATAATTAATTATATATCTACATATACACTCATAGCTATGTAGAAAGTTAAGGGGTCGAGCGGCAAGATAAGCCATATTATATTACAGAGCAATTTTTGTCACATTTACGCCAGTACCCTCACCGAAGGAGCAATTGCGTCTGATTGAAAGTGTGCGCAGCGATATATATCAGTTGCAGTGCCAGTACCGAAACCCGACAATATAAAACTTGACCGCAAATCAATTTATGGCCAAGGTTCAGACCGCCTACTGGAGTACTCGAATGCCGCAATACAATGAACTCATCGAGATCTTTGTATATCTAAGAGCGAGCCGGCGACCTAGTGTCCTCGTGTTGAGGGTTGGCAAAGCCACAACAGAGGGGTTCGACGCCACAGGAGTGGCTTTCGGCTTATCGATTAGCACCCCACACGCGTTTCTCGGCACTCTCAAGCTTACCAAATTCGCCCTGGTCGACCCTGCAGGAAGATGAGTTCCCCCAGATCCAGACCAACTTAATATCCAGATCCTTCCAGACAACGATAGTATATATAGAAATTCTCCACCCATAGATAAGGTATGTAAAACGTTGAAGCCGAAACCTCTTCTTCGGGACAACATTGAGTTGACTAGGAAACTTTTGAATTTGGGCTCATATTCGTGTCTTATAGCTTTCCTCAAGGCTGGCTATTCGGATACAGATCTGGCTTAACACAGAGGAATCTAAAACCATCCACGCGAGCCATTTCCTGCGATCAAAAAGCAACTCGATACCGTCAAATTGCTCAAAAACTTTACTTCGTTTATAGCCCAGGGCTTCCAGGCTCAAAGGCTCTACCAAGGCTTCAAACAAAGGGTTTTCACTACGAGCTTGTTACTCGTCGCTGTCAACATGGTGGATCAAAATACGACGCAGAGGGCCGAAGACCCCCAGGCACATCCCCATTTCAAAACTCTTACCAAATTTACCACCGACTACTCACCTAGCGATATCACCAAGTATGAGTCTACGCGGACTGGTATGTCCGTGGTTGTTGTTAATAAAGAGGTCGGGACCAACTGATCTGCGTAATATCAATATCTATTGGCGAGGAGGGGCAGAGACTAACCGATATCCTTGTCGAATAGAGTCCTAAAGTTCTCGGGTTCTTTGCATTGGCAACTGAGATTTTGGATGACTCCGGCGCTCGTAAGAACATTCTTGATAAGATCGAGATATAGATGGTATACTAACTATGGGTAGCCCATACTCTGGAACATCTTTGTTTTCTGGTAATTAAAAAATGCATCCTTCTTTTGCCGTGATGGCTTGTGTAAAGACTAAGCTTTCACGAAGGGCTCCAAAAATTACCGTTACAAGGGAATTCTCGACAAGTTCGCAACTAGGGCATACTCTACCACCAACGCCTGGACTGCAACAGATCATACCGCTTATACGCTTGACACTGCCGGATGGGAAGGATTCTCTCAGTTGGTAGGCCCGCAGCTGTGCCAATTCGACTATTATCTAATTTATGCTAAATCATTCGCGAAAACAGCTACCGGTCTACCTAGAGCATATCCTCTTCCCAATCCTGACTGACAGCGGCTGTTACACAGAGGTTCACCACATTGACGGTACTGGACACGATGCAGGGTGCGTTACGACTGAACTCCCTGGTTAACCTGCTGCTGACCGATTAGAGTCGTTTATTCCGAGATGCAGGGCGTTCAAAACGACCAGGATACGCTTATGATGCTGGAAGCTAATCGACAAATCTACCCTGATGGCATCGGTTTCCGATCAGAGACCGGTGGGATGATGGAGCAACTCCGCGTCCTCAAACCTCAGCGTATCCGCGATTTCCACAAAGAAATGTACCAGCCTCGAAACCTCTGCCTCGTTATCATTGGAAGTGTCGATGAACCGGAGCTGTTGAGCATCCTTGACAAGTTCGAGGATGGCATATTGGACGACGTCCCGGCTCCTGACTCGCCGTGGCAAAGACCATGGGTTGAATCTAAACAACCGCCTCTATTGAAAGAAAATATTGTAAGGCGGGTCGAGTTTCCAGAGAACGACGAATCCATGGGTAGCATCTTGGTCGGTTATCTAGGCCCCTCATGTGTGGATCAGAAACACTGTAAGTCGGCCTGGTATTGCAAGATATGCATTTATGCTGACAAATATAAATAAAGGGGCTGCATTGGAGGTAATCGGCTCCTACCTTGCCGGATCGTCAGTTTCGGTTCTCGAAAAGCAAATGGTAGAGATCCCCGAGCCATACACAAGCGGCGTTGTTTGGTCTACCGAGGAGCGTCCAAATACCGTCATCTGGGTCGAACTCGGCAGTGTCCCGGTCGATCGACTAGAGGACGCAGAGAAGAAGCTCTTCGAGGTCTTGAGCAAAACCGTGGAAGAGCCTCTTGATTTAGACTACCTAAAAGACTGTCTCAATAGATCTAAACGCCAACGGAAGTTCAATGTAGAGAACGACAGCCACTTCTTCACCACCCCTGTCATTTACGACTTCCTTTTTGCAAGCCGTGATGGATCTGATTTAATTCAAGTACAAAACCTGGACGTTTACGACGATCTCGAAAAGTGGACTGAGGAGCAATGGAGACAGTACATCAAGAAGTGGCTCGTTGACAACCCTCACGTCTCGATCATTGGCCAACCATCTGCGAAATTATCTGAACAGATCAAACAGGACGAGAAAGCAAGAGTCAAGGCCCAAATTAAGAGCCTCGGAGATGACGGTCTGAAGGAGCTTGCTGAGAAACTCGAACAGGCGAAAAAGAACAATGATCCTGAAATCCCTATCGAAGTCCTGCGAAGCTTCAAGACACCGGGCGTTGATTCAATTCGATTTATCCACTCGACGAGTGGGAATGCAGGACTCGCCACTACCAAGGATGGAGCGCTGGATACCAACATCCAGAAGATCCTACAAAAAGACGAGCCAAAGACAACACCGTTACCCCTATACCTTCACTACGAACACGTCGAAACGAACTTCGTCACTATCAATGTCCTTTTGTCTACTGCCAGCATACCGGTTGACCTGCGCCCATTGCTTTCTTTGTATTTCGAATACTTCTATGCTGCTCCTATCACTCTTGAAGATGGCACAAAGCTAGAGTATGAAAAGGTTGTTTCATTATTGGAGAAGGATACAGTTGGGTATACAATTCATGGCGGGAGCGGCATGCAGGCCTCCGAATCCGCCAGAATCAAAATAGAAGTAGAGCCCGAAAAGTACACCGCCGCAATCCGATGGTTGAGACTTTTGATGTGGAATGTGGTTTTCGATGCCGAGGTACGATTAATATGACTGCGGAAACGAGATTCTACGGCTGCTGACCTGTCATCTAGCGACTGGCTGTTCTCGCGAAAAAGCTTCGTAGCGACATCCCCGAAGAGAAGCGAAGTGGAAATGATGTGAGTATCTCCGATCCCATAGTATTATATTAGCCCCCGCACTAAATATACTGCTCCGGTAGATGGTCTGGTCAGTCGCAAGTCTTAGCGGCTTTACGGAAGAATCCATTGGATATGGAGGGAACACCCTCATAAAAGGGAAATTCCTTCGACAATATATTGATCTCCTAAGCGAGGATCCTGAGGAAGCTCTTAAAAAAATCACAGCCGTCCGAGACTCCCTTTTCACCCTTGACAATATGAGAGTCTTGGTTGTCGCAAATGTCGAAAAGCTCCCCAAGCCAGTTTCGAGCTGGGATGACTTTGTAGCAGGGAAGCCTTCGGTATGTCACTCTTCATCATTTTTGGGGGGTATATCTTTACTTATTGCTCCTGGTCGATATTTAGAACCTTGAGTTAAAACCTATCGATAGTAGACTCGACCGTTTGACACCCATTGGCAGGAATCCTGGCGGCCGGATGTACGTCGTTCCAATGCCGACGTTAGATTCTTCATTCGGTGTCACGGTGGCAAAGGGTCCAGAGTCATTGAACGATGAGCGCCTTCCGGCGTTGCTTCTTGCTATTTCGTACCTAGACGCTGTCGAAGGTCCCCTCTGGAAGTATGTCCCCCTTCACAGGATTTGATTTGAGAGGAGGTAGCTAACCTGAAAATTTAGGGCAATTCGAGGAACTGGTTTGGCTTACGGAACTGGATTCGTACGCAAAGTCGATTCTGGACATATCTACTTCAGCATCTATCGGTCGCCTGATGCCTTTAAGGCCTTTGAAATGGCGAAGAAAATCGTTAGCGACTATGCCGATGGAACCGTAAGTTATGCAACAGTAATTAAAAGCCATGTTAAGTGAATCTTAACACTAACTCTACCTAGACTCCATTCGACGAGTTTGATCTCGATGGCGCAATTAGCTCGGTCGTCAGCGGCATCGTTGACTCCGAATCTACCCTCACCGCCGCAGCAACCACCTCGTTCACCTTACAAGTCATTCATCGCCAATCGAAAACCTTCAACACGGAATTGCTGCGTAAAGTTAGAAAAATCACACCAGATGAAATTCGTAAGGCCATGACCGAGGTTCTGTTGCCCTTGTTCCATCCAGAGACTTCCATCGCCGTCGTTACTACTGCGCCGGTCAATACTGAAGTAAGTACTCGCGTACATTTTGATTTCTCTTTACGGTGCGCTGACAAGGTTCGATAATGTAGTCTTTGAAAGAGAGGTTTGTTGAACTTGGGTTCCCAGTCGAAGTTCGAACGCTCTCTTCGTTTGAACCTAAGAGCGAAGGTGACGAAGGAGAAGATGATGATGAAGATATGGATGACGCCTCTGCTGATGGGGAGGAGGGTAGTGATGAGGAAATGGAATCTGGAAGTGAGGACGGTGATGAAAAGAAATAGGGACTCTTCAAGTTTTCTCTCCGGTGATCACTTGGTGAACTTAAACTACTTTGAACTTTCCTATATTGGTGTTGGGATATATACCCACGGCTCGGGTGGACATGGGCACTAGAGGATTGTTGTTAGATGAACCCTTTGATTTTCCCATACAACGTTTTGGAAGACGGGGAACTGATAAAAAAATTCATTCAAGGTTTGACTATGAGGCTAGGAGACGATGTAGAGGCCGTCAATTGACCGCGCTTAGTATTCTAAACAAATAGCCTTAGTAGCTCTACTAATGCCATCATAGCCATTGCCTGGCCGTAGGGCATGCTTGTTCTTTCGATATCCAGGTAGTGCTTCAAATCCCTGCCCATACCGGTCCCAAAGCTTGTGTCCATCAGCTCTCCGTCTTCTCTGATCTTCCCCATAACCCCCTTTATAGCCTTGATAGCGACATCTTCGTATTCCTCCTTCTTCAGGTATCTTTTCCGGATTCCCTTTAACATCCCATACGCAAACCCTGCTGAAGCCGAAGACTCTAAATATGACCCTTCCTCCTCGCTTACATCTAGCAAAGTCCTCCATAACCCTGTTGTTGGATCTTGTAGTTTCTTTAACGCCTCGCATTGCGCGTTTAATACATCCACCAGAAACACATGAAAATTGTCATCTTTGGGTAAATCTAATAATTCGAGAACGTCTGGAATCGCGATAGTTAACCAGCTGTTACCCCTCGCCCACCTAGCTCTTGCAAAGTTATGACCCAGACCACTTTTTGTATCTTCGTTGAACTCCCATCCGTGGAAGAATAACCCCGATTGAGTATCAAAAAGGTATTGAATATGAATCAAAAACTGTCGTTTCCCTTCTTCTATATAATGCGGCCGATTTAAAATCTTTCCGATCTTGATTAGGGGCATGACAGTCATCATCAACGTATCATCCCACAATTGATTTCGGTTTTCTTCGAGGTAGGTAATATGCTGCATCCCGCCGAATCTAGTGCGCGGAAGATCATACATTGCCCATTCGGCCCAACTGTCCAACCAGGGAAGATACGTCTGATCCCTCTTCTCCTCGTACAAATATGCCAGTGTCAGAAACGGTGACATGGTGTTAATATTCTTAGTTGTACCTTCTTGAAAACGGGCTGAAAACCAGTCTGTGATTATTTGAAGGGTGGGTTGGGAGCTGGTTTGGGAGTAGTATTGGTAGAGGCCGTAGAGGCCTATGCCGTGAGTCCATTCCCAGTCGTTCCAGCCTTTTGTGTCGATGATGCGGCCGTCTGGGAGGGAGAGGAGGAAGTGGCCGGATTTGTCGGTTATGGTTATGAGGTTTTTGGTGAGGAGGGAGATTAGAGAGTGGATTTTGGAGGAGGTTAGGGAGTGGATTTCGAGGGGCTGTTTGGGCATCTTTGTGGTATTTTGCAGGTTTGGATTCTATTATAATTGAGGGTGTGGTTTTGATCAATATCTATCCTAACCAAGCGCATGTATATTAGCATTAATGTTGATATCAGGTTGAGTCGTTAAGTTCTTAAGGGCTATACTGACTATGGTTTTGGAAATATCTGGCGCAATTGTCCCGTTCCAACGTTCGCTTCTTCTCAATCCTCAATTAATTGCGTTTGTTGAAATATATTGCGAGGAGATAACACTACATTCAACCAAATAGTATCGGGTGTATTGATATCGAAGTTATCTCGTTTTTGAGATCTTGAGCATGTTGGCGACCTCTGTGCATCATGATATCAGCAACTCTATATCCTCGGTTACGCATCGATAGATACAGGCCTAGGCCTAGCCGCCAGGAGAGAACTCCACCCCCACTTATGCCCATGAAGCTCATTGAGTCTTTCCGAATGAACAATATAGTGGGTCCGGGGAAATCCCATTCGATACTTCGTCACGAGATAATTCGAGGGGAAGCCTGTTACCCGCCGTCGGAAACAAGAATTCTGATATTTCAGATTAGTATTCGTGAATCTGCCCTCAAGCTCACCTCGACAATCGGCGCATTATACAATATTGTACAATTTCATTCGTCTCGAATTCCTCAATTGAACACTTGAAGTTGTGGATACACTTCGAAAGAGTGTGGGCCGGCAATATACCACGGGAACGTCAAACGCCTCCTACGCACTATGGAAAGTCCCGTTACACACAATAAAACTAGCGTATAAAATTCCGCCATGTCAAAAAAGCTTATGCACGTCAAGAATCCGGAATCTTTACTGTAATGAGGAATAGTCGAAAGGGAAAAGAAGGCTAAATGTTCCCCCGCAACCCCACACTATCGGCTGAACGGGGGGCGGGGCGGGGAAATCTGGAGAGGCAAGTCCACGAATCGCGCGCGCCAAGGCTTCATGATACCTGGATTTAAGACTTTATTTCGTAACGAAAAGACTGGGGGGTTTGTAATAAGCTTTTCTTGCTCCTGGATTGCGACTTTGCGACAGTGGAGCGAAGTCGGTGTGGTATTACTTGGATTATCGAGTGGTGATGTATATCTTTCGGTGGAATATGCTCCGCGATAGGCCTCGAGACGAGATTTTGTTGTAGCTTGTTGGATCTTGCTGAGCGGGACTTCTCTCGGTCTCATGCTTCGCGAACTTCAAGTGAACTATTTGGGTAGGCGGACGTACGACTCATTTCATCTGTGGCAAATGGTTATTTCAGGTTATGTAAATTTGGCGCTTGATGGACGAACGAATCTTGACTGTTCTTGCACTCGAGTACCCCAAGGGTACCTTCCCGATTATGTTGTCCCACCCATGAATTGATATCGCGAACTGGGTGACAAGTACTTTGATTTTTACAGTATTTGTGATTCTGGATGCCGCTTGATCAATTAAGCTAATTAAGCTATGTAAAGATGGAATTTAAATTTGTAATCTCCTAAACCGACTTCGACCACACAGCGACTAGATTTCCCCAGAAACATGATACCCCATACCCTCGGACCGTACTGGCAAACTACAAACTTTAACCCCGCGCCCGAGCGCTCGAGACGAGATTTCGCTCTCAGTTCCGTTGGTTATCAGGAGATATGCGGGGAAGAACCATGCGTCTCTCTTACCGTCGTCGGCATGGCAGACTGTACAACCGGGGCATCGATGTGAACCCGACGTTCTGGATCTCTCGTTTCGAGGACGGGTAAAATGAAGCTTGTTCTCGTGTAGGCACCTATGGATATTAGCGACAAAGAAAGGCTTTCCTCGATATTAATCGTCAAGACATTTTATGTTGCGACCTACCTCGGTAGATATTCGAAGAAATATAACGGGTATATATGGACGGGTTCTCGCCCTGCGCCCTCGTCTATGATATTTTCATACCCAGGCAATCCCTCTTCATAAATTCGCAGCTATCAAGCTTTTCACTTTATTGTCTATAGCTTGAGTTTTTTGATATCTTGACCCCATAATCCGGGTTAAGTACTTATATCGCGCCCAAAATGGCGGATAATAATATAACCTCCCGCCCTCCTCCAAGTGCTGTCCAACTCGACGAAAAACCCGACATCGCCCACCTAGAAACCGTAACCTCCCACGATGAATACCCCCAAAAGGACTGCCTCGACTACGACCGTGTCGACAAGGAAATCGCAAAATACGCCGATCCATCCCGCGTGGTCGAAATCTCGCCAGAAGAGAACAAACGTCTAAAACGCATGATCGATAAACGAGTACTCGCGGTGATGGTATTCACCTACTTCCTCCAAGCGCTCGATAAGGGAACCTTATCCTTCGCTTCCATCATGCACATCCGCGATGATAACGGACTCCACGGGCAGCAATACTCCTGGCTGACGACGTGTATCTACATTGCGATCCTGATCGTCGAGTACCCCATAAACTGGGGGATCCAACGAGTTCCTATCGCGAAGACGCTGGGGTGTGCGGTAATAATTTGGGGGTCGATATTAGCGTGCCACGCTGCGACGCATAATTTCGTCGGACTTGTGACGGTCCGTACGCTCCTGGGGATCTTTGAGGCGGTCTGCCAGCCCACGTTTGTAGTATTATCCGGCATGTGGTATAAGCGTGAGGAACAAGCCGAGGCTGTGACGTTCTGGTATATGATGAACGGCGGGCAACAGATCGTAGGTGGATTACTAGCCTACTGCTTTACGCTTATAAAGCCCGGTGGACCTCTAAAAAGCTGGCAGGCTTTGTTCATGACTTATGGGTGTTTTTCGGTGCTTTGGGGGGTATTTGTGTTATATTGGATGCCTGACAGTCCTATGCGGGCTAAATGCTTCTCCGAGGAGGATAAGGCACTGATGATCGAACGGGTGCGGTCGAATCAGACAGGATTGCAGAATAAGAAGTTCAGACCCGAACAAGTTAAAGAAGCACTTTTGGACCCGCAGTGCTGGTGTTACGGCGGTATCCAGCTTTGCACAACCCTCCCCACCTCAGGACTAGGCGCATTTGCGAATATTATCATCACAGGGTTTAATTTTACGATTTTGCAGACGCAGTTGTTGGCTATGGTCCTCGGAGCTGTTATTATCATCGTACTCCTGTCGTCAACTTATATCGCCAAGAAGACGAATCAGACGCTGATAGTGATGGGGCTATACGTTATCCCATCCTTCGTGGGGACGATAGTGCTTATGACGGTTCAAAACCGGAATCTGGGCACCAAAGTCGGCTTACTGATCTCATACTACATGGTCCTATCCTTCTGGGCGGCGCAGAACCTGACCATGTCCCTCGTCTCCCGTAATGTAGGCGGGCAAACGAAAAAGACCGTAGCGGTGGCTATGAATTTTATATTCTGGGCTACGGGGAATGCGATCGGGCCGCAGGTGTTTTTGGATAGAGATAAGCCGAGGTATTTTATTGCGTTCTCGACGCATATGGGGTGTTATGTTGTGCTTGTTATAATTATTTTTTATTTGAGGTTCCATCTGGCGAGGTGTAATAGGAAGAAGGAGGCGGAGGGGGGGAGTGAGGTTAAGGGAGTGGTCCATGGGTTTGATGATTTGACGGATAGGCAGAATGTGAATTTCCGGTATATCTATTAGTATTATTTGGGGGTAGCTTGTTTGAAGGATATATATAATGACATGAACAATTGAATCCTTTTTTGTTTAGTAATGGACTTGCCGCTTATGATAATACACATCGGCCTTGAAACTGAAACTGGGATTTTGTATACGTATATAACTATTAGTTCACGTGAAGTCTCAAATGAATCTCCTACCGGGTCTGGGAGTGTCGAGGGGGGAAAGAGAGAGGGTTGCAATTGTGTTGCACCAGCGTCGAAAAGCGCCTCTGTTGGATATTTCGCGTTGTCGCTCTCCGTCGCGCCAAGAAACTAGAACCAGTTAGCCTCAGCAAAAAAAGGTGTTTGAGATTTCGCAAAAAAAATTTACTTGGGTGTCGCCAAAAGTCGTTCTCTCGGCTTCAGCAACCCCTACATCTTCTCACCAGCAACCATCTCCTTCTTCATCACTTTTTGACGGAGAAAGACATCGCAATCGCCTTTTTATTCCCACGCGATTCTTATTTTGTTAATCAAAGTATCTACGGTTTCTTTTCCAAGCCGTTGAGCTAGTTTGCTGTTGGGGGGTTCTTTCACATCCATCGCAGAAAATCTCGTTGCTGGAGTCCAGGCTCTCTTTTCTTCATCCCACCTTCCATCCCACCAACCTTCTCTCGTCATCAACGAAAGTGAATCATCACTGCTACTCACGCGACATCCTCAATCCTCTCGCAATCAATTTCTGGAATCCCAATCGCAACCGACAGTTGCAGATTTCCAACCGTCACAAACCCCAACCAACCACTCATCTCCCTCCACGCAACAGGAAAGAATAAGCAAGAATAATCTTCTTGTTGTTCTCTGTCTCAGCAGCTGTAGTCGCTACGGGGTTGCATCTGGTTGGTCGTCGTCACTCCTTTCCACCGAGTACTCCCACGTCCGGAAGTAACACTACACGCACGACGCATTCTGGTCAAGAAGGGTATAAACCCGGCCAATTCCCACACGTTACGATGTCGGCGTCTGCGGAGACCTTTGAAGGTCTCAATCCCGCCCGATTGGCGATGTTACAGCAAATGGAGCAGGTCGATGAACGAAGAGCTTCGCGGCAGAATAATCCTAGAAATGGTAGAGGCGGGGGTAGGGGAGGTAGAGGTGGAAGAGGTGGAAGAGGCGGAAGAGGGGGTAGGTTCGGTGGTAATGATGAGTCTGAAGGTTCGAGAAATGGTGATGGGGGTGAGAATAAGAGGGCTAAGGCTTCGAATGGACGGTTTGGAAGGGGTGGGTTTGGTGGGGAGAGGATTGAGACTGTAGGGAAGAGGATGGTGTTTGAAGATGCGGAAACACCCGAACTTGAACAACAGAAGTCTCAAGAACCCGAGGTCGAGATAAGAAGGAAGCGAGCTTCGTCTTTGCCTTCGTCGGATGAGAATGAGGAAAGGGAGGCTAAGAGGGCTAAGAAGTCGAGCAAGGAGAAGAAGGAGAAAAAAGACAAGAAGAGCAAGAAGGATAAGAAGGACAAGAAGGAAACGCCGAAGTTCATGGATAACGAGACAACGGCCGACACACCTACAACGGAGGAAAAGACAGAGAAGAAGGAGAAGAAGGAGAAGAAGCGAAAGTCCCGAGACGACGAGTCGTCCGACTCATCCGCGAAGAAGAACAAGAAGGAAGAAAAGGAGGCAAGGAAAGCCGAAAAGAAGCGAAGAAAGCAGGAGAAGGAGGAAACCGAATCCGAAGTTTCACAAAAGGAGCAGAAACAGAAGCAGGAAGCCAAAGTTGAAGAGCCATTGAAGCATCGCGAAAAGAGGAAGGAGGAAGATGAGGACTCCAGCAAAGCAAAGAAGAGGTCGAAGAAGGACCACGAAGGAGAGCTACCGACGCCACCTACCGAAGAAGACAAGCCTACCCAGAAGGAGTCGAAGAAGGAAAAGAAGGACAAGAAAGATAAGAAGAAGAAGCGAAGGTCTGATGAAAGCGACGAGGCTCCCCAAGCCGAAGAGGAAGCCACGGCCACTAAGCAGGAGGGAAAGAAACAAAAGAAGAGGTTCGAGAAGGGCCCTCCTCCAGTCAACCCGGAGAAGCCCAGACTCTTCAACTGGCTCGATGAGCCAGAGAACACCCGAGGAACGAAGAGGAAGGGCCGTGGTGAGGAGACCGAAGCTGAAGGCCCGGCCGAATCGAAGAAATCGAGGAAGGGGGGGAAGGAGGGGGATAAGGAGGAGAAAGAGAAGGAAAACCCGGCGAGCAAAAAGCGTGCCGCCGGGGCCGTATGGAATGCGGACCTTCTGGAGGGCGGGGATGCCCGCAGGGCCAAGTTCCTGCGATTGATGGGAGGGGGGAAGTCCGGAGCGGAGATCAAGCCCGGCTCGGCATCTAAGATGTCGGCCGCGGCGTTGAAGAAGCAGCAAGAGGAGTTGGAGAAGCAGAGTGCAGCGGCGCTGGGGAGGAAGGAGAGCGGAAGGAAGAATATGGGCCTAGGGTCGGGCTAAGGTGCTGACCCAGGCAGGAAGGGCGGCGGGGGGTCGCTTTAGCCCAAACACATGTATTTACTTAGCCGAAGCGAATTAATGATGTTGTTGATATTCAATCGTCCCCAAAGCCATCTTTGATATTGGCCGTTCATGAAGTCATCGTGATCGCGAGGATTCGACAATATGCGACCTACTAACCCCAGTGGAGTAATAGCGGTAGGGGTAGCTATATTTGGAATTCTGAGAAATAAAAAAACCAGTTTGCGGTTCGGCGAATGCCCAGATCAGGCAAGAAGCACTAGTCTGCTAGCTCGCTGCATCCAGGAAAGCTTGACCGAGTACGACATGACATGAGCCGTCGACAGGAAACTTGTACCTTGATTGAATTAGTTATGTGTCCTTTGCTGCTTAAGGCTTTTTTCAGCCCTGTAACAGTCCGCCCGTCTGTCAGATGTATCCCTTTTTTTTTTTTTTTTTTTTTTTTTGGCGCCTGAGCTCTAGTCTATCGATCCAGCCTGGGTGGTTAGTTGAGTAATTATAAATGTATAGATCTTGGCCCTCTCCTCTCGACAACTACAATAGTATGATGTACAAGTAGTAGCTGCATATATGCCTCAGGCCCATGGACCAGTATTTCTGTATGCAACGTTAGTGACATCGTCGTATAGACGTATGGTGTTTTAGAAGCGTCAAATCACACCCGTCGGGGTCTCTGATAGGCTGCCCGTGCGGTTTTAGCCCGCCTGTTCGAGCTAGCTGCCAGGGCTGCTGTGGGCTGTGGGCTGTGGGCTCTCCTGCCGTCCCGTTTGAGCGTATGCGAGGTTGAGAACTGGCACCTGCATCCATTCACTTATTCATTCCTGTGGTCTTCTGTGTGTCTGTGATATCTTCTCTCAGCCTCTGCTGCATGCCCTTACGGCCGACTGGACTCCACACCCGCCAAATATCGAACTAGTACACCGTTGACGACAACCATCCTTCCCTCCTTCAAAGCATCACCATCATCACCATCATAATAAGCGTCATCAGCATCACCAGCATCACCAGCAACTAATCGCATCGCCATCATAAGGATCCGACTGTTCTTCAACAACTTCGCATGACATAGCTACTTGGCTTAGCTACCCGCAACCAACCAACTAACTCCTAGACCATCTACATACCCCATACATACATACATACACATACGCTCACAGTTTAGGGGTATCGTCTATCGCCCACAATGCCCACCGGTTTCACAGAATCCTTCTGGTCGCCAGATTACGCTGGAGGTTCGCAAAGCCCCTCCCATCCCTACCATCCATCGGTGGATTCATCTCCATCTTCCGCTTTCCATCCATTCAACATCCAAATAGCATCCTGCTGACTCGTTATCCGACCTGCTTTCGAACGTCATCTATCTGTCGATAACAGGCCTTGGAAAGCTTTTCGCAAAACTGCAACAGGGCGTCATCGAGAACCAGCAGGTCATTACCATCGCCCGTCTGCGAGCCGACGCTGAAGATGCCTACGGCGATAAATTGAAAGGAATCGCGCCAGCTGCTGAGCGGCCGGACGGTTTCGCTAGAGATGAAGGAGCTAGCACCCGGAAGGTTCGTCTGTCATCCTTCCAATCCACTCAGCCCAGCTTAGGATAAGGGACTCGTCATTCTCCTCGAGCTCCCTTTTTTTCTTCTTTTCTTTTACGGGGTACTCCAGGGG
This sequence comes from Arthrobotrys musiformis, assembly GCA_036971715.1. NCBI lineage: Eukaryota > Fungi > Ascomycota > Orbiliomycetes > Orbiliales > Orbiliaceae > Arthrobotrys > Arthrobotrys musiformis. The sequence continues at coordinate 861,242 of JAVHJL010000001.1, read as the reverse complement.
AATTTCTTCGGGATTTCTTGGGACGTTTGCTGTGCTGTCCTGCACTGGCAGGGGCCGTTTTTTTCTTCATTCATGGCAGTTCTGCTTTTTATGGTTTTTTTCTGGCTAGCTGAGGCTGAAAAGGGTATGCTGGTGTGGACCCGACTGGCTGACGATTTGGTGATATTCTATTTTTAGGCATACGAAGGGATCAAAAAGGAAATGGACTCGGTATGTTCAATCTAGCTATTCTGGCGACACACTTGCAGCAAGCTATGGAGCTGCAGCTCTCTCTCTCCCTTTCCGGAGCTCCATATCGCAAGCTCTGACTGGTTGCATTCCATGGTGTTCTGCTTTTTTTTGGCTTTTTGAATTTTTGCGACAACACCCCAATTCAAGTCCCAATACCACGTGAGAAGACGGAAAAGGAATATAGACTGACGGGAAACCCATCTGATCGAAAACGTTTGTCTCGGACGATTTTCGATCGGTATTTTTTGATATTTTATTGGAAAAATATAGGCTGGAGACAGTCACAAAAAAGTCGCAGAAAATATCCGCAAGCTAGTCATCGATCCGTTCTCGAGATGGGCCGAAGCGCACGAACAACGTGTGGAGATGTCCCACGACGACTTACAGAACAAGATCCGAAACCACGATAAGCAAACCGAAAACGTGAAGAAGCTACGAAACAACTTTTTCAACAAGTGCAGATTGTTGGAGGATTACGACCAGGAGAAGGAATTGGGATTCCAAAGCTTGAGCTTGGTCGACAAGGCGAAGGAGGCGAAACCCACCGCCAATGGAGAGAAGGATGTTACGACCCCTTTATCTGCGACTGCACCGGTGGCCCCTGAGATTAAGGTTGCAGAAGCAGAGGACGACGAAGACTCCTATGAGATTGGTGATATGTTTTATACGCCTTCGCAATTGAAGAAGATTCTTTCTGCCGCTTTGGATACTCTGCCGATGAATGAGGTCAAGGTTACTCTCCTAGGAACGTACCAGAACTGCACTCCAGGAGATGTAATTGTCCAACATCTTCAGAAGCACCTCGGCGCCACAACTGTCAGCGCGGCTGAGAGAATCGGTCAGGACCTTATCGGGCATGGCTTCTTGAGATTGGTCGGTAACATGGGAAACACTTTTGCCAACTCGTCCAAGATGAGTTATCAATGGAAGCCAAAGTCATTCGAGCTTGCTGGAAAGGCGCCAGCACCTACTCTGCAGAGGAAGGGAACCTTGGCCAACATGCTCACAACGGTCGAGGAGGTCGATGATTTGAGCCCTGAGAGCCCTGGAAATGCCTTGAGCGATATGTTCAACAGATATCTCAGCCAGCCCCGCCCAGGCGAGACCCAAGCTGACAAGCTGAAGAGGGAAGCTGCTGAAGCGGATGAGAAGTACAAAGGCGGTGTCCAAAAGCTCGATCTAATTCGCTGCAACCTTGAGGAATCGATGATGGACCACTTCAAGTTCATGGAGAGGTGCGAATTGGACAGGTTGAAGGCTATCAAAGCTGTCATCCTTGACTTTTCGGGTGCCATTTCAAACGTCATCCCCACTTTGCAGTCCACCGTCGACACCATGATGTTGTTCCAGGAGACCGTTCAACCGGCTGGAGATTTGAGATTTATGATTGATACCTACAGAACTGGGTCTTTCTTGCCCAAGGTTACCACGTATGAGAGCTACTATAACACTGCTGGCGGTATGCATTCTATCCCAACGAAAATAAAATGAGAACTGAGCTAATGACTTCGGGCGGATAGACCAGACCTATGGTGTTGACTTGGAGCTGAGGGCTAGGGGCGATCGCAAGAGAGTACCTCTTATCGTCACCTCGATCCTTCAATATCTCGACAACCGTGAGTTGCTTCTTATATGATCTCGTTGTATATGGTTAATATGCTAAGAGTTACGACAGACTACCCTGATCTCGAAACCGACGAGGCCAGGCGTGGAATTTGGACGGTTGATGTTCCACTGAAGGCCACCCACCACCTTCGAAACGTTATCAACAATGGAAAAGCGATTCCTAGAGACGTTTTGGAGAAATATGATATGCCCATTGTTGCCAGCGCTCTTAAGCTCTACCTTCTTGAGCTTCCTGGTATGTTTCATTTTGTGCTTTGAATGGTGGCGAGATTCCAGGCTAACGAGACTTTAAGACTCCTTGGTTTCCTCCCGTGTCTACGATGTGATCAAGACGATCTACCACACCCATGGCGGTGAGGGCGACGACCAAACTCGCCTTTCTGTCATCCAGAACACCCTTGGCGGGCTTCTGCTCGCCAACATTGCTACACTTGATGCTTTGGTTTCGCATTTTACACGTCTTATTGAGCTCACATCTGCGGAGGAGCAATACTACAATGATCTCAGTGCCGCGTTCGCAGCATGTATCCTGAGACCACGCGTGGAGAGCATAGTAACACTCCACGACAAGCACCCCCAGCGATTGTTCCGTGACCTTCTATCTCATAAGGAATTGATCTTTGGTGAACTCAAGCGTGAAAGATCTTTGAATGCGGGAAGAAACCGTGCCCCAAGCTCGACGGACGAGTCCGGCCGTAAGGCTAATGAGCAAGCTCGAGCTCGAGCTGTGATTGCCGCCAGAAGCAGGCCTTCCTCCCCGGCCACAGCATCCCGCAACAGGCGTGATTCATCGAGAGGTGGCGACTTCCCAAGGATACCAGTCAACCCGACGCAGTCACCCACAACTAGTGTCTCCTCACGCTATAGACAATCCCTTGAGGTTCCGGGACTCGGCGGGTTGGGAGATATTGATCCCCAGCAAGCCGCATTTGCTACCCAAGAGTCCTCCCCGGCCTTCTCGCAGACCGCGGAGACCTACGAGCAAAGTCCCGAGGATGATGTCCCGCCATCTGAGAAGAACTTGCCACATCAGCCACCTCCAAAGGTTGAAAGTGAGTTCAGGAGGGCTTCGCGCGGTTATCAGCCACGAAGAAACATTAGACCTGAAGGTGTCAGCTTAAGCGATAAACCATATGAGGAGTAGATTGGCCTCTTTTTCTAACATGAAAGATCGGGCGGGCTTCATTTTCTGCCCATTTCTTTTCCTAACCCTTTTTTTTCGACTCATCTACCTTCCTTTCTCTTAAGTGATGCTCTTAGTCTCTCTTCTGTCGTCGTTTCAGTTATTTTTTTGTTATCGGAATTGTCATGTCAAGGGCTTATGATTGCAAGAAAAAACGCGTGTAACGATTTTTCTTTCTTTTTCTTGGGATTTCTTCTTTTAACTACAATGATTCACGTGGACCATATTTGACTTTCTATTGCTTCTTTCTCTTCTTTTAAATCCCTTGACTAAACCTTGAGCGTGAATCTTTTCCTTGGATTCGAAGCGATCCAGATTATTCCTTTTTGAATGGGTTTTTTCAAAGGCAAAAATCGACGAAAAACCGTTGAAGACGACGCTATCTGTGTGGATCGATAGGAATGCGGAATGCAGGTTTTAGACGGATGTGTGAACCTTCCTGCATGGGCCAAAATTTAAAGAGCCAAGGAATGCTAACTGGATTAGATCGCCATCGTGGACCCTGAACGAACGAACAATGCACAAATGCTCATGGGAGATGCCACATGCTGGACCACCTGCCCTCGCACATGGAGATGAATGCGTGCTTTTACTGGACTCTTCTTTCACATCTTTCGCATCCCACGTCGACGCTATCTCATACATCCATCCATACTTCTTTGGCCTTCGCTTTCACATGAAAGAAGGTGGGTTCCTAGTTTGCGGCAGCCGTCAAGGGACCGCGCACAGGACATTTGATGGAGTAATCGATAAGGAGTAAAGGGGAAGGGATGTTATTAACCTGACGATGATAATAACATTAAATTCGTCATGGCCATGGCGGAATTCCGCCCGGGGCCCAGTCTGATGAATTGTTAGCGCCACTGCTTGCATCTTGGGATTGATATTGTAATTTAATACAACCCCCGCAGCCAATGAATCGACCATGGCCATGCAATGACATCGTTTTAACCAGTTTCCGCCGCCGTACTTCGGCCTGTATTTTCTGTGGAGCGGGTTTTAGCCGGGCTGAAAAGTGAAGTGACCTGAACTGAATCTGACCCGAAGTGGGACCTGGAACTGGAACTGGAATCGAAATTGAAACCCAACAAAACAGGCCGGTTCTTCCTTTTTCCTTCCTTCTTTCGTTTCTTTCCTCTTTGGACAGGTTCTTAAACTCGCTTTCACCTGCTGTTTGGATTTTTGGATTTGGTTCCGTCGACATGATGTAAAAAGAGACCACACTCCCTTCCTTTTTTTGAATTTCTTATCCTTTTTGCCTTCTTTTGGTTTATTCGTTTTCTTACTTTACTTTATTCTTCCTTTTTCCCCCGTGCTTATTGATTCGATTGACTCTTGAAGCATCAGCTCTCGTCCGTCTGCTTCTTGTCAGCATTAGCCACCCCCAACAATATCACCACTAGTGCACTGCACCGTTATTACCGATATTCCTCCTACGACTGGAATTGATATCGATCCATACCCATTAAATCACCAAATTTACAAAAACAGGGAAAAGCAATAGGAGGGGAACAAGATGGAAACAGACCGTCCTTCCGACGCCGATATGGCAGCATTGACAGCGACTACTTCCGCCCTCGACAACTCGAATACGGGAACGTGGGGTGCCGTCAACCGTATCCGTCGCCTGTCGTTAGGCGGTAGTCTGCGCGGACACTATACCCTTCCTGAAGATGAGGAGCGGTTTTTGGAAATGGTGTGTTCCTACCTATACCCTCTTAGCTAACTCACATAATTGGGATATTCTAATATGAAATGCTTGTGTGGGTAATAGCTAGATGACTTCCTGGCAGACCTGGAATTCCGCCTCGACCGGTTCGAAAAACACCTCGATGCTTCGATCGATGAATACCGTACCCTGGGTACCGAAACTTTCGACCACCAGTTGGAAAAGACGTATACCACCCTCTCTACCATCCGCTCGGAATGCAGCCGTGTGTCGGACGAAATGGTCGCCCGCGGCCGACGGAAGGCGAGGTTGATCGTTGATATCCTCGAGGCGAGTTATAATGAGGTATTGATCGCGAAGGGGGTGTGGGAGAATGATTTCCATGACAAGGCGAAGGCTGGATTGGACTTTTTGAGTGAAATGCTTGTCGAGTTCGATCAGAGGGCCCAGGCTAGTGTCGACAGGAAGCTTTTGAGGGCGAAGGAGAGGATCGAGAAGGCAGTCGAGGGGGCCAGCGAGCTGGCTGAGAGCATTGAGAAGGCGATTTTGAAGGCGAGGGAAGGGAAGCTGTTGTTATATGCCGGTTAGTATACTTTCCTTTTTTTATACCTTGTGTTACAGTGGGGGTACAGGGCTAATCGTGATATTGAATATGTTATAGACCTCCCAGCACCATGGAAAGTCAACGCCCATATCCTCTCCGGCTACCGATTCTCGGAGAAGAAGCTCGACTGTGTGCTATCGATGTTCACGCATATCCACAACGAGACCTGTAACATCTGGACCCACTTCCTCGGCTTCCTCGGTGTGCTGGCTCTAGCCTTCTACCTTTACCCGGCGTCATCGAACTTTTCGATTCATACGACCGCGGATAAATACATCAATGCTTTATTCTTCATCGCCGCAGCGAAGGCACTGGCGTGCAGCACCATTTGGCATACGATGAGCAGTATCGCTGAGCTCACTACTATGGAAAGATTCGCCTGCGTGGATTATACCGGTATCAGCTTGCTAGTTGCATCTAGCATTCTCACTACTGAGGTTTGTAAAATCTTCCACTACATGCCTAATATCTTATTCTAACTGTGTCTAAAAAAAAATTAGTACACGGCCTTCTACAACGAACCCGTCTCTCGCACGCTCTACATGTCCTTCACCGTCCTCCTCGGCACGATAGGCGTAATCTTCCCCTGGCGCCCAATCTTCAACAGAACAGACTACCGCGGTTTCCGCGTAATGTTCTACGTCTCCCTCGGCGCCTCCGGCTTCCTCCCACTAGCACAACTCCTCTACACTCGAGGGCTAAGCTGGTGTCTAGGATTTTACCTCCCGATCTTCAAGAGTCTCGCGGTCTACCTCACCGGCGCGATTATTTACGCCAATCAAATCCCAGAGAGGTGGAGTCCCGGCATGTTCGACCTCGTGGGTGGGAGTCATAACATCTGGCATCTTGCTGTTATGGGAGGTGTTTGGTTCCATTGGTGTGCTCTACAGGGAATGTTCGTGGATGCGTTTGAGAGGGCTGGGGTTTTGGAGAAAGCTGCTTTTTAGACGGCGTTTTCCCTTTTACTTCTTTTAGTTTTAGGTGTCTAGATGGGCTATAGATTGGTTACTTTACTATAGACTAGACGGGTAGACGATGCTTTTTACATTCACGGCGGATGGGATTCGTGTATATACTCTAGGGTCGGTACGGGACAGTACATAAGCAGGTAGCATACGGGGTACAAGCAACCCTGACAGTAGCATAGCATGGCGACGACGAAGCATAGCGGATTCAAGGAAACATGAGTTGCACTCAAAGAATAGCATTACAAGTTCCAGTAAACCAGTCCACATGAATCAGGATGGCATGCCTGGGGAATTCCCTATTAATTAGACCATTGCCACTAGTCAGGAATTAAGTGGTCTTAGACACGCAAAAAAACCGCCACGAGTTTTTTTTTTTTTTTTTTTTTTTTTTTTGGTAGGCTTTCATTTCGGTAGCACCGGCAAAAAACCCCGGTCGCACCAGTCTGGAACGGGAATACGTACTCCCGAACCCAGAAACATCGCGTAATATCCGAACGTTCGAACAGACCTCGAAGGGAGCGGATAAACCCACCCAATTCAGTGCTTCACTTGCTCGTGTGATCAATATGTGATGGGTAATATGAAAAAATACCATTAGAATTGCCATAACCGCTCCACTAGCCGGTTGGTAATTGAAAAAGTAAGTGATGTTAAGGGACTGTAACACAGGCTATTCATTCGGTAGCTCTTATTTCTGCCATATCTGAAAAGCGCTAATGTTTATGCATATGTCCACGTGCTTCCACCGTCGAATCCAAAGGGGGATTGTAAATACAAAAGGGAGGAGTAGTTCACGTCGACGGCCGTCGAATGTTCAACCTAACCCGCTCCAGCAACTCCTCTCGCGTAGCTGTGGGCGAAGGGTATAGATTCCTCTTTTTTTATATTCAAATCTACGTCAGCTGGTGTAGCACATATAGTCAAGATATCAAATTAGCATACCAACTCCAGCCACCGTCTCAATTGGTCTATCGACCATGTCGATGGATCTGTTACCCCGTAAAAAATCATTAGCTTTTTATATGATTGGGATTGGATTAGGGGGTGGTACGTACCACCGGTGGGATCATCTGGCTTTGGAAAGATGGGCTGGTCGCCTGAGCCGAATACGGTGAATGCTGTGGCGAGGGCTACGATGCCGCCGAAGGCTAGGACTGCGTTCTGTACTATTATTAGTCTCTTCCCAATGGCCTTACTTTTCGATTCATGTTTGTTTATTTCATGTTGTGAAGTTTTAAATATAAGGGTGGGATATACCTTCGAACTCAACATTCTATTTGTGTCGGAGGGTGTATCGCGAGATGGAGACATCCCGCGATTGAGTAATCCAGTCAGAAAATAATCTCAAAAAGCTCCTTTGAGAAAAAATGTATTTTATACTAACGATAACACTCGGGATATATAAAATAAGAAGATTAAGAAAGGAAGATAACACACCTATCCAACGTCGTCGGCGCCATTGTTATATATCCCAAAACTAGATCTGATATCGATACTTGCGTTGACGTTGACTCTTCTCTCAAAACCCTTCGGTGTACGAAACCAGCGGGGGCCGATGATTCACACGATAGAAATGGGGAAGAGGACAAATAATCCAGATCTCAGAGGGGATGGGTATGTTTATAATCGCCCCGCTGCTTTTAGAAGGCTAGAATCGTATGATGTTTTACAGCCCCGAGCTAGCTGAGGGGGATTGATGGTTCTGGCTGAGTTGTTGAAGTGTGTTCTTTTTTGGGGCGGGAGATGTGGTTACGTGTTGGTCGAGAGGTGTGCGTAACACTCAGCCTTTTGCGGGAGGAAAGACGACGGGCCTTAATTATAATAGCCTTCTCATAGGAAGAAGAGTGAATAGATTTCTATGCCGTAAAAATACAAAGTAATATGCTAAGCTGTAGCTATAAACGCCCAATTCATGAATCCATGATAGCGCTCAAAAGAAGGGCAATGAGGGCCTAGATAAGTTTTCAAATAAAAAGAAGCTCGCTGTATTATCTATTTTATTTCTTCCCAAACTTCAACCATTTAGGAACTTTTGATCCGCCTGAGCTGGAACCCCCGCCCCCACTGCTGCTACCTTTCCGTGCTTGGTTCGCCGCAACTTCTTCGTCGACCATTACGGAGTCCGGTTCCTTTGGAACTTCCATCTTTCGTGCCTTTTCTCGGTATTCTGCTGATAGTGGATCTTGCTTCTTAATGGCTGCACTGATGTCTTCCTTCCAGTAGAAATTGAGGAGGGTTGCGTGCGTTATTCCCAGGTCGACGATTATTCTCTTGTCGTTGGCTGGAATGGGTTCTTGTTTTGGTCCCGGTAGCGCTATGAATATGTTAGTAGGCCGTGCAAACAAAGATGAGCAAATATACACGATATACATACCAAGATGGAATTCCGACCCAGGATTTCTCATAATCCCCTTCACAAAGGCGTACAAGTCATCAGTTGTGTCCGTTTGGGTGAACACACTCTGTATGACACTGCCTTCCGGGAATCTAACCCTCACATCGACCTTGTCCACCGCCAACCGCCGAGATTTCTCCTCATCTGCGAGCTTTTGCTTCTGAGCTTCTGTTAACAATCTTTTGTTTATTGTGGCGGCTTTGAGTTGGGCTTGGTATTGTCTGGCTTGGTTTATGGACATGTCGTACTCCTTTTCGTCGACGTTTAGGGCTGCAGCGGAGGGAACGGTGGAGTTACCGGGTTTGAAGACTGAGATCTCGCGGTTGTTAGGGCCTACATCTGTGTTTTCACGGTGGATGGGTTCGATAGGGTCGTTTGATGCCTCTGGAGGTGGTGAGATTTGGTCTGGGAATGTGGGGACTGGGTAGGTTTCCGTGTCGAGGGTGGCCGGTGTAGATGACTCTGGAGTTATATCTTCAGAGATCGGTTCCGAGGCTGATGCCTCGGCAGGTGCAGAAGTTGAAGTTGAAGCACTGGCTGATGTAGACGCCTCTGTTGCATCTGACTTAATATTCAGCTCTGCGAACTGGAGTATAGCTTCCTCGAATGGTATCGTAGTTTGCGTGAATTTGATTCTAAGCAGAGCAGTACCAGAAGTAAACCCCAGAGCAGCCAGCGATTTCTTCAAATCCTCCAGCGAAGCTAGTTCGCGGTTGATAATATGAATCGTCGGCATTTCATAATATAACCTCCCGGCACCTTGTTTGGTCCCGTCCGGAACCGCCCGTTCGGTGAGCATAAGCTTCCCACCGGAGTTATCCTCGAATTTCTTGAGGATTTCCCATAATGTTGCCGAACTGGGGAATTTTTCGATCATGCGAGGGATGGAGTTATCGATGAACTGCAGGGCGACTGTGATCACTGAGCCGGCCTTTCCGCCTTCACGTCTGACGAGGTCTAGTTTTGCTCCAGGCCCTAGGCGTGATAATCGGAAGGGTAGGGTTAGGTCGACGTTGGTTTTGCCATGTCTGGTAATGAATTAGATTAGCTGCTCCAAGCTCTCCTTAGGTATGTCGTGCAGTAAGTTGGTAAAGAAGGGGTTTTACCGTAATGTGAAGTTATCGGCCGTCAGACCGAATCTATCACAAGCTTGGCTGAGGACATCGTTGAGAACGGTGGCCGGTGTGACTTTGACATTCAACCGACGCTGGTTCGGACCGTTTACCACCACTGTCGCCATTAATCCAGTTCGGTGGGCTTCTCAGCCTATTAATGTATTACGTTAGGAAAGAGTTCTGTGAGGTTCCGAGGGAGATGAAGCTAAATATTGATGGGTATGATGTTTGTGAAGCAAAGAGACGAAGTGAAGAACGCGGTTTGGAGGATTTGTCAGAGGGCTCAGTTCGAGGTTGATTCATAGCAGAGGCGGGATTACACGTCCTTTCTGGCTGTCAGAGCTATCGTACCCCGCGACAGGATCCTAGCTTCGCGCCAAGACTTGGTTTTCACCAGCCACAGTAGTTCTAGAAGATGCCATGTTGTGGCAGTGTATGTGGCGTCACAGGCAACGATATCGCGATCGATATGCGTATACAATTGCGTATACAACTAGAACCTTTGTCTTTGCCTAGGTGGTTAGATCTATATCGATATCTCGGAATCCTTTATGATAAATTTACTTACTTAATACTAAGAAATTCCAGAACTCTTTCGGGCTTTAGTTAATCGAACAAGAAGTGCAGCCGCCTGCCGCTTAAGCTCTTCTATTTTTAATTTTGGAAATTTAAATCAAATAATTATATAATTGGCAGCAGATATTTTATACTTATAAAACCCAATTAATAGACGTTAGGTAACCCCTGAAGCTCAATTGATCAACTTGAAGCCAAACTATCCTGTGAATTCGCAATCAAAATCTAAGACAGCCGATGCGAAAGACGTACGTACCGTAAAATAAAAATTAATACATCTTACATTACATTATTGTTATTAATATATTGACCAAATCTATATTTCCACGGCAGCGTGCGCGCGCGTTAGTAGTTGTTCTAGATCAAACTGGCTTCGGAAATACAGGATTCCTTTCCCCTCATACATTATAGTTTGCTAAATATTAATGTCGTAGGATTCATCCCAAACTGAATCGATACATATATCTCGATGTAAATTTAAACTGCAGGTGTGGTAATTTTGGTGTTGCAGCCGGCCAGAGAATGCAAATGCGGGTTGAGTTCCAATGTACTCTCGAGCCTTCACAAATCGGTCAGGAATAAGTGTAGCACTCTGCATTAATAAGTACTTGGTACTTCCCTATTCGCTCTCACGCATTTTTCGGTCACGAATGCATCGGTGCTTGAGCACTGACCAAGCTCAGCCCTGGTGTGTCGCCAGATCGCGGGGTTACATACTTAATTAAAACATAAGTACGCAGGCCCGCGCAGGATCCAAGGAGCCTCGAGCCCTTAGCTTCGAAGCTAAGTTTCGCAAACATCTTAAATATCAAATGAAGACTTCTAGCTCCTATCAATATTAATATAAGCGAAGCTCCTACTTGCCTCCCGCTGACCGCAAATGGCACCCCTCACGAGCATACCCGACGAACTCCTCACAGAGATAGCACTCAACCTCCCCAAACCGCAAGATGTCAAACACTTCTCCTCGGCCTGCAGGACCCTTCGGCGATGCCTAGGCAAATCGAATCAGTACCTCTGGTGGAGCGTCTGGCGAAAGATGTACTGGATGCCAAATAGCAGACCTCTACACGAATTTTCAAAGTCTATCGATTACTGGCAGAGGGTGACGGATATTCTCGTCCCGCAGAATAAAGATGAGCCGGCGGCTTGTTTTAATTGTTTTGTGCAACTGCAGAGCTCGGGGTCTCCCGTTTATTCAGTATATCATGGTCCCAAGGATGAGTTCTATCGGGCTTTGTGCCAGCCGTGTTTGGATACGGATTTTTGGAGTAAGTATTACTTTTTTTTTAGTAACAAGTATATGGAATGGCGATGCTTTTATTGTTGACGTCGACATGATTCGATTTACGTAATTGGATTTTATTTGAAGGGTTGTAGACCGGGGTGCATTTTATAGTATATGGATAAAGAATACGTACATATAGTGACTAACACTGCTGCTGTCTGGGAAAAAGTTGTCGACTCGCTCCCGATGGTCTATCTAGACGTCTCCCCTCCACCTAGCATGTTCTTCACGACCAATTCGCCAATATACGCAATCTTGCAGTACAAAGGCATCATCACAGAAAGCAACCACCCAGAAAAATGGGTCCGCCGAAAAGACCTCAAAGCCTTTGCAGAGTCAATCCTCCCTCCAGATGAAACGTCCGAAAAGGGGGTATTCATGAACAGGTGGGCTTACAACTGGCATAAAAGCTGCCGCACGAGCCATATCCAGATCCGTAGCCAGAACGCACAAGGAACGGATAAAGAGCACCTCTACACGCAGGAATTTAACATGGGAGTCGCGGAGGCCGCTTATACCATGATCGATAGGATGGTAGAAATGTACTCGAAAGAGTACGTGCTATTGCATGTCCTTAAATCGCCAGAGACGTTTGGTAGTATGCTCCGACAGGACGTCCTTTGGGAAGTCTTAGACGGTGGAGCCTACGAAGATAAACTGGATCCCAATCTGCTAACTAGGTTAATTGATCCCGGCTTCTCCATGCCCGGTTTGAATGCTTTCGGCGTCGAAATCACCCATTTTGCGACGAGGGAATACAATGCACGAACGACTGACTCGAAATATCTATCGGACTTCTCGGATATTTCTCGAGATGTCTTGACAAAGTATATGGGGCCGCCATGTGGGCCGAAGGATAGGTTCAATATTAAGCTAGTATCAGGCTTTTATGATGTATTATTGAGGGCATGGCTTCATTATACCTTCGTGGATAGATACAGGCATAAGATCAACCGGTACGAATTAAACCTAGTAATTCATCGGTGCTTCTTTAAATGCCCATTCTGCGGCCAGTTTCTCAGGTTTGAACTAGGGGAAGAAGAACAGAGTAGTATACAGTACCTCAATAAACAAGAGGAAATGTTCGCGGTGCATATCCTTGAGGAGCATAACGAGAAGTTTGGGGGTACGTGGGGTGAGGGTGGGGTTGATGGTGCACCACCAGATATTTATGAAGAGGTGGAAGGTGGGAAGATGGTCAAGGTGGACTATAATATTTCGACCTGGTCGGAGAAGAGCCGCCTTTAGCCACGGAATTCGACTAGCGAATTTTCATGTGACTCGTTTGGTTTATGTGGGCTATGCGGGATAGTATCAGGATTATTACGGTTTTAAATTTTATCTTTGCGACCTTATGGCTCGAAATCTAATTAGTATTTGGATCTCTAGCGGCAATGTCTCTCTAGCACAAGTTATCTAACTCGCAAGACACTTAAAACAAAGTACCATCGCTGCGAAGGACAATAGGACTGGACTTCGTCTCGGGTCGCTTCTTAGCTGCAATCTCCCTTCCAGACTTCCAAGTCCCGGCCTCTAGGACCTGAGCCATGTTCAATGGAGGTGTGGTATCAATCCTAGGAGCAACCATGGCGTACAAGGCGTCCAGTAATCCCAAAGTCAAAGCTCTCCATTCAACGATAACATCATCGCTTCCCTCGAAGACCGGCAAGTTGTCGTTAGAAGCTTTGAGGCCTCTTTCAAGTGACTCTTTTTTGAGTGTGAGAACGCCATAATCGACGAAAAGACCGCCGTTGCGGTATTCCGGCAGGCCGGTGAGGGATTCGGCGTTAACCCAGGTCTTGTTCAGAATGCGTACGAATGGGACCATCAAAGAGTAAGTGAGCCACTGGGTTAGTTTGTGGAACGGCTGGATTGCAGCGGTGGTGCCAGCGTTTCCTAATGTGCTCAAAGGCCAGGCGTCGCCGATTGCATGGCCGTTGACGTTTGTGCGGTCCTTGGGCCAGCTAGGAATGAGAACGGCTTGCAAGACGTCCCAGAGTTTAAGGACGTCCAACTGGGCGGGGTTTCCGGAGAGGAGGTAGTCTATAGTATTATCAACATTAGAGCGGAAGTTGGACGTAACTAAATGGGAATGGGACCGTACCAACGATGTTGCCGGGTCTGCCTTCGGCCCCGAAAACGTCTGGGAACTGAAGGAGCGATGTGCCCAGGCTGTTCAAAAGACCGGTTCGGGAGTCGACCCCGAGCATTTGATTGCTTTCAGTAACTTGACATCCCTTAGCAAGAGTCTCGACCTTCAAGTTTTCCAAGCCTCGCCCTGCAAAATAAAAAGCAATACCATCAGTATGTATATAACTTGGAAGATTCATTTTGGATATATATAAATACCATCGACCCTTGGGATCTTTCCATCGGTGAATCCAAGCTCATTGAACATGTACAAACTGGCAACCGCAATGCCCTCGCTTCTTTCGTACTTGTTTCCAGTGCCAGGTTCAATGTATCGCCAAACGTCACCAGCGCCGGCGTCCAAGAGAACCGAGACGAAAAAGAGATCAATCAATCGACGGCAGATTTCGAGGTCATCGCTTCCCTCTCCCTTCCATTGCTCGACTAGTTTGGTAACACGAGGGACACCTCCAACCTCAAAGTGCTGCCAGCGGCCATGTGGTGGGATTGTATGGTAATTATCTGGTCCGAAGTCTCGCTATGACCCACAAATCATTGTCAAACCTCAATTCACCAAGCGAACAGCCAATTGGCACGAAATACGAGAAAGGAAAGAAAAGGCTACCTCAATAACAGAAGTCACGAACTCCGCAACCTCTTCCATGCGTTCCTCATGGTAGTCGAAATGTGTGAGCTTTCCAGCCTCAGCCGCCTCCCAGACCTTCTTCGACCTCTCTCTTATCGCGCCAAGAGATAACAGGTGTTTAGCTTCGGGATCCATGTTTGTTCTCTCCGCCGCCGCAGTAAAATCAAAAATCCGGGGTTGTTGTTTGCTCTAATGCAAGCTGATGCATGCAAGGTTTCGATCTCAAGATCGATACCGATTGAAATTCGAGGGAAAGGTGGTAATATCCAGGAAATGGGAACCAAGTTGTCACTTCCCCCTTAGTCCAGAGCTTAAATACTAGCAGCTTGAAGGAGATGGCGGTTTGCTTCGGCTTCCCTGCACACTTCATCGGAGGCACGCGACGCCTTGGAGTAGTAGCTTTTCTGGAGCTCGATAAGCTGCCGAAGCTAGGAAACCGCCTACGTGACATTCCCTGTCTTGTTTCCTTGCTGGCTTCCCTTGCTGCAGCTGCTGAAAGCGGAAGTGAGGTCGGAATAACACACTCCCAACACACTATTTCGGTAGGTTTCTCTTGGACTAAGGTAGCAAGGTTTGCTATTGAATGCAAATTGTTTAATCTCATAACTAAATTAATGTCAAAATAAGGCTATAAAATACATTCTTTGGCTGTAATAAAAGGATTCCGTGACATGATGACAGATCAATAGGATGCGTCCCAGCTATAATCACTGGCATCGTCCGTTCGCAAAGTCTGTATGTCGAGGTTGCCAATAGATTCCTCGTCATCGCTGATTTCGATTATACTTGCCGGATTTCTGCTTCGAGATGGGCCGGGGTTTGATATAGCCGCGGAGTCCATTTCGTGCACAAGGGCTGAGGACTCAACTTTACGTACGTTGGGTTGTCTCGTACCTAGCCCACTCGGGGTTGTATCACTTGCAATTGGGTGTACGTTGGGGCTCATGTGCATATCAGTGCGTTCGGGGGTCGCGCTACCACTTTCTGGCTCACTTTCGGTATCAACATCTTGTGCACCAACGGGGTCCCATTGTTCGATTATTTCCTAGACGGGTCACAGTCATAAATATTAGCGAGCTGGCAGGTAGCAGTGAAAATCGAGCTGTCCCTGGGGCTGTTGGGTTATCGCTTGACGCTTGGGAAAAACTTATGAACGTACCCTTATCGTTATCGGGCAGCCGCTAATGGCAACCCAGTGCTTTTCTCCAAAGTTAACATCGATACGGATAGCCTCGTCGATGGATTCGTGAGAGAATTCAACATCCAGGTCGAAATAATTCAACGAGAGAGGGGTGAAATTGAAGTTGAAGATCTCCTGGTTGACCCTAAACGAAGAAACCATGCCGAGTAATTTACTGAATCCTGCGTCTTTTGGGCCTAATCTGCATCGTATCATTCCTTTGACAATGATGATGAACCCATCTGATTTATCAACGGACTTTACTTCGAGGAAGAACAAGGTAGCCCGAAGTCTATCTCCTAGTGTCGCGAGGACGCTAAGTTCAGATCTCCCGCCGATGGGGCTGAATGGGGATTTGAGAGGAGTCTCTTCGAAATACTTAAAAATGTTGGCATCAAACTGCATCCTCTCCATACCGGCAAGGTCATTAAACGGGGGCTCCTGTTGTTCGGGGAAGAGGACATTTAATCTTGATGCCCTTTCGACGATACGGTCCGCGCCGGACTGCCTGAACTTAACCCACTCTTCCTCTCCGTTCATTTTGTCCAAGAAAGTGCAGAAAAGTTTCCACAGCCATTTTGGCTTCACCAAATAGCTATATTGGGAGTCTGGCGGCGGTTGTGGTGCTGTACCGGATCCGACAGATAGTATCATGTCGTAATTTGAGGCCCTACCCCATATGCCTTTAGATTCCGTCACGGCAAGCTGGACAGGGTTGCCTTCTTTAAGACCGCCGTCGCGACAAAGGTCTCCGTTATGCAGCTTGGGATCGAAATAAAGCGGCGCCGCTGAGGTACATCTCGCACTATAGTTTGACCATTTATGTCAGCAAAGTCTGCGAATATTGATCGGGAGTCAGAGACAAGATTACATACGCATCCGCGAGTGATAGATGCGAGTCTAAATATTTCTCAGATCCCGATCCGCCCCGTTGATAATTTGATATCAATTTCGCTTCTGATCCCACAGTTGTCGTTACGCCCACCCTACAGTGATTTCGCAGCCCGAAAACCTTGCTATTACCCTTTTTTCTGAAATGCGCCTCAAGCGCTTCTTCGAGGTTTTGCGTAAAATAGACACAATTGAGCGACATCCATGAAAGAAAGCTCTGTATCTTACCCATGTTTTGGCGTTGACCGCTGAATCCGACATTACATATGGATTTGAACTCCTCGCCCAGGCTATCCGCAGAGACTTCTTGGATTCCGAGGCCGAGTGCCATTAGTCCTCCTAGTTTCAATTAAATGTGTTAATTAAAAGATTTTTAAATTGAGAATTTGGGCTGATACAAAGGTTAAACAAACCTGTACTTGTTCCAACTATCAGATCAAAGAATCGTCCAATCGGCAGTCCTAGACCGATTACAGATTCGAGTCTTTGTAACACCGTCAATTGCACTATTCCACGGACACCACCCCCATCAAGAGATAGGATTCGAATCCCAGAAAGTTGTGGCCGAAGTCTCACTTCGAATGGCCACCCCGGGCCAATTGAGGTACCGCAGATCACGCAACCCTCAATGGTGTGTAGGCCGGTATATTTCATGGCATCAGTTGCAACGCTGTTGACTTTAACGCATGTCTCGCAAATGGTATGCCCGCATGGGAGCAAATACTCAGAATGGCGGAAAAGGCAGCCATAGCAAATACTGGTTGTGCTGAAGGGGTCATCTGCCTCTGCGCGCCCTGCTCTCGGGAAGGTATGTTCAAGCCTCAACCTCTCGATATTTTTGCGATGCTCTTTCACGGCGAGCTGTCTCCAGACTCTCTGGTTTGAATGGCCCTCGGTGCTGAATTTTTGGATTAGGAGCCCGATATACTTTTCAATCATGGATACAAATAATGCGGTAGTGATGCTGCCGTCTTCTTCGATATAACCGCCGGTTCTCATGAAGGCCCCAGTTTTACGTTGATGACCCTTCGCATGGCCGGCCCTTGTGTTAACGCATCTAGCGCCTGATTCTGGGTCGATATAAGCGCATATGGCATTCGAATCACGGAATGACTCCATGGCCTTTTTACAGGCTTCCCGAATTTGGTTGTTGAAGATTACCGAGGGAATGAAAATTGTTCCTATTACCACTATTAGTTTCCTTTCCGCTTGGGCTGTTTTATATTATAATATTAGAGACCCAAGCATTAACGTATTGTACTTGCCTTCATCCTTAGCAAGCAAAGCATTCATAAATATCGCAGACCCCAGGGCCGAAACACATGCCCCGAGGCCTAGCCGAATGTTCGATTTGAAGCAATGCCGAAGGTACTCTCCAAAGTGAGAGTCTAAAGTCTCCAGGACCCCTGCATGTTGACGACACCGCCCGAAATCAAATGGCTCCGCGCTTCCAGTAGCGAGGTGTTTAAATGCGAGGTCCGCAATAGTAGATAGCTGCTTGTTGTCGAAACGGGTTAAAGAACCCGCTCTGTTCTTCTGAACCCTGGCGGTGTCGGATTTGATACGAGCGAGAAGCCGTTCTGTTTGTTTGTAAACCACGTCGACGTTCCCGAGCCTGCCATTTCCTTGCAGAGGAATGTAGTGGACGTGGACACTGGAGTAGCTTCGCTTGAAAAGTTCCAGCATGCTGGTGTCACCGTACTAAATTATCGAAAACGCTAGATGTGAGCCGCTGATCTGTATCACTGTGGAACAGCAAATATAAATTGATTGTAGTATATTATACCTTCGAAGCCAACCCTGTGAGATTATCATTCGCTTCTAACTCATTCTCAATGACGCGGAAGAAGTCTCTCGTAACGGCGTCCTGATCATCCGATACCCAGTCGCTGTTCTCCACAATGGGCGCATTTAGAATAATAATCAGAGCCGGGAGGGTGTACTGATTGATCGTAGTTTGAGCACCAGCGGAACTCCACTCCAACAGTCGAACAGCCGTGTCCGCCCAAGACCTATGATCTTTGGTCACATAGCACACGACATCGCTGAATATATATAAGAATCGAGGGTATATCTTTTTCACAACTGTTCGGCGATCCATGGAGATTTGGATGCGATATTTCCTACCCAATTTGGCCCACGAATTTTGGTACCTGGATGCCAAAGGTTCGGATCCCATTATTCCTTTGCAGTCTGCGAAGAATATAGGACTCTTTGTGCCGAAGGTCGAGGGCTCGGCATAGAGGTTGACCTCGCCGGTCGTGGAGAGTAGAAGGCCTTCGCCGGACCTCGCACCGGGAACTGGGGCGTCGAAGGAACTGAATGTCCCATCTTTAGCAGAATGATAGATCAATGAGCGGACTGGGCGATGCGAGTATTAGCATAAACCCCCGGAGCTTAATACAATATTTTTTCATCCTAGAGGTAGGTACGTACTCAGAACAGACTTCCCCGCACCAGTAAATCCGACAAAAGAGGTGATGCTCGGGAACTGTAGCCCCGGACTATCTTCAAACGCATGTACCGAACTCTCCACCAATTTCGCAAGTCTCGGAGTCTCCACGATTACAGAAACCCTACCGCCAGAACGAGCCTTCGTAACTAATCCAAACCACTTCGCACCTTCATCTTTTTTAAACGTATCCGAGTGGTTGCTCTCACTGCCCCCCCGAGAGGACATCTGTCACGCTGTTCCAGAATGAATAATATTTCTCATCGGGGTTTTGGCGATGGGTTGGATTTCGTAGTAGGTGTTTTCTATGGCAGCCTTCGCAGAAATGTTCTCCGCAGTCACAGGGGATTACTCCGGGGCGTTCTTCGCATTTGCCACATTCGCGGGTGGGTTGTGGATGGGGATCTGTGGTACCGAAGTCCATTTTGGGGTAACAGGCACGTTTATTGCATGCCCAATAAGAATACCTAAGACTGGCTAGAGAATCTAATTGTTGAGGAGAGACAAGTACAATGTAAACTCGGTATCAAATTAATATTCACTCCAAAGATAAAAATAATCAGACGGGGGGAATGACCCCTTTATAGATCTCGATGACTAGTAAATGAGAGAATCACACGGCCCCACGAGGCTGCTATATGTCATTGCATTGATGGCTATAGAGTTGCGGGATCATTGGCGGTCAAACAATGCAGCTTGCATGCACAGCTATCGCGGTAGCGCCAATCATAGACTTGGAAATAGTCCAGCCTCCAACCAAGCCTGTGCAGTGATTAGCTATAGTATTGCTGTAGAGCCAGCTCCTTCGGAAGATAGATTATTGGTAATCATGGATATCAAAAAAATTTGGATGAATTGAGCCAGTATCCCTTGTTCTAGCCAGTTACAACTATTGACATTCGCGCGGTGGAGCCTGGCCGGCCACAGCCCTAGCCTCGGGTGCCTATAAAACCTTGATACTGAAAACCTGCGATCATATTGGATGCACAAAAGTTTTAGTATGTCCATATTATCATTTCGAGATTCTCCCAAAGCTATCCTAGGGAAGTTTTAGACATAAAAGGGATAGCATCAGCTGCAGTTTGCGGGGTTAACCGTCTCGAGGCCGAGGCCGGGCTGAAAGGTTTCCCAGCTTGCGTTTTCTGTTGTATTTTCCCAAACCGGCTTAGCTCCCCGCCGTGTTGACTTACATAAGCAGCAGCCTCCAAAAGCGCCAAGACCATCTGGAAGCGAAGACCTTTTGCGACAAAGCTTCCCTGCAAAATTATTTTTCTTCGCGATATATCGAATTCGGAGGAACGACGTCTCGACGACCCTCACGACCACCAATCCACACATGGACTTATAAAGACCATTCGACAACTCCGTATCCTGATATTTCGAGTCGTCCATTATCTATTGTTTGGGGTCAATAAAAATACCATCATGGCGCCGCCGCTTCTCAAAACAGCGTTCAAACAGACGAAAGTCCTTCAGTCGTTCTACACTGGAGGCAAGTGCGCTTTGTCTGGTGATGGTCGAATTCTCGTTAGCACGTTGGATGAAGATGTCATCCTTACAGATATGGAGACTGGGCAGGAATTGGCTAGGATAGAGGGGGTATGTTGCCAGTAATTGGCTTCGTTTACAGGCTTTGACTAACTGGTATTGAATGGAACAGGATACAGAAATGATATCTACACTGGCTAGTATGTAATCCTCTATCTTACAGACGGGGTATTATACTGACGGTGGTAATAGTTACTCCCAATGCCTCCCATTTGATCACTTGTTCAAAGTCCTTCATGATGCGGATATACACCCTCTCCGTCACATCAACCGGCATAACCGCAGCCCTTGCCCGTGCCGTAAAAGCCCACGATGCACCAGTAATTACTTCGGTAATCGATCCAACTGGCACATTATTCGCTACCGGCGGTTCTGACGGTCTCGTCAAAGTTTGGGATATCAAAGGTGGATTCGTCACACATAATCTTCGCGGACATGGTGGTGTTATTTCGGCGTTATCTTTCTTTGCACCTCCGGATAGGGATGCTAGGAAGTGGAGGCTTGCTTCTGGGGCTGATGATACGAAGGTTATTGTGTGGGATCTGAACACTAGGAAGATGGTGAAGACTTTAGAGGGCCATAATAGCGTGGTGAGGGGGTTGGATTGGAGTGTGGACGGCAGAGTATTGGTCAGCGGTGGGAGAGATGCTGTCTTTATCATCTGGGAAACGAGCGATTGGTCGGCTAGAGGACAGGTTCCCGTTCTTGAGACTTTGGAAACCGTGGGACTACTGGAACCCGGTGTGAAGGTTGGCCAGAATGAAGGCGACAATTCACAAGTTGTGTATACCGCTGGTGATAAGGGCTCGATAAGGTTATGGAGCTCGAGTACAGGAAAGTCTATCCCGATGGCGAAAGCTGACCAGGAAGATGAAATTGTTGACGTGATGTATAACGCCCTGCCCATTAACATTGATGGCATCGGAGCTGATAATTGGACTGCAGATACTCGAAGAAGACGAATTCGATAATATCAATCCACAACGATCAAACCTTCTTGGTCCGCTCCTTAGCGCCAAACCTCCCAGTCGCTCGTCGGATATCGGGCCACCACGACGAAATCATCGACCTCCAATACCTAACCCCGAACGATTCCCTGATCGCTTTGGCCACAAATAGTGAAGATATTAGAATAATATCCCCCAATGAGTCATCCTTTGGCGATATCGGTGTTCTAAAGGGCCATTCTGATATCGCAATCTGCCTCGACCGAGATTCGACTGGAAACTGGCTTCTTAGCGGTGGAAAAGACAACGAAGCCAGACTATGGAAGATTGACCCCGAAAATCCTCTACAACATGAAAGGTTCACATGCTACGCAAGATTCGTTGGGCACACAGAATCACTAGGCGCAGTCGCTCTATCTCGTTCCATATCGGAGACGTCAACCCCGTTCCCCGCGCCGCCAAAGTTCTTAATCACAGGTTCTAAAGACTCGACCATAAAACGCTGGGAGGTACCAAAGGCTCCGGAGGGGCAAACAAATATCATTATCAAATCTTCAAAAGCATTGTTCACACGCAAGGCCCAC
The DNA here is from genome assembly GCA_036971715.1 of Arthrobotrys musiformis. Lineage (NCBI taxonomy): Eukaryota > Fungi > Ascomycota > Orbiliomycetes > Orbiliales > Orbiliaceae > Arthrobotrys > Arthrobotrys musiformis. The sequence goes on along the minus strand of JAVHJL010000001.1, from coordinate 839,209 downwards.
GATAAGGATATAAACTTCATCGACATCTCCTCAGACGACAAACTTTTCGCAACGGCGTCGCAGGATAGGACGATTAAAGTATGGTCTACAGAAACAGGCGAAACTGTTGGTATTTGCAGAGGCCACAGGAGGGGTGTCTGGTCCGTAAAATTTGGGCCGTCGCATGTTACTGCGAGCACTGTGGGTGGAGAAGGGGCGGGGAGGCTTCTGCTCTCCGCAAGCGGTGATAAAACTGTTCGACTGTGGAATTTGGCAGATTACAGTTGTATCAAAACTTTTGAAGGACATGCTGGAATTGTTCTAAAGGCTATGTGGTTGAATAATGGACTACAAGTTGCGAGCGCTGGTGGTGAGGGCTTGGTAAAGGTTTGGGAAGCAAGAACTGGAGAATGTGTGACCACACTAGACGGCCATGAAGATAAAGTTTGGGCCTTGGCCGGAAGTCGCGATGAAAGTGTCATCGTTACGGGTGGCGGCGATTCAGTTGTCAGCTTTTGGAAAGACGTGAGCGAGGAGACCAGAGAAGAGCGACAGAAAGAGGAGGAGAGAAAAGTGGAACAGTAAGTTTCTTTCCTGATTACAGCTCTAGTTTTAGCATAGAATGCTAACGGCCTTAATAGGGAACAAAAGCTGGCGAACTACATCCAGGCTAAGGACTACAAATCCGCCATCATCCTAGCACTGGAACTCAACTACCCATACAAGCTCCTTAACCTGTTCACATCCGTAATCAACTCCCCTGATGCGGAGAAGGATTCGATCATTGGACTCAAATCCGTTGACGAGGTGCTGGCCAATTTGAGGGATTACCATCTATACTTACTCCTCTGCAGAGTGCGTGACTGGAATACGAACTCGAGGACTTCAAATGTGGCGCAAAGAGTGCTCTCTGTCATCCTACGATCCTTCCCCGCCGAAAAGCTTATGGATTTGAAGGTTCCAGCGAGGAAGAGGGTTGAAGAGGACGGAGAAGCGCCAAAGAAGAGAAAAGGAGAGACTATGATCATTAAGGACATTATGGAGGCCATGGAAAAGTACACGGAACGGCATTACGGAAGAGTAGAGGAGTTGATCGGGGAGAGCTACATTGTGGAGTACACTCTAAACCAGATGGAAGAGGCGGCATTTGTTGATGACAAAAAAGAGGCAAGAGTTTTAACTGGCAAAGTCAATGGAATCCATGAGGATGACGACGACGGAGAAGAGGTAGCGGATGACGATAGCGAGGAAGAAGCATCCGAGGATGAAGACGTCGAGATGGAATGAGTCTAAAGTTAACCTAGATTGGCGAGCTGTACGATGTCTAGACGGAGTTACTGGAATGGTTTTTTGTTTCTTCTTGTACAATATATATGGGGCAAAAGTTCGATAGCCATTTTTGCTGTTTAATATAGTGTAGAATACTTAAAAGGATGAATAGTAGTTTTCATCTCATTCCAAAACGCATGCTAGCTAACAGCCAAGCTATATCCATTCCGCCTTCGTCTTGTGTATGATCAAGTGGCATCTCTTAGTCCTGTCTACTTCTTAATAATCTCTTGGTGACTTTGTCCTTAGTGATTATGTAAACGTGTGCACCCCTACGGTATCAAAACGTTAGCAAGCCAGAAAGGGATATAAGAGAGGAATAACCACGATAAACATACCAACCAGCCAACGCATCTCTATCCAAAGAATTCAACAAAGTCTGACTGACGGTCTCGAACAGATCTTCAGGCTCCAGATCTGGCTCCCACAGACCTTCGGCGACACCGAACAACTGGTCGCTCGCCGTACCGCTAACGATGAAATCCTTGGCGAAGTCGATACAACCGATCGAATCGAAGCCGCAGATGAACGGCTTACCCGTACGCTGGTTGATACCGGCAACAACGGGCGAGACGAAGTATGGTCCGAAACGACGTTCGTAAAGGGTCGAGGAGACGAGGTTTGCCATTGTTTCTGGTTCGATTTCGCGTTCTTCTCGGAGACGGTAGAGGTTTACTTTGTAGCGGAAGAGGGAGTGCCTGGAATGCGGTTTCACGTTCGTAAGCTATAGTTACTAATGAGGGCTGTAGCGGCTACGAACATTGTTTGGACGTCGGTGGCGAGACCTGTTAGGCCCAGAAATACATCGCCATAGTTGAAGACCTTGGGGAAGTTATTTGAGAGTGTGAGGGCTTGTTGACCTGTTGGTGGGTTAGCATGGCCATCCCAGCGGATTTGGTGGGTCGTAGTGGGACTATCGGACCTAGTCTCAGATCGCATGCAATGGCTATCGTAGTTTCATGCAGATGTCAGTAACGGCGTCGTGTATGTCGATATAGATTGTTGACAAGTTGCCCCTCACCTACGCAGTCCTTCCCGGCCTATATCACCAAGTTAGAATGACGTCTCGATAAACGTGCGGAGGGGTATTGAAGCAAGCCGTACCATCGCCAAACAAGCACCACCATCTGAACAGAAACTACCATCAGCAAGCTATTCCAAGCATAACAGAACCAAATGCCGTGTATTCGACCTCGTGGGAGAATGTGTACGTACTAAGCGTGAACGGATTCGACTACATGCCCACCAGCTAGTTAGCTCCAAACGACCTTCAATCGAACAAGAGGCACAAGTCGAACTCACCATCTTGAATCACCCGGAATCTATCACTCTATTATGGTATCTCAAAAGCAGCTTCGACAAGACGGTAGGGCGTATATCGACGGGGTATGGCGATGAAGGCGATGGGTGAAGTCGAGAATGGGGAAAGCTTGAGAAAGGTCGGTAGAATTGCGCGTCGTTTGGGATGTCGTACTAAGCATGTTGGAAGTGGTGTTGGACACAGTGTGGCGCATGGGAGCTTAACTGCCACAGTCACGTGTCTTACCAGCCACCAACATGCCAACAACTCCTGAAACTTCTTACGGCCTAGCTTAGCTCAGTTTACTAGCGTAGAGACAGTACAGGACATGGGATATCTCCTAGATTTTAAGCTCAAGAGGTTATGGACAACTTGCGGGGATTGTCAACATATCCCCAGTCTAGTTCTCTGAAGGCCGAGGCTCAAAGTTCTACAATGCCAATTTCGCAATGAGCTCCGGCCAGGTTTCTCGAATCGTTTCATGGGTAAATAGCTTGTGATAGACACGTACACGAATCGGGCTTCAATTCTCTTCTAGGGGAAGGCGGGCGGTCATGCAAGTCAACATTCGCCCAGTATTGAATCCTGTGGAGAAGCCTTGCAGCTGTTGGAAATGGCGCACGAGTAATGGAACATCGATACGAGTCGCCTCGCAAACGACCTGGGAAGCTCAACCGATTTGCCTGTCTAATACGCCCTAGTGCACCGAGCTTAGGCGTGAGTAGATTCGAGGCCGGTAGGGTGACATATTATATATAATAGTATTGACATGCGTGCTGGAAACCCTTTGTCGGCACATCCGCGGTGGCGTCAACTAATCATGGACCTAGGATAGTGCGAGGTTCAACGATACCATCTTAGCCATTTACATATAATCTCAATTGGTCCGGTTACTTCTTGTATTACAGTTGATTAAGCAATAGAGGCGACGTATAAATAATAATTCCGTGAAACCCCGCTATAGAAACAATTATAACCCGTATGGTTCAGTAATGATAATGAACAGCGTATTCCGAAACGAAGGAATATAGCAGCTAGCGAAACGAAACCGGTAGCAAACGTAAGTATATAAAGAAACCCCATGAACGCCCTAGACTGTAAAAAAATTAATAATTTATGTGAATCGATCCCCGCCACACACAGCTAGTTGCCTCCTAAACTCTTAGGCCATTGGCTTCTGCTCGCCTTTGGAGAGCCATTCGGCACGAATGATCTTCTTTAAGATCTTACCAGCTGGCGACTTAGGGATCGCCTCCACAAAGTAAACGCCTCCATCCAAAGCTTTGTACTTGGAAAGCTTTGAAAGTACAAATTCTTTGACTTCGGTCTCCGTGATCCCACCAGCTTCGACGGGAACAACGTAGGCCCTTGGAACCTCATGTTCATCATCTTCTGCTCCGACTTTGATTCCGATGACGGCGGCATCCTTGATACACGGATGGGTGATGAGGATGGCCTCCAATTCGGCGGGAGCAACTTGCCATCCACGGACCTTAATCATTTCCTAGTTTTTCCTTGTCAGGTCTATGCTGGCATAATTTCATATACATACGGATTAGTGGGCTTACCTTCTTCCTGTCCATTATATATAGCTTGCCATCCTTGAAGTAGGCAACATCGCCGGTGCGAACCCAGCCATCTGGCAGTATCAACTCACTTGTGGCCTTTGGGTTACCCCAGTAGCCTGAGCAACACTGTGGAGTGCGGATCTGGACTTCGCCTTGTTCGCCAGTGTGGGTGATATTGACACCCGAATCGTCAACAATTCTGGCCTCGGTATTGGCTAGGAGCTTGCTAGCAGCTCCAGTACGGTCAATATCGTCATATTTCATACCGACAGTGATGCCAATCTCGGTCATCCCCCAGATGTTGACAATCTCGGCATCTTTGTCAAAACAACTGCGAGCTTCCGTTTGCAGCTTAACATTCAAGGGGGCACCACCGCACCAAACTCGCTTGATGGTCTTGAGCTTATTTTGTGTCTCTGGTGGCGACTTGAGGAACCCTTGGAGCACAGGTGGAGCAACAGCGGTTTCATTGATCTCAAACTTAGCAGCAGCATTGACGAAGGCGCCAAGATCAAAACGAGGGAGGATATAAGTGGTTTGCCCAAGACGGAGCGGAACCCCAATTGTCAATGGAGCTGCAAATCCGTGGAACGATGGAAGGCACATCAAACGTTTCACCTAGTAAAGACGTCATGTCAGTTATAACTGAAAAATAAAACCTTGGCTTTCTCCCATCTTCTCATTCTTTCTTTCTTCTGGAACCTCACCTCATATGGCCTCAACAATGGCTCACGAAGAACCACACTCCCAGCCACCCAAGCATAGTGTGATATGGCGATGACCTTCGGCAATCCAGTCGTTCCGGAACTTGCAAAGAGGCCCATCAGGGTCGTTTTGGCAGATTTCTCATCATCGAACTTGATCCAATCTTCTTTCTCATGCTCCAGCAACTCTTTGAAGGATCGAAGTCCATCCTCTTCCTTGAGTATTTGCCCCTCGGTGTCAAAGGCAAAGATTCTAGTACTGGGGATGGAGGTACGTTGAGCAGCCTCATTGACGTTCTTGAAAAGACTTGGCTGCACGAAGATGAACTTAGTGCCGGAGATCTTGAAATGATGCTCCAGTTCGAAGGCTGTATATCCAGGATTCGTCCCGACAAACGCAGCACCGCAGCCAATGATGGCCAAAAACAAGATTGGGTACATGATCTAAAACCTCGGTGTCAGCGACTTGATCTATATCCAACTCTTGCGATCAATAATACTTACGTCGTTGAATGAATGGATGCAAACTGCATCTCCCGGTTTGACTCCGATGCTGCGGAGTCCACCGATCAACGATTTAACCTGAGCCTCAACATCAAAGGCGGTCAAGGAGCGCTCTGGATGCAAAGCATCGACAAACACCTACCGAATGATTGTTTAGCTTCAAATTCCATCCTTCCTTACTCACATTCGATATTTGGGGTTCCTCGCCAAAAAAAACTCACTGTTTTGTTATGGTCGTACTCGCTATTGCCAAAGAGCCAGGTCAACAAGTCAACAAAAGGGATTTCGTGTTTCCCCTCTCCGCGCACCACCGGTTCACCGGTATCCTCAGAATGAGGAAGCATATTGCCAATCGAAGTAACCGTCGGCTTCTCTATCTTCAACGGTTTCGAATATTCAATATGTACTGGTCCGCGGTCTGATGATGCCGAAGAACCTGATTGAGTCGACAGGCGTTTTGGGAAAACTGAGGGCTTGGTGCTCGATTTCCAAAAGCTGGTAGACTTGTCCTTTCCTTTATTTATTGGTATATAAGATACAATGGCTTTCCATTTACTGAAGAAACGTCTGCCGAAACGATGGTTTGGTGATGTTGAATCTCGCTGGGACAGCGATGGTTGTGGAGGAAGTGGTTGTGTGTTTATGGTAGACATCTTGGCTACTGGTCACAGCTTAATACCTTCAACTCCACTCTTTTTAACCCAGTAGAACAACTTTCTTTCGCTGGAAGCTGTATATACTCCTACAATACCAACTTCCACTCTTTCAACGACAAGCGCCTTTAGCAGTATCGAGGTCTGCCCAATATATTCTTTAAAGGTCCAGCAGAAATTGTTTGAGACGAATCTGTACGGGTTTTGGTAATGGCCCTATGGCTTAGTTAACAATCGGTAAGTGTGTTAAAGCTACTATCTTGCTTCGCTACGCCCTATATATCTAACAGTCAGCAAATCTATAAACAGAACCAAAACATCAACAATTGAAACAGAAACAAGATTCATAAACTTCAAAGAATACGAAATCAGGAAGGAGAAGCGGTTGTTATAAACCGAAACTATAAAAACAGAAATATCCCCGGATGATCATACTACCAGGTCAAAAGTTCCAACTAATTGATAGGATACCCTTGTGCTGTTGGTTCTGTTCTCTGACAGCAGTGTGGGGGAGCCAGGCCTAATTCCCCAGATTTGAATACCCTTGCGATTATACGCAGGAGATGTTGGAAAACTGTACGCTAGGCAGCAGAAATGACTTACAGCTAACTTTTTATGAATGAGGATTAGGTATATAGGAGTTCAAGCCTGAGACAATGATGTTTTATCTTGGATCCGGAAGGCATAAGACAGCTGTGCAACGAAGATTTCGACAACAAGGAGCTATCTGGGGGAATATTGAGGGTTTGGAGTCTACAAATCCCAGGACAAAGTCAACCTTTCGAGGCTAGAAGACCAGGTTTTATTGTCACAACCGTACGAGTGCCTGCATGGCGGGTAACCCCCAGCCCAACCCCCAAATACAACCCATCGAAATTTTCGGGCATCAATCGAGCTTCGTGCAGGCTCACTGATTCCAACTCCCCGTGTTAATTTACGAGCCACATTGCATTATAATGCCTCACTTTGCAGATCTGCGACCTCCTTCGAAGGGCAAACCGACATGCGGTAAATTTGCCCAGTGCCGGTGCTTTGAAAGAAACCCCATTGATTCTCGTTCGCCTTGTTTATTTGAAGATGCGCTCCGCGGGTTGACGTGACCCGTGCTAATAAAAAATTTATAGTTGGACGCCGCCCGAGATCGAGCCAAATGGCCCATTCCAGACAGCTGAAGGAAGCCCTGCTGTGCCGTGTGTCTTTTTGGGTGTTGCATATCCGTGAGCATGGGGGAAGGTACCTGGGTACATACAGAGAAAGTACTGACTCTCTGGACAAGGATCGATATCCACCCAAGCCAGGCCAGGCCAAGCCCTAGCTAGAACCTCCTTCGGATCGGTCATCCCGTGCGTACAAACATAGCTACATAAATATGGCGATATGCATGATAGACATTTTTGTTTGTGACTTTGCAATTCCGTTTCCTTCATAGAAAGGGAATTTTACCCGGTCAACGGATATGCAGCGGGTGCATATCGAGGCTAGCTACTTAGGAACCGGCTTATCGGCCGGCATGCATATTTATAAACCCCAAGCGAGAGGGGGTAGCTACCTAGGTATACATCACCATCTACATTTACTCAAGTGCCGAAAGGGCATAGCGGCTTCGGGGATTCATTTCTAAACCGACCCTAAAATTTAGATTGGGGACGCAAGTTTACCCGCACTTGCGTACTAAATTTCATAAGAGGTTCTTAAATCGACGTCGTATAGGTCATCCGTACTACCAGAGAGCGAAGCTACGGCATATATGCATAGAAACGAAGGTATTAAAATACAACAAATGGCTATAGTGCCTCAATGTCACCACGATAGACGGCAAGTGGAAAAAAAGTTTATTTTCCCCATGCGGCGCCAGTGACACCATTTCTCCCTAAAACAAGGAAAGGGGGAGAAAAAAGGGACCTCGTATACGATATGCATTGCCATGCGACAAACTGGCGCCTATGTGGTGTATACATGTACGTACATGTATGCGGTCCACGTTCCCCATTCCTGCAGCCCAGAGTCCAGTCGGCGTCATGAACATAGCCTGAAATTTTTGAAAAAGAAAACCAGGGCATCGGCATCGGTAGACTAACATCTATAGGCCAGGCTCATCATCTATTAGCATAATTAAGGCACAGGTACATACGTATGCATATACAACCTCATTAAGATTCGTACCATCTACATAGCCCCGAACTCATCTACAATTGATTTTTTGCGGCATTCTTAAAACGAAAAAAGACAATTATACAATATATCAAAAATAAATTTACAAAGATACTGCTAATCTACCCGAACGTGATAGCGTTGGACCAGTGTTCCACGTCAACGTTTCAGATGCAAATCGATCACACTTGGTAAACCAACATACAGAAGGGAAACTATAACCTGGCTAACTAGCTGATAAGCCTCAGATATAACAACTCTTCTGCCCGATCCTTTTTTAGATCATAGTCATGGGACTGACTCGTAAACTTCAGTCTCTCCTAGCTTCGTTGGCAACGAATTCCGCAACCCGGGCAGATATCGCCCTCGGATTTTTGTGATTATGATCGACAAGAGTTAGAATTTTAGGAATGATGTGTCGGCGCGCGCGACCTGCAAGTATTCGGAACTCCCTATCACCAAATTTTTAGGAGATACGTGGAGTACCCACTAGATGATTGGTTTGGAATGACGGGTATTCAAGGATGGCGTTAGATTTTGGCGATCGAAGCGGAGGCGTCTGTAGAAGGCATAAAGCCAAATTGTTGCATTTTCTTCGTTGAAGCTTGAGCCGAGCTCTCACATTCATGAAAACACCACTCCCAAAGCTCAAACCGCCTGACCATGGAACCAAATACCTCTACCGCAGTTCATACCTACGTTCATCCTGAGCTCGAATACGAGCTATGCATGATGTCCCAGTTTCCGATTGTCATCCCACGGAAAGAAAAAAAACAAGACGTATGCGTAAAATACACCTGCGCAGCTGCGGGTCATGTTTTTTCTTTCTGTGCCTGAGAAGTGCAGTGCATATGTCAACGAAGGCGTTCGGTGGCTGCTTCCAACTTCTGTAGGATTTCGCGCTCATGGCGTGACTGGAGCACCTAAGAACACTTCATCTCGCAGTTTCACCTGAAATGCAATAGTTAACCCGGGCCGCGGTGATAACATGGAGTTTTGCTTTCACATTTTTTTCGCTCTTGCGCGGTGAAGTTGGAGTTTGATATTAGGCAGACGACTACGGGCGTAAAGCCATTACGATTTTTGGACACAAAGTGGATCCGTGGATTGCCATGGCTTGCCCCGAAGCTGAGAATTTTCCGATTTGATCTACAGCTGCAAAAAATGCGTCACAGGACCCGCTCCTACCCCCGTCAAGCCTGAGGTTGTAGCAAATAGCAATTGCAGGGCGAAGAATTTCCAAGTGCTAGTGGGGGGGACCGGGCGCGCGGTGTGTCACACAGTGTTGTTCCAGTTCTCTGCCGGCCGGGCGAGACCCTTTCCCTTGAAATTCTCGCCAATCGAGGGACCCGAGAGGAGCAAACTTCAAAAACCTGGCAACCGCGGAACGAGCCTCGTGGACGAGTGCATTAAAAACTTATTAGTAAAAGTCTCGATTTAGAAGCCGTCGGTTGTATGGATACTTGAGTTTAGCTGCAGCGGCTTGGGGAATGAGGGAATGCAAAAGCCTGGTTATTCAAGCCGACTCCCGTCGATATTCCCGTCGAAAGCCAAATCGCGAACCAGGGGCCTAAAATTCGAACATCTGCCGACAGTACTCAAGCAAAAGAAGTACGCCATGTCTATGAGAGCTGCAGAGCTATATGCCATCTACATAAATTTAAAGTTTATATATTTACTATATAACATCAAATATATATGCAAAAAGCTAAGCTATATAGCTGGGAGAGCCCAAAAATCAGTAGATTAAAAAAGCTTGTGTCATGATAAGCCCGCATTATTATGTCAGTTGCGGATAGTGCGAATAGTCGAGACATGCAGCCACCGGGAAGTGCCTTGTTACACATGTTTGGGGCCAGTGCATTGTTAATTACGAGGCCATGAAGCGCCAGGCCAGGGACATACGGGAGGGAAGGCCGGCAACAATGTATCCCGATCCAGATGCTACCTGCTGCATGTTGTTCCTCCCCGTAGAAAAGAACATTGGCCCGCCCGCCCGCGTCGGCTCATGAGAGCAATCAGAAGTTTAAAATTTGCCTATCTTCGATCGAAAAAGCTGGAATTATAATGCGAGTTTAGGAGCCGCCCGTCGCGCCGCCCCGCCGCTTCGGATTTTTAATTCCATAGTCTCAGCATTAGCTATTAGACCGGATAGCGGCCGGTCCTTCCCCTCATTATCGGAGCTCGAAGTCTCAAATCCCGTCATCTTCGTGGCTTAGGATAAATATAGGAAAATTCCTGTAAATCCTCTGTGCAGTAATTCGCACGAAGTCCAGGATTAAAAACACCTCGGCCTCGATTGTGGAGCAAGCATTCAATTGACGCACCAACTAGCTAGCTAGCTGCGGACTGACAATATAGGTAGTGGTATCGGGGATCCTGTAGTCAGGGATCCTTGTCCAACCTGCTTAAAACAAGACCGCAGGTTGTTGGAATTTTAAGCTGTCCAACAACATTGCAAGCTAGACTAGTCAACAGTACCTGCAGGCCAACAAGGTTCCGTTTCCTCAGTTGACTGCCAATGACTTTCCAAGGCGCAGGCTCCTTCGGCGGAATATAAACAATCCACTAACTTTGGAATGCTGAAGATATGTGACGTTACAGGTATTTCTGAGCCTTTCGGCCTCGGCCTTCCGTTAGCAAACCCTTGTCTAGGTGAAGTTTCAATGTTTGCCTCTATCTGCGAGGGACACCCGGGTTCTCGGAAAAATTTCACTTTAGGTCGCTACAGGCAGCAAGCTGTCAAGAGGGTAACTAGTGTACTTGTTGGTGTATACATGTATGTACATGTAGCTAGCTGGTTGGTTTATACAGTCAGAGAGTCGGCTGTCAGAGATGGTGGCGCGCTGCACAAGAGTGGATATAACTGCAGGGAGAGAATGGACTCGCCCACCTGGCTGCATGACTCCATGCTCTGAAAAGTGAATTCCGACTCTATAGCGCTACCAGCTGCAAGCCTTTGGACCGGAAGACGTCTAGACGGCCAATTATCAAAAAGAAATAATTGAGACTTTCTTGGACACCAGCGTACACACATACAGCATACACCCACACATCGTGCCGTCTTTGCAGGTCCGTATACGAAGATCATAGGCAAGATATTACGTATCCGAATACTCGCCGAGGAGGAGTAGTGTATCTGTAGAATTTCATCCGAGTCAGTACGATAGCTATATCTCGTGCCTGCATCTGTTGCATTTCTAGATTTTGTAAGTAACTAGGCCGCCATAGCTCCGGATAAACTATGCATATACCCCGCCCTTATCGTTCTAGACTATATATCATTATATAGTTGTTTTACCTTGGTTTTCTAAGCTTTATATAGGCTCTAGTTCACTCAGAAAAAAATTACAGAAAAGGCCCATGCAGTATACACATAAGAGCACAGTACTGACTGACCTTTAATCCAAGCAGTTATCTACATAGTGGCATCCCTTGTCATTTTGTCGTTTCGACTATTTTATATCACTATATAAAGATACTGGGTCGGTAGCTTGATAAGGGGGTGAAGGGGATATCAGAAAGTATTTTATATAGCTGTGGTGTTGGCAACGTTGATTCTGTATATATAGTCGACGATAGTTATCGCCAGCTTCAAAAGCGTGCTACGGGGTGCACCCAATCCCCACGGCAACCATGGAGGGCAACACTGCTAAAATGGCTGCCACCGCTGCCACTGCCAATACTACTGCTGCTACGTCACCAGCTGAGCCATCGACACGACCCGCTCAACCTCCTCCGTGCGTGCTACCTCCTCCCACCTCCTCCCATCCTCCCCGCCAATATTACAACAACCAACGTCGACATCAACACCAGATCTCATCTGGGTCGACGAATACATTTTCTTCTCCTTCTATTTCTCCTTCTCCTTCTTCTCCTTCTCATTCTCATTCTCATTCTCATTCTTCTTCTTCTTCTCCTTCTCATTCTTCCCCTTTTTCTTCTCCTTCTTCTCCTTCGAAGTCGCCAACTTTTTCGAAATCTTCTAAGAGCTCTACTTATATCGAGAGCCCAGATTCTTGCATAAAGTCAGAAACGCTCTTATTCCGTCTGTGGAGAAGAGCTAGAAAAGCCATGGCAGAAATACGCCATTATATCAGGGACGACAAGGGCGAGTTCTTGTACCCAGCAGCATATGAAGTCGCCAACCCGCTCGAGTACGAGCACAGGCGCTATTGGACTCGAAGTATCTTTGCCAGAGATCCGGTCCTCAGCTACGACGTCGAGAAAGGAGGTGCTATCTATCCAGGCCCTCTCCCAGAGCAAGAATCCTATATCTGGCCAAAAATTCGTCACGGTTTCCTCTCAGCGTACCGTCGACTCTTCAGCTTGATTTTCCTTGGGAATCTTGCTGCGCTTCTCTACGTTATCTTGTCCTACAATGGTCCAAGAAGGCTTGCTCACCTTTCCACCGCTGTCTCTGCGAATCTCCTCGTCGCTGTTTTAATCCGTCAGGATTTCGTCGTCAATGCAATCTTCTGGGTTTTCGCCTTGACTCCTCAGTGGTTTCCTCTTCGGATTCGCCGCTGGATCGCCAAGGTCTACGAATATGGTGGAGTCCACAGTGGTGCTGCCATTGCCGCTACTATGTGGTACATCTTATTGACCGTTGAGGTCACTCGAACTTATGCTAGGGCGTTGAAAAACGGAGCCCCTGCCAGTCATATGCTGGCCCTTCTCCTTCTCACCTGGATTCCTCTGTTGATTCTTTTATCTATTTTGGTATTCACTATTCCAGAGCTTCGGCGTCGATTCCACGACCAGTTTGAAGCTTCTCATCGGTTCGGCGGTTGGCTTGCTATCATTATCATCTGGGTTCAAGCTATTGTTATGGCGAACGCTACCCGTGGGGTCACTTCTTTGGGGAAAACTCTCGCTCAGAACCCTTCCTTCTGGTTTCTTATCACTATTTCGGTTTGCATTATATATCCTTGGCTTCGACTTCGCAAGGTTGTGGTCCGCCCACAACGTCTCTCTCAGCACGCTACTCGTCTTTGGTTTGATACCGTCCCAGTTGGTTTCTGCCAGGGTTTCGCCGTCAGTGATAGGCCATTGTTCGAATGGCATACTTTTGCTTCCCTTCCAGAATCCGACTTCAAGTCTTGTTCCCTCTTAGTCTCCAATGCTGGTGATTGGACCAAAAAGCAAATCAATCAAGGTCCGCACAAATTGTGGATTCGTGGAATCCCTCGCACTGGAGTTCTTCGCATCGCCCCAATTTTCAAATCTGTCATTATGATAGCCACTGGCAGCGGTATCGGTCCTCAACTTTCCTTCCTACTCGGCTGCGGGAATAGTCTAAAATACCGCCTTCTTTGGTCTACACGCAGCCCCGAGCAAACCTATGGCAGAGAAATCCTGGATCTAGTCAACAAAGTCGACCCGAGGGCCGTTATCATCGACACAAAGAAAAACGGCCGCCCAGATATCGTCCAGATCGCCTACGAACTCTATAAGAACGAAGAAGCCGAAGCAGTTTTTATCATTTCAAATCAGAAGATCACGAGAGGCACCGTCTACGCCCTGGAATCTCGTGGTATTCCTGCTTATGGCCCCGTTTTCGACTCTTAATTCAACCACCCGATTCACCTCCATAACACATTCGCTACTCATTGTAGTTATGAGAGGGTATATAGTAGCAAACCTTACTCGCATTTCCTGGCGTTTTCAACTTTTTCTTCACTACAGTTCTGCATATGCATCAAAGGCGTTCGGACGGGTTTCCTTAATTTTACAATGCATTATCCTTTGTTTCCCGTTTCTTAGCCCCTACGTTTTTTTATTGTTCTCTATTATTTTTTATTGTCGCTATACCTAATAGTTAGCGATCGACTACTCTCTGTGGCCCCAACTTTCCTCCTCCCCCCCTCCTCCTCCTCCTCCTCCGCGTTATCCACAAGCCAGCTTCGATTTAGTCATGTACCTACCTCCCTTGTCTCCCTTCTTATATTCCTGTCGATCAATAACAAAACTCCCATGTCTCGAGGCCCCTTGGTTTAGACCGAAGTATTCCAAAAGCCATGTAAGCAGCGAAAATTGATCTTTAAGTTTCGAAGTTTTTATTGCCGTTCCCTACTTTATGCAGCTTGATTATCAGACTACCTGTAGCTTCAAAACGCCACTTAGATACCAGGAATAGTCAGATAGGTTTCAATACAATATATCTACAAAGGGACACTCGGATTGCTTCGAGTCCTCTCGATAACTTCAAGTCATTATAATTAAGTTAAACGTTGGATTGTTGCCGCCACTGTATGTTGTCCGAAAAGTAAAAAGATCGAACCGATTCCGATTTGCTTTAATTGGTTCGATCATCCCAAGAGATAGTTCTAGCTCAGAATCCTCAGCTATACCGAAGCGCGGAACATCAGATATCAGCTATCCCGCAGCGCGAAGCGGCCAGCACCTGAGTAGAAACGCTCGGGAATCTACAACATTGTGACAACTATGGCAACGCATAACGACCAACTAGGGTCTCATAATTTTTTCTAAAAGTTTTGGGGTTTGAGGCCTGTAAGAAGATGTTGAAGGAGTATTCAGATTACGCCCAGGAAGCTGTGATATCGCATGTGCAAAATGTTAAGGCGACCCCCTGCTGATATCATAATAATTGTTCCTCCCGTTTTGCTAACATCTCGGTTTGTCTAGAAACAAAATGATATTTTGGATGTCATTCAATCCCATATATCGATAAACTCTCCCCTTAATAGGTTACCTGTAAATGACAGGCCAGATGAGAAGACACAAAAGGCCATTCAAGGGGGCGCAGAGTTGAGTTGAGCAATCAATTGCTCAGGAGATCAACAAGAAAATTTATCAATCCAGCATTTCCAAAGTTCTGGCTCGCAAGAAAATTGAAATTCACACAATACTTGAGCTTGGCTCCACCGCCACATTCATATTCATTGTGTTAACTTCAACCCCTAATAAATCGGAGATCATATCAATATAGAATAGCTTGCACACGTGCGTCGGGTAGCATTTATTTTGGAGACCTATAGCATAGACGCATAGACACAAGTTTACGGTACTGATACCTCATTTTAAACCACAATATAAAGGTTCTAAAGCGTTGCATACGTTGCATTATTGACCAGCCGATCCGTCAATCAGGACGTATAGATTGGAGGCTAACAGGACGGGGCTCATGTCGATGCGCCTTGCTTTGCCGCCCCCGTACATCTGATAAACTGAGCTAAAATGCCACGCTGGACAAATTACTTTGATACTTGCTCTGAGCATGGGTATACAGCTTCCCTTTGCTACTTGTCGAGACTCTGCAATAGTCACCAACCTTTATGTAATAAATTTTCGACCCTGTATGATCCGAGGGACCTAGATCGTAAAGCTTCGCTGTTAATAAACGCTTCAAGGCTGGCTGGAGATTTTATACATATACCAAAAGGCTATTATACAGCTAAGCCAAACCCAGTTATGGAAACACAAGTACACCAGCAGCTAGAGTCCTCAAGAATGCGGTCTCGATTTGTGCAGCCAAAAAAGACAAATTATACCTCGCTGCTTTTCATCTTGTCTGTCTCTTTATCTTTCTACTTTTCCAAAGAATTCGGTTTACTACCGCTTGTTAGAGCAGAGGACGCGGGCATCCCTATTGATACTTCCTACGACGGAACAGATTGGGTCGGCCCCGACCGGATTTTGTCCCCTCCCGTCTGGAGGTCGCAATTCCATCTCGGGGGTGGCATCTGGTTAGCCTGCTATCCCAGTAATGTCGACGGATGGCTTTACGTACCAGATGTATGTATTGACTCATAATTTTAGATCCCGTGCCTGCCCTTGAATCATTCTTCTTTCCAACTTATAATTATCTAATACTAATGAAATATACTATCACCAGGTTTCAACCGTCGAATTGGATTTCCTCGGAATAGACAGATTCAAACCACAAAATCGATCATTTAATCAAACGGAGGAAGACGCCTTTTGCGAAAGGATACAACTGCTGGATCCCCTCCATGACAGAGACAATCCAGAACGGGCCTACCTACCACCGCCCGACGACCCCGAAAACAAGCTTCCACGTGTCCGAAACATATTCTGCTGGCCAAAAACTGGAGGCGCGTGGGTCAAAAAACTTAGTTATATGGCAGAATGGGGGTGGTGGGACGGTGGGGAAATCAAGGTTACTACTGAAGGTGAGCCGAGTCTAGTAGGGGCGATATGGAATGCTCATTCGATGGAAGAGCGGTGTCAGGCATTTGAACGGGCCGAGGGAAAGTTTTGCGCTAAACTCGAGTATTGTGAAGAAACAAAGCGGTTTATTGGAAAGAAAATTTGGCTCGATGATTAAAGATTTTGTATGGCGGCAGCGACTGTGTTCTAAACCGTTTCAACGTGCACTATCCAATGTCCGCCATATGCCTGCCGCCTTGTCTGCATGTGGCCGCAATAATTGTAGTCTTTAGATAATTAAATTCTAGACCCTCGATCTAGTGGGCCCGGGTTGTTGTCTTTTATCCTGGAACGTGATGTTCGGGAAAAAAGTTATATAAAGGCTTGTTATAAACCACTATAGTAACCATACATAATAGGCCCAAAAGTCTACCCTCGTTCGGTAGTGTACGATATGTAATTAATAAAGTGGTTCCATTGCAATCCAAGCAGATACCTTGGCGGGTTAACTTAAAGAGTCATCCCTACTGCTGTCTGTAAATGTAACCTTTATTTCTATCTGGGCAGCTTAAAATAGTAAGCGGATCCTGGTAGCTAAGAAACGGGCACACTTTTTTGCGCTGAAAATTAGGCCGAACGTCGCACCAGTTAGCTTGGGCTGAAAAGATCTGGCAGAATGGCAAATATAATACCGTTCTTCAAGCTTCACTCTTACCGTGATTTCATTCCTCACTCCCCTCCTAAGGTACCTGCCCAGGCAGCTGGCTAGCTAGTATACAGGTAGCCATCGGTCTGTTGCAATTGATAGTCGCCCTAGCTAAAATACAAAATCCAACATGATAAATCAGCAACTCCCATTCCCCACCCTGCCCTCCAAAAATGGTTACAAATACACAATCCGCCCAGCAATAACCTCAGATATCCCCTCTCTCACAACCCTTCACTTCGCAGCCTTTGGCGAGGAAATAGAACAATTCATCCCCAACGACCGTGACGGACGGGAATGGATGTCCGAAGCGTTCAGAGTGTGTTTTGAGGAGTTTGCAGATGATTGTTATACCATTGCCGTTATTGGTTCCAAAATTGGCGATGAAGGGGAAGGGGAGATTGTAGCGTATGCGAGGTACATTTTACCTACGAGGGAGGTGTGGGAGAATATGTATTCCTATCCGAAGGCGGTTGGGGGCATGGATCAGAGTAAACTCGATGAGTTTTTGGGAGGATTGGAGAAGCAGCATGCAGAGGTTATGGGGTGGGATAGTGAGGAGGGGGTGAAGCATCTTTGTAAGTTCCCTTCTTTTTTATGCTACAGTTATAGGAGGGCTATTTTATCTAATTGAGACGCAGGGTTTGAGAATCTGGCTACCCATCCGGATCATCGGAGGATTGGGATTGGAAGAGCTTTAGTGGAGTACTTATGTACAATTGCGGATGATATGAAGTTGGATGTTTACCTTGATGCTTCGGATTTCGGGATGGGCTTGTATGAGAAGTTCAGGTTCAGGACTGTCGAGGGTACGGGTAATAAGGCTGTTAGTGCCCCTATGGTAAGAAGAGTGAAGGATTAGGGAGTCCGGCCTAGTCTGCATAGAATTACTCTCTCAAGGTCAATGTTCCAATACCCATAGAATCTATCCCTCATCCCGGCTAGGTTTTTATCGAAATACAACCATTTTGCAGAGGTTAATTAAACACTATAGCATTGTGAAAAAAAAAAAACCTCGGAAGTGAAGTCCCATATTACAAATTATATTTCCAAAACAAAAACAAGACTAATAGAAACCCCCAATCAATAAAGAGAATAAATGGCTTGCCCACCTGGACTATTCTAAGTTAATTTTATAAAAGGATTGAATGTAGTTCCCCTTGGTACCATATCCATAAAACCATAACGCCGCTACCTTCAATCGATTAATCAAACCGAATTAAGGTCGGAATGGTCGATACATGTGTATATTCTACAAATACCCTCTTCAAAACTCCCACCACTGCACACCCAAGCGTGCGCATAAGCCAAATTAAGCCCCAGAATCTGGATTCGAGGCTACCCCAGAACCTAAACCCTAAAAGAACAAGAACATGCAACCAAATTCAACAGGAAAAAGAACATCCCGGCCGTATTATAAAGGCGGGTCAAAATAGCCACCCATAAACCCACATATTTTTATTGTCTCAAAAGCGAGACTAGCTGTGCCGAAGTTGGAGTGGTCGAGTGCCCGTGCACAGGTGGATATTGATATTCGATATTGGTGCGTATCATCGTGTGCAGCCTCCGAACCCCCAGCAGCGAGAACAGTGTTTATCGAACTCTATCACTCTCTTCTCAACGACCTTGCCGCATCTACAGATCGAAGAATCGTGTGGACGGCGTCTGCCGGCTTGGAAGTAGTATAGTATACCACATGCTTGGTGGAAGAATGATATGACGCACATGTTGAGTCAGATATATCTGGCAGTCGTTTACCGTTTTGCAAATTATAAGTTAAATCCAAAAAAAAAAAAAACAATATTGTTCCAGTTGGGGGTTTGGAAGAGATATTTGGATAACTGACATGCGTGCAGGTCTGGGGTTGACTTGCCAGGAATTTAAGCAGGGTGAGTTTAGATCCGTGGTTATAATATCGTGCTGTAGCCTTTGAGACCGGATTATTATTAGAAAGGTGAATATTATATTAATATTACATTACAATTTCTTTGGAGGCCGCCAGATGTGTCGACGACCGATGCGGACAACAGGGCATAATATATCTCTTGTATCTCCATGTTACAGCGTCAATTACACAATTCTACCTGTTGATATTACTCGGGTCTGTATGCCTCATCAAGATGCCATCGCAAACTAGTATCATGATGGCAAACAAAGAGGAAACAATATCTTTCGGCCGCTAAAATAGTGCTTGTGATACAATGACAAGCGTATACATGCATATACTTGGAACCTAAAATTAGTGGTTACATAAGCATTCTCGCCATCTTTGTGCTTGAAATTGTGGTAACGTGGAGATTCGGAGGCAAACTTGATTATGAATTCATGAAATCGGGTATGATCAATTGAGGATGTTGACATCGAGTAATAGACCAATTGCATTGGAACGATATGAGCTATCTTGGCCGGCTGGCAAATACTGGCGTTACCGATCTGGTTATAAGGAGGACGTAGCCTACTCTCGCCCTGCGAAGTATCCCGTGTACCGTCGACAAAGCTTAAACATTGAGTAAGCAACAGTCACAATCCGCACGTATTACCTACTCCCTTGTACGGAGTTCTTTATGCATGTTATCGACCTATCCCCCGGGTTTACTATTCCAATATTTTACTTCGGAACATCAACACTGGCGCACTGGTTTGCCAATACTTGAGCCTTATAGCGGGGCGGTGTAGCTGTGTTGCTAGCTACCTGTTAGCGAGCACGTGGAGTATCAGAACATGGAGCATACGTACTTATTATATAGCTTCGATAATAAGTAGCCCGGAGCACCAACTTGGAACCTCAACTGTTCGAATTGGTGTATTACCGAGCCAAGTCCATCTCGTCCCTCAAGTACCTGCCGTCCACTGACGAGTCCTAGTACCATACCGTGTGCGTACCTACACAATAGCCATGACCTGCTTCAACATCGGCCGCTGGTGCCCCAGCGATCACCGCGAAGTCGAGAGGGTGTTCCATAGTTTCACAGCATCCAGGGACGAAAGGCTTTGGGACGCACTCCTCCGCCACAACCGCTTTCACGACAAAAGACAAGTTAGGAGACGTGCTGAATTTGACAGAATACACCGAGAATTACACCCGGGGACGGCTTTGATCGAGCGTATTCGCGCTATGCAGAGGTCATAGCTGGCTGCCTTTGATCCGGCCGTTCTGGCTAAATCTTCCGTGTGGTGGTGTTCTGTGTGGTTCTGTGTGGTGTGGTTGCATGAGAGGTGGTGGTTGAATTCTAGAATACGGGCGTGGCCTGGCTACGGCATGCAGGCCAGGGATCGGGGTCAACCCAATCCCGTTGTGGGGCGCAGGCTAGCTCTCGGCCACTTGGGTTGAGGTCCGTTGGTGGTTACGCAGCAAGCAAGCACATCATTAGCTCAGGCACATCTCGTAATGGTAACCCCGTTGTCCCAGCCATCGATCGAACGGCTAAATCCCTTCAAAGACCACGACATTATTTATCATCCATCCACCTGCCCTCTTTATCACCTTTCTATCAATCAATCAATCAATCAATATCGATTCTCAACTTCATCAACAACCTGACAAACAACGATGGCTCCTCGTCCCAGCATGTCCATCTTCCGGGGCAATGGCCCTCGAAAATCCTATGCACCTACAACGCCATCAGTCTTCCTTATCCCCGAGATACTAGAGCTCATCATGCTGGAACTTCCAGCTGTAACCGTCATCACGACCTGCAGAGGCGTCTGCAAAGCCTGGAAATCCCTCATAGAGACAGCACCAGATCTAAAATACTACTCCCTAACCGGTCTCAAACGCTCTTCAACAAAACAGCGACAAGCCGATATTGTAGCTCGCCAGTTACCAGATCAAATCATCACACCGATGGCACTGGCTTTGATATCCGCTTTCTGGAAAAAGTTGGCTGTAAACGGCCTTAATGATAATCTTTACGTCGTCAACGAACGGCCTGCTGTATATGCCAATCACAGCCGGCGACGACATCCTTGTTATCCTGTTTTTTGGGTCTTGACCTTGCCGATTCAAGGTACGATCTGTACCATCAGGTGGTTGGCGAACCGAAAGCAAGGACCGAGCGTTGAGAAGGACCGTAAAAGGCTTCGGACCGATATGCGATCCTTCTACAAGAAATTCGCAGGAGGGACAAAACTCATCCCATTGATTGACCCGGACCTCGATCGAAAAATGGTTTTGGACGTCGCAGTCGAAGACCAGTCGAATTGGGGGTATATCTACCGCAAAGATGGTGTTCAACCGGAGGAAATGCCAAAACTCGATACGGGTGACATCATTACAGAACCATGGTCGAAAGTGTTGTCCGCCCTGGCGAAGACGGTCTACGAACAAGCTCCCAATCCTACGTGGGGCGAGAATCCGAAGTTTTGGTGTGATTTCGTTTATGAGTACCTAGATTCGAAGAGGGAGAAGAAACATCATACTGAAGAGATTGTGTTTGGGAGTTTGAAGCCGTATCCTGTTCTGGTTGGGGAGAAGTGATTACATTTCCTTGGGGCTTTTATACTGCATTTATACTATAGATTTATGTTCTTTTGTCTTATTCTTTTACAGATGACTACCTAGGTACACAGCTATACTTATTTCTAGACAGAGTTATGTACATGTACTATACTAGATATTATTCGGAGAGGGTTTCCTTTGCAAGATCAAGCATTCCAGTTTGCTTCAAGCTAGATGCTTGGTATGGTCCCCGCGTACTCGCAGACTCGTAGAAGTGAGTAAACCCGTATCTCGCACCGCTAGACGAATTGTCATAGTATCCGTATACGCAGTCCACAGGTAGTTTTCCGCTGGATTCGAGATTGCGATTTACGTTGCATGTCGTGCTCTTCGAGGTCGGCAGACCTTGCCCCAGCCTGGTCCCAATCCAGTCTGGGTCTGCCTTGGAAATATGTTAGGCCCAGAAATGGAACGCGGCGTCAGCGCGAACTAACGGGCTGAAAGGGCAATTCTGTGCCTGGATTGGGGCTATTCACGTACTTCTGTGACGCGAACCGGGTGCCCCTTTCAAGGGTGACGGGCCCAACGGACCAATCAGACCGCGTTATTAGCACTTGGGCTTCCCAATTCGGAAGCCTCATCAAAAAGAACTCTTGAAAGCCAAAAAGCCAATTCCCAATTTAAAGATCCCAATGTGCCTGCCCTCATTATTCCTTCCCACCTCTCTCATTTCACACTAAGACTTCATCTTCACTTCGATATCATTTCCAACGGTCTCTCCGACTTCCATACGCTCTTTTCGACCAGTTTTTATATACCCGGCAGGCACAAGAAGAAGGGATATATCGACCTATCGACAAGGCCGCGTTATAATTCTTCGAGGATCAGGCACGATCGGCCTTTTTGTGGAACGTCGACGCAACACATCTCGTTGTTTTGTTTACCTTACCAACCTCATCCCATCCTCCATCTCCCAGACGCCCATTGATTGGATAGTCGTCGTGCTCTCGACAGCAACCTCATCATCACCAACATCATCACCATCACGACCACTTCAAATATCACCATGGCTACCACATCTCCCCGAAAACGCACACGTTCTACCTTCGAGGCAGATGGTATGGCAACCTTTTCCTTCCTTTGTGTTGTCCTTTGTGTTGCTTCCTTTCGACAGGAACTAACGTGAAGGTGTTATAGCAGTTGTCTCCGAACCAGCTAAACGTCGCGCCCCGAGGCGGGCGGCTACGAAGGCTAAAGAGAATTTAATCACAATCTTTACGCCGATTGAAGATGCACTGGCGGCCGAGCAGTTGGAGAGGGAAGCTCGGGAAGATGCTATGGATGTTGACCTCAAGTCTTCTGTCTCTCCTTCGCCGCTCAAGCCGGCCAGTCCGTCGAAGAAGAATGTTATGTCAACAAAAGTAGATGATACATATAAGATCTCGAAGCCGGGTATGCATGCTATTGTTCCCTCAAACGGGCTTTGTGTGTTTTTTTTGGTTTCCATGCTAATTGAGATGGCTGGTCCGTAGCATTCAACTTGGAGCCGACGAAGAATGTTGCCCCGTCGACGCCCAGCAAACGCGACCGAGTCCAAGTCCTCCCGATCACCCCGCGACATCGCATCCTCTCTGCGAAACGGACTCCTAAGACTCCAGCCGGTCGGGTTATCGATGTTCTCACACCGGGGACACCGGTTACACCTTCTTCGCGCACAATCTTCACCTTTGGAAAGAATTTGTTTGTTCGCAGCAATGCTCCGGGAAAACTTGTGGGACGTGAGAAGGAACGCGATAGGCTTACGGATTTCTTGAAGGGGAGGTTGGAGAAGAAGGTTGGGGGGTGTATGTATGTCAGTGGACCGCCTGGTACGGGAAAGAGTGCCCTCTTGTCCGAAGTCATCACGGAACTTTCTACGGAGGGTGTCAAGATGGTTTATGTCAACTGCATGGCCACCAAGGACCCCAAGGATATCTACTCGAAACTTGCTGAGGACTTTTTGGGTGATGAGGCGGTTATGGGAAACTATGTTGATGCTTTGGAAAAGCTGTTCGTGCCCAAGAAGAAGTCGACTGCGAATGTATCCATCATAGTGCTGGATGAAATGGACTCGCTGTTGACAAAGGACCAGGAAATCCTCTACAAGATCTTTGAATGGTCGTTCGAGAAGACCTCCAAGTTGGTGCTCGTGGGCATTGCAAACGCACTCGATCTCACCGATCGTTTCCTCCCACGTCTCAAGGCACGGAACTTTGAGCCGATTCTACTCCCTGTGCTACCGTACTCGGCTGAACAGATTGCTCAAGTCGTCACTTCGAAACTCAAGACCCTCAACGACGAATCCTGCGATGCGACGTGGGTTCCCTTGATTCATCCGTCTGCTATCACGCTTTGCTCCAAGAAGGTTGCACAATCCACCGGTGACCTGAGGAAGTGTTTTGATATCTGCAGGAAGGCAATCGATATGGTTGAACACGAGACGAAGACTAAGATGCAGAAACAGCAAGAGGCTCAAGGTGTCTCCCCGGATATCGAGAACACACCTACCAAAGGAAGTGTTCCGATGGTTATTACTCCCTCGGCTACTCCTAGAAAACCATTGTCTGAGACTGTAGTCGATGCCAATGCTCCTACTCCCGTCAAGGCAGGCACACGGCCAAACCCACTCCAGGCTCTTACAGCGTTATCGGCCCCCCGAGCTTCACTAGCACATATTGCGCGTATCTCTACAACATCATTCGGTATCACTTCCAACACTCGTCTAAAGACATTGAATATCAACCAAAAGGCCGTCGTCTGTGCTTTGGTAGTATTGAGCCGCAAAGTCAACGGCGGCGGCGTGCTCGTCAAAGATTTATGGCAGAGGTATTTGGAGCTCTGCAAGTCGGATAACGTTCTCTTCCCTACTGTCACCAAGATGGAGTTTTTGGATATCCTCAGCGGGTTGGAGGCTGCGGGTGTTGCTGAGATCAGCGGCGGTAGTGGACCTACCGGTGGGTTGACTCCAAGCAAGAGGGGTAGAGGAAAGGCTGGAAAAGATGAGAAGATGATCAGGGCGACTGTCAAGGAGGAAGAGGTTAAGACCGTCGTTGGACAGGACGGCGGACAGGTCTTGTTGAAGATGTTTACTGAGGCTTAAAGATCTCCGTGATGTTTTTATCAGCGATGGATGATTTGATTATGCGTGCATGCCTTATTTCGATTACTCTGTTTTCTTTTTGCTTCTAACGTTATAATGCCTACTGCGATTGTGAAAAGTAGTTTCTTTTAGCGACTTATGTTCAAGCCAATGCATTGTCCATCAGAAAACCCAAGGAAGATATTACATCAGGCAATGAAAGAAAGAATATCAATAATGACTAGATACTGTTTTTTAAACTTCAATTACCTGTATAATATGATAATCAAGTCCATATCGCTCTAACATCACACTCCAAAACCTCGCATTCCCACCCACCAGCTCGAGTACTAGCCTTCATCATAATCCTCAACTCATCACCAGGCTTCAAATTTCTCACGAACTGCCCATTAGGGCTCCAACCGCCTTTATACCACCTCTCCTTCTTCGCCAACTCGGGATCCTCGCTACCTTGTTCCGACTCTCCTTCCTCCCACTTCGCGGAAGTCTTGTCGTCCAGTTCGAACTGGTTGACGTCCCAGGTGACCACATATCTCTCCCATAACTTACCCGCGTGCCTATTTCTTTGTAATAACCACACTCCAACCAAATATTTCTTATCCTTGACAATAATCTTAGAAGGATCGAGCTCCCAGCTGTTCCCAGCGAGGTGAATATCTCGACCGGCGGGTTTGGGGCCCTTTTTCGGCCGCCAGAGCTCGATGTCGAACCAGGAGTAGGTACCCTTGAAGGTCCCCCAGTCTGAGAAATTTTGCGAATAGCGGGAGCCGCGGGAGCGGAGGAGGAAGGTTAGTGAGCGGAGGGAGGTGAATTGGGGGAGGGTGAAGGAGAGGTAGAGTTTTTGGTCACTTTTTACGGAGTCGGGGGTTTTGTTGGAGGCGATTATGGGCTGTATGATATAAACGTGTTATTAAGATGTATAGGTATATAGGAGAAGGAAGTATTGGGGGAAGGGGGGACTTACACCATAGACCCCGTCTGGATTTACGGCTACTTCTTTAGCGGCTTGGTTGATTTCGTCTGCTGTGGGGTTGGCCTTTTCGAGACCGTCGAAGATTTGGTCCCAGTCTTTGACGAACATCTTTTTTATTATAAAATTTATATATCTCCAAAATGGCTGGATGGCCCGTATATATGAAATGGAGTTTGAGATAAGAGAATTTGCGGATAGTACTCTTATTCTCACGACGGTCGACGAGGTAAGTCTACCATAGGTGCTAGATGGGTTATCGCGACCCCGCGCGTGGTTGTTTTTGTCGCCGTTCGCGAACGGAGATTTGCAATATATGTGTCGACATGCCGTATTTATAAGGGCCGAGTCAGCGGTTTAAAATGGAAAAAATGAAGTGGGATCTAGAGCCTATGGTAAGTTATAATATCCCTTTCGCCCACACCCCATTGAGTTTATAAATTCGAACTGAAACTCCGAATCGGTTTTATCTTCCATGTAGCTCGCTGGACATCAGGTACGGCAACTCGCTGAGTTTGTTGTATTTTTTTGTTGGTGTCTTGCCGAACCGTAGACCAGCTATAGGACTACGAGATTTTCAGCCGAATTTTATTGGGTTCGTGTCGTGGCTAAGTAGGTAGTCTTGAGACTAATGATTAAGGACATATAGTCGCAAAGTTTCTGGTTAATCGATATTTAGAGGGAAGAACTGGCTGTGTTCGCCGTTGAGAGTCTATGGAGCCCTGCACCCTTCGAGCAGAGCTTGTCTATAAATGTTAAGGTTTTATAATTATCCACAACAGTATTAATATATTCACAGACGAGGTACATTCATTCTATAATATTGAACTCCTTATACTAAACTTATAAGTGTTCTAACAAATATTAAATTCTAATGTTGAAATTCCCCGTCAAAGCAGAGCGCAGTATTTAAATATTTTACGTAAATTTTCTGAGATTGAATCCACGGAAGATCAAGCATATTTTATTTACTTGAACGCTAGTATACTTTGTAAGTAGTTGTCTACATACCGCCTAAACTGCCGGCCTAACTAGGTAGCTAGAGTGGGATTAGTTATGTTGGTAGATATGTCGATAGCTAATAGCTATAGCGCTATACTTGGTCTCAGTGGCGCTAGACTAGTTTATGTCTCTATGTCTTAATACATTGGCAATATGTTGACATATACATCTAGTGACAGCCTAACTCCTAAAAATGTCACTATCTGGTCTAACCCGTAGTCCATCTTCAATTACCAGCCCCCCTTTAAACGGGGATCGATCGATTCACCCTTAGGCTACGGTCACTCTTTGTGCGGTCTGGGTACGAGACTAGGCTATATTATATTAATTTAATCTATCTTAGATTATGGAAAAAGGGCAGTTACTCTGATCCTGAGTGTAACGTCGCACGGAATCGGAGAAGTTCTTTAGGTTAGAGATTTACAAGATGGTAATCCAAAATTGAAGTTGGTTAACCATAAGGCCCATGGTATGAAGATCGCCTAATCGAATCTTGACACGGCTGCAGGTTCACTAGCTCGTTCAGTAAATAGGATCGTTTACCTGTAGAGAACTACTTGTAATGTGACACTGGAATATTACCTAACTAGGAAGCGGGTGCCGGGAATATGTAGATATATTTATGACTAGCCGCGGTGGCCTGCACACTCAGTACCTTAATGCATTAATTATAATAGAGCTTTTAAGCCTCATAGCTCTCCGTTTCATGCAACGGATGTTTATATACAGTCCTATAGGCGATTTCCAGGCCGTACTTCGGTCCGCTTATAAGGTGACGCTATGTTCAAGAAGGTATACGCAGGAATAAACCGGGTGACCCTTCGATCGAAAACTCAACCAAATGGGGTTCGTTCCGAGCCTTTAAAGTTATATTATAAGTCCTAACTGATTGCCACTTGGGAAACTCGAAATTTTAACCGAATCCCACCTTATATCAATATATAGACCGCTCCACGGTCACCTTGTGGAATGTATGGCTTGCATATTTCATGCCTCCCAATTGATAGACATCGCCTAAGGGCCCTCGGAGGCAACGGGTCCATAACCCCATGGAGCTCGATATGCCCTAATATGATCCTAACTCCCCGAGAATTTGTGTATACTTTACCACCCAGCCCCTTTGAAAAAAGTGGCGAACTCTTGCACTATCCGTCCTTTCGAGGAGACTTTATCGACGCCTCTCAACCAAAACAAGGAGAATAATTTGCTCGTCCCCTTGGTGCACTGTTATGACTACTCGTTTAGGTAAACGTGGGTCTACGGCTGATCTCCGAGATTAATTAAAAAAGCTTAAGAAAAGGCTTGTACACCATCGAAGCTTTTTTATCAGCGACGGCTCGTTTAGAGCTTAAATTTTTTCAGGGTTTCTTTTCTGAGTCGAAAATGTTTCTACGGTCCCTTTAGGAACGGGGGATATTGATATATTCATACCTAAACGGGTGTTGAAGGCTGGATTCCGGCCGATGAATGGACGCCGTTGAGGAGGCTGCAATAAGCCTGCACATGCGGTCTAGAACGCATTGCATTGATCGATTATCGCGCAATTGAAATGTTTCTCAATCCGGAGAAGGACATGGTAGAGGTATCACAAGATACCCGACCCATGGAGGGGGGCTCTCAATGGAACACACAATTAAGGGGCATGGCTTGTACCTTCACCGTCGAGGAGGAAAAGTATATAAATTGGTCTAAAGTACCCCGTTGATTAGTTTTGTATCATCATCATCATCAATTCATCATCACTTCAGATTGACTGAATAGAACTAATTGATCAATTCTATCCTCTATATTCCTCCATATAGCTATTATAGATATTCAAGATGAAGTTCGCCACTGTCTTCCTCCCAATCCTCACTTTGGCCTCCGGATTCGCCAGCGCGATCCCACACCCAGGCGAAGCCGCTGCAGTTCTCCAAGTTCGTGAAGACACCAATGGTACCACCAATGGCACCAGTACTACTACCGCCATCCCCACTACCACCGTGACTTCTACCAGAACCACCACCACCACTGTCACAAGCACCCCCACCCCTATCTTCAAGCTCAAGAACTTCTACAACTACGGCCGTCCCCACTCCGCCGTCGCCTACCTCAACTTCGAGCTCGAGACCCCCACTGGTGCCAAGGCGAACTGTACCGCTACCAAAACCGACAAATTGGCGACCGCAGCCCTGTACACCCGATGCTCCAAGCTCGGTGTCGGATTTGGATTCTCCAGAGTCGGTGCCGGATACTTCCTTACCGTCGTCCACAGGTACAATAGGGATAAGAATATCGATTCCGCGGTTTTGTTCATTCCAGATGACCACGTTAAGAGATCGACCAATGCCAACCCCAACGCTCAATTTTACTATATCGACTATCCTACCTCTTTCAACCTCCGCTCCAATAACTTCGTTGTTAATGGGCTCCACGGACCTACACGCACTTAATTCCAAGATATAGATCCTCTTCGTGGCTGATCGATCCTTTTGGGAGCTATGCATGAAAGGAATTGGAGTATGATGCATCTATGATCATGGCTTTATGGGAAATGGGAGATGGACAATAATATATAATATATAGGGATACGGGTACTTGCCCTTATATGGAGGAAATGTTCAAATTCATGAGAAGGATATGATGAGCGATTGATCGGGATGTGATGATGGGATATATCATGTAATATTAAAGTGATATACGGTAGCTATTAGAATCTTTGTAATCTTAGTCAAGTACACGAATATAATGTCTTTACGGCCTTTCTACATCTCGGGTTTTGGTGATACCTACTGTTCTAGTACGTAATTCGTGAAGCAGCTTTGCAATTCGAAAGCCAAAGTTGGATTGGAAATGTGGATATGGTAACGTTAACTAACTCTTGGGTTGCATAATAACCATCGTAACCCATAATCACTATAGACCAATATATTAATAGGATATAAACACCGAGATCGTAATGAATTGAATTGTAGTTGTATTACAGAAATCAAACGTGTTTTATAATCCGAAGATTCATTTGCTCCGGTGGAAAACAATTCATGTCGAATATAATTAATGTCCGGACCGGAAGTCCTGCCAACCGCAATTGTTGTAGTTTTCGCGTTGCCTTGCTCCCAACCCGCCTGTGTGACCCTCGTTTAGACATCCCGCCAACTCCAGAGAATCGCCAGGCCCAACTCCTTACAATCACACCCTCTCGATACCCCCCATCTCACGACCCAAAATCAAGACGACGTCGGCATCTATGACGCGACAAGAAGGACAGAATGGGTAGAAGCGCCTACCTTTACCTCCTAACACTAGGACGGCAATGCTACGAACCCCAGCACCTGAGCCAGTCGTCGAACTCCCCAGCGAATAACCCCGCGAATTCGAACACGACACCCTCACAAACCCAAAATGAAGCTTCATCTAGTTCACAAGCTGGGAACAATGCCTCTTCGCAACCGGTCGCTCCGGCAGCGGCTGCAAATGCATCCTCTTCAACGGCGATAACCCAGCCGAGTGCGCGCTCCCGTGCCCAAGCTTCCATTGAACTCCAGCGATCACTCCGGAAAGCGCAAAACGATGTCCTTAATACCATTGGGATGCAACTGCACAAGGGCAGCGGGAGGCGCGAGAAGTCGCGTGCGGAGAGGACGGCACTGCAGGAGAAGGAAGATGATATGGGATTACTCCTCGGAGGCATAGATTTGGCATGCATGTACTTCTTTACATGGCCCTTAATCGGAATACGAAACGAACTTCAGACTTTCCAGGGTCTCGATGATATTCCGTATACCGACCTTTTTCTGTTGATTGTTAAGAATCGGTCGGTTCTTGATTGTTTTGCTGGTGTGTCGGCGCATATTATATACCAACTTGTCAATGTATTTCGGGAGTACCTGCAGTCTTTATTGTTCAAGTGGCTCAAGAGACAGCCGGTGTTTCGAGATCCTAGGACGAGGAAACCGAATAGGCGGTTGTTGAATCTTCTGTATAAGGGGTATGTCTGCAGTACATCAATCGTTGGTGGAGTATACGCTAATTTTATACAACTAGGATGACCCTTTCGGCTTTCTTCTTGATATATCCAATCTACCGCCACTCGGTCCTTCAATCACTCCACCTTATCCCCGCGACTCCGATCTTGCCGCCCATTTCCGACTTCCATCCCTTCCGAGCCTTCCTTGGACTTTCGTTCACATCGATTATCCGTACCCTTTTATCACCCTCAACCTACCTAGATTCTCCCTATTTATGGTCTCTTCTGCAACAAAAAGCCGTTTTTAGACTCCATATTTTATTCCTAAATATCTTTAACAAGGGCCTCCCGAGAACCGATAAATTCGAAAAGGCCGAGCTAAGCGCCGGGTTTGTGGTCGGTGAGGCGGATTATGACGAGTTTTTGAGTTTAAGCGATGATGATGGTGAGGTTGGAGAGACCGGTGGTGATGATGAATTGTTGGCTGCGATGGGGAGGGAGCCTATGGTTAACGGGGTGGTATTCGATGATAATAGTAATCGGGATGCTGTTAGAGGTAATGGAATTATGGGGGGTGGTGGGGAGTGGGTGCCATTCCCCGTTGACGAGACGGCAGGTGTGGGGGTTGATGCTGTACCCGGACCTTCGGGAAGAAATACAGGTGGACGGAGAAGAGGGAGTAGTAACGCAGTCGAAACACAAACATTCACTGCAACAATTACACCTGATACTCCGGTCATGGAAAGACATCCGGATAGCGGGAGCAACAGCGGCATACCAGGCGAAGACAGCGGATTTCTCGATCCGAGTAGTATAAACCACGACGACAACGACAACGCAGACGCCCGTTCTGGGATTTCAGAGATCGAAGTTCAGGTTACGACTGCGCAGCGACGTCACGAAAGGAGTCATTCGGATCATTATCATAATCATCACGATCGAAGTCATCGTCATGGGAGGGGTGGGAGGGATAGATCACGGAGGGAGAGGGATCAGAGGAGATATAGGAACACGCATTTGGCGACGCATCCTGTTGAAGTGCTCAGTAGCCATATGGCCGATACAGTTGCTATGGCGTTGACTTTGGGGTTGGAGAGTATGGTTATGAGGGCGAATGCTTTGACGTTGTTTAGGGCGACTCCTGGAGGGGAGGTGGTGCTGCCGCGGAGTAATATGCTTGTCCTGGCGGCGAATGCGGGCATGCTAGGGCTCAGCGGAGCCGGATTGTTAGGCACGAGGATGCTAGCCCCTGGGATGATAAGGAGGACGGGGAATGTGGGTATCATGTTTGGGATCTGGGATACAGGGAGAAATTGGGTTAGTGTTAGTAAGGCTTTGGTTATGGAGTGGGGGCTTGCTTGGGGCTTGTTTGAAATTGCATATTTCGTCAGTAGGTGGGTTGGTGTTGCATGGTATGGGTACAAGCCGTGAAGGGAGGAGTTATAGAATCAGGGTGTTCGTTATATATTGGCTACTGGGGGCTATATAGCTACTCTGAGTTCGGAGGCTATGGATTCTCTTCTATGTGTACATAATTCGTTGTACTCGAGAGGCGTATGATTTTGTAATGTGAACTAAGGCGGCAATTAGGATATCTATAGATAAATGCTTTTGACCCCCCACTAGGTAATACCATCTTAAATCGTATATATAGCACTAAAACGCTACGAGGCTGCCTTCTTCTTGGTATCTCTCCGTCTTTCCCAGACCTGTGAAATCTCGCTGTTAGTTATGAAACCATTTGCTATATCAAGAGTCAAGAGAGATCCTACCTGTATGTAACTCTCGCCAAGAAACAAAATTTCCTTCCTTATTTCTTCCACAATCAAGTCCTGAACCTGTACCCACTCGTCCCTGGCCTTATCTTTCAGTTGGACTTTGTATGCGTGTCCTTCCTCCCCAGCCTCCGATTTCACACCGCTTGGGCCGCCTTTCCTGGCGACACTTTCGTGGACTATGTTTGCTGTCAAGTCGTACCATATCGGTCCCGTCGCCCCCTCAACGTATGGCGACATATCTAGTGACGTGGAAGGGAATGTGACAATTGTTGGGTTCTTTTCAAAGACGAACTTGTTCTTCGAAAAGCGTTTGATATGGAATACAAGATATGGTGGCAGCGGCTGGAGTAATTTATATCGTTTTCGCTGCCCGAGCAACTCTTGCGCCTTTTTCCCGTCGTACTTTGATAATATTGTGGTTAGAGGGATTTGTGGGATGATGTTTTTATCCATTTCGTCCTGGAATAGTGGTGCTGGGGGCAGTTCAAGCGTGAGCATCATGTAACGATGCATATCTGTCTTGACTTCCCCAGCTTCTTCAAACCGTAACCGGTCGCTCGCGTCGGCTTTTGCAGTGATTGCTTGCGATTCGACTCGCAGTCTTCCTTGGAAGACCTTCTGAACGATACTTGATCCTGGAGCCGTTTTGGAGCCACCCAGGGACAGGTGGAGATTGTTCACGAACCAGGAAAGAAATTCGACTGGGTCGGATTGGGTTGTCAATGTGAACTTCTTGGAGGATCGGAGGGATATCTCTTGGAGAAGTTCGTGGGGCGAAACGTGACCTCTGAAGGCGCGGGAGTTCCATATCTTGCGGACGAGAATTGAGAACCGTTGTGCTGTAGGATGGAATAGTGTTAGTAGACTTAGACGAATGTGGGAGTATGAGGTATATAGCATACCAAGTTCAGGCCGCTGGGACAGGTCCTCTAACATCATATAATTCCGCAAAGGCGTAACGTGTGCTAGCGCGTGCACCACAACATTGAGATAATCGTTCTCTTTGATATTGTTTAATCCTACGAAGCCGGGTGTGTACCTCTTTCCAGTCAAATCCCACTTCTTAGTTTCCTCCTTATCCAGCTTCGCGACGTCCTCCTTGGCGTATGTTGGGTTTACGACGTATTTGATATCGTCCAGTGACTTTTGCTTCACTTCGTAAGATTCCGGGAGAACGTAGATTCTGAGAGTAGCCATGTTTATGAATACGTGGTGGCTTTCGTCGAGGGCGTGGAAGTAGGCGTGGGAGTTTTGGCCGCGACCTTGGAAATACTTCCCACAGACGAGACAAGCGTATACGTTGATGTTCGAGAGCGAGATAGAACATAGTTTCTCGAAATCGAAGTCAAGGAGATTACGATTGACTATGCTAAAATATCAGCTTCCAAGTCTACTAACTCCCAGGGAATCGAATAAAAGGATCCATGTTGCTGTACCTGTATCGAGGTAGAGGTCTGAGAACTCGGCGGGTGGACCGTCCTTCCATTTCTTTGCTTCGCTCTCCTCCTGCTCTTCTACAATATCGTCCATATCATCCTCCTCGCCTTCGGATTGTACGGTAGGTCGGAGATTTAGTCTTTCGACTCCATTGGCTGGCGCTTCGTAGCCTGCCATCTCCTCATCGTCTGCGATACTGTCTGTTTTGACGCGCTTCGTGCGCGGCGAGCCGATGCCCGATAGCACTAGCTCTTCGAGGGCTTGATCGGGGGCGCGTTTCGACATCTTGAATCAATTATCAGCACACTGCGAGCCGTATGGGTTTTTGGAGTGTCGTGAACGGGTTTATCGTACCTTGTGAGGGGTCCTGTCTGGTGATGTTGTTTGTATGTGGGTGACTGGAGTTGAGATGGTTTGTGTGGTGTCGCAGGGAAAAAGCAAAGTGCGGGATCTTACGTAGGTTGCGGGCAGCTTTCTCTGGGCAGCTGCAGCTCACAAGCACAATCACTTCAACATCACCAACATCATCGACCTCACCGACATCACCGACATCACCTCGCAAACCCCGGACCACGGATAACTGACGGCAGCGAACCACCGCACGATTAGTAGAGAGTCTCCTATCGTGTGTCTTCCAGCTTCACATTCACTCACCCGACGATTACCATGGCGAACCCGGAGGTCAACTTGCTGTTCCACCAGCCAATCGCAGACCATTCGTTCTCAGCGGACCGAAACGTCCTCGCCGTCACCAGGGACAATGCTGTCGAACTCTACGAGCGACAGGGACATGGTTTTACCCTCAAGGACGAGCTTAAGGGACATGACAAGGTCGTTACTAGTGTCGATATTGCCCCTAATAGCGGCAAGATCGTGACATGTTCGCAGGGTACGTACGGAGGAAGTTTCTTAGATACAATCGTTGGAGGATAGGGTATAGGCTGACGTATTCGCGTTTGCTACTGCTATAGACAGAAACGCTCTTGTTTGGGAACCATCTCCAACTGGGTGGCGTCCAACACTCGTTCTTCTCAGAATCAACCGGGCCGCTACCTTTGTCCGTTGGTCTCCCTCGGAAGCCAAGTTTGCTGTTGGATCCGGTGCTCGTGTTATTGCAGTCTGTTATTTCGAGGAAGAGAACGATTGGTGGGTGTCCAAACACTTGAAGAAGCCAATTCGTTCTACTATTCTTTCGTTGGACTGGCACCCGAACTCCGTCTTGATCGCAGCCGGTTCTGCCGATGCCCATGCTAGAGTGTTCTCTGCCTTTATTAAAGGTGTTGATCAGAAGCCGGAACCATCTCCATGGGGTGAAAGGCTCCCATTTAACACTGTCTGTGGCGAGTTCTTGAATAACAGTGGTGGATGGGTCCACGACGTTGCCTTCAGCCCCAGTGGCAATGCTTTGGCTTTCACAGCACATGACAGCAGTGTTACAATTGTGTACCCATCCGGTCCTGACCAACCACCACAAGCCATTATGACTGTCAGCACCCACCAACTTCCATTCACCACACTAACATGGATTACCGAAGAGGAAATTGTGGCGGCGGGTAAGTCTTGCAGCTCATGCTGTGTACCCCTCCCTTGTTCTAGAAAACCCCCCGGGGAATGTTTCAAACTATCGAAGTCGCCAGTAGCTAACGAGCAAACCCCACCCATTTTCGTCCGGTCGTAAAATGGAATTATAGGTCATGATTGTGAGCCTTTCCGCTTCCGCGGTTCTGTCGCCCAAGGCTGGAGTTCTATCGGTGCGCTTGACTCTTCCAAGTCTCGTTCTTCGTCCATTGCTCGGGAGTCCTCTGCTCGCGATCTTTTCAAGCAAATGGATTTGAAGGGAAAGACTGTCCACTCTGCTACCGCAGACGACATCCAGCTCAAGACAATTCACCAAAATACCATCACGGCTATCCGGCCTTACAGTGGAGATGCTGCTCAGGGTGGCGTCAAGCAGATCAGCTCGAGCGGGGTAGACGGTCGCATCGTTATCTTCCCAATTGGAGGCGCTCGTCCTGCTTTCGCACATTGATCATGCGGTGTATAGCCGCAAATGGGTGACGTTCGACATGGAAGTTCCCGCCATGTGAATCAAATCGTTTTTCCGCTGCACAATGTAACCTACTTCCGACATATATGTTCCTGTCAAATACAATAAAATGCATTCAATTCACTTGCGTCTATCGGTACCTATCCTGCAAGGGCTAGAAGGCAGACGGAAAACCCATGATCCCTTTCTCTGCCGTCCTTGCATCCCTATCGGCCCCCATTTCCAGAGTGCTGGGTCTGGTGTAGCTATTTTCGACAACAGAGTTCAAATAGCGTTGCGTGGAATTTTAAGCTTTTGCTTTTTCCAAGGCCTCAAATGGGGTGGAGTTCGGCCAGGATTTCGCCTGTGCTGCAGCCAATGCCCAGGGGTCGACGACCGCGAAGCATTTTAAGCGCCCACGGCCGGCGCCAATAAGAAGCCATAATCTCGACTTCCCACCATGAGGCAAATTGGCAGAGACCGGGTTATTTGCTGAATTTCAAGCTGACGTGTCTTAAGAGAGTGATCGTTGAAGACCTCGAGAGGGCAAGAAGTGAGATCCTTACGAGATTGGCATATCCTTCATAAGGAAGCTTCGACGGTCAACGTCGTTCGGAGGAATAGTCCAAATACCAACGGCCTCGAAGTGGGGATGAATTTGAAGTGAGATTTGATGAATTGGATGCATCCAAGACTAAACTTGGCCAAACCGCACACCACCTGATCGTGTGAATTGTTTTCGGCCAAGCTTATACGTCTGGCAAAGCAATCTGTGCCGGCCAGAAATTGCAATTTGCATCACAAAGAAAATACATTTGCTCTTGAGAACCGGGGTGCTTCGGCCCATGCAAGAACGGGAGTCAGGAACATTTGCTCTGGCGCTTTTTCTCCTTTGGCCAATCAGGTGCGCCACACGGCTGCTTTGCTCGGTTGGAGCTAGGAACTTGTCTTGACTGAACAAAAGTCCTTATTTGCTTGGGCAGGTGCGGATTTTTGTCTGCTGTGCAGAGAAACTCGTCATCATTAATATTATTCTCCTCTTCCTCTTCGGATTCTCCTCTTCAGCTCTTTTTCTTTCTTCTCCAGCAAGTTCAGTTCGTCCCAATATTTTTTAGTTCTTTTCTTCTCAGGAGAAGCGATAAAGGTTATCATCGGGGAGAGTTTTAGACGACGTAAGTGCACCCAACACCGCAGACGAGCCAAGAATTCGCCCCTCCATCCCGCATTTGCTGTCATGTTCAGGACAAGCCAATAACTAACATGTTTTGAATCCTCGTTGGTGTCGTTAGATTCCCGAACTGGCCGTTACCTGCTTATCTTGCCGTATATATTGAATCGCAGCAGCTTTGGCCCATACTTTTAATATCCCGCATTATTTGCATAGCACTTCTTCCCCCCCATAGTAATAATTTTCACGCATATCTCACGCCTTTGTATTTGTCTCCACAATGGCCGGCCGTCGCGGAGACGAACTCTTTCTCGATACCGACAACGTTCCTATTAGGATGAACAGGCCGCCGCGACGAGACTCCGTAGATGGCGCCAGTTTGGCGGCCCAGGAGCGGACTTTACGGCAGGAACCGCCGCTGCCTCGCATGAGACGGACTCAGACGCAGCCTTTGGAAAACGCACTGCCTTATCCTGATAGGCCAGCTGCGGAAAGGGAGCAGCAGCACATCCAACCTATTGCCCCGCTTCGCACAGCGTCGGCTTCACCTCCTGCGGCCCTGCAGGTGGGGCCGCCGAAGGGGAGCTTACCAGCTCCGCCAGCTTTTAGAGCTGCTAGAGCACCAAAATTACAGCCTGCCCCCGCAGGCCGTGGTGATCGAGGGGACAAGCCCACTTCACCAGCATCAAATCCCAGAGTTCCAGAGACCCCACCAGCTGCTCTAAACCCTTACCCGGAATATCACCAGCAATACTGGCCGCCGCAAGCTGGTCTCGACAGGTCCTTTTCTACCGCCTCCAATATTACTATAGCGGCGAGAAGAGGATCCCCGGCTCCTCCAGAAACCCCGGAAATTGAGCCTAGCGAAGTATTCTCATACCAGACTCACGGGGGCGGTAGACAGGGCCCGTTGCCGGATAGAGGCTCGCCAGCTCTCCATTACTCTACCTCCCAAGCCTCCACGAATTCTGGAGCCATCCCGATTTTGCTCGATCCAACATCGCCCAGTCTCAGTCAAGTGTCGCATACCTCAAACCAGAGGAAAGGCACTTCTCGAGCTTCCCAGATTTTTGGGACCCAAGGAATTACTATTGACGAAGACGACGAAGCGACCCCCGTGCGAGAGTCTGCGCCAAACCGACCATGGACACCAACGGAACCTAATGGGGCTTACAACCATGGTCCGCTAACTGCGTACCGGGGAGCCGAGAGGCAAGAACAACCTCAGCAAAGGGCCTCTCAGCAACCTGCGCCAGTTACCAATGGCCAAATTAATGGGCGCCAGGATCCATTGGAGGCCGATTTCGCGAAGCTGAATGTTGGGGAAGATGCGCCGCCAGCATATGATACTCTGGCAGCGGCTGGTCAAGCACCCGCGACCAGCGCGTATCCTGCTGACAAGCCCGGTGCCGTAACCGTTGAAACTGCGGCCGTTCAACCGCAGCACCAACCGCAGCATCAACAACAGCTTCAACAGCAGCAGCTCCAGCACCAGATGCAGGCTCCAGTCCAGCAGCAGGTCCTAGTCCAGCAACCGCCGCAATCAATGACCCCACAGCCACAAGGTATGCAGATGCCTCAACTTCAAGGCGCTATTCCAGGTCAACCAGGTTTCCCACAGCAACAAATGCCAATTGGCCAGCTTCCAAATGGCCACTTGGTTCAACAGCAACCAGGACCCCCAATTCAAGCTGGCCCATCCCAGCAACCACAGCAGGGCTACCAACTTGTTGATCAGAAATCAGAGACTATCACCACTCAATATGTAACCCTTCCAGACACTAAACATTACATGGATCCAGGTCCAGCTTCTCCTCCGCCTCTTCCAGATGGGTGGATGAGCCACCTTGATCAGGCCTCGGGACAATATTATTACATCCACATCCCGACTCAGAGGACACAATGGGAATTCCCGGCACCGGAAACCGGTATTAGTTTGATGAGTGGAGGGCCAGTTTCCCCCGGGTTCGGCCCCATGTCTCCCGGCGTCATGTCGCCTGGTCTTTTCTCTGAGGCCATGATGAGCCCTGCGCCTTCAACTTTCGGTATGCAAATGACATTACCGCCAGTTACCCCAGCTCAGGTTCCCATCAATATCCCTGGAGTTTCTATGTTCAAAGTTGCACCGAGCAACGGTGTATACTTCGGTCCCCACCTAAGATATACAAACATGGATCTCGAACAGGGTATTTGGCTGGGTTCTATCCTGCTTGTTACGGCTGTCGATCCTCCTACAATTCACTTGCACCAGACAATTGATCTATCGCCTAACCCACGGCAACTGGAAGGCCACCCGATTTTTGCGCATAAAAATTGGACCTTCTATCGATATGACATTGATATTAGAATGGCCGATACCCCCACCAAGTGGACGTACGCCGTGACATCCCTCGCGGGATGCACTAGATACGAGTTCCTGGTCGCAGCCAAGCAAGACCGAAGCTGGAGGTTCATCGCCCATAGCTGCAATGACTTCTCGCCATCTTACCCACAACAGGAGAGATCAAAGCTCGGGGGCTCTGGTTACATGTGGAAAGATGTCATGCAGAAACACATCGAAGTTGGAGGCTTTCACTGCCAGATCGGAGCTGGCAACCAAATTTACGCCGATAGAATGTGGAAAGAAATTCCATTGCTTAAGGTACGTAAATTTGAGTAATTATAGCTAGGAACTTCATACTTACTATAAATATAGGATTGGCTTGACTTGAAGGGCAAAGACGTGAGGAAAGACGCTGCATGGACAGCGAGACACGAGGAGGATGTCCAGCATGCGTATTTCCATTACTACACTTCGACTTTCGATCAGCCTCATATCCGTGAGGCTTGGGCACAGATCCCACACATTTGCCAGATTGACTCGCATGATATGTAAGTTGAGGCCAATATTTCTGAAGCTGCAGGACTTCATACTTACGATTTCACAGTTTTGACGGATTCGGTTCCTATCCTGAATACATGCAATTTTCCAACATGTTCAAAAACATCGGAAGAATAGCGCTCGACTGGTACCTCCTATTCCAACACCACACCACCTTGAGTATCTTGAAGGCAGTTCCGGATGATAGAGATCTGTTCAGTGTTACTGGGACTGGTTGGCATTTTATCAAGTATCTCGGACCCGGCTTGGCAGTTGTTGGCCCAGATACCCGATCCGAACGAAATCCACACCAGGTTATGGCTGGACCTACCTATCAGGGACTCTTCCCGAGAATAGCTACCCTGCCATCCTCAGTACAGCATGTACTATTGATTCTTTCGGTGCCAATTATCTTCCCGAGGATGGAAATTGCAGAATCGGTTGCCACGACTATGCAAACTGGTAAGAAGGCCGTAAATGGACTTTTCAATATGACGGGAAAAGTTGCCGGTGGTGTTGCCGGGATTGTCGGGGCGAAGGGCCTTGTTGGAGAAGGTTTCAACAGTGTTAAGAGGGCAGTCGGAAAGACTGGCATGTTAAGCAATGTTGTTTCGATATTTGGTGAGGTCGACTTGCTCGACGACCTCAGAGACCACTGGACACATCAATCCAAGGTAGGATTTTACATAGCCCTCTAACTTTATTAGGAAAACATGCTCACCGAGATTACGTAGGACCTCGAACGAACTTATCTTATCAGGACATTGCAAGGAATTGCACATGCCCGTGGTATCCGGTTCACATTTTTGAGCGGAGGTAAGCTGTGAACGGATCAACATAACCAATAGGACCCCTGCTAACGAGCTCTTTGGTAGATGTCCAATGCTGTGGTGCAGGTCTTGTGCATGATCCTTCGAAGCCAGGTGACCATAAGACCATGTATCAGATCATCTCTGCAGCCATCGTCAACGGTCCACCATCCAATATGATGATGAAGCTCCTCAATAACAACAAACAACTATTCATTCCGCAGAACGGAATGAGGAGCACGAATACCCCAAGTGATACCAAAGAAGACATGATTGAGCTCTTTGGAACGGATATCAACGGTACCCCGCGTGCTGAGAAGAAGCTCATGGCCAGAAGAAATTACACCATCTTTGCCGCTTATGAGACCAACCAGGTGGACTATATGCAACCCACCCCAGAGAAATATGTTCCACCACTGAGTCTAGCGGTCGACTTCATCATCCAAGGAGATGGCGTCTATTCGACGACGAGCAAGTACGGACCAATTGTTATCCCCAGATGCGAATATGGGTATTAAGATGATTTACCCCGACCGCAACTGCATGTGGAGCTTTGGATAAAAAACATCACTAGGGAGGTAGTTTGAACAAGGTTTTACCATTCTAATTCGGCGTCGATTCCTTTTTATCTTTTTACATCCTTTATATCTTTCATTTGAATTTTCTAGCATCTTTAGAACATATTTAACGACCCCACATTTCTTATGTACATCTTTTACATATTTCCTTTGCATTATGGAGCATTTATTTTTTCGATTTTCCTCCTCCCTCTCCTTCCTAATGACTTTTTGGTGTCACTGCCCTTTTTATATGTTAGTAATCTGAGCGCTATCGAGGATATTTGATTGATGTAGCGTAAATTTAATCTTCAACTTAGCATTAAATCTAGATACAAAAATGCTATAGCTATTGGGAAGAACTGGTCTCGCGGGAAGAACCAGTTTATGCATTCTGTGATGTCAGGCTAGCTCCATCTGAATCGGGGTATCCTCGAAGCCTATGCCTCCAATACGGAGTGTCATACCGCCATTCGACTTCGGAATCCGCTCCCTCATCGTAGTCTTCTTCCTCGTCTTCGCCTTCGTCAGGCATTTTCCCAGTGTTCCACTTATCGTTCTGGCGTGCATCCATACACCAATCATCAGTCTGCATTTCCTCCGGGGTATACGTGGCTTCCCTCCATTTCAACTCCCACTCGTCCCAATTCTTCATAACTTTGAAATGCAGAACATTTGCATCTTTATATATTGGGGTGTTCTTGCCCTTCTCGGCGTATCGGATCCTGCTCACAAACATGACTTCTTCCAAGTCTTCGAGCCCGGCGTTTACCCAACTATCGACGGCATTTCTTAATCTCCACTGCGGAACCAGTTTATCGTCTCCGGTTTCTTCCATTCCGTAGTACTCTTCTGCTGGCCAGGGAAGTCTAACCCGCTTTAAGTATTGGAGTCTTGCGAGCCGTTTGTAGATGGCTTTGCCCTGGGGTATACTACTCCCATACCCCGCCAGCCCATCGATCCTTAAATCTTCAACATGCGGGAACCGTTGGTGAAGATACCAAAAGTTTCGATTGCTGACACTGTAATCGATCGTAATCCACAACTCCGTCACATTCGGATAACAAATTTTCTCGAGGTTGTCGTACTCCCTCTGCCGACCGCTTCCGAAGCTTTCGTCGAATTTGACACCGCAGTGTAGCCTTTCGGTTGATATCTTGAGTTTTCGAAGGGTGGCGGCGGAGAATTGTATGATCATGAAGGGGTTGGTGTAGACCGATGAGTTATCTTCTAGGTAAAAGTAGGATTCTTTCCGGATGGAAGCTTCCTCCAGCGCGGGGGGGAATTCGATGGTTGTCGAAACGTCCCGGTGGGACCAATCCCATTGTTTCTTTAGGGGGAATAGGAATCCGTCTTCATCGTCCTTGTGTTCTTCCAGATATGCTTCCAGCCGGCGGCGTTCGTCCGAGTCGTATTTGTATTGATTTTCTTCGCATTCTACGGATAAGACTTTGAGGGTGTCGTACATGGGGTATAGTGAAATTCGGTCGAGTATGGCAATAAACAGAGGTTCTCGAATATGGTGAGTAGCGCCGAAGGGGATATGTAAGCTTTCCACGCCGGTGAAGCTTTCCAGGACTTCCGTGTAGAGATCCGCGAGCACGAGAGTTTGGAGGAGTCGACGTTCGTTAAGACCGGTGAATGTGATATGTCTGTTCAAAACGAGAAAAAATGCAACAGAAGTTTCAGTCACTGATGTCTATATACTCAAAGAACCCAAGTATGCATCTTTTTTTTTGCGCGGGGCTGGATGTGTGGAGTTTGGGACATGTCGAGAATGTGGGATCGAGGTAGGTAATATATGGTATGATAAGAGATGTATTTAGAATACGCCGATGTCTACATACTTGACATTTTTTCGTAAATAGGAGAGATAGCCGCCCTCTTCGAATGCTGCCAGTGAATCTGCGGATAATTTGATCCTCCGAAATAAAAATGGGTGGATAAGTTGCTGATAAGGAAAATTCGGGTGGAGGGCTTTGAGGTCGCGTGGGGAGAGGTCGGGGAGGATTTGAAGCCACAGCTCAGGTGGCAAATGTAAACTCCTCTTCGCAGGAGTACTCGGTGATGACTCCTCCATTTTTACTGTGAGTTCGTATCAAAGAATGATAGCTACAGCTGAAGAGGGCGGGGTGTTCGAAGTAAATATATGGTTCCGATATATATCAAGTTTGGGATCGATCTTGAAGCTGGAAAAAAATCGAGTGGCGTATCCCCCCAAGCTTGGAATATATATATATCGACAAGACCAGTTCTCCGGTGGGCTACTGGTAGGACGTCGCATAGCCTCTAACCCTTGATCCATGATGAGGCATCCAATTCAGGCAAGCCCAGCAGAAGCTCATGACGTTGCCGAAACAGCGTAAAACTGTCTTTCTGGACATCCGTCCCAGAGCGGAGGATTTGATATTTCTGTTACAACACAGATCTCTATTCGCAGAACTCCAGTTAGCAAGGTTTCTTGATCAATTGAATT
The DNA here is from genome assembly GCA_036971715.1 of Arthrobotrys musiformis. Lineage (NCBI taxonomy): Eukaryota > Fungi > Ascomycota > Orbiliomycetes > Orbiliales > Orbiliaceae > Arthrobotrys > Arthrobotrys musiformis. The sequence continues at coordinate 795,576 of JAVHJL010000001.1, read as the reverse complement.
AAGCTGGGATTGGTTTGCGTGTGACCTTTTTCCTATCGATATCGCACCCTTTGTCCTTTGCCCGGATCTCGAGGCGGTGCATGTCGTGTCCGCGCTGTTGGAATTTGATATGGTGTGTGTGTGTGGCATAATACTATTTAAACTACAGTACTAGGTTTTTGTATTTTATATTATCAGTTAATAATATATAAAAATATAGAATAAAAATAAATAAAAATGAAAAAAGGTTTTGCAGTTATTTAATACTTTTTTTTTTTTTTTTTTTTTTTTTTTTTTGAAAGCAGATTTTATATTTGCCTGATTGAAAAGGGGAGTTTTCCACTGGACTGTCTGCTCAAGCGCCCCGCCTCCTAGAAAAAAAAGCTGGGATGGGAGGCCTCGATTTCCCACATAAAGAATGTGTTGTTTCTCTTGTCATTCTCTTGGCATTGTTGTTGTTACTACTACTACTGCTGGTCTCAACCACCGCGAGACTAGTCCTGGCCGGCCACTCTTTGTGTGGTCCTACTACTACTGCCTACTACTACTACTCCTAACTATTCTCACAAGGGAGCTAGATACGTAACTAAATTAATAATTACCATACAGATAACTGGCTAGTCTAGAGGTCACGTTATGCAACATAGATAACTAGCAGAATTGACGCAAAAGATGTAAATCAATCGATTTACGGCCTTCAATTAAGTCTGCTACAGGCCTTTCAAGTCACCTCCAAGTTGGCTCCCAAGTGTGCAAAATTCCTCTACGATACCAAATATCTTAGCCCCAAGCTTTGAAGGAAAGGCCCCGAAAGGGCCTCGGCTGAGAAGCGGGAGACCTAAACACATAATATCTATCAAATTTACAATCGATCCAGTTCGAATCAGGCGGGCTGAGAACGAGACAAAATCGATATCTGGTACTACATATATTTTTCAGTCGGGTTTGAGTGCTGTGCAGCTTGCGGAGCAGCCTTTAATATAGAAAATAGACTCTTGTTTGCCTGACTGCAAGTCGCAAGTCGGGGCCTTTTCATACTTAGGTAAACCTTATCTCGTAAACCAGATGCTACTGGGTAAACCCTCTGTGGGGAAGGAAGTCCCGAAGTGTGTTATTTTGCTAGAAGATTCTATGTTAGAATTTATAGATAATAGATCTAGAGAGAATAAAATAAAATGAATTAGACTGGCATGCTAGTTAGTAGGCCAGTTAGTAGCCCTGTAGATAGGTTTATATGAGTGGGTCTATGGGCTAGTGGGCTGATAAGTGGGCGGGAGGCTGGTAAGTAGGTTAATTGGTAGGTAAAACGGTTGGTGGGAAGGTAGGCAGGGTGTAAATAGGTGCCCTTGATAGACATAAGTCTGAACTGAAGCCTGTAAATAAGTTTAGATAATTGGTATTTAAATTTTGGCCTGTGTTTTGGCCTACTGGCCTACTGGCCTACTGGCCTACTAATAATAAGGGCCGGGCAGTCGGGTTACAAGTCAATTTTCTACTGAATGATATTAACTGCCACGGCTGGCCGAGAGATTATACTGCCGCTATAAAAGTTGTTGTTCTTTTTTAGAAGCAATTGGACTGGGATTCTGAGACTGTCAAGCGTGGTTTGCCGATTCGAGCCTTACAAGGCATGCCTAAGGGGCTCGCAAACCCTCCCTTTTCAGGTATTTTTTTCAATATGATCATAATTAGGTAACTCTCTCGAGCCTCAAACGGTTTCTATACCTTTCCGTGACATGAATTGAGGTATTCTGTCTCAGGACTAGACCCATATGTTGACACACTCCCCATTCCAGAAACTCCCCCCAAGATCTTCTCCCGATGGGCTCGTGCAGGAAGAGACTTTTCTCGCCAACACGGCAGCGAAATATCTGCGGACGCTCATAGGGCAGATCGTCCAGATCTCTCGATCCGGAAGCGAGATATTTCGCGATTTTGTTTCCCTACGGAAAACTTCAATTCTGCCTATTTGGAAGGTGGCTCCCTATGTGATTACCTTCACAGTACGCCTTGGATCACTGCCATTTCGGTAGTTCCGTCGACTCCATAAGATTTTAATATCTCAGGAGCCTCGAACATATGCAATCCCACCTCAATTAGGGTTTTAGTGTCAAATTTGGTACCAATCGGATCACAAGGAACCGAATGCAAGCGTCAAAATGTAGTAGCTAACAGCAACCCCGATCAATCGAGGAGGTCGGAAACTCTGGGACCCGTCTTGGAATCCCTGGTATGTATGACTATGTACATACAACGTACAGCGTATTTCGTACATACCTATGTGGATATTTGTCGGAGCATACGTATACCCGCCTTGTTCCGAGGCTGAGCGTCTTGAGAGCACTCCATCCCATTTCCGGTCCGTCGGCGGGAAACTCCACAATAAGAAGAAGCAGGGTGATCTAATCTTATTTAATTTCGGCAGGGACCGAGGCCGTCGCACAATTTTCTAATACCAATTTTGTTCGCTTCGATTCTACACATCATATTTATTCGTTTCTCCAAACTTTGTATTTGTGTATAGTATTCTTTTCCTTTCTTGATATTCTTTTTCACTATTCTTTTTCATTTCTACTTCGATTTTAAGGGACTTTATATAAGGGATGGGGGGACAGAACCTTGCGGGCTTCCTGTTACACTTGGGCCTGCTTTCAACGGGCTTTGTAGCGGCCAGCGCCATTGACGTCGACGCCGCACGTGCCGAACTTTACTCCTTTGAAAAACGCGTTGTCCCTGACGCCCCTAACGGATACGCTCCGGGCGCTGTTAGCTGCCCTTCGACCCGACCTTCGATTCGGTCTGCTAGCGAACTCTCTAGCGAAGAGACTTCATGGCTCAACAAGCGTAGGAATAATACGATACAACCTCTAAGAGATTTCCTTACAAGAGTAAATATCACTGGGTTTGACGCCGGGGCATATATTGATGCGAACCGAAACAATGTCGCTCGGATACCAAATATTGGTATCGCGATGTCAGGGGGTGGATATAGGGCGTTGATGAATGGCGCTGGTGCCCTAGCCGCCTTCGATTCTCGAACAAACAATTCGACCTCCCAGGGACACCTTGGCGGCCTGTTGCAGTCTGCGACTTATCTCGCGGGCTTGAGTGGTGGTGGGTGGCTTGTAGGGAGCTTGTCGCTAAACAACTTTACTTCGGTTGAGGCAATCGTCAATTCCAATCCCGATGAGACAGGATCCCTGTGGCAGTTCCAGAATTCTATCTTTGCGGGGCCAGAAAAAAGTGAAGTGCAAACGCTTAGCGGCAGCAAATATTATGAGAACATCATCGATGCTGTTAATTCGAAGCGAGATGCCGGATATAACGCATCTATAACTGATCTTTGGGGAAGAGCATTGTCTTTCCAACTGATCAATGCGCCCGAGGGCGGACCAGGTATGGTCCCGATATTTATTCTAAGCCTTAGCTTTTATAAATACTAATTGACGTATAATTAGGGATTACATGGTCTGGGATCTCGGATGACCCGGACTTCACGGCCGCAAATGTCCCAATGCCGATTCTCGTCGCTGATGGACGTGCTCCTGGGGAGATTATTATTTCTATAAACACGACTGTGTTTGAATTTAATCCTTTTGAGATGGGCAGCTGGGACCCTACTGTTTATGGATTCGCAGTACGTATTCTCTATATCGGCCCTCGTCGACCGCGGATAGTTCTTTGAGGAATCTACTAACTTGTGCATTGCATAGCCTATTCGATATATTGGATCCAACTTTTCTCAGGGTGCGGTGGTCAGGAATGAGCAATGCGTCCGAGGATTTGACAATGCTGGATTTATCATGGGCACCTCATCGTCACTCTTTAACCAATTTCTTTTGAATTTCGACCAGGTTGCGAGTACCATCCCCAGCATATTCAAGAGTCTCGTGGAAAAAATCCTGTTGAGTCTCAGCTCCGACGAGAATGATATTGCCGACTATACCCCAAACCCATTCTACAAATGGAGCCCCGAGACAAACCCTAGCGCCGATTCGAAACGCTTAACGCTCGTCGATGGTGGAGAAGATCTGCAGAATCTCCCTCTCCAGCCTCTCATTCAGCCTGAGCGTGATGTCGATGTCATTTTTGCTGTTGATTCTTCTGCCGACACTTACGCTCCTGGTGCCAACTGGCCGAACGGAACGGCCCTAGTTGCCACTTATGCTCGCTCTATCAGCGGGGAGTTGAACAACGGAACCGGGTTCCCATCTATCCCGGATCAAAACACATTTGTTAATCTTGGTCTTAATACCCGGCCGACATTCTTCGGTTGTGACGCATCGAACTTCACCGGCACCGTACCACCGCTTCTCGTTTATATCCCGAACCATCCTTTCATCTATAACTCCAACGTTTCAACATTCACAATGTCTTATAACATTTCCGAGCGAAATACCATTATCGAAAATGGCTACCTCGTCGCGACCAGAGGTAACTCGACGTTGGATGCAAATTGGCCCCAGTGCGTCGGATGTGCGATCATGAGCAGAACTTGGAACAGGAACGGGGCTACCGTTCCTAGCGTTTGCACTCAGTGTTTCAATCAGTACTGCTGGAACGGAACCCGCGCCTCTCAAGAGCCAGCAGAGCCATACGAGCCGACACCTGTTTTCAGCGAGGTCAGTTTGGCGACATCGAGTAAAAAGAATAGCGCCATGTCGCTCGCACCGAGTTTTATGTCTTTGATGGTCGTCGTAGGCTCGGTTTTCATGATTGCGTTCTAAGTAAGATTCCAACAACATTCATTTCCGGTGCATTTTAGTTGCATTTTGGGGGTTGCATATCGGCTGCGTTTCGGGGTTGTTCTCTTCTTGCCTCCTTATTTACTTCTCTTCTATTCTGTGAATCAAGTGTCGGCTTCTTTACCTTTTATTACCCTTTTGCCACAACTTGAATTGTAAATGTCCTGGGTTTTGTATCTATTACTTTAATTTCGTCAATTTCAAGGTTTCTCTGTCATTGAATTTCACATCTTGCCCTAATCTTATGGAAACGGAAATATTGCCGACTCTTATCTCATGTTTCGTATTACTAGCTATCTTTCAAAAGTTAGCGTCGTGTGCAAATCCACCGACAAACAGGCCACCGTCCGAACATCACCAGTGTTCCCCGCGGATTACGCCCCATAGCCAGGTTTATGTAATAATGCATATCGAGATGGATGGGTGGAACTTTCTTCAAGAATCGATCGAATCCCGACGTCGATAATTGCAAATGCGGTACAGAAATGCAGGCCGTGCGACCATGCACGAGACCTTTTACTTGCATGGATTTAGTCCCTCCTGGTGGGCGAATCAATCTTATCTCGTGGTTGGAACCCCGCATGGGTAGGCTGCAACATCAGAGTCGGCGATTGGTCCCCTATGCGAAGAGCCTTATCTTTCGGGCAGTTCACCGAAGAGAACTTGGTCTAAAATCAAGATTTGGCCACGCAAATTGGCAGCGGGAAGACTTCTATCTACGAACCTGTCTCAGAATAGGCCGCAGCAGTCCCTATTTGAAAAAGCAGTTATGGGCCAGGCGGCGCTGCACTTGGAAGAGGATACCAGCGGGCACTTCGCTCGCCGCCGAAGCCCTTAAAATGGAGGGCGAAGGGCCCTCTCGAAATTTCCTCCTTCCTCGTGCAAAGATTTCTCATTGACTTCTTTCATCCCTAATTCCTTGTTTTTTGCAGCATATGCATCGCTTTAATTTTCCATTTCGATAGCGCATTCCACGTGCGGTGAACACGATTGAATAAGACTTTCGGCCAAGATGACACGCGCCGCCGAGACGGGAGAAATTCCTGGAACCGAGAGAATTTTCGAGGGCGACCAGTCGGAAATCCTCCTGCTCCCGCACCCGACTGACAGTCCCAACGACCCTTTGAATTGGAGCAAGAAGCGGAGATATTTGCAGGCGTTTTTGGTCTGCTATTACACTGGTCTCACAGCGGCGACCGCCAATGATGCGGGAAGCACTGCTGAACCAGTTTTGAACGAATTGGTAAGGGCTTTGCGCCGCCTGTCAACATGTGTTGGGCCGACAATTGCAACTTCGGAGAGCTTGCAAGGCTAATTCCTCCTGGCGAATCAAGGGCATATCCTATGAAATCTACAATGACGCAGCAGGCGTTCTTTTCGCCGGGATTGGGTACTTTGCGCCCTTCATCGCTGCCTTGGCCACCCTATACGGAAGGCGCATCGGTTACCTCGTCTCCATGATTCTGGGGCTCATCGGTTCCATCTGGTTCGCCAAAGTCAAGGGCATCGGAGATACCATTGGCAACCAATTGTTCATAGGAATGTCGGAGTCCGGCGCAGAAACAATTGTCCAATTGTCTCTCATCGATATATTCTATTCACACAGAATCGGAACCGCATTGGCTATTTACATCCTCGCAACTTCGATCGGTACTTACCTTGGGCCTCTTATTGGTGGTTATATTTCTGGAGGGCCCCTGGGGTGGAGATGGGTCCCTTGGTTAAACGCGATACTGTACGCTGTATCGTTTATCGTCTTTTACTTTGGATTGGAAGAAACGTATTTCGATCGTGAGCGTTATCTTCAGTATTATGCGACCGATACTCCAGGGGTCGTCATCAAAAATGAGAAGGATGCATCTGCGGAGACGACAGGCGAGAAAACCCCGGCAGAAAAGACGTCATCCGACGCCTCGGACCCTGAAAAGAAAGCCGGGGTAAATGAGACAACCGGGCCACCGGAACCGCTCGTGCAGCGAGGAAAGGACCCAAGGATCAAGAAAACTTATTGGGAAAGCATTGCTTTAATCACTCCGGCAAGCAACTTGAAAGGATGGGGTACCAAGCAGTATTTCCAACGTCTGATCCAGGGTTTTCGAGTCTTTGCATTCCCGGCTGTTATCTATTCTGGATTGCAATGGGGTGCGCAAGACGCCTGGCTTAGTTTCTATCTCACAACCATGGACGACTTATGGTACGATGAACCCTGGAGCTACAGCAACTATGGAGTCGCTCTTATGAACGTACCTTGCCTTATTGGTGCGGTGATTGGTTGTTTATACGCCGGACCCTTGAGCGATTGGTTCTGTCTTTGGATGGCTAAAAAGAATAACGGTATCAAAGAGGCCGAATACCGTCTTTGGCTGGGACTCGCAAATATGATTATCTCCCCAGCAGGGCTCCTAGTCTTCGGAATCGGGAGTGCCAGAGGCTGGCCTTGGCCACCCCCGTACATAGGATTGGGTCTGATTGGGTTCGGCTGGGGATGTTCCGGTGATATCGCCATGGCATACTTGGTAGATTGCTACCCAGACATGGTTATCGAGGGTATGGTTGGCGTGGCAGTGATTAATAATACGTTGGGCATGACTTTCACGTTCGCCTGCAGTCCATTTATCGCCGCGGCTGGTACGGAGAATTCTTACATCATCATTGCGGTTTTGCAGTTTTTCTTTGCGGGTTTGACGATTCCAATGATCAAATGGGGGAAGAGTATTAGAAAGTGGACTGCGCCGAGTTACCGGCGATTTTTGGAGATTAGAGATGGATTGAATCGGCATTGAGAGGTTATAACGTTATACTAGCGGGTAGAGTTCTAGAACTCGATATACGGCAGGCAGGGGTTGGGGGTCTTAGAGGAAGTGCATACTCGGAGCGACTGGAGCTGGATGCTAACTGCTCAGTTATGTCATGTTTTAATATAATGATTGTGGTTTGGTGATTTTATGACTACTAAATTTAGCCTATTTGTGACCTCAATTGATCAATATGTATCTTGAATATATCAAAAGAGAGGGATATTGCGCAGGTAATATCTGTCCACTGTGTGCTGGATTTTGCGTAACTTGCGGTTCTGGAGACAAAATACGACATGCAAAGCAAAAGTGCAGCTGTAGCGCGAACTCGTCTTCGACAATACCCGTATCCCCCTGTATACTTCTACCTAGCCCGAAGCAGTCCCGAAATTCATGCACCTTGGGCCCCGGGGCATTGATTATCATTGCAAGCTGGGAAGCGTAACCCACATCACAAGAAGTGGTTGCAATGGCCTCACTACCAGTCGAAATCGGCCTCCAGATCTATGAGGAGTGTGATACATTTACAGATGCTTTGAATCTGAGCTCATGTTGCAGCTGGCTGAGATGCATCTGGAACAGCAATCAGGACGCTCTGGCCTTCCACATAGGTCTGAAGGTTATACCTGCGTTTGATGATGCCCTGATCACGGTACATATCCCAAGACCTATTTCATGATCATTGTGGAATATTTCTGTACAAGAGTATCCATATGTATACAAACCAATATTAATACGTGGGGATGGTTAACTGACGTGCTCATGATATTCGGGCAAAGATTCGTGCAACTGCTATCGCAAAATCAAATCTCATCAATTTTATTTTACATAAAAAGATACCGACGAAACCTAACCTTGACCCTTCCGGTTTCTCTTATCGTGTCTCTAAACCGACTTTCCAGGAGGTTATTTCGGCTGTCTCTCTATTCACACTCATAGACTGCGTCTTGCATCTCGCCCAGCACGGAGACGAAGATCACCTAAGAAGATTGGGTTACAAGCTTGAGAACCGTACATGGCACCGAGTTCGAGGCCTTCCGTATAATGTTTTCCCACGAGACAGGGAACCAACGGATGCACATAGATATCGTGTGTTTGCGGGCATGTATCGGGTTTTCCTTGCGGGGGCGGTACTCTCCTGGGCACATGTGTACCCTATGATCAAGGAAGGGTCACCGCTCAGAAAGAGATATTTGTCCGACGACCCTATAAAAACACCGTCTCGAACGATCATTAGTCACATTGACGTGGCGACTTCAGCACATTTGGGCCGGCCGAGCACTGACCTTAGTGCGGGCGAGTCGGCCTACATATGCAAGTTTATGCCGTTCCAAGTTACAAGGCTTAAAGACGCGAATCAAAAGCCTCCGAATGGAACTGTAATCGATGATTTCACGCCTTTGGCAGAGTATCTTATACGGAAGGGTGAGGAAGACTTTGAGCTCCACGAGCTCGAATCAGCAGAAACCGAAGAAGAAAGTATCAGTATCATCGGAATATCAGCCGAGGATCACAAGCAAGCAAGCGTCATTCAACAGTTCATGATGTTTCAAAATGCATACGAGCTACTCCGTCGCCTAATCGCGGATTGTATGGAATACGATTCATCCATGGTGCGGTTGCAGTCGGCCTACACACTCCCTCTGAGTACCGGATTACGGGATAACTCTGGCAGGCTCATCAAACCACACAATCGCCGCCTGGAGCTATTCATGTTCGGTTGCTATCAACCAGAAATATTCACCTTCCCTTCCTCGAAACGTTGGGTGGGACCTGAAACAATGATATACGCCGGGTACGAGTTGCCAAAGCACGAAAGCCTGCCTTCGGAAGACTCATTGTGGGGTTGCCCGATCCCAGTTACGAATCTTGTCAAAGCCGCCTGCCCAATTAACATCACCCGGCCCGGAGATAGCCATCTTACATCTGCCGTGGATTCATTTTTTGCAGCTCTGTCCTTGAAAAGGCTTTTCGGCATCAGATTTGAGATGTCCGAATGGCTTTATCACAATTCCGTTAGGCGGGTGTTGTATATGTCCGAAGGGAAGGCTTTTAGAGAGACGAAGATCTTTGTGCCGAGAAGGGAGCTATTGGGGTATCCCTTGATGATGATCAGCTAACGATCGGTCACTCTTTGCGCGGTCTGGTATGAGACTAGTGCTGGCTGAAGAGTATTGGTGCATAGGCGACTGCTTGCATTAATTGTGTATTTTAAATTTTATATAGATATAGCCTCGAATACAATATAGATACACGCACACACATAGGTTTGTGCGCCTCTTTTAATTTCAGCGACGAGTACTCGAGTCCAAGTCAAATAGATGTCTACGAGAAGACAGAATATAAGGAAAACCTTAAAGATCTAGCGCCGAGAATAACAAAAATATAAGCACACATCAAAAAGACTTAGCTAGAAGTTGTTACATATTCCGAGCAGCCAGTCGCATTTAAATATCTGTACCCAAAATTCCCGCCAATAGAATCGTACGCAATATCGAAACAGTTAAGAAGCTTCCTCCCAGTATTAACATACCCAGCCTTCGAGCTGATCCCAAAGGTATTCGGTTGCATAGGGTTAGGGTCACCGACTACCCCGAAATTAACCCCCTTTGTCATTTCGTATTTAATCTTGTAAAGTTCCGAGGTTCCCGGCACGGATATTTCAAACGTCGAGCCATTACCCCAGCTAACGGGGCTGCTAGTAAAGTACGAGTTTGGGATGCCAGTATCGACGAGAATAGTCCCGTTCCTATTAGAGCCGCTGTTGACTCTATATATCATCGGTGGGGTATCCCAGTCTCTCGTCCCACCAACATCTTGCTGTGGAAGCGCCGTCCAAGCGAAGTTTTCAGTGATCGTTTCGTTCAGACCTAAGTATAACCCATCATGGGTGATAGCGTAACCCTGGCAGTAGTTTGCACTCGAGCCGTTAGATGGTTTTCCATTGAAAGTGAGTGTATCCAAAAATGGATTCGCATTTTGCGGATCGCCTCTACCGAACCCGATCCCCATGTATGCAACATGGGGCAGGCCAACATCTCTCTTACTCGTAGAGTCGTGATCTTCTCCATCTCGCTTGACTTTGCACCCGCCAGGGGTACAATTGCAGCCTCTTGCGGTCTTACTCGTAGGACATCGGTGACCATCCGTCGTACCATCAAAGGTTGGACAGCAGACCTCTTTATCTTTAACAAGTATTTTGGTACGCATAGCATACGGCCCAAAGGACATGTCAATCCATTCTTCGTACCCCTCTTCGAGCCAATGACTGCTACTGTAGAAAATATGCGTGGGAATAGTTTTGGTAAAAGTAACGTTGGGGAACAGGCCCATTGAAGCGACGAGGCCTGTGGACCCCGTGTCGACTGTGGCTGTAATGGGGACTCCGGCAACGGTAATGTTGAGTTTTGGTGGGTCGACCCACTTGTCAATTGGGAAGGCCCAAGGGGCAAAGTAGGTATTGGTACATGATTTTTTATCCCATTGGAAGCCCTGGGTGGTGGTAGGGCTGGGACATGCAGTAGAGGATACACGGGTTATTTGCCGTTCTGGGAGACTCGCGTCTGGGAGGGCTACCGCCGAAGCGAGACTGAAGGTGATGGCAAACCAAGGGAACTTGATCCCTGTAGGCTGTTTCGACCCCCCTTGCCTATAACAAATCATGATGTACGGCTATAGTTGAATGGCAAAATGTAAGGGTCCGATAGTGGTTATTCGCATAACAAAACGTGGAATTTTAGGACAATGGTAGATTCGCGATTGACCACAATCTCAAAGTTCGTCTATATATACAAAAATGGTGAATTTGGGTTCAAAACAGTTACTCGATCTCGAAAATGTTGAATTTCGAGAAGTTTGAGACGTGGTTTGAGGGTTAATTGCTTCCACGTTTGGGAGACATCTTGCTCCAAAGCCATCTTCGTTGCTCAGTGCCGTCTGTGTTGAGAGGTGTTGTAATTTCTGTGTTGGAAGACCCTTCGTCCGAACAGGGATCAGTGAAGCTCTCAGGGTCCACTTCGCCACCAAGAATTGACTTGAATTCCGACCGAACGATAAAGACGGGATTTTCTTATGCAGTGTCGTGCCGCTGGGCTGCTTCAATATCGGTTACTCTGCATATAGTAATCCACAGGGCTCCTCCAATAATTCATGGCCAGTGATTGAATCATTCTACGAGTCACGGGAATCTATAACCGGAAAATCAGGAGATCCGGAGAATTTTTTGAACTTCGTGGCTCAAATCCAGTGCAAATGTAACCAGAGTTGTCTTGCAGAAAGGTAACACCACAGGCAGAAAAACTCGAAGAGACGTCATTGGTGGGTCCAGCGGTTTCTAGAAAAAACTTTATATCTCAAGACACATTGGCCCTACGACCCGATCGAAAGATTTAAGCATTTGCATCGATGCATCATGACAAAAGGTTGGTGGTCTGACTCTAAAAGGCGAGGAGTCTATTAAAAGCATCAACTAGAGAGAAACATCCTCGATTCTCTCGTCAACGGTCGGTTTAAACGTTCTTTGCCTGCTACAACGAAGGTTTGTCTAAGTTTTTTTGGTTTTGTCGCCATCGCAGAATGTAACATCGGGACCGGTCCTCCAAGAAAAAAAAGTCATAGTCGGATAGCTGTGATGTGACGGTAGGGGGGTCACGGGGGAATAAGGACGGGATGTCCGGCCCTTGATAATATCACCAAAAGAGAAGATATACTTGTTTTCCTGGTACGAACTTGTCCCGACTATGATACTAGTATACCAACTAATGCTAACAAATAGTTACTCGACAAGTGCCGAAGTTCCTAGCGAGAGGTGATAGGAATGTGACGGTGGCCGGGTATCTAAGTATAGGCAACCTCCAACCAAATGACATGCCAGACCCTGCATGCGATAGCGTAATCCAGACCACACCGGGGTCACAATACTACCTGAAAGGCTAAATAACCGCGGCGACTTGAAAGCTTTCTAGCTTCGAAGCTGCAGCGCTGAGGAAGCCTCCGCACTTTTGACTTTGTCTGGATAAGTATGAACATGTATGGGACCAGAAAGGCAGTTTTCAGCGGCACGGAGCATGCGATATTTTTTCTTGGTGATATGACCTTTATCGCAAGAGTTTTCCGTGGTGGGGCTATGAATCCCAAGGTTGCATGGGACGGAGCTGAGCACGCCCAGCTGCGTCTTGGATCACACCTACCTATCCTTACCTCTCCGTCGACGAAGGAGGGGAGGGGAAGGCAGGAAGGCCGAAGGGGAGTTCCCATGGCCAAAGGAATATTTGTCAAGATGGGGATATCGTATATATTCGCGGGGGTATCCAGCCTTCTTTTGAGGTTTTATTTTCCCATCCCCCTCGACATCCAAACTATACAAGATCAAGATCGATCAGATATTTCATATATCGCAAAGACATTCGTTTCCCCAAGTACAGATTACATTCGTGTATCAGCTAAAGTGCCGCTATCGTTAAATCGGCATTTGTCACTCGTTCTACATATCCCATCACATTTCACAGAACAAAAGCACATACAGCCTTACAAGAACAGAAAGTGACAGGCGGCATAATACCCACCTTCAGCCTCCTGCTTATTGGCTTATCGGAGCGAAGGACAGCCCAAGATCAGACTATTCGAAGAACCTGGCCTGGACCCGGCCCTGGTTGCAGCATATCAGCTCCACTGTTTACGGCAGGTTGTTGGATCAAACCGCAATTTGCACTTCAGCCTCTCGCTTTTCGCTTTTGCGGCCCCTGGTTATCACCACTTTTTGCGTTGCGTGGAGGGGTTCCAACATTGACGGAGGGGTGGATCTACTCACTACAGAATTTTGAGCGCAAATATTAATATCGGCTCATTAAACCACCTTCAACCTCTTTTCGCGATCCTTCTCTGCTTCTTTATATCCACGCCAATACAATTTTTGTGGAAGTCATCACCATACTTCTCTCCTTCAAATCAACCGAGTACTCTACTGTAGCGAGCACGAGGACCATGCAAGTTAAAAGATTCATTCTTATAGCGGCAGCTTTACTGCCTGCTACCCTTGCTCAGACTAGCTCTGATTGCAATCCTCTCAAAGGATGTAAGTAACTATCCGTGCCTGAAAATTTCCGTACTTGATATCTTCATGGAAATTACTCTATGGGCGTTGGCATTCTTCGCCAGGGAAGCAATCGTGCTAACTTTCCGGAATAGGCTTCAAGGACGACCCGGCACTCGGAACAACCTTTTCCTGGGATTATACCAAAAACCACGGAGAAGCACCGAGATTTGATATCGTCTCCTCGGCAGCCCGAATTACCTATCAAGATGACGGAATGCACATGTCCGTTCGGCAGAAGGGAGATTCGCCTACTCTGCAGTCTCAATTCTATATTTTCTGGGGTAGAGCCGAAATCGTCATGAAGGCCGGCCCGGGAGCTGGTATTGTCAGCTCTCTAGTCTTCCAGAGTGACGTTTTGGACGAAATCGATGTTGTGAGTATTAGCCCGAGTCGACGGGGTTTTACCATTTGAGATACTAATGATTGGGTTTAGGAATTCATCGGAAATCAACCTGGAAATGTTCAGACGAACATTTTCTCCAAGGGCAACCAAGATGTGCATATCTACGGTGCCAATACTGGCGTCGCTGATACTGTCGGAGTTTTCCACAAATACACTGTCGATTGGACTCCTGAGCAAATCACCTGGTCAATTGACGGAAACGTTGTTCGTGTCTTGACCCGAGCTGAATTGGGAGACGGCGTCTATCCACAGACCCCCATGCAGATCAAGTTCGGCCCATGGGCTGCCGGTGATCCGTCGAACGCGCCAGGAACCATTGAGTGGGCTGGTGGCCCAATTGACTACAGTTTGGCTCCGTTTGACATGGTTGTTGCATCATTGACCGTCACCGATTACTCCACCGGAGCTACCAAGTATCGTTACAAGGACACTAGCGGTTCTTCTGCTTCAATTGAAATCACCGGAGGTGGCAGTGTCAATCCTCCAGAGAGGGAGACGACTTCGAGCGCACCACCACCAGCTCCGACTACTACTTCTACACCTCCACCACCACCAACTACAACAAGCTCGACTCCTCCTCCGCCGCCACCACCAACCACTACTTCGAGTAAGTCCACCACCCCTCCTCCACCTCCGCCTCCTCCAACAACCACCTCAGAGCCAACTTCGACTTCTGAATCTACCACATCTACCACATCTACCACATCTACCACCGAGGAGCCGGAGACAACTACTTCTAAATTGGACATCCCAACTAAGATTGTGACTACTTCTTCCTCTCCAGCCACGACTTCTTCTAAGCCAAAGCCCACTACAACGAGCTCCGAAGAAGAGGAAACGACTACCTCCGTCGAAGAAACAACATCGACTTCTTACCGTCCCACAAAATCGACCTTCATTGTCGAAACTACCACTTCCAGTGAGCCAACTACACGGGGAGGACAAACCACCTTGGCCACTGTTGTCACCAGCCAGTCTACTGCTACAAACCTGCCCACAAACACTGAAGTCCCGAACAGCGGTAGCAGCATTCGTACCGGATCTTCTTTGATCGTTGCCATTATGGCATTGTTTGTCCTCTTCTAAACAGTCCCTTTGAGGGCTTTTTTCGTCTTCATCTTCTCATCATTATTTTGCTACTAGCATAAACTGCATAGAAACAAGTTACTTTAATGCGTTTCACGAAGGTAGCCTCCGATTCATTCACATATTACATCCCAGGAATCCGCTATTCCGTTAATTTCATCATCCCACACTCCCTTCCTTCTCTTACCTGCGGTTCCAATTGTTTGATTGTTCATTGTTGTGTTCTTTTCGCATAGCATTAGCGAACAGGGCTACTGGCGTTACCTATAGGAGTCTTTCATGTTTCTGTTGTATATTTTTTCTCTTTTTTGTTACTGTCACGATTATTGAATGGGAAGTCCGTTAACGCCTTACGCCTTACATACTTTTTTGTCACAGCCTATATTATAATTGTTTTGGTTAATGCATTGGAGGAATTGTGGATTATGGGCCTGGCTTTGAAGCTTCAACTTGTATCTAGCTACTTAATATACTTTTTACCGGCTTGCAAAAGCCAGATAAAACGATTGAGGTCCTAAAATTCGGACAGTTGTAGGAGTAGTGTGGAGAGAGATGAGATGTCCTGTTTCACAACTTGGGTGTTTTGAATTTGCTCCTAGACAACCAATTTTTCCACAGGCACAAAGAGCCATTACAAGTCGAAAGGCATAAAAGGACGGTAACCCCGTCGGCCCATCAAATTCATATGTGAAGCATCAAAAGGAAAAAGTAATATTATGTGTGAAAAGGAAGACAAACTAAACCATGAACAAACTAAACCAACCGCAAATTCATAACATCATGCTACTCTCTGAGTCCGTCCGGTGAAAGCGGTTTCTCCAATTTAGCACCGATCGCAGCTTTGCTGCCCCCTCTGACATAATACAAAACGGAAGCGCTCAACCAGGCCAGTCCCATAACACCAGCGACGACGGAATAAGCAATCGTCCCACCGGTTGTATTGTCGGCCAACTGTAATCCCAACCCACCGTTTACAATTCCCAAGATCAGAAGAGCTCTGCCCCAGTAAGTGTGGATGTATGCGAGGATCGTGCGTTTTCCTTTGGCTTTGAAGAGCCAATGGTGGATTAATCCGACGATTGGTTGGAAGAACAAACCGCCCATGACGACCATGCCGATTATTGGATGGGTTTCTGTGATGTATCTTAGATCTTGGGCCACCATGATGCCGTAAGCCAGGCCAGCGATAGAAAGTCCGAATCCAATGATCTGGACGACCATGTGGACGTCTGCTTTATGCGGTCCGGGAAGAAGACGGATGATGACCGAGCCGAAGGGGAAGAATACTGCGAAGGCCAATCCCATGAGGATTCCGTGAATCTTTAGCATCTTGTTAATACTCGAGGCACCGCTGGTAGTGGTGTCCGAAGATCCAGAGCCGAGGTTTTGGTCGTCGCCGTTGCTCCCGCTGGAGGGATTCGACGAAGTTGGTGTCGAGCCACTGGAAGTCCTAGTACCAGTACCAGTCGCAGCCGCAGAAGTTGAGCTCCGAACGCTCTGAACGAACGGATTACTACTATCCCCACCAGCTGCCGCCGTGAGATCGAACGTAAACGTTCCAGTCCTATCATGCTGCCTAATAGTCGCCTCCACATCCGAAGTATCAAGTCCGGAACCGTCTTTATCCGCCCAAATCCAATTCGACCTCGTATTGGTAACACTCAGCTCCGCAAGGCTGAGACAATTATCGCATCGGACGTTCGCGATGAGAGACCCGTCTACGATACCAGAGCCGCCGAGGAGCGTGATCTCTGCATCGCTCGAGAATTCTGGTTCGAAATGACCTTGACCGGCGCGAGCGGATACGGTTACGTTACCGCTGCCGTCGGTGTAGACTACGAAGATGTGTGAACCGGCCATGCCGCTGCCGATGCCCAATGCGATCCATGATTTCCCTGAAGCCGGTCCGCGGATTTGGAAAAATATGGCGCCAGAGCCAGAGCTTGATGTTGAACTTGGGATGTTGAGGCTGAAGGAGACTGATGAGTCGGATGGGGATACATAGCGTGCCAGCTGGGCTGTGGAGAGGCCAATCAGAGAGGCTGTAAATAAATGCGGTTTTGGTTAGTCTGCGGTTCGTTTTATACTTGTAGGCTCCTCGTCAATGAGGAAGTTCACCAACCTAACGCCGTAGCAACTTTCCACCGCATCTTTGAGCGCTTCCTTGTATATATATATGAAGTATGTATATATCGATTCCCGTTCAACAGGTTCAAGGTTTTGTTCGAGGGTAGTACGATCAGAGTAAAACAACCCCTCAGATCAAATCGGCCGTTTCTTAGCCTCGTTCAACGTAACCGCGAATACGAAACGAATTCGGTGATACCAACGAAACGTTGAAGGGCGAACGTTCAAACAAGTCCGAAAGAGAGCACCGTTCGTCGTTGATACCCGAAGAAAGTTCGAGCTAAACGGTAATTTTTGACTTCAACGAGGATGAAAGGGAAAAGCCTCCCGAAACCGAGTCAACATAAGCGGACGATGTGGTTGATATATAAATAACCAAGGTTGCCCTTCAGCCAATCTCCTGAGTTCAGCCTTTACTCCCAACTAACTAACCTTATGTTACCCCAGACCGAAAAAAGAAAGGAGGAAAGAAAGATACATTGCGGAACCCAGATGGGCCAATATGCATCTGACAATTGCAATCAACTTAGAATTTTTGCCCAGAAAATGCCAACGTCCCAATGCCTGAAGCTAAATATACGGATCAGCGAGTGCGCGCGGGCAATTCGAAGCAATTCTGATCTGAGACCCGCTATCGACCTGGGGTCTCCCTTATCTGGTGGCCGTTAGCCACGGGTAGGCAGACGTAAGTCCAGACATAACTATTCCGAAAGACATTTTCTTGCGTTTTCGTCGAAAGCCATGGTCCGAAACAGCTCGTTCGTCGAATGTGAACGCGCCATATGAAAAATGAAGTTGCAGATAAATGGGGAATTCCATGGGTTTTAGGGGGGCGCAGTTCTCGCAGCAGATGTACGAAGTAGCTTGGGATAGGTGGATCACAGATTCGGGTCCCACCATGCATAATACTTAGCCATACCCACCATGTTCCTCCCCAAGCGTCGACGTTGACAAGGTGCTACATACCTTAACCTTCGCTCGGTTTGAACCGAGCGGGCGAATGTGGCCTAGTCCCATGTTTAAACGTCTAGAACGGGATCCTTGATTGGGAACAACTGGGATTCCGTAATCAAGGTACAGGAACGAAATGAATCCGTTGAATTTCATTTCATCATGATCTTCGAGTTTAACCACAAGGTCCCATTGTAACCCCCCCATGTGGGCAGCCTGGTGTATATCAACCTTCGATATTCAGTTAATCCTCCTTGCATTGGAGTTTTAACTACCGCCAGGAATTGGAGAAATATATCAAAGCACATGGTAATAATGCGCTTGATTAATCTTTCCACCCAGAAAAACTCTCTTTCTCTCCCAGCAATTTTCCCCGACGGACGTGGGTTGATCCAATCCCATTCGACGTCGACTCCGATACCAAGATCTTTAGATCTTCGAGTAATCCACAAGGCCGCGTAAACTGAACTCCAGCAGAAGGGCTGTGAAACCCAACCCCCATGTGCACCTACATGCGAAGAGAAAATTCACAAGTTCGCAGAGGAGATCAACCGTCCTTTTTGTCCGCCAAAAATAAATTACAAACGGCTGACTGATACAGGCGTTGCTTGACCCTCCCCCCTGCGACCGACGAATCACAAAAGTCACTTTTGTAAGCTAATTTTCCCTTGCAGGGTGTGTGGGGCCGGCCCCAAGAATTTAACTTTTTGGAGCTAAACTAAGCCGCGGCATTCAACCGACCCACAACTTGGCCCAAGCCGAATGAACTCAACTGCAGCTTGCTGACGACGAACGATACCTCGCCTCGGAAAAATCAAAGACGAAGGTCTACGTCACACAAAGGAAAAACCACTATCGTTCGACTCGAGTGAGAAATATATTGGCCGGTATAGTCTTGTCCTTTAATCTTTTGCCCCTATCAAAGGGTATATGTAAACTGTATGTATACGCCAAAGCCAGTAACTTGACATGACTTAAACTCTACATGTCCGAGCAGTATGGATACCCAGACGGATACAAAAAACTCTCCACTCCCCAAAAACTAATGCTGTAGATAATCGATCATCTAAATTCTTTCAAGCCCCGGTAATGTTGTTCTAGTATATATATATATATATATATTGTATATGAGTTTCTATAAACTGCGAAAGCCCCTATTATATATAATATGTGGGGGGTATGTGAGGGGATATATAATGCAGATATATGCGTGGAATAAAAAAATAAAAGGAAAACTCCCTAAGCCCCCGAAATACACCTACCATCAGATTCTAACAGCGGATGAAATATATGAATCTAAAAACCAGTCTTTCAGTTGAATTGAAACCGCAAAGTCATGGGGTTTTCTTTGCCGGTATAAGAATCCAACAAAAAAGCGGCCAAAAAAAAGAAAGAAAGGTTCAAGAATTAAAGAATGAATGCTCTAGGACAAAACCAAGTGGATGCGGAATCAAACAATCGCAATGAATGCACGTGCAATTACAAATGTAACGGTTAGGACGCAAACCAAAGAAACTGTGCAATGAGTAACCAAGGAAACCGGCGAAATTGACCACTGCCAATGTAAAAAGCTCTGCAAGCTGGGTCCCGATCTGCTATGCAAGTTGGCTAGTACGAACGCACTTCGCCTCATTGACTCCTGAAATCGCCAAGAACAAGAAGAAAAAGATTGAAAAAAAGAAACCAAATGTACCGTAAACTTCACCTCGATTCGATTTTGGCTACGATCGGGGACTGGGTGATGACGGTAATTGTCTGGGTGATAATGGTGTCTCACTGATCCGTGCATGCGGCGATAGTCGATGGAGAACTTGCCGTATCTTTTCCATCAAATCCAAGATTAGGAACGGCTTTGTGATCACGTCGTCCTGGGGAGTGTTATAACGTTAGTCTCATGTAACCATTTGCTTTTGCACTATCATCAAGTCACAGGCCAAGCTTTTCTTTCGCCTGTTCGGTACCCGGATCCGAATATAAGGCTGAGAATGAGTGAGCTTACCATCCCGGCATTTATCATAAATTGGACTTGCTCAAATCGAGCGTTTGCAGATGTTCCTATGATGGGGACATGGCCACCGGCTTGTGCTTCATATTCACGGATCAATCCCGTAGCCGTCGCGCCATCCATTACCTTGGCCCGTTGAAGATCTCATGTCAGCTGCTTGCATGTTTATGACGCGCAATGGATCCATGCAATAACGGGAACATAACATATATTATTGCAGCGCTTGTGGGAAGAACTTACGGGCATCTCCATATCCATTAGTACGATCGTAAACCTAGCCCCCGTTTTTAGTAGATCCAGGGCTTCTTCACCGTTGTTAGCGGTAACGGTCTCGCATCCTTGTGCTGCAAGTTGTTTTCTCAGAATCTTTTGATTCAAAATGTTGTCTTCCACAACTAGGACCCGGTAGCCATCACCAAGCCTTGGTCTTTTACTTAATGGCTTGCGATCTCCACCTTTCTGCACCCTCACGGGTGGTGGCTTAGACGGCCGGCGAGTATGAGAGATGAAATCTTCTGCCGCAGACTTGGTGTCACTACCAAATGAATACGTTCGTTTCACAGGCTCGTTAGGCGAAGGCAAGTTGGTATGGGTGGCCGGGGGATCTGTCCGCTGGGCGTGGAAGAAAAAGGAGAATGTGCTCCCGACCCCTAGGTCCGAGTCGAAGTGAAGTTCGCCTCCGAGGAGGAAACATAGCCGCCGCGCAATGAACAACCCGAGCCCGGACCCACCATAAGAAACGTGGGTTTTCTGAATAAGTTAGTAACCATGAACATGGAGATATCTAGATATAGAATTTAAGGAGAAGAAGGTGTTACTAACAGGTGCCTGGTGAAATCGTTGACCAAGGACAGCTTGCATCTCTTTGGATATTCCGATACCAGTGTCCTATATCGCGCTAGTCAGTTCAAGGGTCCTTTAACTACGAAACCCTATGGTACTTACCTTGACGTGTACCAGCATGTACATTCCACCTTCTGAGGACGTGGGTTGGCTCTTATCAGTGTTCGTTATAAGGCTGGGCTCATTGGCAGCTGCATCCACCTCATCTAGGAAATTGTCCGTAAAAGATGGCCGGGCTTTTGACGAGTCGAGAACGACGCAAATTTCTTTGGCTCCATTTTTCTGGCTTGTGAATTTGATAGCATTTGTCACAAGATTGATCTAAATATGGCTCAGTATGAAGCTATCGTATTTTATGGTGGGGATAAAAAACCTACCAGCACTTGCATTAGGCGAGCTGGATCAACCATCCACCAGTCCCGCATACAATCAGCAACAAAGTTGTCAGAGAGCTTGTTTTGTGAAAATGTCAGCGTATTCTAAAAATATGTGGCATTGAAGGTGTGCCTAGGTATACATACAGTGAATTGTGCGGTAATTCCTTTACTCTTCAATTCTGGGACGAAGATTCTCATCCCACGTCGGATGATGTCGTGGGGCTGCGCCGGGACTGGATCTACCGTCAATAGCCCGGCGTCGAGCTTCGAAAGATTAAGAATGTCATCGATGATCTTCTTTTGATGTTCTCCACAGGCGAGTATAGTGTCCGCGGCTTCTTGTATTGCTGCAAGGGCAGCAGGATCGGCATCAATGTCTATTAATGCATCCAAGGTCATTTGAATTTCGTCCGCTGATTGTAGGATAGCCGAGAGTGGGTTCCTATGTCCCAAGAGTCAGTACCCATTATCATGTAATTAGCCTAGAAGGAACACCTACCTCAATTCATGGCTTGTTCTATCAGCCCAAATCATGTTAGCTCTTTTCAACTCAATAGTATATAGGATAAATTCTTCACATACACATCCTAGCAAACCTGTTAATAGGGCCTAAACACCATAAATAATATCTATAGAGCATACTCACAATAAAATTGTCTTGTTGCCGCTTCCGCTCCACAGCCTCCGCGGTTAGTTCCCGCTGATATTCTTCTGCTAGCTTGATACTCGTGATGTCGACTAATGTGCCAAACCAACCAGTGAAGTTTCCATCATCGTCATAGGAGGGATGTATAGAGTTCCTGCACCACGTGGTAAAACCTCGGCTACCGGGTCTCGAGTCGTTCCCGAAACGAAACTCTTCTGCCATGCTTCCACGGTCTTCCACGAGTTTGTTGAAAACCGTGACAATACGTTCCCGATCTTCGACGTATAGATACTTGTCCCATACATCGGGACCTCCGCTACGATCCATACCGCATATACGCCACCAAGCATCGTTGGCGAATATGATTTGTCCATCGTTATTTATACAGACGAGCCCTACAACACCATCATCAGAAACCGAAACTGGCCCTTAGTTCTGTAATGTTAGATAGAGAATTACATACCAACAGGGACACTTTCTGCGGTCTATTTGGCGTTAGTACTGTCAATTTGACTTCATAGGAAGGAGCAAACCGCTTACCCTCGTGAATAAGGTCTCACTTTCTCTCAATTCCTTTTTCTTTTTGTCTAGGGTTTGTGTGATCTTCAGACTGTGGGCTCTGGCCATTTCTACACAGAATGTTTCGTTAATAAATCTTCAGGAAGGTTGCTTCATTGTAACGTACCTGCGAGCTTGCTTTCGAGCTGTAGACGTTCCTCATCTCTGACGCTCCATATTTTTGACACAGACGTCGAAATAATGCTCTGAATGCCGTTTAACCACTCTTGGTATATTGAATCGTATGGTCTTCTGTGGTTTTGCCCAATGATGAGGAACGCCTGGGCCATTCCTGAATGTTTCCGAATGGGTAGTGTTATCGCGTCCTGACACGTACCAAATCCGCGGTATGGCATTCCATGAAGGGTACTGTGTTCATATGCGGAAAGGGGCTCTCTGATAGCGCTTTTCGTTTGTCCATATGTATGTATTAGGCGTTCTCGGAACACCTGGGACTTGTCATCTCCTAGCCCGTCGAGATCAATGCTACCACAGACTTTAGGGTCGAGGCCCCGACTCCCCACATATTCACAACGCCGACCATCTTCTGACACACAATAAAGAATTGCAAAGGGAGAATCGCGGGGTGTTTCATCTAGTGCCTCGAGTATGGCAGTCCAGAAACCGCTTTGGTGCCCTAGTTCTTTGACTTGTACGAGTTTTGAACCTAGAACCTGAAGGCTTTTGGTATGTCGCTTTTTTATTATACTCTCAGTCTCGAATACCGCATAGGCAAAGGTTCCCAGGTAGAACCCCTGATCGTCGATAGCTGGAGATAATATGAAACTGACGTATGACTCTTCACCGGAGACTGACTTGTTCAGAAAAAACAGTGCGGCCTCTGTCTCTCAATGGTCAATGGCGAGCCCAAAACAGTATTGGTATGGTAATATTCGAATTTTATGCTCACCTCTTATTACTGTCTCGCCGAGCAGTGTTTTATCGATTAAAGGAACAAGATATTCATGACCTTCAGGCCACGCTTCTGGAACCGTTTTAGCCATTATATATGGGTGCCGTTCCTGTGCGACTTGCAGACCCCATGCCAAGTTGTAAATATTGACATATTCATAGCCTGCGTATAGAACGATTGGCTGGTTCATATACATTATAGTATTTACGGCTGTTCGCAAAGACGTCGACCATGAAGTCATTGACCCGACCGACGTTTTCGCCCTGCCGGAGAGACACGTTAGTTCTTTGGTTCATACAATCATCCCACGTAGCACGAAATCGGCCCCATACCAATCGATCGAGTGGAAAAGGTTAAAGTGCTTCCTGGTCTCGCCGAACGGTATCGGGCACTCTGGAACCGTCCAATCAAGGCTGGGAAGAAACCCGCCATTGGAACGTATCACTGCTTCTTGTGCCTGCGAGAGCGTCTGGGTAACCGCCAGCATGGAGAGCGAGCGGAAAGTTTTATGGCCAAAATTGGTATTGGTATTGCCATTGGAATTGGCACTGACGGTCCGTGGCGATATGGCTGATGACGCAGAGCTTCTTCGTTTGGCGTCGGCGACTGGAGGGGACCCAGCATCAAGGCTCAGGGTGCCGACATAACAACCATCTCGGCTTCCATTCAAAGTAATGCCGCGTAGGATCACTTGGTAGTTCCCAAAAGATGTCTGCAGCTGTAAACGTTGAAATTCCAGGACAGATGTCTTATCTCCGGTTGCTGATCTAATGACGCCGAGCAGCTTATCGTGACTGTCGCCGAGCAGTTTATCAAACGCACTGTTCGTGTACACGATGGCTTCATTGGGGGCGTCCAAAATGAATGTAGGACGGGTATCCGTTCGAATAAACTCCACCAGGTAATCTTGGTAGGCGAGCCCCATGTTAAACCTGTTTGCAGTGCAGTAAAAGGGAAAACAAGCTAACTACGAGACGCTAAACAGGGGATCGATTGTTTGGCAGGCCTGGATGTGGATACATGACCTTGCGCCCTGTATCTGTAATGCAGCAGCTGGATTGGCTTGAAGCCCGAGCGAATGTCGACGTAATGAGTGGCGATGCTTTAATTGGAGCTGCAGGTTGGTGGAGCGAGCTGGTTGAGTGATTGCATTGGTGTCGGAAGACGAGCATCGCCGAGAGACGTCTAAGGCGGTCTACAAAATAGCTCTTAAAGGTAAAGGTCGCTAGCAACCAGAAGTATCCCTTGGGCAACTCGGGCCCTTGGGCGGTCGGCCAGGTGAATGTGTTTGCACAACTATGGAGAATCAATCGAATTAGAAAGTGTTTTTGTGCGACGCATGCGGTCTGGATCGTCGCCTCGTGACAGGGTTTAAAAAGCTTCGCAAACATGTTAGACATATCGGCTCCAAGCAACGCGACCCACGTTCAGGGTTTGGCCTGACTGTGTCTGTGTTGGATGCTGTGTTGAGGCTGTCACCAGCCGTTATAAAACATTGCATAGGCCGAAATTCGGGCACGGTACAAACCCAATGCTATCCCGCACTAACCAAGCACTGTCTTCAAGTCTATGATGTATCGATTTTCTATTGCACAACTGGTAAGCTCTGCGGCATGCGTGTTTTAGCTGGATGGGGATAGAACGTCCCAAAAGTCAGGGACCGATTGAGGTTCGGTCGTCTAAACTGGCTTAACGTCATGGCGTTGGGGCTGATTGACTGTTGGCTTCGTCAGCCCTGAAGACTCCGACCTCTGATCCATTGCACAAATGGCTACTGTGGCAGACTCCAAGGGCGCAATCCTCCCTTTCCAGCCGTGATACATCTTCATTTTCACTCGAGCTTTGTCCTCGATTGCGTCTCCCGTGAGTCACGGTGCGTCTTGTCTTATAATCAATCCTTAACGTGTACGTGGCGAGATCGCGATATTTCCAACACGACTGCGTAAACAAAAACTTGTATATATGGCCTTGAAGTCACGGATGAGAATTCCAATTGACATCGAGACAGTACAATCAGCTTGGTCTGGGATAGCAGTCCCTTATTCTCCGCCCTCTTTCAGCTGGCCAATTCGAATATTCGTTTCTGAGCGGCCCAATCAATTGTTTCAAAATACAACATCATCAACACGTATTTCGGCGAAAACGGTCACGATATCAATATGGCCGCCCTCGTAAATTACATAAAATCCAAAATAGGCGGGAGGCCTCAGTACCGCTGTGTAGTCCTCGGCCTTGATTCCGCCGGAAAAACAACGTTCCTTTACAAATGTGTCCTACCAGAGATAACCGTCACCACAATCCCTACCATCGGTTTCAACGTCGAATCCGTCAAAGTCAAAGACGGTGATCTTACACTCTGGGATGTCGGTGGTTGTGACAAGATTAGACCACTTATTCGACACTACTTCTCTCCTGGGATGGCCCTTCTATTTGTTCTGAATATTCATGATGACAGATTAGCTGAGGCTATGGAAGAGTTAAGATACCAAGTCTCGGTAGCCAGCTCCGACTTCGACATTGGATTCGTGGGTATCATGTTCAACAAACAGGACTTACCTAACTCCACGCCCGAGCTTCGCCACAAATGCCGAACGGCGGTTGAGATTGCTATGAGTAGCTATCGAGGCAAATGGCGGATCTTTGACTTCGAGGGTCTATCCAGCTTGAATGGCATCGGCATGGAAGAGGTTATGAATGGAATTTATGATGGCCTTCAAGGCTGGGTTCCGGATCCCCAGGCTCCATCTACGGATAAAGAACCGGTAGTTTTGCCAGACATCGTTCCGACGAGAGAAGACCTTCTTAAAAGAGTTAAATCTCTTTGGGATACCAAGAGCGGGCTATATCGCTATCCCACTCTATATCTGGAGAAGATGAAAACCGGTAAACTGGAAACATGGGATCATAGCGACCACCTATTCGTCGCAAGCGCCATTCTACACCAAGTTCTAGAAGACCCATCCCAAACCACGACACCGCAACAACCGGTCATCAATGCCGTTGACATATTCTTAGAACATCTCGTATCAATGCTCCAAGAAGCCCCAGGGAGATTTCGAAACACAGCCCACCGAACTCTGACAACATTCTGGGTTTACCAAGTTTATGTTGCAATGCAGAGATTTAAAGAACCACCCAAACAAAGCTCTCTTTCACAGTGGCCAGGTCGATTTTTCACGCTGTTGGAACAAAACCCAGAATTGATGAATGGCAGACTCTGGCAAGACTACTACTCAAAGAACCACATATTCTCTCCAAAAGCAAAGGACAACCTCGTAACACCGGATGTCCGCCTTCTTCCGTTAGGAAACGATGAAGAACCAAAGTCGCAAGCCACCGGATACGACTTCAAAAAGCTTGAGGAAGAGCAAACCTCCCGCCGTCTTAAGCGGTGGGCATATGCAACCCTGCAAACAGTCAAAGCAACCAACGCTCGCCGCGGTTTAGTCGTTAAGAAAGCTCTATCTGAACTTCAGCAGGATACAATCCGTCAGCGTGCAAAAAGCCCAATGCTAGAACCTTACTCAGAAACCCAAGCCTACTTTTGGATACAAATAGTGCACGCCGGCATGGAGGGCATTCTCAAACAGAACCCCAAGTTTGATTTCGCTAGGGTTTCATACGATACCATCGAAATACTGTACCCAGACGCCTTTGGAGCGGATGATCTGTGGAAAGAGTACTATTTGGAATCGGATTGGAAGGGTTTGGCCGCAAGGGTTAACTTTATCCCTCCGAAAAAGGGCAAGGTTATTCCAAACTTCACCCCAGATCTAGTGTTAGAAAAGGATTGGAGACTCGCCGTTTCTGAAGTCCACGTTCCTACAGTCGACGAATTAATGCAACGTGCGAGTTACATCTCAAACTACGAAGCGAAGAAGGATGAAACGACGACGGAGCCCAAACCTTCAGATTCCAAGACAATGGACGTTCATACCGGCCAGTTCCGTGATGAAGATGACGATGATGATTGGGTAGATGTCCGTGACATTACCAAAAAAGCCTCAGAAGTCAAGATCTCAGAACCTTCCAATCCACCCACGGAACCAGACAGCCCCCAAACCTGGCAAGACCACGCAGAAATAATCCACCAGATATTCAGAAAGCTACCAAAGTGTCAATCCCAGATAAACCATAGCTTTATTTCCCAAATCGCCTACGATCGGGTTAACGCACCCTGGTCTCGGATTCCCGAACGCACAAAGCCTCACGTCTTCCATTCTCAACTAACCAAAAAGACGTTCTGGGTTAGAATGATTATTGAAGCTTATATCGGTACCTACGGGCCTTCCGCCAACCCAGGAAACGCCGGAGCAGACAAGGCGGAGGTCGAAATAAACTTACAGGAGTTTTTGTCAAAGAATTTGGAGCTTTGTTGGGAGGATTTGTGGATGGTCTATTATAGCGAACTTACTTGGAAGAGTATTACGGCGAATGAGATGATTTTAGGGTGCGATAGGAAGCAGCTGAAAAGTGTACGAGGATGGAGGGAATGGAAGGGCAGCTCGTAATCGAAGGTCCAAAGGACAATGTATGCTAGTGAGCGCATCGGCTGTTAGTTTCTTTATATATTATTATCTCGGTAGGTAGTTCGTTGCATAATAAGATACGGTCGTAGCACAAGACTACATGTATACACAGTTTAAATCACAATATATGCTTCTCGAGGTACGAATGTATAACTATGTAGCTAAAATAAAGCCGGGTTGATATCGGGTATATTTCGCTAGCCCTTAACCGAAGTCTCGGGGCGGGCTCTAATCTATTCATCGACCCAAGTATCATATCGCACATTGACTTTCCTCCATGCCCGTTGGACCTTCTTTCCCAAAGCGAGATCTCCTGTCTCTTTTCCAAGTTTAACAGCTTCCTTGAAAGTAGAATTTGCAAAATTGGCAAAGGAGCAAGTTGTCTGTATATTTGGATCAATTAGAGCACGGTACCAGATTTGACCGGCCGTTTCCCAAGGAAGTCCCCCAATCTCCTTGACAGCTTCGTAAAAAGCTTTGTTCGGAACTCCGGATCCTATATGAACTTCAAAATCGTCGCTAAATATGTCATAATCTTGAATTTGCAAATCTTTAAGGATTCTGGTTTTCGTGGCAATCTCGAATGCCGTTCCAGGGTCTTTGAGAGACCTCAAGCCCATATGAGGATACCCAGGCAGAATAGCAGTCTTTCCCACGATCCAATCGGTATCCTTCAATGTCCAGGATGGGTCGGACTTGAAGTCATACCATTGTTTGGTCATGATCCCAAAGACATCGGCGATTGACTCCGCCAATGCGCCAGACTCTCCTTCATATTTCAAACCACTACCCTTACCCACGGTGCATTGAATCACTGAATGCATAAGCTCATGAGCAACAATATCAATACCCGTCACAAAATCCCCAGTAATACCGATGAAATGATCGACTGGTTTTGTGTCGCTCTCCATCCACCCCGTTAACGAAAATCCAGTGCCAAATACGACTTGTCCCAATGCGGATGAGTAAAATGCGTTGGGATAGTTGAACTCGTAGTTGACACCAGCGACGACCTTACAACCGCGATTATCGATTGAATCACGTTTGAAGACTTCAGCCATAAAATCAAGGAATATCCCGATGTTATCGTAGCATGTCTTAACGTTTTCATTATTGCGATCCGAAAAATCTTCGCCTTCGGACCGCGCTGGGCTGGATTCCGGGTCTTCGAAGATTTTCGTACCACAGAATTGAAGGTCTCGGACGAAACGTTGTTTCTTGATAGCTAAGGGGGTTTTGAAGTCCTGTAAGGTTGGTAACTTGGCCGCAATTTTCTGTGCTTTCTGTGAAAAACGATATGTTAGCTTTAGTATGTGACAGTGTATGTTGCAATTGTGGTCCGGGCTGCTAGAGTCGCTACTTACAAGGCCCGCTAAAAATTCACGGGTTTGGAAAACCTTCATATTGGCAAGGGCGATTTCCCTCCTATCATCGTCCGATATACCATCATCATTCTCTGCCTTAGTTCCTCCTTCATTTTGGGTGCCTGTATCTAATTGTGGACTTATTGTCGTAGCACCCTCTCCAGAGAGATACTGGAGTGGTACAAAGAAACAAACATGCCCGTCTATGAGATCCGAGGAGTCCGAATCCTTTCCTTGGTTTTGGGATATTCTTTCTCTATCTGCCATCTTGCATTGCGTATTTTTCTCGGCGTGTGAAGGTCGATAAATGCCGTTCCAATGCTTGTATATGCCGCATATTAATCAACTTTTTCACCACTGCACAGGCTCATGATCATATGTTAATCAATTGAGTGAATCTACCGAATCAGCTGCCTCAAAGTACTAGCTGAACGGCTGAGATACCGCCTTGCCAATTTTCCAACAGATCCATGGATTCAAGAAACTCGAATGGAGAAGTTTATACCATGCATGCCAAAGCGGGCTCTAGACCCGAGCCGTTATAGAGCTAACATATTCAGTAACTATCGACAGTGCAGTGCACCCAGATATATTCAATCGATCTTGGCGAAATAGTTTTGGCCAATTAGAAGAATTAGAATATGCTCATTCTCAAGTGGTATGATTTGAGGGCAGAAATATTGCCGCCCTAGAGCTTCTTTCTGGCGTGCAGGATGCAGGGTATCGGTTGAAGTTGTGTGGCTATATTCGGATAGTCTTGCGTTGATATTCGGCAAGCTGTCTGCAAGCTGCCCCGCTTCTGTACGTACCCCCATGCCCTTCTGTGGAAATTAACAGCTTCAAGCTTTGCGAATGCGATTTTCTGAAGCTCAAGTTCCCTTGACTAGATTGACCTAGGCTTGAATAAAACCGAGGTATCAGTGGGATGGGCAGGGTACGAGACAATGGGAATCCGCTTTCGAAACCCCTTTTACAATCATATATATCCAATGTAATCCAAGCTAGCTGGTATGGTCGTATAACTTTCAATTCGATCGTTATATAAGCTAAAGCAGCATTGGGTTCTTCTACTTGTCATGATATCAATAATTTTATTAATATTAATATTACTATCAATATCAAGGTGGGGCTTAATTTAATATATTAAGTCGTATAGCATATCGTGTAACCCCGCGCGCCTACCTCGTAATTAATACCTCACGGGCCTTAATAGAATCGCTATCCCGTTGGAACTTCGGAAATGTTATAACGTTAGGACTTTGTCAATGCCTTCCAATTCATGCGGCTATACCCCACTTGAGGGGCTGCGGGCACGTACCAGCTGCATGCCCTCGCAGTCGCAGTCGGGGGCTGAATCTGCACCACAAAACGAACCGGAAAATTTGCGTTGCTAATCCAGATGGGCCGATAGATTGCGCAAGCTGCCGCTGACTCTCGGGTCAGAATACTTAACCGTGTCTACCCAAGGGAGCTGCATATTCGAATGCGACTACTAGGCCAAGGTCGGAAACCCGAAATATTTACAGCGGTGCAGTCTGGGGACAGCGGTGGACTTGCAGTATAACGGGCCAACCAAAGCCTTCTCATTTACAATCTATCCCGTTGACCTGCTCCCGAACTGCGACATGATTCTCCACAGGGCGTTATAACCCCTACTAGCAGATAGCTAAGCCGGCTATGTTAAACCGTTTGCCTATGAATTAGTGAGCTAAGAACCGTTATTCGCAGGAGCTCTAATTGCATGGGAGGTACATAATATACTAGCATAGCTGTTGGTATATCCTCCAATTGTTTCTAATTCCATGCATTCTAGTGCGGGGGACGTTATGCAGTCCTCAAAAATTTCAAGTTCGTCGAATTCGGCTTTCACTATTAATGGATAGTCGGGCAAGGATACTTGTACGAAATTAGGTGTGCATTTGCATATGCTGTTTGAACAGCATGATATCATGAAGTTTTCAAAATTTAGCGTCCTGAGGCATACTCTCTTAGGATATCGAGAATAGCCCCGCCCTGATATTGATATTCGTTACGATACGCTATTCTTGAGCCTTCTTGTTTATGCTAGGGTGTATATAAAGAGGTTCCAATGCCCTCCAATTCCACTCCGATCCTACTGCAATTAACTTGGAGCATCAGAACAATTAATCAATCAATTGAGGGTCCTATCACTCTCCGCTATCTATTTTTGATATTTTAATAAGTTTAAATACCTTTACTCAAAAAGTCTACCTCATCATGTCTGACCCAGTTGAATCGGAAGCCACACCAGGCTTCTCTACTGATCTTCCAATGACGACACCAGATATCCCCCCAGCCAACCAGATAGATACTGGTGTCTTCAATAATAGAATGAGAGGCCTGGGTCTCGGCCTCTCCAAGAGAAACTTTCCCAAAAAGAAGGGGGGCCATTCTAGCTTCGTCGGGGGCGGTAACTTCGCGCAAAAGCACGAGAATATCCCAATTAAAGAGGCCAGCTTTGAAGATACCGCCTTGAGACTAAAGCTCACCTATCAACAGATTCTTTCCAAGTTAGTATACCCACTCTACTGACCTCTAACCATTATGTGGTGTTTCATTTGCTAATATTGGTGACCATACAGGTTTGGATCGCTCCACGATTTCCTCAGCATCGACTCATCCGTGCCGACGGATTTTGACGTTGACGACAAGCGTGAGCTTTACCAATGGTCGAACGGAGACGATAATTACCCCCCACATCTCAAAGTCATCCCCCCTGGAGACGAAACCAAGTTCGATGATATCTTCCACGCAAGCTATTTGTTCTACTTCCAACTTGGTGAAATGCTTGCTGGAGTTTTCCCAAGCGCTATTACCGGAATCAGTGGTGCACCATGGAACATATTTTCCAAAAATACATTGAGCGGGCTACAGCAAATCAATGTGAATCTTGTGGATAAGAAGACTGGTATCTACACGGAGCCAAACATTGGTCTCCGTGAGGATTGGTTCACAGACGAGCAGTTCGCTCAGCAGCACCTGACAGGGCCAAATCCCACCACTCTTACTGTGGCACCTTTGAATTCGAACTGGGTTAAGAGCTTCAGGGAAACTGCACAGTCCCAAGGGAACCATGAGTTCATCGAGGCCATCGACAAACTTCCTACAGGATCAATCTATATTCAAGACTACAGCTATTTCAGAGCTGCCGCTGCCGCTCCCCCCCAAGCCGACCTACAGAGCGATTGGTCCATCCGATTCGGAACGCGATATACCGGCGCTTCCGTTGCACTATTTTCCCTCGGAGCTAAAGACGGAAAACTTCACCCACTCGCCATCGTTATTGACTACAAGGAAGGTGACATCAAGCTTGAGAAGAACTACTGGACCAAGACAACGGCTGGAGTTATGTCCAAATCCGTTACCATCTTCAATAAGCGAACCAGCCCTGAGGATCCTACCGATTTCGAGGCTGAGGACTGGCCTTGGCGCTATGCTAAGACTTGCGTCCAAGTTTGTGACTGGCATCGCCATGAAGTTGGTATCCATCTGGTCCATACCCATCTCGTCGAAGAAGCCGTCATTGTTGGATGCGAGAGAAGCTTTAGCAACGATCATATTGTCTACCAGCTCCTCAACCCCCATTGGCTCAAGACTCTATCTTTGAATCAGGCTGCGCGTGAAACCCTTGTTCCAAAGATCATCTTGAATATTGCCGGTATCGACTCAAAACACTTGTCGAACTACCTCAAGAGCGAATACTACACTTTCCAGTGGGAAGATCTTTACGTCCCTAAAGATCTTGAAAGGCGTGGTTTCCCAGTCGACAAGCTCAACAGTGATAAATTCAGAAACTACCCATACGGTAGGAACGTGGTAGCCATGTGGTACTCGATCCGAAGATTTGTCGAGTCCATGCTTACGAACTGGTATGATTACAACAAGACCACCGTTGCGGAGGACGAGCAGGTCAAGAGCTGGTGTCGGGAAATGCAAGACGACATGGGTGCAAGGCTCAACTCTTTCCCTACTATCACCACTTTGGATCAATTGATCGATGCGGTCACCATGTGTATCCACATTGCATCTCCTCAGCATACAGCGGTTAACTACCTCCAGGAATACTACCAAGTCTTCGTCCCCAACAAACCGTCTTGCTTGGCCACCCCCCTACCAAAGTCGCTTGCGGATTTGGAGAAATACAAGGAGAAGGATCTCATCAGCGCACTTCCACTCGATAAGGCCAACGTTTGGCTGATGTCCGCATACATCCCTCATCTCCTGAGCATGTTGGTTATCGAGCAACAAAACATAATCACATACGCACAGACGGAGTTGAATTATCGCCAGAGTATCTTAGACGCGCCCGGTGTTGCGGCAGCACAGGCTTTCCTTGATGATTTGGAGAAATTCCAGGTTGAGTTCCAGGAGAACAGCAAGTCCATGAATGTGCAAACTTCACCACCTGGCCTTCCGGGAAGTTCGCAGTACACCGTTATGGATCCACGCAAGATGGCGGTATCGATTTTGATCTAAAATATGTATTTAAAAATTGGTGACCCAGTGATGGGTATATGTGTATTATTATAGAGCTCAATATTAGTTCTAAGAATTTGAGTATCAAATGGAGCATAATGGTCCTCAGTATAGTAATGAAATGGTCCTACATGTTATATCTAATGATAGCCAATCCAATCTGAACAAGCTAGATATGAATGTTCATGTAACCTTTGAATCAAGAAGTGTTTGATTTAGTAATGTAGTATCAGGACTACGAAAAATACTTTAGCAAGATACTTCAGTTCCATCCTCACGGGATTTTCTCCACCCTTTGAGCAATACGTCCTCAAAATAGCATTGTCCTTCGTGAATACTGTCGTGATATTTGTTGTGTTGGATTTGGAATTCGACACTAGAACGGTTAGCCTGTCTGGTTGATCTATTTAAGGTGCACTATTTCGCTCTGAAATTTGTAAGCACTATCACTCGATATTGTCCATGGTGGGGAGAACAAGCGTCTTGGAACCATGAAGCAACTAAGGTCGACTTCTGGTTTTAGATTTGGAGTAGCCATGGGTTGACCGGTACATACGAGATCGAATGCAATAGACTTGACTTAACTTGGGATGCGCATGCTGACATTTCCCTGCACTAGAGGCGAGATATCGAGATAGAGGAGCTCCACATGATGTCTCGAAATCTCGAAATCCCGTTTTGGGCCCTGAAGATGCTGCGGTGAAGAGAAATAAATATGGTTTGGTCGCCCATATTCTGAACGCCGGCCGCTATCTACTTAGGTAGTTACCTGATCACTCCACCTTCGCTGTCAGCGACTAGCAAGCCACCCTTGAACTGTCATCTTGGCTGGTTGTTCTTGGTATCACCAGATGTGAACCTCATTGGCAGAATGGTGCTGTTTGACACAGCAGTGGAGCCTCATTGCAATATTGGAGAATGTTGAAATATAGTCAAGGTTTCATTTTTAACGATCGAACGATCATGGGTTTTAATTCTTGGGAGGACCCAAGAGGCGGCCCATGCACACAGTATATTAATAGGTGGTGCATGACATTCGGACGGAACTTTCAAACTTCGCCCGACCTTCGAAGCTTCATAGGATCCATAGACTATTTAAAACAAGGATTATAACCATGTTTTCTTCAACATAACTCCCACGAAGATGTCGCAATTGTGTTCGCTGTTCGATCAAAGAGGTAAGTGTATCGATATATTCATTTGGAGGGTTCGCCAAATTTAAGGTTATCCTGACCGGAAAGCCACAAAAAACACCCCTGGAACCTCCCTAACTAAAATGTTTCCCAGCTCACATTATCAACGAAACACTTTACCTCGTCGGCGGCTCATATCTCGACAGCAGCGACATAAAACCTTCTAGTCTCCGGAAAATAAGTAAAATCGACCTCGGTTCGGAATTTCGAGTCGACGGGCTCATCAATCAAACAAGAATTGTGACCGAAGACGCACCCAACGAACTCACAGATAAGGATGTAACGAATGGAGGCAGATTCTTCTACAACAATGAAAACCTCTGGGCCTTCGCCTCAGTCGGGAGGGGGGATGATATCCCTACCCAAGTGAACCAGACGGATCGCATGTACCGTTATGACACGATAGAAGATAAATGGAGCGCGGATAAAATATCGGGCGGGGAATACCAGTGGTTTAATAACACAAACGGATTCTATGCGGCCGCGCCTGATGGGAGGAACTGGTATGGCGGTGGGGCAGGGATTGGGATTTGGGCGGGAAGACCGGGACTCGTATTTTTCGAAGGAAACTTGACGCCCCCGAGATGGAGCTTTATTAGAGAGTCTGATGATTTAAATTCCATTCCAACCCCGTCAACTATTGGCGGGTCTTCGGTATACCTGCCAATTGGTGAAGAGGGAATTATAGTGTTACTAGGTGGATGGGATGTATGTCTATACATATTTGTTCTGAATTTTTTACCAGACTAGGATTTTTACTAACCATATTGCATAGACAACTAGAAAAGGCAGTCAGTTTGCTGGAGACGAACTTAACTGGGATCTAAGGCCGCTCTCCGATATCTTTGTATACGATATCGCACAAAACTTTTGGACTCTCGTACCCGCGAAAGGTGGTTTACCAGAAATGCGCGCAGAATTTTGCTTGGTCGTCAACAGCGCGGCTGATGGATCGTACCATAACATTGTCATGTACGGAGGGTGGAGCCAACTTCGGGGTGAAGCATATGCGGATGTTTGGGTCCTATCATTACCATCCTTTCGATGGATTAGAGTGGAAGACGAGAATAACCCAGATACCCGACCATTCAAGAACAATCTTGACAACCCACGGGTGGGGGATATTGGACGAACACGGCATCGGTGCAATTTATACAAAAACACTCAAATGATTGTGACGGGTGGCATTGTATCGCAATACTACGATAAAAAACTAAACATCGATGCATGCAATTCATCACACCCTCCTTTCATGGTGATGGATACGAACACATTTGTATGGAAAGCATCAATAATACCCGATGAGCAAGATTATGCCGTCCCAGCATTCATATCGAGCGCTGTGCGAGATAGGTATATTATAAGAGAAATCCATCGTTTTACTGTAACGCCCGTGCAATAACGCTGACGATTTCATGAACTTAGGACTAAGCCTGATGGCGATTGGCCGAACGAGCGTTTAGGTCAAATATTTTCTGCTGCTATGTCTTCTGCTACCACCACCCCTTCACCCACATCCAGTGCGGCACCTAATCCGACGAATACGGTGTCCCCTGACCGCGGCAGCTTATCGACAGGTGGAATAGCGGGTATCGCGGTGGGAGGTGTAGTAATATTAGCTCTCCTTATCGCTGGGTTCATAATCTTGCGTCGGCGGCGAAAGCAATTGGAGCCAATGCCCCCAGGTCCGTACGATTATTTCGCGGCCAGTCAAGCCTCTATCCGGGAATTGGCGTCGAACCCCCTCCGACCTGAGCTACCGAACCAATATTTTGGACAAGAACTTCCAAGCCAGTATTTAGGACACGAGCTTCCAACCGGAATACATAATCCAGAGCTCTCAGCGAGTCCAGTAAACCCGTCTATGCTAGGTGCATCCACCCAACCCCTGCTCCCACACAGATAACCCTAGCTGCCGTTGGAAGCGACGTCACGTCACGGGTCTTGGCCGCTAATACCTTGCACCTTCTTTACCTCTATCACTTCCATATCGAGTTAATTCGTGTAAAAATTTCCTTGTTGTACACTAGATAGACCGTTTCGCAATTTGCCGTGTAGAGGAGTCTGGGGTCTAGGTCTAGGGTCTGGAGTATGATCGATTGTCTATTAACATAATGTACACGAGTAACAGCCCTGTTAAATGTAGCATTTTACGAGAGCAAAATATCAAATTTACTTGCCACAACCCTTTTCGAATTTCGAATCTCCCTTGCTCAGCTTTTGGTTTTAATATTCAAGTCTAGATGCGGGGCTACACTCAACCTATGGTACCATGGTGCGCGATAGGCGTGCACATCGAAACACAAGCAAAATTCAAACGAAAGAAGTTCCTATTTGATATGCCATGCGTAAAGAAGGTGCTTAATGCCATACTCCGAGGCAGTTAACGTTTTACATAAGTATGTATATGTGCGATGTAGAATGTATGTATGTAAGTGCCATGCACACACGGGAGGCTTTGCGGACAACAGCTGCAACACGCATTGTTCAAAAATGCAACATGCACCCGTCAACGGCACTTGCCTCCATGCCACCCTCTCATCAGACGCAGGGTATCAGGTCACCCAGCTGCGATGGTTAGGAGAAAGGGACTAACAAAGCGGCACAGTCCAAGGGTATCAACCAAGGGCCTCGCCGAAATTACCAGGTTTTTTTTGCAAACAGTCGACCGTCTTGAAACACAGCTTCCGTCGGAGCATCTCCCCAGCCTACTCCAACTTGAGCTCGTCCAGGCCACGGCCTAAATATCGACACAGCCAAACTGTGCCCTTCGAACGCAATTGCACAATCAGTGGCAATTCATCATCGTTTCTAACATCTCCCAAACCCAACTGAGATGAAATTATGGCTATTCGAGACCAAGGCTTCAACCTGATCCAACAATGAATTGCAAAAATGGAATCAAGATCAATCAAATGATATATCCTGCCGCGGTGCTCTAACTCCAACGGAAATTGCCGCCCCAGCCGATTGCGACCTTACCCCCCCTTAGAACACAAAAAAAGAGGTGAAGGCAGAAGAAAAATGCGATAAAATTTCACCCGATCACAAAACCGTCGGTCGCCTGTCAACCCACCCTGCTGCATTAGCTTAGCATCGTTGGCAACCGTTTCGCAGGCATGCAAAATCGCCTGGGCAGCATTTTAGCTTTAAACGATCCAACAATCCAACACTTTATCGATAGGATCTCAGGAGCAGGGCGAACTTGGGCGTATGCGCAGCGTTGCAATACCATGTTACAAGCAAGGAAAATAATTGTCGAGTCGTTCGACAAAAAAATTTAAAATTCGCTCGTCAAAATGTTGGCGCAATCGAAAACAATCGACGGGGTCCCCCGGATTTTTGAGATATATAACATGGGTCCGGATTATCTGAATTTTCTTACTTTCCCCTCCTATATGTGTTTTTCGATCTTGATTATGCAAGCCGCGATCCGGGAGGGTCCTTTCGTCGGCTAGTTCCACCGCTTTGACATCCGCTTCGTGGTGGCTTGCATGCAGCTTGCACCATCTTGACTTTCTTCGATTCTCATTCCTCGATTTCGATTTTTCTTTTTCTTGTGTTTTGCGACACTTTGAATATCCGAGCACCTGATATATTTATATCGAAAAGAATAATTCCCCATCACGACCTTGTCCGAGCTCGAGATAATAACAGCATCCTGCTAAGAACCTCCCTGAAAGCCTATTAGCTATTCACAATGGCCGCAGACGTCTCTCTGCCTGAGAACCTCGAATACAATCATAACACTCTTATCAAGCTAGGCCTCGGCCTTGCCTATTCGACACCCTTCTATCGTACTCTCACAATTAACGAGGCAATATTAGACCTCTACTCTCGCACTAAATCTAATATTACCAGTGAAGCTACAATATCTCAAGTTCTCGGAGCAGATTTCCAAAGAACGGAACAAGAGATACCTCTATTCCAAGAGCTTGGAAAACAACGAGCTGGGTTGGTGGCTTTTGTATTGGAATCATATTTTCGAAAGCTACCCCATGAAAATATGAAGGATATGTTGATGATTCCGGCGATAATTTTGTCGATATTCGCTATTCTTGCCGTTCTATTGAGGTTCTTTACAAGGTATTTTATCACAAAGATGGTGAGATTGGAGGATTGGCTGATTATCCCTGGATTAGTATGTATCAATTCGTATTCTACACTGATATCATGACCTCAGCACTAATACTAGTATCTTCGCAGATATTTGCAATTGTTATATCTGTTTCGATAGGCATGAGTAAGTCGGTCCCCCGCCCTTTGAGAATAGGACCCCGCTAATATAGCGCTTAGGTGAGGGACTCGGAATGCACATTTGGGATGTCCCCATAAACAGCATTCTACGCACTTGGAGGGTATGGCAATATCATATTCAAGACCTTTTTCATCAACAACCTTGGAAACTAACCGTGGGATCTATTACAGACTGCAATAATACAACAGCACCTTGTAACCCTCTGTCACTTCTTCATAAAATCTTCCCTCCTAGTTTTCTACTACAGACTAAGCCCCAAACCTTCCTTTCGCATCGCTGTCCTGATAACAGCAGCCATAAACGGCGCCCATACAATATCAAATCTCCTCGCGGTGCTCTTCTCATGCAAACCGATTGTCTGGTCTGATGCTCTTTTCACCGCAACCTGCTCGGTTAACCGCTACGCTCTCAGCTTTTCGGGCGTAGTAATCTTTATGGTCCTGGATTTGGTGATAATATTGCTGCCAATTCCGTATATTCTACGGCTTCAGCTGAAGAAACGAGAAAAGCTGTTGGCGATAGGGCTTTTTAGCCTGGGAGCATTGTAAGTGCCTTTTTATGAGATATCGCGGTATGTTTATAAACAATGCTAACCTTATATCTCAGGGTCGTTTTTGCGAGCGGAATGAAAGTCGCCCGTCTCCATGCCCTTGCATATGATGTTGATACAACATGGCAAATAGACAACCTCCAATGGACACTGTAAGCACCCAAGACCCCCCCTCTCCTCTATAGATCTTTCATTAACAATTCATATCCCTCAGTATCGAACTAAACCTCGGAATAATTTGCGCCTGCGCCCCATCTTTCCTCCATCTAACCTCCCCCTCCCGCCTAAAACGCTTCTACCACGAAGACATAAAACCCATCCGCCGTTTCCTCCCCTTCAAACGCCCCCAATCCCGTCACGGCATCCTAGACGACCGCAAAAGTTCCATAGGCACCAGCGAAGCCACAGCCTCCTCCCGAGACCTCGCCCTCCAAAAACTAAACACCAACGCCACAAAGACCCCCACAACACTAACCCCAATCCCCCCATCACTGGATATTAGATCCCTAAACCCCCATCATAACCCGCATTCACTGCGAACCTGCAGGATAGGCTCAAGATCAAGCAGCCTCCCCGCCATAGAAATCATAAACACAATAAAACCATCCCACCTCCACCCCTCCCCAACCTTTCGACCTCGGTCGAATCTAAAAATCCTGTCGAAGGACGATATAGACCTCATCGAGCAGGGATACCCCGCCCACGGCGGCGCGGGGAATCTGGATATATATAATTACAGCGAAGACGAACAGATCGATATAGAGAGCGAGAGTATATACACACACGACTTGACTAGAGCGAGTTCCAGAGCGTTGCCGGAGGAATTGGAAAATTGTGGGTTTTCTATCGTCCCCAGAGAGGCTGTGACGTCACTGCGGGTGGGATAACTTGGTTTAATTGCGAGCGCTCTTTTTGTTTATATAAATATACATATATGCCGAAAAAGGTATCTTATTGTTAGAAAAGATTTAATAAAATATGTCTAGGATTTTACAAGCTTGCTGGTTTGAACTTGTTAATTTGTGTATCTTATCCTGCTTGACCCCTTGAAAGAGAAAGAAGGCCATCGCTCTTGCCTAGAACATCGCCGTTGAAGTTGAATCGCACTACAAAGAAAAAACCAATTTCCTCGCTAGAAAAAGTTTCGTAAAAGTATAGGCCAAAAAAACAATGCGAACAAGGTAAAGAAAAAACGAATTCCGGCGCCCCCCCGCCTTCGCCATTGGTAATCCATGATAATCGCAAACGCTGTGCACGTAGACCTTCCACGTAACCTTTCAAATCCCCTTTCTATAGTTCTAATACCTTAAAATGCCCCCGGAATATCTTTTGTAACCGCATAAACACTGTCTTCATCCGCTAATGCTCTATCCTTAATTCCCAACAACGCACTATCATACTGGACTTTATCACGATTCGCATATATCGACTCGTTGAACGACAGTTTGGGGAGGTCATCACTCTCGCTGTTGTCTCCTGTCGGCATAACCTTCGCATGAGGGACCGTATTAGTTGTTGTCATGATCGGTGGTCTGCCTTCAATCACCGGAACGCTAGGAGTTTTATCCCCCATATGGAATGCGTCTGCATGGGGGACCGTATTTGTGGTTGTTACGATAGGCTTTTGGCTCGGCGGTAGGAGAGTTGGAAGTGGGTGCACAGCCGGCCATTTACCCTCGATAACCGGAACATCTGGAATATCATCTCCCATATGAAATGCGTCCGCATGAGGAACCGTGTTTGTGGTTGTCACGATGGGTTTTTCATTTGGCGGGAGAACAGGTGGAAGGGAGTAGGTATTCTTGTTTCCGGATTCCTCGTCCTTGGAAGCCATCGAGCCGATATGCTCAGTTGCGATATCGGCGGATGCAGCCGCTTGTTGGATTTTTGAAGCGGGCGATGTTGGTTCTTCCTCCATTGGTTGTAGGGATTGTACCTGAGCCGTAATTATATCGGCAAATGCGGCGGCTTGGAGATCGATCGATGCCTTTGAGTTCCCCGTGTTTGAGGTGTCGGGAATTACATCATGATTTAAACCATTGGTAGCCGTTTTTAGTTCGTCTCTGCGTTCCTTGGCACTCTGGATCTTATCGATATTCGCAATGAGATCTTGAGACCAAGTATTCGCTTCATCAACTGATAAAATGGAAGGAGAAATTTCTCCGGCCGCTGAGGATTCACCAAAACTGCGTCTGACGACCGTTAGTAGGTCGGCCTTCTCGTCAATTATTGGTAATGGCTCATTTTCTTCCACCGTTACACCATTTTGCCGAGGTGCCGCTTCCTCCACGATCGGTAGCTCTTCGGAAACGAGTAAACTATACCGCCTCTGATGCTCCGCTGCCGTTGTAGTTGGAGGTGCCGGGGAGGTTGATTTCAAATCTGGTGATTCGACCAATGGGCCGTAATCACTGCTAGCTATTTGTTGTAACGTTGGCCTGGTAGAATCGTCGCTGTATACGCTCGAGGTTCCATCCTCAACTGCGTGGGGTGGGACTAATAGATTAGTGTATTTCGTTTCTGGTGACCCAGCGATAGAGCCAACATGATTCGATATCGAAGGAATATGGTTTGCCGCCTCGGCCTTCTGGGATTCAGGAGCGATAGATGCAGGGGGGCTAGCTTCAAGATCAAGAGAAATAGGATACTCCGGTTTCGAGTTTGGAGAAACTGTTGTATCTCTAGTAGGAACCGGCTCAACGAATCCGCTGTCTGCTAATCTGGTATGCTGCAGTTAGCTCCTCGAAATCTAGGGGAAATGGCATTTTAAAATGGTAAAAAATGTCTTCAAGAATGCATGAGTACGGCAATCTGACCTTTTCTGTCCCCATTTACAAACTGTTCTCTGCCAAAATCTGGGGTTTGTTGTGGGCCCGTCAACCCGTCTAGGGCTTTGGCGGCAGCAACTATTGGGTCCTTAGGTTTCCGTTCCTGAATTGTTCCCAGACTCTCTTTTGCACCTTGTGCATCCAACGGTGAACAATTTGCCAATCCTCTATTGGCCGCGATACCTTCCGGCACGGTAACATTCGTTCTGGGACTAACAGCCAAGTAATCGTCGCCATATTTGTCCAGGGTATACATATGCGCCATACTATGACCGTTTACGGCGACATTTTGAGAATTAAGAGAACTTATATCCCGCGGTCCCGTTTTAGCAGAACCGTTGGCTGTTGGAGGTTCTCCGAGATTGAAGGATTTGCGAAAGCCGGGGTCCCGAGCATTTGGCGGTTTGTTTGGGTCGGGTTTGGGTGCCGTCGGTGCAGCGGTAGAAGTAGGCGAGGAAGTGGACCGCGCGGTGGCATTGGACACGCTCTTCTTGTGGCTGCTGGAATGATGCAGAAAGGACTTGATTTTTTCCCTGAACGTCATGATCGATGAATATACCAATATTATTACAAGCCAAAGCCCAGCTTGGTAACAGCCACCTATGTGATTTAATGTAAATGAATTGTAGAAGAAAACCGGCTTGGTGATAAAAGTCCACGACGGGGAGAAGCCGTTTTAAGTGCCCAAGTGGTTAGCGCTGCTGGTTGGGGATTCGAGGCTAGTGCAGAGTATAGTTGGGCTGAATCAAAACGACGGCGGCGAACGAACACGCAAAAGTTGAGAGCCAACAAAATGGCAGGTTCCCGACCAAGGACTCTGTAACGGGGCAGACGCT
This sequence comes from Arthrobotrys musiformis, assembly GCA_036971715.1. Taxonomy (NCBI): domain Eukaryota; kingdom Fungi; phylum Ascomycota; class Orbiliomycetes; order Orbiliales; family Orbiliaceae; genus Arthrobotrys; species Arthrobotrys musiformis. Next base: position 751,999 of record JAVHJL010000001.1, on the reverse strand, counting down.
CAACCGCACACGACTTCGAGGCGGACGGACGATGAGTTCTCTCCAGCTGCCAGACCAGATCAATTAATATTGGTATTGTTGTTTTGTCCGGGAAGACCTTGGACGGCTTTTTTGTTCGTTCTGGGATCCGGCCGGATTCGATTCTGTTGAAGTCAATATTAATATCGACGCTGAACTCAAAAGCCGTACACGCAGGCAAGCAAGTATAAGTGCGCACCCGGTATGTTTTATGTTGATGTTCCAGTTAGTTCCAGTTCCAGTTCCAGTGGCTCGACCATTAATTCGTGAACGTCCGTACCATCATCGATCATAGATAATATAGTGTAGTATAGTATGTAAACCTGGGCTGCACTGGGCAGGCAATTAAAATATTAAATTGAATATGTGGTACTTGCCTCCTTCGTAGGTACTTATATTGCTAGATACATGCCATATCGAGACCCTGGATTCCAATGGCTCTTCTCGTCTCTGTCTAGATCTGACGTCCATTTGATTCGGAACTTCCGCCGGAAAGTCGAGGAAGAACACTACTGGACTCGTTCCAACATGGGCCCCAGGCAGCTTCAGGCATCTATGACGTCGGGCTCGCCTAAGCAGGGTCGAGCGCCGGAAGGGAAGGTGGGCTTGCAAAAAGGTCTCGCAAAGGTCTCGCTACCTCAAACTGCACCTGCACCTGCAACTGGGCGAAAAGATTTCGTTTTGCATGCGGCTGCGGCCTGAATGTTCCGAGTCGCCATTATCTCCTTGTCAAAAGATTTTAAATCTCTTCAATGGTGAAAATTCTACTATCTGTGCTTCCATACTTCCATAGATCTAGAGTTCGAACTGCCGATAGCTAGGATGCAATGGGCTCGAATATCCCCATGTTCACACCACCACCGCAGCTGCACGCCAAAGTCTGCGAAATTCTCCGAGAAATCCCACCCGCCGCAATGGATGCTATCAACCCGGAAAACCACACCACCGTCTGCCAGGCTGCAAATATTTTAAATGTCGCCGCAGACCCCACTAATGCAATTGCTGACGCGGTCGATGCAACTAACGCCCAATACCTGGCCCTCTGGTTCGCCGTCCAAATCTTCTACTCGTACTATCTGGGCCCACTCGTCAACTACCTTCTCACCTGCATCGGTTTCGGCGCGTTGGGCTCCCTTTTCGGTAAGTTTGCTTCGGTCCCAAACCCGGTTTTGGACAGTTTGGGAATTACAACAGGTCAACGCGGATTCTCGCTGATGACTTAACACATCGTTTTGACAGGAACGTGGATATCATGGTACTATAGTCCGCTGGGGTGGTTGGCCCGGGCATTTGTTTTACCCTTCCTGAACCAGACTGGACTAGCAGACGATGCTCTAAAGGCACCGGCGGCATGGATATGCCTCGTGGCTAGTGTTTTATGGGCCGGGAGACGGGTCATCGGGAACCGACGGGACGCATAGCCCTGTATCTTGATATATCCCCGACTTGGCTTTGAATTCGATTTTGTATTATTACCACTACCTATCTCTATGAGTTCATAATTTACTGTATACTCTTTTTTTCAAGCTTGAGTTCCAGACGGCGAATGAACCCACTCGCGACCTGTGACCGTCCAGATAATCATGTCACCCTAGGTGGTGGTTCTTGTAGCTGTGCTGCACTACAACATGCACTATATTGAGCAGTTTTCCTCCCCGCACAGCCCAGCTTGAGACTCGAAAACATTCAGTTTGTTATTAGGTTAATTAATTGATACGTCTCAGAGGGCATGGTAAGGCCATTAAACTATAAGAATAGCTGCACGTCTTCGACAGGGCTGGTAGGGCGGTGCTGTTGACAACCCGCTCAAATGGCCCCAAAGAACCTCATGGTCGCACGAACCATGTCATCTCTACACCAACCCCATGAGAACTCTATCAACACGCATTTACCCCATCCTTCGACCGCTAATCGCGAATCAAAGCATGGTCTACTTCATAAATCCGTTCCTCGTTATGAATTAATCTCTCTAACCCACAGTCCGAGATCGAGAAATCCACCTCCACCCCCACGTTCAAAATGGCGAAACGCACATTCACAATCCTCCACTTCACCGCGACAATTTCTCTTATAATCTCCTCCATTCTCCTCCTCATCATCACTCTATCCGGTCAGATATGGCGCGACTACTCCCTGATGACCGTCGTCCTCAAAAACGGTTCAGCCTTCGAAGTCATCCCTTTCTCCCGTGATCGCGACTCCTACGTCACCTACGGTACCTTCGGGTACTGCATCCAAAACATCGATCTAGGCCAAGGCTACCAAAAACAATCCTGCTCAGATCCAACCGTCGGCTACGCAATCACCGAGATCCAGACCTCAATCGATGGTACAAAGTTCTTTGAAAATAACAAGGGCTTAGATTCTTTAACCAAGGTTATGATCTTACACCCGATCGGATGCGTTCTGGCATTCATCGCTTGTCTGTTCGGGGCTAGGTCTGGATATCTCAGGAGTATCTGGTCTATGGTTCTGACTTTGGTCGTATGGGTTATGACCACGGTTGCGATGGGTATTGAATTATATGTCTTCATCATTATGCATGAACATATTTCTTCAAAGGAGATCGGAGGGGGCAGTCGACCGTGGCTTGGACCTGCGCTTTGGAGCTTGGTTGTTACTTTCATCTTTTTGACCTACGCTGTTCTCGTCACGGGTGCTACGGTCTGGCAGAAGAAGTACTGGTGGGGCGGAGGGGAGGCGGTTATGGTAGCCGCCAGGAAGAAGAGAGGGAGGAAGATCCCTGGGAGAGGCGTCAATGGAGAGAGTGATTCCGGTGGAAGCTCCCCGGTTAGAAGGTGGAGTCGGGATGAAGCGCATGTCCCCTTTTGGAAGCATAGGAGGGTAAGTTCCCCTACTTGCTGAAGCTCACCGTCTTATGACTGATGGGATATCATCTTTCTTAGGAAGATAATACTTTGGTCTTTGAATGAAGATGGAGCTCTCGGACAGCTTTACTCTAAAGGTTTGGATTTTAAGGTCGGACAAAGAAAACTCCCAACGATAACCATCTAACTAGTGGGCACTCTGAATACATGACCCTGCAGCCCACCATACACATGCATGTAAATAATGCCTATGTAACCCTATCAATATATCATATCGTGTTGCCGATGGAAATACCACCTTCTCCGATGAACCATATGTAGCTCACTCAGCGTAGATGTTTGCGTCACTATGAAGTGTTAGTGTAACCCCAGAATGCGCACGAACCATGGTAGCACGAAGGAAACGACTTACAAAGTGTGAATCTCGTCTCTGCCAGGCGCATCCTTATTCACCCAGATAGCACAGCTGGTTCCAGGGCAGGTAAACGACCCCCATCCTTCATCATCAATCACAACTTCGCTCTGCTCCCATCCCAAGACATCTGTCCAGATCTCTCCTTTGTGTTCAGGCCCAACATTCATTCGCTTCGTTCCAGGCTCAGCGTTGGAAAGCACAACAGCAAGCCCGTACGACTTGTCATGAGTTCCCTTCCTGACCCATCCGACACAATTGGGCTCGTCCCAGTAGTCATCCTGTGTTCCATATGAGTAGAGCTTTCTTGCCGCCATCATGGCTGGGATCTTCCCATCCGATGCCGGTGCTTCCTCGTTATCGGGGTTCTTGATGCCAAATATGTCCTACAACCGTCAGCTGTTACCCTCAAACTCGCAATGAAGAATTGAAATGCTCAGGTTCGAGGGAAGCACCTACTCCATAGAAAACGCAAGGGTACCCTTCGATCCTCAAAAGTATAACAGCATATGCCAGAGCCTTCATCCACCCTTCGATTTTAACATAAGCCGCCTGCCCAATCTGTGTGTCGTGGTTTCCGACTACAGTTACAGCATTAATCGGCGCGCTCTGCACCAGCGCCCCATCGAACATTTTTCTCAAATCCGCACGCTCGCTGGTACTGATCTCGGCAAAGTTATAGAACAGCGGCGTATCAAACAGCGAGAACTTACGCTCCATCGCGTCGAGATACTTGTGCATATTCTCAGCCGAATCCTGCCACCACTCTCCGACGAAAAACCAGTTCTGAGGCACGTTTTCGTCGAGATGGCGGATGAAGTCTTTGAGGAATTGTTCGGAAAAATGGCGGGCGGCGTCGAAACGCATGCCGGTGAGGTTTAGCTCTTTGGATACCCAGACCCCCCAGTTTTTGACGTCCTCTTGGACTTGAGGGTGTGAGAAGTCGACGTCGGCGAACATTAGGTAGTCGAAGTTACCTTTCTCGCTGGTGTCGACTGCGGAGGACCATTTCTTTCCGTCGACGGCGTAGATTGCTTTCTTACCGTTTTCGTTATTACTAGATATCGATTTCCAGAATATTAGCATTTGGCGGCTTCAGTAAGGCGCAGGTGAGGTCGTATACGTACTAATCCGTCCCGCTGAAATGCTCCCAATGATACTTCATCTCACTATACTGCCCCCCTCTCCCTTCAAACTCAAACCCAAACCAACCATCGATATCATACGGGTCGCTAACAGGTCTCGTCCGATCATTCGGATCAACTTCGACGACCCTGCAGCGTTCCGTATGGTCTGCGCCAGCCTTGTGGTTCAGGACCACATCGAAGTATATCCCAACGGAGTGTTCGTTCGCAATATCCCTCAGAGCGATCAAATCGCTTTTCGACCCCCATTTTGTCGCTACCGTACCCTTTTGATCGAACTCGCCGAGGTCGTAGATGTCGTACTATATATAATTTTAAAAATTAGTTACGCTGATATATTGAACTAACAGAGGGGTTTGGAGTACGTACGATATCGTAGCCGTTTCCTTTTGGAGAAGCGGCTTTACAGGCTGGAGGTATCCAGATGTTCGAGACGCCGATTGAGCTGAGGCCTGGGATGGCTTTTGCGAGACGTTTCCAGTGTTTTTGGTCGGCTGGGACATACCTGGAGCATAAAACATGTATATTAGTTATCTATGGCCATTCGAATTCAAGATACGAAAGTATAAAATTGATAGCGCACAGCTGGTAGGACCAATTTGCCCTAGGAAAAAACGCGCACGGGGTATATCTATAATTTACCATTCAAACGCCTGTAACATGCAAGCATTAACCGGAGTTGGTGGTAAACCCTCGCGATCGTCGTTTTTCGTATCCGTCGCCATCTTGATATAATTGTGTAACCGCAAAGAAAAACCTCAAGATTTTCTTTGGAAAAAAAGTCGCAACCTGGACAATTGATTGCAAGGAGGGGAGAAAAATCTACCGAAAATCTTGTGCAGAAGGAGACGCCAATTGTAAGGTGATTGCCCCTCTTTCAAGCACGATTTATACACGTCTACGCTCACTATTTGCTCCCAGTCAGAATTCTGCATGACGCATGCCAAGCATAGTCGGATGCATACCATAGTACCTTTCTCGACTACATTCAACACACAGCCGACGGCTTCAGCAAATATAAAATCAAAGTGGAAGGTTGTGAGAGACGATAACGTTCGTGAATTCAATGCTCTTTGCTAATATATCCATATACAATAAATATTTACATTTGAGAACGGTAAAGGGGGTATAACGCTGCAAAATGCAATGGGACGAATCGAGTACTTTGGCGCGCGCATCATGATATCATGGATATCACGATTTCTTGACGTGCGAGTACTTTGACCACTCCGGTGACTTCCAGCCGTAATGAACAGATAACTACAGCGAAAAAATGTTAGTCAATTCTGAATATTCGTTTCCAAGATCTCATATTTTATTTTTAGATGGTCTTACCTTGAAGCTTTTGTATGCCTTTCCGCCTTTCCCACCTTTTTTTACCAAGAATTCTGCCAGCTCCCCGAAGCCTTCTCCTTCTGCGATGTCTACAGCTGTTTCTCCGTCTTCCCCTGTCGCATTGATTTTGGCGCCCCGACTTACTAACAGTTTCGCGCACTCCAACTGTCCCCGTTCGGCTGCTACATGCAACGGTGTCCATGACCTCCACATCTTCGCGTTAACATCCGCCTTGAAATCCAACAGCAACTCCAACATCTCAGCATCACCTCTCTCCACCGCCACATGCACTGCCGCCCTTCTTTCCATTCCTACGATGTCTGTCTTTGCCTTGTTCTCCAACAAGAACTTTGCGATATCTTTGTACCCACATTGAACAGCCACAACCAACGGCGTTCTCATATCCCACCTCCTTTCGTTGACCTCTGCTCCATTCTTGAGCAAAAGCCAAACGACATCTACATACCCCCTCATCACCGCCAAGTGAAGCGGGGTACTACCCCACCTCTCCCCCTCGCATTTCGGATGGGAGTATCCAAAGCTTTTCCACGCGGTCTTGGCATTAACATCCGCCTTTGCCTCTAACAAAATTGAAACGGCATCGCGATGTCCTGCGTCCGCTGCGAAGTGTATTGCTTGAAACCACTCGGCGCCCTGGTTTGGAGGGTACACATCAGCACCGAGCACTATCAACCGCCGTAGGATGCCTGAATATCCTTTTGCCGCTGCGATATGTATCGGTCGAATATGTTTCTCATTCGGCATCCCCGGGTGCGCGCCCTTGTCGAGGAGGATATTTGCCATATCCACCATACCATTCCTGAGAGCGTGATGAAGAACTGTATTCGAGCCCATCGACCAACCGTAGACACCAGCGCCGTTGTTGAGAAGATACAGCGCCATATCCTGGCGTTTTGAGGCCAAAGCAGCGCATAACGGACTAACGGAACCATTTTCAAACTTCTTCAACTCGCAGCCGTTGGTGAGGAGATATTGAACTAATTCGATATTCCCGGAACCAGCGGCGAGGCTGAGCGGTGTATCGCGGAGAAGCGTCTGTGTTTGAATATCTGCACCGGCGGCTACGAGTTCCTTCGCGAACTCCAGACATCCATTTTGACAAGCGCAGTGGAGGGCGGTTTTTTTCCTAGACGCGCTGCGTTCGTCTATATGCGTCCAGGCCCCGATTAACTCGAGGGGTTTTATGAGTGTGTAGTCATTCCGAAGTGCGGCTTCGTGGATAGGTCCGAGATCGAAGCTCCCGGAACTAGGTCGCTCTTTACTGCGTATGATCTCCAGGACCGGTGGGTCGGTACTTGTGAGTGATAATCCGAACTTGGAGAGCCAAAAACGGTCTTCCGCTCCAATGGGGAGTGGAAGGGAGCTGAGAGATGCAACTTCGTCGAAAGATGGAGGGGCGCCACGGCCGAATCTTTCACTGCTAGATCGGCCCTGTGACGATGTTTCATCATATGTTGGCGGAAGGGTCTCAATCCTTGATAATGGATAATCGAAAAGTCCATTTGGGGGACCTCCGTTAGATCCGGTGGCCGATGAAGCGTCCATAATAGGATATAAAATCGCGAAAAATAACAATAGTGATATATATTATGACAGAATGTCTAATATCGTAGTCAGAGATATGAATACCAAGAGTCGATAAGTGCAGATTAGAAACACCGTACCTTTGCCACTTTATATCTTGGAAGTTATAGCGTCAACGTTATTCACACCGGCCTTCCAATCGTAGTCCGCGTAGTCTCTGACGGGAGAAAAAAAAAAGGTTTCTGCAGAATACGACGGGCACTCCGCAGCCTGGCCGGGTTTCCGAATTGCATAACGTTTCTGATCCCGAATAGATGACTAGTTCGGATCGTTCTTCCCCTGCAGTTTCGACAGCTTCTTGCATCTGAATGATTCATTACGACTCTACAATACGTTAGTCTCGAAGGGCCCGGGCTACTCCGCCGCGTGTATCGATACGATCCCCATGTGCTGCCCGTCCAGCGGGACTGCTAAGCAATCAACGAAAAGCTTAGCAGCTTCCTCTTCGAGCGCCATCCAGGCCAAAGAAGAGTGGTGATTGGTGGTTGTCCCCGAGCGAGTGTGGGGACGGAGAACTGTTAGTCAGTCGAGGTCTTGGCTGCTTGGAAATCGTCATAATGAATCCCCAAGCAAAAAATTAAATTTTCCTTCGAATCGTGAAGGACTCTTTTTTCCCCAAAGTCGACGACATCCTGTCCCTGATCCTTCAGCCTCACCGGATTTCTCGTCCTGAAAAAGACCTTTCGTCGACTGCTGCGTGTCCGGGCCTCCCTGCTCATTACTTCCACAAACACCATCGCCAGGCATCACCGGTCCACCAAGACCGTATTCTCCTCCTCGATCGAGCCGGCAAGCTGACAAAAAACCCTTCAACAAACCACACGCTACCGCAAGCACAACCACAACCATGTCGCAACGCGTGAACCAACCTTCCAACCAAATCAAACTTACAAACGTCTCCATCGTCCGCATACGCAAGGCGAAAAAACGCTTCGAACTAGCCTGCTACAAGAACAAAGTCCTCGAATGGCGCAACGGCGTCGAAAAGGACATCGATGAGGTCCTGCAGATTCATCAGATATTCTTGAATACCTCCAAGGGAGCTGTCGCACCCACAGCAGACCTTCAAAAAGCATGGCCTGGGAAGAATCAAGAGGAAATCATCCTGGATATTCTGGCAAAAGGCGAATTACAGGTTGGAGATAAGGAAAGGGGACAGCAGCTGGAGATGCTGCAGAAAGAGGTGGTGCAGATTGTTACGGAAAAGTGTGTAGACCCCACCACGGGTAGAGTCTACACCTCGGGCCTGATAGAGAAAGCTCTTGAAGGCCTCATGAGCAAGAACCAAAACAACAGCACTGCCACTACTACAAATGGTGAAGGAAGCAGCTCGGCCGCTCCGACAGAAAGTGCTGAAAAGGGCAAGGAGAGGGCCAAGGATGAGCCTCCAAGGTGGACTGGCGTTGTAACGACAAAGTCGGCAAAATCACAAGCCCTAGAAGCTATCAAGGCGCTACTATACCACCAGCCAATCCCGATTACCCGCCAAAGAATGAAGCTCAGAATATTCCTGCCATCCGCAGTAGCAAAGAAAGTCAAACCAACTATCACGGAAATGATTGACCAGCTGGTGGATGAAGATTTTGGTGGAGATGGTTGGAATGCCGATGTAATTTGTGACCCGGGGGTATACCGCAAAATCAGCGACCTGGTCGGCAAAGAAGCTAAAGGCAGGGGAAGGGTTGAAGTTCTAGATACGGCAGTTGCTGCCAACGATGAGGATTGATGACGACGGTTTGTGCTAGTAGCGTAAAAGTTATGACAGTTCTTCTTTTGGCTGGGATTGGTGCATTCAGGATTTGCATTTCTGGCGTTTGGCTGGAGCGAAATTTTCAACGATTATGTAATAGATAATTGTCTATAGATCATTATTTGTCGTCGTCGTGCCGGATTATTGCATTCGTCTCGAGGCCAGAAGGCTCGTAAGCAGAATTTGGTTTCCGATATACCAGGCAGCGTGATTGCACTCAAGCAGGTTTGCAGTCATGTACAGTAGCCACAAGCTCACATATTACCACCAAAATAACGGCCTAGTCACAGCTCCTACGTGAGAGAAGATGAACGCTCATGAAGACGCCTTGAATTCTAAGATCCCTTTCTCCAGTCTCATGAATCGGTATAATTGTTTACATTGAAAAAAGACGTTAACCCCGTAATGAAGAATTATCCCGTCACAAAACAGTGGATTAATGCATTTCCCGTAGATGATACAACCAAAGAAAAAGTGTGTAAAAGGTTATATAGAGGCGGAGGAGGAGGTATTGGTAGAGGTAGTAATAATGAGTAAAGGGAGGTCATGGATAAAGGCGTAAAAGGAAAAAAATGCGGAAAAGACAAATGTACAAAAGCGATACGCTTAACCACCCTTCTTCTTGGAGACACCGACGGTACGTCCGCGACGACTATATTTCACATCCATGTTAGCAAATTTTCCCAGCCTATGCTCGTATATAACTTGGGAAACACGTACCCAGTCGTCTTGGTATGTTGACCTCTAACTCTTAGACCCCAGTAGTGTCTCAAACCACGATGACACCTGATCTTCTTTAATCTTTCCAAGTCCTCACGGAGCTTGCTCTGGAGACCGTTGGCGAGAATCTGGTAGTTCTTGCCATCGACAATGTCACGCTGTCTGTTCAAGAACCAGGTTGGGATCTTGTAGGCAGCGGGGTCTTGGATGATGGTGATGATTCGCTCGAGCTCTTCGGTGGTAAGCTCACCAGCACTGTATTCAAAATTTCGTTAGAATCGAATATTTGGTGCATAAAATTCGTTGTATGGGTGTATTTACCGCTTCGACAGGTCGATATCGGCCTTCTTGCAGACCAAGTTGGAGTATCGGCGACCGACACCACCAATCTTGGTCATGGCGTACATGACCTTCTGCTTTCCGTCAACATTGGTGTTGAGGAGACGCAACTATAATCCAAGTAAAAATCCATCCGTCAGCACTTCTGTCGTGAATCTTCTCAAATTTCCTTCGCTGTCCGTCGGTATTCTGAAGTTGAAAAATTTTCCCCAATCCTCCTCTTTCGAGAACCTTCAACCCATTCCTTCTCTTTCTCAAGATCCTCCAAATTTCCTCTCTTCTTCAGAACCAGCGGAATCGAAATCGAATGGGAATACTAACGATGTATTGGAAGTTGGATTTTTCGGGGTTTACGAGCGACATGTTGGGCGGATGGCGATGATGTCGTCCGGAAGGGTTGTCGTGATGATGGTTGTCGTATGTATTAGATTGAGGTCTTGAGATTCAAGATGGACCCATTCACACAAATTTTAGCGGTAGCCACGCTAGCCTGATCGGGACTGGAGGAGGGTTTAGGAGCCCTAGGCCTAGGTGTGTACAGAAAAGGAAAGTGTTGATGCGACAAACAAACGAGGTCGGACAACACATATTGAGTGTTGTATTTTGGAGGTCCGTGCGGATTTGGAACCTCCCTCATGCCGGCCTCGTATGCCGACCCGCCCCAGTTTGGCTGACGAAGCCTCCCGCAGAAATACATAGCATATTCAGGTACAAGTGGTCTCGCGGTGGGTACAAGCCGTTGGGTGGGTACCTGAAGTGGTACTTTAGGATGAAACAAGGCCGGCAAGTTAAGATCTACAACTATATTCCGCGTGATGCTTGTTACGGAAAAAGTGTTACACCGACTGCAGCTGAGAGACGGCCGTGCCGTTATCAAGACAGGAGAAGTACTGGTTACTATCTGACCACAGCTATAGGCCAGCACGAGTATCCAATAGCATACTCTCCACGTATATGTGTTATACCACTACAACCTTGTCCTTGCAGCAGCCACATTCCTGGTCTCGAGGCGCCTCTTTGAATCGATACTTCCGGACCCATATTGCTTGAATGGCTCATACTCAACATATGTAACGCACAGCTGCGAGATAGAGGAACATATTTTACGTAAACTAGCTGACGGCAAGATCGTCGGCTTTAAATTTTTTTTTCAGAATCTCTTCATAACAACCGGTCTAAAAGACTAGATGGAAATATGGAGAACTTGATAATACCTCATATGAATCTTACTTACGAGGCAGTGGCGAGTACATGGACATGTATCCCTCCAAAGGAACAACTATGCAGTTTATGCAGCTCCGGACCCACAGGTAAACCCTAATACTTCATCATTTGCCCGACCCTCTGCTAGGATATGTACATCGAGCTCCCCCCGTGGGCCCAGGGTAAGCATGTCCGGTTCGAGGTGCCGGCCCAAGGAATATTCCAGACCAAGATATTGTACCTTGCATACAAGACTAGCTAGGGGGCAAGTCAATCGAACATCAGGCAAGGTTATATCAGGTTAGTATTTATAGCCCAATAGCAAGATGCATAATATAACGATAAAATATAAATCCTACGATGGGGCCTTGTCAGCCCCGCCCGTACAATTTATCAGATACCCTGTGAATTTTCATCCTATAATTTATGATAGAATATTTTAGGATCACTTTATCGTAGACGCAATCTTCAGTTGCAAACGCGGTTCAGACCTGTTTGTAGACATATGGCCAGAACGGACCAGGGTTATCGACAGGATCGATAGGGGTGGAGTGGTATGATAGAAACATCTGTTTTAGAAAGAAATTCGTAAACACTGCAAGCTGTTGCACCGGGTCAATATCTGAAAGATCATTGGCTCTTGAGAGAGACAGGGCTGCAGCTAGCACTATACCAGTGCCTCTTTGAGCTCTCTGTGTCATCTCAACGAAATTCACGACCCTGCATGAAGTATCGAATTTCGAGATCTAATTTGCCTTGCGAACAGATTTCTTACGTAAACAAATTTGCAAATCACTAAAGTCACCTCTAGTTCTCTAGATACCCAATTATTCGATATAATCTGCGTATTGACATCGCGAAAATGGATTAGCGGGCTTTGAACCGCTTAGTGACGATGCACTTCGAATGCAACCTGCACTCAAGTATCCGCTGATCCAGAGTTGAAATCTTGGATAATATGGAGAAAATTCCTATTACGGAAATCTAGTAGAAGTTACATGCATAACTGCCGGTCCTCCGATATCGATACTTCAAAACATTGTTTCAAGTTGTTATCCTCACATTTGATGGGGGCCTATTAATTTACGTGGATTGATTCTCATGATCAGGTCAAAAAATCCATATAGCTAGTCCAATAGATTAGAGCAAACCATGCAATGCAAGTGTGTATGTAACACAAGTTTCTCGAATCAACTGTGGATCGTCTGCAAAATGCCAATACCAGCTTTTGTACTTCCGACCTATAAGTCTGAGGTATTTTACTAGTAAAATTTTTTTATCTTGAACTGGATATATAGAATGGCGGATATATGTAACCAGGGTATTTCAAAATGCGAGGTGACCAGTTCCTGCATGCGATACCGCAAAAACATTGAGGGACGAAGCAAAAAAAAAAAATATCACTTGCATGTGTCGACTAAAATCGATATGGATTCAAGGAATTTTTCGGCTCGCTAAATGATACCACGGATTGTGGATTTGCACGACACAAACTGTCGGGATCCGGAGCAGGAACCGCTAAGTCGGACATCACGGCGAGCCATCTGCGGCTCACTCGGCTGGTGTAGTAGCGCACGTCCCTCGCTCCAGCCTCCCCTGCGCCAAATATTAAATGCAAATGCAATATGTATGGCCGGAAGTTGTTTTTGTCACAAGACGTATATAGCGCCACCTATGGAGATGATACCTTTTTTGTTCAAAAATTGAAACCTTGGTTATTATATACCCCGCATATGCAGATCACATCCACTAGTGAAAGATGGATATTGTCGACAAAGTGTGGGGTCCCAGAAAGTATATTGAAGGGATCACAATTTCATCGACGGAAATAGGCGAGAAATAAACCCTCGCTTTGACCACGACCAACCGAGCGAACTGAGAGTCGGGCAAAAAGTTAGAGGAAAGAAACGGTTCACCAACCAAGCAAGGTTCCAAGTTAAAAGGTTTTAGGTCATCTGTCCAAAACCACGACTTTTTGAGCCAATATCTCCAAATTTTATAGGAACTGTTCATGTGAGCAACGAACGCACTCTGCCGCAACAGCGCAGGACGCGCTGATACTTCGGAGATACGGGCTCTAAATAGCTCCAAAGTCGATGCTCAAAATTCTAATTGTTATATTTTGAGCAACCATATCACCATGGGCTCGGGAAGCATCCGAAATGTAAATATGTATTACATCATCAGGAGCCCGAGATCTAGTCTACAACCAGATCTGGTGAGGAGACCGAGACGTTTGGGGTTGCCCTCAGATGTGTTGCTGTTTCAACAAGTGAGTGGCGTAAGCCAAAACGCCGTCGAATTTCGGTAGCCTTACTCTCTAGCTTCGTGCCAATAGAGTCTTGAGCAATTGGGGAAAAGCTTGTATCTACAAAATACATATGGTGTTAGAACGCACATCAGACACAAAACCGGGTCAAGAATGCAATCCGGGGTAGAGTATGGGGGCGTCATAAGTGTATCATGGTTACAACACGTTCAGCTGTTGGGATTCGACTTGTAGGTGCCTTGCATCAAGATGTCACAATTTTCGATGCACTTACATGATACCATTTCAATGAGCTCTCTTGTTCCTGTTTTTTTGCAGATTAAAGGTCCATGTTCTATCGGGTTTCTAGATCTCATAGGAGTGTCGGATGAGAATTATGGAAATGACATAGACGACGGAAGATATCATGGGTGAAAGTCTCCGTACGGCCGTATGTATTGCGCTCATTGTGAAACATCTTGCCATATACCCAGAGCTCCCCACTCAGCTTGAGGTACAATTTTGAGTATTCTCACTTTGGTTCCTTGGTTGATCAAACCACACTAGCCAAGCGAAAACTATTAGGGAAAGGCCCTGGTTCTAAGACCGAGTAGATACATCATACGATGCTGGCGATAATCCTGCCCGAGTTGGGCGTCAAAAGTGGCGGCGTCTATGCTATTGAGACAAAAAGCACAGGATGGAAAGGCGGTATACCCGACTTAGCTGGTAGATGCACTGGAGTGCAAGGTGTGTGCCTGCACATTTTAAAACGTGGTTGACAAAAGAGTTGATGTTTCACTTCTCCTGTGGGGAAGGTCTTCTCGGAATACTGGCACTCAGGTACCTGACAGATTGAAGGACAATGCAAAATTTAAGACCTATTATCTACGGCTGGAATGTTGCTCTCCACACTGCCCCGCGAAACATGGTGTTTTCGAAGCCTGGGTATACTAACGAATGAAGCGTAGGAGAGACATCCCAAAGCTTCCAAATTTTTTCCATGCATGGATCAATGTCGCGTGCATGAACGGTTGGCCATGCTAACACCATCCGAATACAACGATAACCTGGGGATCGCAATTCGGCATCGATTATAGTAGCTGCCGAACGAACTTTAGCCGTAGCTGCCAGGAACCAGTATACTAGTAGTTCTGCGACAATAATAGATTTCAGTGTTCTGAGCATTAACAGACACAGGGCCTCCATGATGTCGATCCTACGATGCGGTCAGGGTGATAGCATACGTATGTACACATTCAATTTCTGTTGAAGATTTTTTTGGGCAGAATCTCCAAATCCATGATCCTTGTTACAGGTGCAGATACGGGCTAGGACTACCTGGATCCCGCCGTTTTTCTTTTTTCTTCCTTTTTCCTTTTTTCCTTTTCCCATTTTTTTTTTCATGCGGTACCTTTCCGTCGAGTGGACCAAAATTCTCACAACAGCTTCCGGACAATGCTTATCGGCCTCAAGTCTGGTGACTGAGCAAAATTTGTAGAGCTCGAATTAACTTTTGCCGAAGTCATAGCTGCGTAAGTTACGGAATTTGCCATGTGAAGAGAATCCAGGGTAATCGGCGCAGGGAAGTGTTGTTGTCATGGATGGAGACATAGCCAAGGCGCTTTGGCCAAGGTGATACAGACTGGGTCTTGCAATAACAGTGCATACTGGCACAGCACAGTCAAGTCAATGAATTGGAGACATATCATTCCGTCAAGCAAGATGCATCTAGGTCGATCGGGTTAAGCGATGAGAAGAAGCAAAACCATCCCAATCTTTGGTTCCTCTGCAGGCTTCCTCAGCTGCCCCACGGGTCTGTGCAGGTGTGAAAATTTGGACGTTGGTGCACGGTGTTGCAGTACTAGCACAGGGGCAATGTTGCGCAACCTACCAGGAGCAATCCAGACGGCGGGCTAGTGTTTGGGGACCCCGCACGTGAAGCCTCTAAGGGAAAGTCTTGACCAGGTACCATGAAAATGTTCTCACATTGCGTCCTAGTATCCCGAAGTTGCACAATTTTTGGAGGTCCCACCGTTTTCCCTTGTCTCCCTCCAAGCGAGTGTGGGTGACCGTTTGGTCTGGGGTAGCACTGGAGCAACCATGTCGGAGAGAGCACGAAGGAGATATAAGATGGCAACCTCCCTCGTCAGTGAGTGAGTTTTTTTCTTAATTATACACGCTCAGTATCATCATATGACCATTCCTTCAAGAGTATATAGACTTTCCGTCCCCCTCTATATACTCCCTACCATCTAAACCTTTTTATCATTACCTTAAAATATATTGACCCCAAATTTTTATTCTGAATCAACAACTATCGTCTCCAAAATGGAAAAAAATAACTTGGAAGGTGGCGTCACCACCGACCAGGTTAATAACCAGGTCCCAAATGCCAGAGACGATGCTGATCTCGCTGCCGAGGCCGCATTTGCTAGCGATAAGGAGGTGAAGATGACATTGAAGGAAGGAATCAAGCTCTATCCCCATGCAATCGGGTGGTCTATTTTGCTCTCTATGGCAATCATCATGGAGGGGTTCGACGTCGTCCTTATTGCAAACTTCTTCGGCTTCCCACAATTCGCTAAGAAGTATGGTGACCAGCTACCTGACGGCACTTATAATGTTTCGGCGAAATGGCAGACTGCCTTGTCGAATGGTGCATACGTCGGCGAGATCATCGGTCTATTTATCAACGGTATCGTATCCGAACGATATGGTTATCGTAAGACCATGATCGGTTCCCTCACCGTACTCACTGGATTCATCTTCATCCCCTTCTTCGCCCCCCGAATCGAAATCCTCCTTGTAGGAGGAATCCTTTTGGGCATCCCATGGGGTGTATTTCAGACATTGACCACGGCGTACGCCTCAGAGGTCTGCCCAACTGCTCTCCGTGCTTATTTGACTACTTTCGTCAACCTCTGCTGGGTCATTGGTCAATTGATTGCCAGCAGTGTTCTCCGTGGATTCCTAAGCAGACAAGATGAATGGTCTTACAGAATTCCATTCGCTTTGCAATGGATCTGGCCTGTTCCAATCATCATTGGATGCATTTTTGCACCAGAGTCCCCATGGTGGCTGGTTCGACAGGGCCGAATTGCCGATGCTGAAGCCTCTGTCCGCCGTCTCACTAAAGAAGGAAATGGTGTCGACATTCAAAAGACTGTTTCCTTGATGATTCATACCAATGAACTGGAAAAGGAAGCTTCGAGCGGCACTAGATACATCGACTGCTTCAAGGGGACTGATCGACGACGAACGGAAATCGCCTGTGTGGTTTGGGGTATCCAGACACTTTGTGGTTCGGGTTTGATGGGCTATAGTAAGTCTATTTTGCTCTAATATTTCCAATTGATTAGTTCTTCAACCAACTAACGCTCCTTGTAGGTACATACTTCCTTCAGCAGGCCGGCCTCCCCGTTGAACAGTCTTTCAACTTTACTATGGGCCAATATGCTCTCGGAATCTGTGGTACTTTGTTGTCTTGGGGTCTCATGACAAAATATGGCCGCAGAACCCTTTACATCAGCGGTCTTGTCGCTCTTTTCATCACACTCATCGCAATCGGGTGTCTTGGTATCCCAAAGTCAAATATGGGAATAGCCATTGGCGCTGCGCTGTTGGTAAGTCCTCTCCACCAACGCATTTCAAGTGTGTTATTTCAAAACTAACATGCCCTAGGTTTTTACATTCATTTATGATGTTACTGTTGGACCTGTCTGTTATGCCATCGTTGCTGAAATGTCTACGACCCGACTTCGATCCAAGTCCATCGTCCTTGCCAGAAACTTTTACAACGTTATGGGAATCATCAACAACGTCATCACCCCACAACTCGTCAACGTCACTGCCCTCAATTGGAGAGGCAAGGCCGGATTCTTCTGGGCGGTATCTTGTCTCTTCTGCACTATCTACTGCTACTTCAGACTTCCAGAAACCTCTGGCCGTCCGTATATCGAACTTGATGTTCTCTTCGAAAATAAGGTCTCAGCAAGGCATTTCGCCAAGACCGAGGTTGATGCCGCCACCGGAACCATTAAAAGAGCGGCAAGCGACGTAGCCGACAAAGATTCTATCGAACAATCCGACCATATTGAAAGGGTTTCGATATAATTCCTTCGCTCATTGACGAATTCGGGTCTTTCCTCTCAAGGCCTAGTAATGTGATTACATGACGGTTTTTAGCCTGCGTTGTTTCGGTTTTATATTTCCATGCATCGGATTCAGGCAGTTATATCTTCATTCACTTTTTCTCTGCGAGAATCTCAGCATGGAATCGGAGTTGGCTACTTTAATTTTTGAATTTCATTCACCATGTATATATATACTTCTAGACGTTCGTTTCGTCGTTTTACTTTGCATTTTTGGGTACTCCTGTTTTGCTTCCAAGTTTGAGGCTTCTATGTTACTCGGCCAAGTGCGTCCTTAGATCGTAAGGATCGGACCACCTAGTATATCAAAATATAAAATCTAATTTCAACAAAATTTCTCCCTCCTATATATCTGTCTCGTAACCAGACTACGGGTCCTTCTGTGTGTTATTCCCAACATAATAGTGAATCTCTACCGTGGTGTTGGTTTCCTCTATTTTGCGCTTGAGCTTATCCTATCAACCAATTTAAATTAAAAGCACCTCAACTCTATTCGAGGTCTCTTGATTCAGAGCATATAATATAATATCAGGTAGTTGGCTGCGATCGTAAGACTGCGTTCAATAAAATGAGCTGTCGATCGAGGTACTTTTGGAGGTATTTGCTGAAGTACACGTGATCTTGGAAACCTCAGCTCTGTCCCAACACGCCTACGTCTATGCCCGTTGCGTAGGTAGGACTGGAATATGTGCTTAAAATTGGTATATCGAGAAAGGGAAACCTCAATATAGAGTTTTATAAGGCACCTCAAGATCGATCTGGTACCCGATCGAGGAATATCTTTATCGCATGCATAAGTTGAAAGGATCTTATTCGAGAATATACTCTTAACGTAATTAACCAGCGAGTCCTATGGCAGTATTTTAGTCCTGTGGCCGCCGTAGAGGTACCACTTAGTTGATGGCCGCACTACGCCGCCGCAGAATTCAACGAACCTTGTATCGGTAACAAATTCATAGCCGACGAGCGACCTAACGACCACGTCCCAAGTACGCTACGATGGTGATCAGTAGGCTATCACTAGTCGTACCGCTGGCCGTCGGTCACGTGTATGGCTTTATCCCCGATGATCTAAAAGCCATGGGGGGTATCCACGGCTATTCGCATATGGAACAAACCAAAGATGCGATGTTCCAGCTATGGGATAAGTGGTATGGCGGTACCCCGGGCTGGGTGCCTTCAAACAAAAACATCTTAGCCATGAACGAGATAGCCGAGGCAAATGCACTCGTTGACGACGATCAAGAAAATGGGGAGCTTCACTTCGACGGGGAAAGCTTTCAGTATGCCCAAGAACGACTTATAAAGTTATCTAATAACGCAGTTGCTTTTGCGAATGCCGGCGACTACGTCGCGGCGAGGAAATCAATTGGGATGGCTCTCCATACCCTCCAGGATTTCTACGCCCACTCGAGTTGGGTTGAAGCTCTGGACAAGAAGGGTGCAAAAGACCAAATATACCCCGGACTCGGATACCCTAATACGATGATATACCCTCTTGGCGAGAAAGTTAAGACGTGCACAGACTGTCGTGCTGCCGTAGCAATATTCTGCGGCGATTGCGATGACAACGTTAGAGGATTCGATCTCACATCAGGGTACTACAGTGGGGAACCGTCCTTCCGAAAGCGATCAAGTGCAAAGTGTAGCCACGGTGGACCATTTGACCGCTCGACTGTTGATGGGCTGAATTTTCTAGAACAGATACTTTACGTTGGACAAGGGATTAACAAAGATTCGTCGACTTGCATATTGTCCCCGCATAGGATTCTCCACTACCGAGCTGCGAGACTCGCCGTCGCCGCTACTATAGATTGGATTGATGCGAGGATATATCAGAGACTACCCCAGCTCCGGGCTGACTATCTTTTTGGAAAAGAATACATATTCGATTCCAAAAATGAGACCCTGTTAGACCCCTCAAGTCCAACCGTCTGGGATTTCCGGAAAAATTCGATTCAACCCCACAAGCGAGATCTGGTCCCCAGGGCTACGACTTTGGGTCATAAAATGCATACAATGGTGACGGCTGACAATGTCCACGAACATGGGAAAGCACTTGTACGGGCTCTAGTTGGCGGGAGTAGGAAGCTTTATTCAATTCAGATAGCGCAAGGGGAACCAAATGAGGTTAGCCAACCGCTCGATGATTACGGGTGGGGAGAAATTGCCCTTACGACGGGAGGGCATTTACTTTCATTTCATGAGAACGAGACGGCGGACGCCGTGGAATTCCTAGATGCGGTGTCTCAGCCAAACCATGTCGAAATTCTTTCCGTTGCGGCAGCCGGTAGCGATACGAACCGCGAATCTGAGTTCGTCTTTCCGATCGACTCCAGCATAAAATCTTTAGTCATCTCAACCAGCGGGGTTTCATCTTTTGAATTATTCAATCCCAACGGATCTCCATACAGTCCTTCTATCGCACTAAAGAGTGCTCACACAAAGAGAACCAAAGTTGGGAACAGTATCGCGCTCAGTTTTGATTCGCCGGCGATCCCACCCCCTGGCTTCTATCGAATCTCTCTAAAATCAAGCACGAATTACACTCTATCCATATCTGGAGAAAGTAGTATATCGATAATATCATTTTATTTTGCTCAAGTCGCCGGCCGGCCGCAACATCAGGCTTACTTTCCAATACCAAGCTCCCCTATCGCCGGAGAAAATTCAATGGTGAAGTCACACGTCCATGGTAATTTTACCAACGAGAAGTTTGAATTCCGTACTAAAGAAGGCGCCCTGATCGCTTCTCAAGATATGGTTCAAAGAGCAATAGATCCCGAAGTCAGTGCAACGATGTTTTACGGCAATAGCTCAGCAATTCCGGAAGACGATTTTGTGGTTTACTTCACTGGTACTAACGACGATGGCAACGGATTTCAAAGAGCGGTTCCCCTTATGATATCCTCATCTAAGTTACGGCTCGCCGCGCCAATGATACAAAGGATGACTATCGGCGAACCGCGGAAGCTCACCATTAAACTTACAAATTTAAACAATATTCCGGACACATACGAGGTATTCGCAGTCGATAGCAAGGATTCCGTCGTAGAACTCACCCAGCCAAGTATTTACTTGGAACCAGGGGCGTCTGGATCTTTCGACGTTCACTTCCTTCCGAGTCTAAATTCCACTATTGGTATGACTGAGGTTGTGTTTGGGGCGAAGGGCCGGGCAACAAAGGGAAATATGTCCTTGCAGAGGTTCGTCCTTGAGCCTGAAGCCAAACCTCTGTCGTACTCACGGATTAAATATCACCAGTTTGCAAACGAAACTGGACAGTTAATTGACAGACTAATGATGGGGAAGAAGCGGTAATGGAAGTCGCATGATAGTTAAAGCTGTATTCGAATACCTCACATTGACTTACTATAATATCGTTAGCTAATTTGGTTTCCTGTATCCCGGTACCGGTTGATTGGATGCTAAGATTATACGGTAACGCTATATATGTAAACGATTTCATGAACATATGGCCAATTAAGGAATCCCTTTTCAAACGCACACACTCCAACCAAATCGCCTACAAAGCTAGAGTGTGCGCAGGCGGCTGCTAATCCAGGCCAAGAAATCTGTGCTTAACCCATCGGTGTCCAAGTAATTCAATAATGTTAGAAGCCACCGACCTGCCGAGCTCAATTGGTCAATTGGTCAATAGTTGAGCATGGAGTCGACTCCATCCCGGGGAGCTTTGCCATGGCGCCAGAGCTCCGAAACTCCAAACATTAGCCAATCAAAAGCCTTAATCTAGCCCAGGCAATACAAAAAAAATGGAGTCATCGGTTTCATCCCCAACCACCGAATTCTTGAGTAACCCATCATACCGTCGGCCGCATCCAAGGCTGTTTACATTTTGTCTCAATGGCGAATCGAGGTGGCCGGTTGGGGTTGTTTGTGTTGTGTACTGCAAAATACCACAACTCTATAAGCGCTTTTGTATCACGAATCTTTGAATCTTCTCGACTGGACTCCCAATCACCACAGAGCTTAAGCTCGCACCTAGACGCCTTAATAATCTAGATGTGTGGGGTAACAATTGGCCAATGGCCTTTGGGGCCCTGAAATTAGGAAAAGAGGGGAAATACATCTACATGCCATGCCAAGACTTGCGAATAACGGCGATCCAGGGTCTAGATAACGGTATCAGCGAATGTCAGCTGCCATTGTTCATCTGCAGGGTGAATATGTGCGTATCCACAACCAGGTCATCAGATGAGCTCGGACAAGGTCGCTAGCACCCGTCTTGGGACCTTAGAATAAACAATAGAAATTAAACAAGGAGTGTGCTCAGGCTTGGTTATGCGGCGCACTACATACTGGACATGAAACCGACGACGGGGAAAAAGTTGAAAGTTGCCAACGAGCTACCTTTCACCCCAATAGACAACGAGGCTGTGCGCCTTTAAGCTATTAGAGCGGTTATCCAAACGCCATATTTATCCCGTTCGTGCATTTAACCAGTTGCCGTGTTGTATTTTCTCATGATAGAAATCGACAGCCTCGTGCGCCAAGCGTTCGAATTCGCGAATTCGCGAACCGTTATTCATGCGTCGGTATCAATGTACCGACGCAAAATGATAGCTATCAACAAGGCTGATAGAAATTATCGTGATATGAGGCCAGGCGGAAAAATTGCTATGTTCCAAGTGAAGTAACTGATAGAGGGGCCACGGATCATGATCAATTGATATCACAGGTAGAGTCATTGGGAATCTGGGTATAAATATGGGCATTCCAGACACCATAACTTCCTACAACCTCATGCAAGGCCCATTACCCGATGAGTATTGCATCGCCGGCCTCATATAGTTCAAAAACTATATTTAAAAGCTAAACAATTGAAGCTATTTTTGTTTATCTTCCTTAAATTCGGGCCACTGCGAGAATACCTTGCAAGACCTTGAAATATTACGCAGATCTCAAGTCACAATAGCATATACGTCGCGGTACGAAACTGCAACAATGGCAACCGCCAAACCCAGTTCTTCAGGTTTGAGCTCAAACTATCAAACTGATTACCGTCTCCGGGCCCGAGATCTCCCAAGAACTCTCTACCGTGTACACTCCCCAGGCGGAGAATTTGGCCAACAGCGCGATAAATCGAATACCACATACACCCAATCGGACGGGTTTAGATCTGTCAGTGACAGACAACTCGATCCTAGAGATTCAAGATTTATGGTTGCATTAGAAAGTCATCTGGCTTGGTCCTCGACATCACGTTCGCCTTTCGTATCCACCTTTGCAAACGAAAGCCACGCCATAGGATGGGCCGAGATGTTTTTTTCCAACCATCCTAGTTGCAAGAGGGTCCAGATAATGAAAATTAAGCCTGGGCGAATTTGGGCTGAGAGCAACCGAAGGGTGCCAGTCGTCTCGGTCAAAGACGTAGTTGAGGGCATGCGCGAAGATGGCTACGAACTTTTACCATATGGGAGGACGGACTATCAAGTTGCGGACGAGTATGTATGGTTTCACCATATACCAGCTGAAGCAATTGTGGATGTTAGTAATTGGTCGGTAAATGGGCTTGAAAGTGCGGGAAATCCTACGGAAAATCCAGGGACATCGCACAGGAATAACCGCCAGAGGACTCAAAGCTACCCAACAGAGAGAGAGCGGGTTGGTTCTAGCTCTACACCCAGACATACACCTAGGCCATCCCAAAGTGATAGAAACCCGCCTAATAGACCAGAGTTTTCTAACTCGAGTGCTCGGTCGCCGACCTCCTCGAAATCGAGGCAGGGAGATGAAGAGATAGATATGGGTGCCATTTCGGATGCTGTAGGGGAGATACAAGCATCCAATAGACAAAAGAACAGGGCTGGGGCTACAAACGTGGAAAGGACGGGGACTTCTCGTAATTCCGGTGGGCCCTCTCGACGAGCAGAAGGGAATAGGAAAGAGGGTTATGATAGAAATATATTTGCATCGCCATATAGCCCCACAAACAGCAGCCCTTCTCCCAATGTTATTATTACTGCTCCCGCTAAACCCGTAGTCGCCAATACCCGCGACAGCCCGAACCGATCATCGTCCGGCCCAAACCCCAATACAAACGTCTTCCCCCCTCCCCAAGTCACTGGGACACACGTACCGAGTACGAGTGATTGGGACACATACCCAGTACGAAGCACCCTAGACTACAAGCCCAAGCGTTCCAGGGGGTTCTTCCGAGGTGTTTTCAGGATATTCTGTTTTGGTTGGTTGTGCATGGATTAATGAATTTTGAGACATGATCTGGATATTTGGATGTCAGCTGCGGGCATGGAAATTTCGCTTTATATATGGATGAAAAATATCCCGTTGCCCTGGAGGCAAAAATTTTGGCTATCAAATCGATCCCCTTAACATCTTGCATCTATTATTTAAGATACGTTGTCTGTGTCGTCTTATGAATACGAAGTCATGTATGGTCATGAGTTGAAACTTTTGTATTAAAAACTGAATTCTACAAATCTTTTCTTGCAAATATCGCTTGTAATGGCTGCCTACGTACTAAACTACGCAGGTACAAGGCTAATATATAGCTACTTAGCTAACCCCCCCGACAAGTCGTACCCTAGCTCGCCGCATTTCAACGCATGCTTCGGGTAGCAACATCTATGGACCCAAACTCAAATAATCCCGCTTTCCGAGTGGAACTCCGCGGTTTCGAAGGATCGCATAAGTCGTGGTGACGTGGAAGTAGAAATTGGGGATCGCGAAGGCATAAACATATGTTGTGCCAGTGAAGTTTACGACGCGATCCTTTCCAAGGGGTAGGATGACCTCAGCGCCTTCCTTGCCCTCGAACGCGGCCTTATGATTGGCTTCGACATCGTCAAGAATGGCGAGAGTAGTTTCGATGCGTTTGTAAAGTTCCTCCAAAGTCTTTTCGTTATCATCCAAGGCTGCCAATTCAAGTTTGGCAACGCGGGCACAGGTATTCTTGGATGTGTTGCTAGCAGTTTGAATCTGGAAGCTCAGAGGGTTCATATCCTCGGCGAGCCTCCAGTTAACGAGGTCATCCGTCGAAATTCCATTTTCCTTAGCATATGCTTCTGCCTTTTCGAGGATGTGTTTGAGGGTTTTCAATCCTCTACGGAATACAGGAACTGTAGCGTCAAAGAGAGGAGGAGAAAGCGTTGCCATGTTGGAAAATTTAGATCGTTTGGTTTTAAGGATATGGACAGAATATTTCTTTGAATAGGTGACTTTAATGGGTCAGGATGCCACTGATTGAGGTTGTGGAGTTCAAAAACATAGCTCCAATGGCTCCGAATAAGGTATATTTATAGAAAGTTAGGATGTGGTCCGTGATCGGATTTCGGACGAATGTTTAACAAATCCGTATAAGTGTGAAACGTTGCTTACAAATGGTGCCTAGTTACGGTATACGTGTTCGGCCGACTGCCGCTGACAAATTCATGATTAAATATATCTTAGATAATTCTTGGAGATTAAAACTCTTGGGTGCATAACAAGGCTATCTCCTAAGATTAAATCTGTTGAGTGCTAGTTATCCGGCATGTGCGACGCAGAGTTTGGCGATATGGTGTTGGGACCTACTTTCCCCGCAAATGCAGCTTTCAGGTGGTCTGAAGGCTATCTACTATTGGACAACTTGCCGATAAGAGAGACGGCTATGCCGGCCGATGTGGAGATAGAGCGGGTTTAGGGTCCAAAATCTGAGAGACCCTTGCTTAGATCCAGAGCCAGATATAGAAAACTCGGTTCCGGCCGAGCATCTGGGGTGCAGGAAAGATAAGACGGAGAGGGTAAACGTTATGCAAAGGGTACGCTGACCAGCTGACAGTGTTGAAATTGTTGTATTTTTGAAGTCCGTGGTGTTGATAGATGTGTTGATATTTAGACGAGTGAGCCTCGAAGAATTAAGAATTAGCCCTGGGAAACTTCCCTTCTGTCGACTTATGTAAGCCCAGAATCTCTTGTAATTTGAAAGATACGGCACTCCTGTCTAGAGCTTCACCCGAGAGGCTAGGTTCACCTTTGACATTTTGTTTGTCTGATTATCGAATCACCACGACCCTCACTAAACATAAAGCCATCGTGTGCTTGCCTGTTCGGTCCGTCTGTTTGCCTGATCTGGCTCAATTGTATACCGTGTTGCCGGTGTTGTAAAACCAGTCCGTTCCTTCAGGTAGGCCTAACAGAAGTTGGCAGCAGGGTGGCAGCGGTCTTGGCGAAGCTTATGTCAGAAGCTAAGCTAAGGCAGAGCATGCGCTGCGCTGAATAATATATTTCAACATAGGGACACAAAAACTCTTCTCCGGTCGCCAGGCTGCCTTCCAATCCTCCGTCTAATTGCCATCTATTTGAACACGCTCTTAGCTCCAATCAACACTGGTCTCGTAATAAATCAACACCAACTTGCAACTTCGAATTCTCGGGAATTTACCTCATCAGTTGATAGGACTGTCGACTGGTATTGCATCGTCGCGTCTAGTCTATAGATTTACAGCACTAGGTGCAGGCTGATACCCCTAACCAAATGAGAGCTTTCGGCGCGACAGGCGCGGCTTCCTCCACTCTTTTCATCCTTCAATAACAATTAATTCTGAAAGGGTGCGAGTTGCCGCTATCCTGAAAGTCGGTTTGTAATTGTATCGAAAGCTCTACATATTCGGTTACGAATCCAGAATATTATAGGTGTCCAGTTTCCTCCCGGGGAGTTTACACCAAGAATTTACTAGTACTTGCCCCGGGATTCACGGGGAGGAAATATCACAATGCCGAGCCTAGCAATCTCGGAGTTCAATATCGTCTGCACAGTTTTGGGGGGGTTCGTACTGGCTTTTGGGCTCGTATCCTTCTTTGTTAAAGAGAGGCTATATCTCTCCGAGGCTCGTACGTTGAATTTCTATACACCTTATTTAGCATTTGAGGCCTTCTCGCCTGAATATTTAACCCTATAAGATATCTTTGAGGCTTACACAGACTATACTTTTTCATATTATAGTGATTGCCCTTCTCATGGGAGTAGCTCTGGGCCCATACGGTGCCCATGTAATACGCCCGCTTAGCTATACGAGAGATAACTCCGAAGAAAGCTTGGACTCCATAAACCTTGCATTCTCTAGATTGGTACTTGGAGTTCAACTTGTCTTGGCTGGAGTGCAATTACCGAAAAAGTATCTTTTCCATGAATGGAAATCACTCAGTATTCTTCTAGGCCCTGTCATGACAATTATGTGGCTCGTCAGCGGTACCATAATTTACGGGTTAATACCAGGCCTGACATATGTATGTGTACAAAACGAACCCCGACACCCTTTTTCGTCGCCAGCTTTGCTGGGTAAAATAAATCCCTCGTTTACGTACTCACACAGTTACATTATTCTTTTACAACAAGGTTCAATCACTCGCTATTGGGGCTTGTATCACCCCCACAGATCCCATCCTATCAAATACCATCGTCAAGGGTAAATTCGCAGATAAGCATATACCCGTTCCACTCCAGCGCATCATTATTGCCGAATCAGGCGCCAATGATGGACTAGGATATCCTTTCCTCTTCCTTGCATTGTATATCTACAGATACGCGTTCCTCTCTGATAGGGCCGGGTATGCGGTGGAATTATTTTTCACCGAGACGGTACTGTATACGATTATTTTGTCTGTGGTCTATGGGGGCGTAATCGGTTGGCTCGCAAAGGATCTTTTACACTGGGCCAGCGAAAGACGGTTGGTCGATAGAGAGTCTTTCTTGGTGTTTGCGATTGCTTTGGCATTGTTCATTGTGGGATCATGTGGTATGATCGGGACGGACGACGTTCTGGCTTGCTTCATCGCCGGCAATACATTCACGCTGGATGACTGGTTTCGCCTTGAAACCCTCGATGACAGTCTCCAGCCAACTATTGATATGCTGCTGAATATCACGATATTTCTGTGGTTCGGAGCCGTAGCACCATGGTCGGATTTCGGAACGACACCAGAAATACCAGTCGGAAGGCTATTGGGTGCGGTCATTGTGATACTTCTGTTGCGCCGTCCACCTATTATATTGCTCTTGCATAAATACATCCCACGGATTGGGAATCTTAGGGAGGCAGCATTCGCGGGGTACTTTGGACCAATCGGTGTCAGTGCGATCTTTTATCTTTACGTTACCCTCGAGTTCCTCCGACAGGTCGAAAAGCTTCCTTTGGATGAGTCGCAAGCGAAGGGACTGCAAACAATGATCACAGCTACAAGGCTAGTAGTATGGCTGTCAGTGATTGCGAGCGTTATTGTTCACGGAATTACAGTGCCGGTAATAAAGGTAAAGTTCTACATTTCTCACTTGCATGTGCTTTCAAAAGGAGTGATAAAAGAAAGAAATCGCGTGGTGGCTCATCATTGGTTCTAACAATTGATTTCGCACCTTCTCAGCTTGGAAATGCGATCCCGCTGTCAATATCCCGCTCCGTGTCTCGGATGACAGATAACTTACCTGGATTTGGGAGCTTCGTGTCTCCGGAGTCTTCAAGGAGACGAAACAGCGTTTCAACTTTACCAATTCCCGAATCAGGGCTTATGGGCCAAAGGGTTGACGTTAGCGATATATCTGGACCGACTTCTATACCGGCACCAGTGGCACGGGTCAACGGCGACGCCGAGCGTGGGAAAACTTTGTCCTGGGACAACAATCTTGAGAGGGGGCGGGAGAGAGCGCAAATGGAACTTTAGAAGATTTAATTTTTGGAATCTAGCGAAGGTTTTGTTGGAGAATCGGAGTGCCAGAATGGCGGAGGTAGGATTGATCTATATACATGGGGATGGAAGAAGGCACTTCGAGGAGGTTGAAGAGCCATAATAGGCAATTATGTAGCCAGAATGATAAAAAATAAAACCCAATTCGCCTCTATACAATCATAACGCCATAAAAATGCACCATCAAGATGTTAAGATCTCAAAAAAAAAGAAGAATGAGAAAAATAAGGACAGAAAGAGAAAAAAGATTCTAGAAGGAAATAAGCAAAGAAAAATAAAGAACGAAAGAAAGGAAAGGGAAGTGTGAATGAGTGAATAAGTAAATGGATCGCCCGTGCCGGAATGAAAAATGGAACCGCCATCTTTGGATATCATAAATCGGGAACCGCACGCTAAATGTCAATTTGCAAAAGAAAATTGTAAGAAGAATTCAAAAGAGACAAAGGAATGCAACGAGGTTGCTGTCGAGTATTTTTGTTCGGAAAAAAGAAAAAAGAAAAAAGAAGGGAAGCCGTCCTGTGGAACCATTATCTTCCTGGGCTATACTTCAGGGCTTCGCGATAAAACTCGTCCTCGTCCTCTGTTTCCCAGTCGCCTTTCCAAGTAAATTGACTGTTTTTGCGAGTGACTTTGCCGATGGTGCTGACTTCGCTAACATCGCTGCCAGCGCCGCTCACCGGCCTGCTATAAAGGACGTGTTCTCGTACAACCGATGTGTCCTTGCTTGGAAATTCTGCTGGTGATGTGGGTGGATATTGGAGGCTAACAACACTTCCCGCTCGAGATTTAGGGGAAACCGACACACTGATAGCGTCGGATTTCTCGTTGTAAAATCTCCCGTCATAATCCGGGTCGTAGGAATCAAGAAGACGGGAAAGTTCCAAGTCGTGTTCGACAGCATCCCGGTATCTAATTGGCATAATGTGCATAGCTTCGGCGAACTGCCTCTCGAGAAAGGAAACTGAAGAGCCTCGTGATTCAATGTTGGAAGGGAACCGTTTGTTACGAAGCTGCGTCTGGATGGAGTCCCGTTGAAGCCTTGAAACAGGTGTTCTGGGAGGCCCAGGCTGGAAGGCATGCCTCGAGTCGACAGACAGAAGTCCGTCGTGATAAACCCTCAGTGATAGTATTGAGGATGGACAAACCGGGCGAGGGGTCTGCGCGGTGGAACGACCGTTTGGGCCCGGAGTATCACGTCGAAAGGCCATGAACTCGCTGCGAAGAGTGTATTCTTCGACGTCCAAAAACCCCTGTTTTGCTAGTCGTCGTGCTAGAGGTTTTGGTGAGTGGCTGCCGGTTTTGACGTTAACACCAGCATCCCGATCGTCAAGTTGCATTTCGTGAAGAATCTCCTTCGCCTCCAGGACCGCCGGGTGCATCATAGGGCTCTTTCGTCGGGTTGATTTTACACTAGCTTCTACTAATGCGCTGAGGGCCTCCTTCATTGCCTCCCTTACAGATGTCCACCTATCGTTGATCTTCTCCGGTGTCAAGTTTAACTGGTTTACTAGGAACCACTCGAAATACTCCGCTCCCGCATCGTCAGAGCTTGACATGATAGACCCAATTACATGCTGAAACTGGGCGAAAGATGTTATGATCGAGGATATCGTGTATCTCTTTGTCGGGTTGCTCGAGGCCGAAAGAACGGTTTGGAGAGAATGGGTTATCATGGACGACGAAACATATTGCCAAAATGCCGCCGTCGTTGGCGGCAAGGCCAAATAGGAGGTAGATGTGAAAGTCTGTATTCCAGGCATCTCCTCCCCCCGAATCCTTATGAGCGCTTGAAAATTGCTCCCTTAATGATACCTTTTATTTATTTTGAATTATCGTGATGAGAGTATATCGTCTGTTATGCGACAGGCGTGTTGTGAAGTCTGCGTTGGTTAGGTTGTCAGCGACCGTGTGAGGGGCGGGACGGAAGCGGATGTCAAAGGACCACCCGAATGGCTGCCTACTTTTTCTTTTCTCCGGAAATACCAATATTAATATCCAGAAACTTGTCCAGACTGGGGCAGTTGCTGAAACAAATTGTCCTCCAAGTTGTGTCTTTTTCGTACCCTTTAAGTCCGTCTTGTATTAGAGACGGTGCAAACGAAACGTCTGGCGTTTGCAAAGTCGAAAGATTTCCCGCGAAAAGGGTATTGCGAAAGAGGGTGTCGACTGGAAATCGGGTTCGAATGAACGGACGTAGGTTAACACCTAGCGCAGTCTCAAAGACTACCGAGTTAAGCAAGTGCAGTGTCGAAGAGTGTCTGTACTTATATACTACGTAGTGAATGATAGAGGCCCGTGACTCGAGATGGTCAAAATGCGGCGAAAGGAAGGAGACTTTTTCGATGGGGGGAAAGGAAGGGCTTCTAAATGAGATTCTAGAATACCTCCTGTAAAGTAAGTAAGTATTTAAGCACTTGACATTAACGGTTGGACGGTCCTTCTGCTTTTAAATCTTTAAATACAAACAGGGCCAAGGGGGGCAGTCTAACAAGGGCCAGGTCGGTTTACATGTACCGTGCTGCTGTGTGCGGTGACGCCCCCCTTTGTCATCTTCGTTTTCTTTTTTCCGTTGGTTCTTTCAGGCTAGATACATCCATACTACACGCATATACAGCAACTAGTTCACAAGCTGGGCGGGCTGGGCAGGGAGGGGGCTGCGAGGCAGGCATGCACGCCTCTGCATGTCTAACAAAATTAATTCGCCATACGCAGCCTGCTAGTACGCACTCGTCGGCCTTAAAGGGGTTCATCACTTCGACAGTAAAACACCTTGGGCCGTCGGGGTTTTCGGTCGACTTCACGTAGTCTAGATGTTACCATATTGGTTTAAACAGTTTTTTTTTTTAGTTTTTTTTTTTTCCCCTCAGCAACTATTGCGTGGAGATAACTCTTCACTCTGGCTCATGCACTTTTTGATCGTTTGCGAGGGATCATTATGACGGTTTGCCACAGCAATTTTTTTCTTTCTCTTTGTTATCGGTTCATTCGTCAACAATTATATTAACTGCTCAGAGTCGGTAATAATTAGGTATGACAATTTCTATTTTACCCGATGGAGAGGATATGTTCCCATGGTTGGGTCTCCTCAAATTGATGGCAAATCCGTTGGCGTGGTCCCTCCAAATTTTCACTGGCTCTTGTTGGGAAGAAGAACTTAGCAATCACTGTTATTAAATCCCATTTGTTCCCAAGCCATGTCCTTGGTCCTGGCCAGGTGTTCAGCCACTTGACCATGTGCTATCCCGACTTCATCCCGACGTCGTGCGACATCTGCAGCGCAGGGTGGTCGACTGGAGTTTCTGGTGTCAGAGAACTGGTTCGTTTCCTCGGACGGGAAACCCGGACGGTTCTGTTCGGGAGAACGTTTTCCTAGTGCGAGGTTGGACTTACCAACATTGCATTGCAGCTCCAGAAGCCACTGTTGGCTTCTTGGTGGCACGAGAGCAGTTCGTTCCCTTCAAACAGGACATATGCCCGCTTCGGACAGCAGAAAGAATTTTCCTTCGACATTCCCCCAGAGTTCCCAATCCTCCCAACGGCCAGAAATTCTGCAAAGAGTAGTCGTAGCATGACCATGACGCAAATTTTTTTCCCCGATGCCCCAAGCTTTGATCACTAGGTCACGGACAGCAGACTCAAGAATGGAATTTCCCATTGCCATCATTCTAAAATGG
Organism: Arthrobotrys musiformis; assembly: GCA_036971715.1. Lineage (NCBI taxonomy): Eukaryota > Fungi > Ascomycota > Orbiliomycetes > Orbiliales > Orbiliaceae > Arthrobotrys > Arthrobotrys musiformis. Next base: position 719,867 of record JAVHJL010000001.1, on the reverse strand, counting down.
CATGACCCACCAAGAACAACACCCAAGCCGCCCCGCTTTTTATCCCCTTGGAGCCTCAACACTGAGCAACAGTTGCATATTGCCAATGTGCCATGCGATGGAAGCCTTCTTTTAGCCTTGAGGGAAAAAGTGAAGGCCAAGGTGGTATACCTTCATCGGCGCTGCAAATTTTCAAAATTTGCCTCTCTGGAACAATACTCCCTCGGTTTGGGGATGGTGGCTGAGTAAAGTCGAACCGAGGATTCACAGTATTTCCTAAGTGGGTTTAGTGAAGATTCGAAAATTCCCTTTGTCAGGGCTGCCTCGCCGAAAATAGTTCCTTGTTTTGGAAAATGGGGGAGGCTTGCATGTAGATCCGTAAAAATGCCACAATCTGGTTCATGGATATCCGGATCATGACGTTTATGTATGCAGGTACTGTACAATAAGCGACAAGGAACTGTTTATCTATATCTAGATATTTAATCAAGATAAATTTTCGAGCAAGAGCATTCGAGACCAGCCTCGAAGGCTTTACATGCTCTTGCATCACTCCCCTATTAATTAGAAAGCGTATGCAACAGAAGATACGCACACGGGAAGTTTCCTCCTTCTACAAAGAATCTAGAGAAAATGGAATCCAAAGTCGTACTTATGCATGAGGATTAACCAGCTTCCATGGATCCACCCGTGAATTTAAAACAAGGTTGGGGATCATGATATCGATCCTGTCTAGGATCGATACCTAAAAATACTTAGCATTGAACCCGCTAGCGAACTATCTCAACTAGACTATATAATGCAGAGAAAAAGAGACCGTCTTTATATATGTACAGTATATACGTAAGCACTAAGCTATAGGGTGATACAAAGATAACGCCAAACCTTCCAATATATACGCCAATCGCTGGAACTGAATCGAGTCTTCAATGTATATAGCAAACAATCATAGCTCCGCATAACCATTAACGACAATGCCTGTTATGCTTCTGTCGCACAGCACTGCCGTTTCTCCCATTTCCAAATTTGTTGTTAAGGCGGCATGCGATAGTATCCCACCTCTCGTAAGGATAATCTCGACGGAGCTTCAACAGAGCTTCAAATTCGGTTTGCGACCAACGAGCTCCCGAACTGTGACCGTGAACGGCGCCGAACCCAGGCTGTCTTCGCCGCTGATACGAAAAGTTTGGAGGTTCTGTAAAAGTTGATCCCGTGGCAAAGTTATCATTCGTCTCATCCTGCGTGGCACGGGGCGCTTCCGGTCGAGGTTCGGAAGATGAGGGGCGTGGAGGACCGCCGTTCGAAGTAGCTGATCCACCGAACGAGGAATCTGCGGTACCATCGTTCGAAGTTCTACTCGATCCACCGAAAGAACCCGAAAAGCTACCGGGATTCTGCCGTCTGTTTTCTGAGGTGATTTCGTGCAACATAATAAGAACTCGAATGATATTAAAGAAGGTTTCCCATTCTTGCCCTGTAAAATTTGAATTTGCCGATCTATTCGATTCACCCGCCCCAGCTTGGTGCTCTTGTGATCCATATCGTCTTTGGCTTTGTTCTTGTTGTCTTTGTTCCCTCGATCTTCTTTCCTGTTCTTGTCGTTCTCGCTCAGTCCGCTCTTCCGCTGCCTGTCGCTCCCTCTCCGCTCTCTGTTGTCGTTCCCTCTCTTCAGCCTCTCTTCGCCGCTGTTGTCTTTCTTCAGCCTCTCTCCGTCGGCGTTCTTGCTCTTCACGTTCCCGCTGCCTAGCCGCATTTCTTTCCCGCTCTTCATTTCTTTGACGTTGTGCCTCTCGCTCCCTAGCCCGTCTCTCGGCCTCGAACTGTTCTCGAAACCAGTTACCCGGGTCATCGGGATCTAGGTATTTGTCAGACATGTTATACACCAGTAGTATTACTCCTGTCGCGGAACGATTACTCACGAGTGAAAACAATAGAAGCACATCTAAGTTCATACAGCTTCCTGGCATCCGGGTCACGTAGACATTTGTATGCGTCATTCAACTATCGAGAAAGAAATAACATCACATTAGTATCAAAATATCCACTGGATTCTGTTGCTTCGAATTTTGGTCGAGTAGCCACTTACTTTTACCATCATAGCGTGACATAACTGTCGCCTTTGAAGAGATGCATGGGGGTTCTTGTCCGGGTGCCATTTTAGGGATTGCCGCCGATACCCCAACTTTATTTGAACATCACGAGCATCATGCTCAACTTCGAGGACGTAATAGTGGGAGAGAACCTCGGGATCCATTCTAGATAGACTTCTATCTAGATGGTTCTCTGTGCTACCAATAATTCGATTCAGGCGCTTTGAATTGTCGTTCTTGCTTTCTTTTATCTTCTATCTCCTCTTTCCTTCTTTTTCCTTTCTTTTTTTTATTTCTGTGATTTCTTTTCTTTTTTCTTCTCACTGTTGGTTTTTGTTGAGAATCCTGTTCGTGAGTAGTACGAAGGTTACCCGGTGACTGGCGGCTAGTTGGGATAGAAGTGATCGGAGATAATGTCTTGTCGATCGGGCCTCGAAATTTGTTCAATAATATTATAAACGTAGTTATATGGTAATGCACGCTAGCTATGGGACAAGCTGAGTACCGGGACAGACTAGGTTATAAGAATATGCGAATGGTGAGAAAGAAAAGAAAGTACCTAGTGGTGTAATGGGCGCAAAGGTCGATTACTTGTATACTGTACACTCCGGTGCCTCCAGACGCAGACGATGAAGAATTATGGGTTAATTCCGCGGGTTACCTGCCTAGATCCCAGAATGCACTAACACAGCCGCACTCGATCGAATAACCGCAAGGTTGACCCATATACCTTATTATAGCACTTTTTTTCCCCTTATATATCTTCGTATAGATCCATGTCCATGTCTATGGGAAGGGAATAGGTAGGGGGGCAGCGCCGTGTAATCGAGTGAGCCGATTGCTACGAGCTTGTGAGCTGGCGTGTTATGAAACTTCCTAAAAATTCTCGAGATCCGTATCACCTTCTCGCTGTTATGCTTAGTTGTTTTTCTTTGCTTGAAAGGTCCAAGATCTCCCAAACTGCCAATTCTGGAACATGACGTGTAAGAAAACAAGCCTGAAGTGTGGGTGTGACATATCAGCCTAGTTTTCTTACACACCGTAGAAGTACTTCGAGTGGGGTCAAAACCTCGGCAGGCTACGATAAGTATACCAGAGGAAGGACCAGTCATGGTTGCTGGACACAGAAGGAGGCGCTGTTTTCTCCCTTAACTGCTCCAGTAGGCGAGAGAAAAACCGTCGCCATATACCTGTGTGAAGCGCCCTTGCAATGCGGCACAGCACGGAAACCAGCCAATCGGGTTAACGCAACAATGAGGGGTATTCTATAAAAATGCACTGGGTACTGGTGGCTATTATTGTTTCAACATGCAACTGGGATTTGCTTTCTTTTCTCATAAGAACCAAGAGGCAGAGTTTGACAGAGGCTAGGCTGTCATTCAGAACCCATGAACGTCTATAATACCTGTAATTTTCCTTTCAACACTTTTTGATGTTCCCACTGTGGTGTATTTTTCGCCTATGATTTTGGGTTTTTGAAGTTACACAGATCAGATCCCAGTTACCAAAAGGCGAACTACGTTACACCAGAAGGAAAAACAAAAACAGTAGGAGGAAGCAGAGAATCGCATTGCCACGAGTACGAGCTGAAGCTCTAGGACAGGTACTAAAAGTTATTTTTTTTTTTTTTCGTTGGTCACCGGTGCGCCGGGAACCATTCCGCTCCCTTGGAGAAAATTTCGAAAAATTGAACGACAAGGCAAGGGGAACTCCATGGACCCAGTTTCAAACCTCGTCAAATGATCACACATTCCTTTCACGTAGAACCTATTACTCCATGCTTACCTGTGGGCCCTTGGCCCAAGCTAGGCGTGTGGGATTACGAGTATAACTTTCAGGGGAGGAGATTTTGGCCACTGATCTGGACAGGTGCAATATTGAACGTCACATTTATTTGACTGAGGCAAGGCGAACTTCCCGTGAAGTCGTAAAGCCAGCAGTTTGTAACTACATGGGCCATACATTTTAGCTGCAGGAAAGGTCGCTAGGAGTCCGGCTACAACCGGGCTTGCTATTTGGAGGAGCAAAGCGACGCTCATGGGCACCGGGTACAATCATATTAGTTCATTATGATACATATACGCAACTGATTGGGCATCGATCTATTGTAGATCATTCAATGTTATTTATAAACAATTTAGACATGTGACCCATTTGGTAAATTCACAGGCATCATTTTTAAATTTTTCCCTATGATCATGATCTAGGCTAGACAATCGTGTACCCTCCCTGTAGGTCCAACTAATGTCCGGACCTTGCCGTGCATCATCCGGTCGTACTTACTAACAATTATGGTACCCTAAGCTACCTCGGTCATCTTGCCTGCAGTTTTTGGAGTCACAGGCGCACCATAAGAGTCGTTCGATTCCGGCAAACCACTACTATCCCTTGCTTCCGTTTGTGTCATGGGCCCTCGGAAGATCCGATCTTGGAATTCGGTGTTTTTAGATTCTTGTTCACACAATCTTATAGATCAATTGCAAATACATGTATCCGAGTTAGTGATAGGTCAGACCTACCAAGAGACCAGACTTACCAGACGCCTTCAGTCGTAGCCACTATTCATATGATTATAGAATAGGTGGTAACACTATTTCCCTCTATTTTCCACGGTTTTCTTTTTTTTTCGCAATGGGACTATATCGCCTTATAAGCTTGGGCCCTAGATACCTCTATATACTCAAATTGGGGCTCCTCCACTGATACTAAGCCAATCGTTGTGGAAAGCTTAGAATTTTCAGAATGATCTACGAGAAAACGGTGTCGACGTCTGGTTACACACCTGGCTTGAAATAATGCATTGCTAGCTGCAGCTTCGAGTTTGCAACACACGCGCATCAAATTTGCAACAGTTGTTGGAATAAGGGGTTGGAATTGAATAGATCTGGTCTCGCAGTGGACACGCTCGGGGTGGTATATCTCCATGCCCAGTTGCGTTCAAGTATATCAAATTTAGGAGGCTAGCGATGGCAAAACTTAGCATTATAGAGCCATGGTTACGAACTTTATTCATTGTATTCTATATATACATCAACGTTATACGTTATGGTCGTAGTGTTGGCGATTTGTTGAGAACTAGTGTATCAAGTGGGAAATTTCCTTACCCTTCTGCCTATTGCTGCCAAACTTAAGCATTCACCAACGCCTCCACGTGGAAATAAATTAGATCGGTTGGTCAATGCTACACCGGCGCACTACCTAATTGTTTTATTGTGGGTGTCTAGTATTTAAAACCCCGGTCAGCTACTACGAACCTTAAGTTTGTGTTCCCAGTTAGTGGAATATTCCGGTAATACCTTAGGGTACGCCTTCCGGTACTTTTTATAAGATGAAGCCATTGAAGCAGCTTGAAATTCCGATGATGATACAGTTTTGTACGACTTTTATCCCTTGATAGATCTATAGAATCACACCCTCCCTGAACCTTGATTTGTAAACGTGTATTTGGTATAGATCACCATGCTTTCGCCTCGTGCTGCGCGGGATTACATGCATTTAGGCGACGAAAGGCGTCATTGTTCTTTTCCTGGGAAAGGGGAACTCGATTTACCCTCTGCCGAGAATCGGGAACTATCTTAGATATCTTGGGAACTTCTTTAATTTGCTGTAGACGTTAACGTTCAGCCAGCCAAGGCGATAATTTTTTGTGTAACGTTGGCTCAAGGTTTTTTTTTGTAAAGTGAAAGTTATCGATGACAGCCTCTGATTTGGTGGAAAAGTCAAACCGATAAGCGACGGATGCCTTGGAACCCAATTCGCTCAGATGACTTCCGCTCGTAAATCTGTATGTTTTCGTATGGTAAAGCTGGTTGCAATCGTGAGGATCGGATATAAAAAGGCCTGTCGAGAATTCACAAGAGTGTATGTATCGCCTCGTACATCTATTTAAACATTTACAGATCGTTATAGAGAAGTCCTCGGGCCTGTTAATATCTACCCCAAAAGTTTGTCTAAAATCGAACACTCCGTTCGCTTTCGAGACCGGTTCGCTTCCTTATATATATACAATCTTACGAGTATCATACTTTCTGAGCCTATCGGCGTTTTAAAATGAAGGCAGTCAAAATCCTTTTGCTCGCTCTCGCGACAGAGCCATGCAGCCTTTGTGCCTTTGCGAGCCCTCTACCTGATGCAGATCCTTCTCCTGCAGTAGACGAGGGCGAACCTGAGCTTGTTATCAAACTTATCAAAAGAGGTACGTTTAGTGTATTCTCCCTGCCGGAAAGCTGCAGTTGTGTCTTTATATGTCTATTCTAACAAGCCTTGATTTTTTACAGCCATTCCTCTTAATCCTCGAGCGACTTCTCTGCCTTCGGCATGCACAGTTACAAATCTCAACAACTGTTACAAGAATTGCGTTTGTGTCGGCCTACCGGCTACGTGTAATCCCGTCGTATCTGGATGCCGTAGTTTCTGTTCGTTCTCAATTTGCGGAACCTATACGCCACCTCCCAGCCTCAACATCAGTGGGCTGTCTTATAATTAAGAGGTGGGGAGAGCCGCGTTTTCAGATAAAGTCGCCGATATATTCCAGATCGATATCGTGATATCGGCCCTATCTATATATATAACAGCGTTGACCATATTTTCGAATAGGGAGCTGATTGTTGCCCTGGTATACCTAGCTAAATTTTCGCTGAAAGTTTTATATAATTATGAGGGGCTCCTGGCCTTCTTTTTATGCCTCTGATTTTATCTTTTTATCCTTTTTGTTGTTTCGCTTTTTCCGGTTTGGGACTTGAGGTGGAATAATTAGGTATAGCGCTAGTATACTATATTAATATTTTACTCTCCATATTGTCTTAATATAGGTCTCTATGATAGCCTAAGTCTATCTATATATGGTATATGGCAGACACGAAGTGTTTAGATAATTATGTAGTATTCCTTTGCTCGTCCCCTAGTCTAGTTCGACCTCACCCTCCTGCAACTCATCTTGGAAATTCTTCTGGGATTCGCGTCTCGGGCCCCAGTGGAAGTCAAACTCCAGAAACCTCTCGCTTTCCTTCCAGTCAGGAGCTCTGTCGAAACCACGATCAATGGCATATGAATGCTCCACCAAAGGACGTTCTTGCCCCCATTGCCTCTTCCACAATTCCATCCCTTCGAAATACACGGATACCTTTTGAAGATATCCATCGAAATAATTATTGTTGACCATTTCACAAATATTGAATTCGAAAAACCCGGCAACGCTGAGCTTCGAGTCTGTGAATTGCTCGAGCGCCTCTTCCAAGGCCGCTTGTGCCCCGGGTTTGCCAGACTTCACATCAGCCCGCAGCTCGGCTATTCTGATGCTGGGGCCCTGCGTACTCGTTTTCTCGAAGGTAATGTTAAGTACGAGGTGTTTGATTTTCGGCTGACACCTTCCACCGTCGTAGCGAGATCGCTCCTGGCAGCCTTGAGGGGGCAAGTCGTTGATTGCTGGTATGTAAAAACCTTGAGGTCCGTGAAATAAAAAGTTGGATAGAAGATAAAAGGGTGTGTATGGCTCGCTTCCCGTCCCCTGGTGGTCGTGGAAACGGCCGCCGCTCTTCATAAAGTCTCGCACTTCGTAGTTCACCCGAAGCTCGTCGATTACATTATATGGTTCCTCTGGTGGCAGCGGAAGGACGGTCCATACAGGGTAGGCACGAAGGAGGTACGCATACACATTAAGCTCATATCTCAATCCTTTCCACTGGGATCTGGCACTTGGATTGCTTTGAATGCGACGGAGGAAATCCTGAAATTCTATGCGGATTTGATGGCAGGTTTGTAGAATTGGGAGTAGTTGGTATTTTGGCGGTGCATCGTCGTAGCAGATTCTGAGGCGGTGGTAATAGCCAAACCTTACTGAGAATAGGGAGTCTTCGTTCTCAAATGGACTAGCTCCTGCTTTGTAACCTGGGTGTATGAGTTTGGGGTCGCCTGGGACTTGACAGAGATCGAGAAGGTCGGAGTATATTGCGTCCCGGATCTCCAGTGGTACTCGAAGTATTGCTGGAGCCTTTTGGTTCTTGTCCATCATTGTCGCTAGCTTCGATATTTACCTGGGATAACACTAATTAGAACTCTAACGACCTTGAGGTTAGAATTTCCACACGTGCGCACTGCGCTGTTCAAGATGCAGGCGCACAATTTTGTACCGAAGGTCTAGAGGAATAGCCCGTAGCTGCCGTCTGCGTGCCAAAGTACCAATCCAAGGGAAGATAGCAGAAGACCGCGTGAACCCCAAGGTAAAATGCAATGGATATATAGGTATGCAGCTCTCAGATCTTCAAGCCGAACCTCGTACATGCATCTATTTATGCGTTGTGGAGGATTCAAGCTCGAGCCTATCGGATATATATATTGCACTGTGGAAGGCTATTAAACTTACAGGATATCCGATCCAGTGAGGAGTCCCAACTTCTTTGAATGTAATCCCAATTAGGTATATATAAAATACACAACTGGGCGGGCTTAGAGTAGGACTGGGCATAGGTCGGCGTTTTCTGCCTTCAAAACCGACGGCAGGAGTTATGATTTTGGGTTGATCAACATACAATACAATTGATTGCAGAGTGAACTCTGGACGCAAGACCTGGGCGCCGTGAACCCTAGGAACTGTTGCCCCTTACATATCTCTTTTCAAGTCGGTTTCAAGTCCATATATTAAAACTTGCTAATGTCATGGTTATATATACTTTAGTGCATTTATGGACATGACGTTATGTGCGCTACGTTATGTGTGACCCATGGATATAGGGAACCTTGCGACTTCAGGTTGGGAATAAAGTATGCGGGTATGGTGGAATCAAAAATTAAAATCGAAGCTGAAAGGTTGTGAGGAAGATACGATGAAGAAATTTACAATTTATTTCGAGGAAAGGGACGAAGAGAAAAGGGAAGAAAGAAGAATAAAAAAACCGAGTGAACGCCTTCCCACAGAGTGCGCTAAGACATGCAATACAACTCGTGAACTATAAACATTTGATGATAACGGAATCAAGGCGCAAAGACAAACGTGACAAAAAACTAAAAATAGTTCGATTCGAACTGCGATGGCGGAAAAAAATGCCCGAGACTTAAGCAAATCTTTCAATAATATTTTCCCTTCCAATCCTTCATGGGCTTTGCAAGCCTCACATTTTCATCATCAGAAAACACCCACTCGGTCTTGACAGGGCCTTCGATTTCCGCACCAGTCTTGATTTTCCAAGACTTCTTGATCTCCTCATTTTCGGTGAACTCCACGACCTCTAGCCACTTTGCGACATTAGCGGCTTCCTCCTCTCTGTCAACAACCCCCAATGGATTGACGACGATTGCAGCGTTTTTTGCGTCGAAAAATCCTTGTTCGGTTGTGATCTTAATCCCACCAACTCCATCACCTGCGAGATAGTCATCCTCTGAAAGGCAGCTGTGGTATTGGCCGTATTCGCCACCGCAGTAGAAACAGAATGCAGCACCACAAGAGCAAGTCATGTGGTCGCAACCAGTGTGGCGTGAGACTAGATTCTGGCAGTTAACACACTGGCGGTAGCGGTTTGGATACTCCTCGTATTCTCCGTCCTCATCATATTCACCCTCGCTCTCATCGTCTGTGGTCTCCTCTTCGGCTTCTTCACCGTCCTCGCCCTCCTTCTTCTCCTTTTCTTCCTTCTCTTTTGTGAACTTGCTCAGCATGAATTCTTTCAAGAAATCTGTACGAGATGGACAAGGCGTGTCGAGACCGTGAAAGTGAGATCTACAGAGTGTGCATACTGGGGTTTGACAGGTTGGTGATCTGCATATTGCGAGCCGTGTCTTATACTCCTTCTTCACGATCTCTGTAATGGTTTCTGTCTCCGGTTCTGGGGTTGGCTCCTCCTTTTTCTCCTCGGTGGTCGATTCAACGACTGGCGCGTTCGCATTTGCATTCGCCTCTGTGGCGGTAGTCTCGCCTGCCGTCTCTGCAGCCATCTCCGTAGCTGTCTCCGTAGCTGTCTCCGTAGCTGTCTCTGCATTTGCCTCCACATTCGTCTCTGTATTCACCTCTCCGGTTGTCTCTGTGGCAACCCCCTCACTTGTCGCTGCAACTACCTCCGCATTCGTCTCCACATTCGCCTGAACAGCTGGCTCAGTGACTGCTTCTGGCTCAGCGACTGCTTCTGGCTCGGCAGATGCATTTCCTACTTCCTGCTCAGTGGAAGTGGCCACTGGTGCTGTAACCTCAGTTTCAGCGGCTGCCGCCTCAGTATTAGTCTCAGGGGCAGCTTCTCCGGTAGTTTGTGTACTTTCCACCTCTGTCTCCGCGACCGGGGCCGGCACTTCCTTAGCTGGAGCTGGCTTCGTGACTGTCTTTGTGATCGTTTCCTCTTTGATTACGGTATATGTACTTCTTGGGATGTAAGAAGAACAAGTTGGGACTGGACAAAAGATCTTCTCCTTGTCATCCCAGTAGGCTTTGATGTCCTTCAGCCGTTGCATGTATGCATCGGACACAAATGGCGTTACAAGATGAAGAACTGACTCGCCTTCATGTTCGGGAAGGGTCTCGCGATGTGGCTTTGGATATATGTTAGCTTAGAGAATATCAAAACAAAAAGGATGCAAGGAAGATAATCATACCCAGGCAATTGCATTGTCAAACCAATCAAGCAAGCAGCTCTTGCAATAAGCCGTGCCCTCATCACCGGGGTTACAGGCCGGTCTCGGATCCTCGCTCAACTTTGCGCGTGCTTCCTCATCGTTGGCCTCGTCTTCTAGTATGAGGACAAAGTCATCTCCGCATGCTAAACAGCCAGTGGCGTAGCATCGGTCCTGTGTCTCGGCAGCTTCACAGGTAGCACAGATTCTTCGGAAAGGTATTCGATTCCTGCTTCGTTGAACCACTGGTGCTTCCTGTGAAGTGGGTGCGGCTTGCACGGGTTCTATAATAGGTGCTGTTATATCTGGAGCCTGTGTTTGTGCTTCTGCCTCCGGTTGAGGCTCTTCTGTTGCAGGGGCTACTGATTGAGTATTTTCTTCTGGGGGGGTTGGAAGGCTAGCCTCTGGTGCTAGAGCGGCCTCATTTGCTGTGACTTCTACTGTAGCAGGTGGAACGTCTCCAGATGCCTCGCCCTCCTGAGGCTCTGGGAGAGTAATCTCCACTGCCAGATCTGTTTTGCTGTCGTCCTCCATGGCGCCGGCCATCTCCGAAAAGTTTCTAAGAGTTTCTTCGTCTTCCAGCGGGATGACAAGTACTGTGGAATTCTCGAGTTGAGTATCCTCTTCTGTTGTTGCTAGTTTTCCAGTGGCTAATGTTTCTGTAGGTTCCTGCTGTGAATGTGCTGCTGATTCAATGTAGGACGGAGTCGGCTTTTGAGTTGCCAGTGTTGGGAAACTAACAAAGGATTCAATATCAGCCCCATTAATCCCAGCGACAGTTTTGCTAGCAATTGCTATGATTGATGATAGTTATTTTGTGCTGCCCTCCAATGGTAATTATAAATACCCATCCGAGATGTCCCTAGAAATCGGGTACCAAAAATACCCGTGTGTACTTATGTTTGCCCTCAATGCTAGACAAAGGGTGGAAAATCGTCATATGCAGAAACAAACCGGCAGGTAATCCCAGGATCCTGCGGCTTACCGAACACACCAATAGTGGGATGGCATAGAAGGGAGGGGTACAAAATGGAACTCTCCCGTTATTTTCAGGGATGCTGTTTATTCAAACCCCCATCTTCTTCTCCCCTCCAGAAGTACTACTATGGGGAAACCTGCAGGGTTTGAGAATGAAATTGCAGCAGCATGTTGAGGGTGGTACGAAAAGTTGTATGTATGTACAGCCACAAAGGCTTGCAATTATCACTCGTGCAACCAGACCAAGATATCGGCGTCGCATCATAAACGAAGATAGAAAAGCACTCACTCTTCTGTCCCAATCAACGGGTTTTCAGGAATTGGTTCGCCCCCAGCCATATTGCTCTAGGAAATGCGAAGTCGAACGAGAAAGTTGGGGAAAGCACGAAAGCGAGCGCGGGGCTTTGGCGCCTGTTAATGCGTCTAGACGTCTATGGATATATATGTGATTGTCTCCTAGAGCTTATAGATTGGAACGATAAAGATATTTTAGGTATTTCGTCGCCAATTATATAGAAAATTTTATATCGTCAATGGATATTATATGATATAACAAAACAGCTAGAATGGATTATCCTTTTTGAAGCTTCGATCTGACTTTGGAATATTTCGAAATTTCTGGAGAATTCTTTAGATGGTAATTGCGAAGGTGAAGGATCAACTTTCGAAGGTGGGGATCGCGACTTTATATGCTCCAATCCACAAGCCTCCGACATTTCGAAATCAATTGATCAATCGATCATATGCATGAGTATATTCACACCCCAATATCGAAGGGCTAGGACTAAAGTTATGAGTCGTAGACAACTGTTTGTGTTGATGAACTGCCATTTTGACTCATCCAGGTCAGCATTTGGTGGGCCCGCCCAATCACAGCCGAACAAGCGGGGAGGCCTAGAACAGAAATGGAATAGATTCGGGAGTGGGTTGCAGAACTACAGCTTCATTTGTGTCTGGAACGAGGTTTAGTATGCATATTATGCGCGAAAAGTAGATAATAGATGGGGACCTGGAGTCATGACATGGCTGGTAATAGCAAGAAAAGGTACCCCAGGCACACCCAAATCCTTCACCTTCGTTAGTCATCATAATCAAGCCTGTATACCAAGTACGAGTTCTGAGCTAAGCATCTGCGGTGGCCGGATCCATGCAAGTAACTTCCCGGCTGTTTTAAGGCATGCCACAAGGCGGCCTTAAGAATACATCACGACTTACGACCCCAGACGTCACCAGACTTACGACATTCAACAACGCTCTTCAGCTGGCCTAAGTCGTTTCCTTCTAAAATTCTGATATCAAGGTGGAAATTTTTCTTCGGCGAGCAGAGGGTATGGGCGTAATAAACCAATCAATTGAGCGGTGTGGTGAATTAATTATTATTAAAACCTAGTATCCATATACACATATCGTATCATCATACAAATCATACCAGTAGACTAGAAACCCTGATAACAAAAGACCAAACCGACCGGCATTGCATTGACGCCGGAAATAAGAGACCACAAAGGAAATGCTGACACAGAACTCCCAGTTGAAAAGACAAAGTAGAAAGAACCAAGCTGCAAAGCAAGGTACCAATCAATGCGGGTACCCGACCCAAGCAGCACAGGTTGACAAAAGTGCAAACGGATGGCGAGATTCTCGGATGAACCTCGAGCCATGACTCCAACCAACACAAAAGAACAAGACACGCTCTCGAGAAATAGTTGAAACACCCTTCCACCAACGTTCACCTTTCTCACACATTTCTATCGTCTCCATAGGTTTTACCATCCCACATTGTGACATTCCCAGTGATTTCTGTTGTCCTCACAATAGTCCCCTCTTCTTTAGGTGGTACCCGGGGTGGTGTACTTCCAGATGAGAAGCTGGTGATAGGGTCCAAGCTTCCCCTGCCCACGACGATATTTCCAACAATGCTTTCCTGGCTTTCGCCTCTCCCGTCCTTGGCCATAACGCTAAGGGGGTAAAGGCTTCGAACCCTGCTACCCCCACCTTGGGCCCCACGGGATGGACGACGCAAGCTAGGGCCACCACCCGAGCTGTTAACACCCATGGGTGTAAGGTTCTCAGTGAGACCATGGGAGCTAGCGAAGCGTGGGAAAATCTTAATCGCCAAAGGTTTGAGTGACGGGATGGAGGCGCAGACGATTCCAACGTGGGTTTCGAGGGAAGTATATATCCAAAGCTCGAGGCACCACCAACTTTGGTCCCAGGAGTTTGTAGCCTTCTCAATATAAATGAGGCGCAGAATAGCAGATAGTGGAGCGCTGAAACGGACTTGTTAGCATGGAGAAGCTAAACACGCTAGGCCGGGATATGAAAACTTACATAATTCCCAAGGTGAAAACCCCAATTAAAGTGAGCTTCTGTCTCATTGGCATTTGTAGGCTCCATACAGTCGGCACTGGGAGCAATAGCACGAGTATATCGGTTACGAGGTTGGTACTTCCATGCAAGAGGTGCATCTCGTTCTGGAGAGGGATGCAATAATCCCCACTTTTTGGTAGCCTCCAGTACGCCTCAACTGGGACACACTGGAAAGTGACCAAAAATGTCCAGTTGATAGTCCACGCGATAAGGAACGCCATGGTGCAATATATAGATATCTTGAAGGCCTTGGTCGTACAGAATCTCAGGTAAAACAGCAAGATGGAGACTTTGGTCAGACTGACCGCCCAAGTGAAGGTCAGTTGGGTGGCAAAAGACCAAATCCGGACCATCTTGACCTGATCTTGCTTGAGGTCCCAAATATGAACACCTACGCCTGCAGGCTCGGAGAGTATGCAAGTGACGCTCACTGTCATTGCTGTGATCTAGTCGTGAAATCTTGGTTAATGTCGACGTCCATCTTCATCGACCCGAGTACTAATTTATGACTTACTGTTGCTGCGATGATGAGCCAGTCATCAGCTTTGAAAGCTTTGAGAATAAAAGCTCGAACGTAGAGCCTCAAACCAACCACGATGGTGCATATCACCATCATGATAATAATTAGGGGGGCCATAAAGTAGGCCTGTCGGTCTGGGTTTTCATAATTTGGTTCGGGCCATGAGAGCAAGATTTCGAGAGGTGGGAGAAGCATCTTGAAGATTAGTGAGGTTGGCAAGAACTCAATCTATGAGTTTGACCTGAGCGAATGGCGATGGTAAGATGCTCAATGAATCCGATATAGAGGCTGCTTGTGGAGACCGGTGTATCTCACGACGTCAACCTCGACGGCGGTAGTAGCTGAAGCGCCTATAGACTATCGAAGGCAGGTGTCGGAAAACCCATTAGGAAGGAGGAAACATCAGGTGCCTTTTTAAGGTTGATATATGCCCCCCCAGATCCACGAACACAAGGTTAAAGCAAAGACGGGTTGGAAATGCAGGTTGAATAATTGATTGCGTGCGGTAAGCGACGCTTTCCCACTATATACCTGCAGAAAGCCCGGGACCCGGGACCGATTGACAATAAAGTGGGAGGGGGGTAGGTGTGGGTCAGTGGAGCCCAAAATAAATAGGAAGAAAATCCGTTTTTCGTCTTAAGCTTCTTGGAAACCCCATTCTGCGTCGTCGAAGCGTCCCACGTTTTGGTGGCTTGGGAGGTGTCCTTGGAAGTATTTATTGACAGGGTCATGGGGTGGCCTTTGGATATGCGCTTGGAAAAAGGCCTGGAGTGGAGATTTGCCGCACAATTCGAGGAGATAGCGAATATTTCCAGAGGGTGGAGTATTCAATTTTGTTACACTAAATGGCCTTGCTAGCTGTGGGGCACTAAATTCGTTACTTTTTTTCCCATGAGGTGTGTGGTAACTAGTATGCACGAGGATGCAGGTCGGGAAAATTGCTTACTATTCCTATGCACACAGAGATGCATTGCAACAGAGTCCTCAAGGAAATTGGACCTCAGGCGACCACCCATTGTCGGGTGCATATGTTTGAAATGGAAAGGCGTGGTGTTTTTTGTGACAACTTCAAAACGTTGAACACCCAAGATATTCTTCCGATCTTGCGACGAAACAAGAGTGGAGCTCACAAGAACATAGGCAGGAAGGCTGGGTACAAATACATGGGAGCATTTCCTGGCGAAGACTGAAATAGAGGTATTTTCAGCCGATGTACAGGTACCATAATGACCAGTCACCCCGGTTAGATGGCGATTTCAAATACGGATATGGCGATCTATCATATTCCCCAATTCCACAGCCTGATACTCCTGAAAAGCTTCCTTCGGCGATTTACAGGCGAGGGAGTCGAGGCTCCCCAAGAACCGAGATTCATAAGGGACGATTCGAATTCATGAAGAATAATAAAAGAAAAGTTTTGAACATGTACAACGGTGGAGTTTTACGTTTGTCGTCTGAAAGGGGTATCAGATAGACGGCACCGTATGAAATTCTGCAGGAACCACAGACGGTCGACGTTAGCACCTGCTCGTTCCGGGATCTTTCCTGCTCACGCACACACACCTCTCTATAGCTCTAATTTTTGTTTATAGAGATTCCCTCGAAGCCGCGAAGACCTTTTTTATTTGTCCCTTTATCCCACAGCTTTGGTCTCCGTTGCCCCCGGTTCCAGGTGGCAATAAACGCCGCCCTTTGCTAGAGAATTTGATCGAAGGCAGCCCAGCCCTGATGGATCAGTGTCGAAGGCGAAGGAGCATGGCTGCCCGAAGCAGTAGCGGGAGCCGAAGGGTGTGGTGCCTGGCATCCTCGGCTCCACCGCTAGCCGTTCAAAGATTAGAGTAATTGTTGACAAGGGATAGAAAAACGTGGCGCACTGGATGAAATTCCAGAATCGGTGATCATTGGCTCTTGAAACCCCTCAAACCGAATGTCGACGGCTGCCTGGGAGCCCGTGGAATAGAAAGTGAATTGCAAATGGGACATTTGTTCGCCATTTCCACGTTTTAGAAGCTTCCAAGGTACGCAATCTAGGCAAGCTCGAGCCCAAACCCGAGACGAAATGGCTTGTGGTGTCCGTAATCTTAAATTGCGTTGTGGAACGTTGATATCGATAACCTCGGGCGTTTCCGTTCTTCCAAAAGGCCCTACACCAGCTAAATATTGCTTAGTATCACGATGGAAATTTTGGCTACAGAGCTGCAGAGTATAGGATTTCAAAAAAAAAAAAAAAAAAATGAACTTCCTAAAAAGATACGGTTCTCTCACGGAACCGGCTGTCAATGGCAAATTTGATCAGCAAAACAGACATCCAATTCGTTTTCCCTGAGGGCTTTTCTGTCATAGTCGCCAGGGCGCCCACAGCTGTACGTCCACAAGCGAACTCACATATGGCATGCACACCAGAACCCCCAACAACATATGACGGCAGAGTTGAACCGTCGAGCTAGGCATTTGTGAAGTCCTAAACCATCTCGAGCGGGATCGATTCAAACCGATGATAAGCACTTAAATTGCAGCAATTCCGTGTCCAAATCATCCTGTTGAAATCTATAGCCAGGTAGGCTATATTTTGTGCTCAGTTCAGAATCACGACTCACACCTTTTCCTTTGGCCCTGTTCAAAAGTGGGTCCGAGACATCTGAGACATTGTGCCAGATGCTTTAATGTGGAGCCAAAATCAACACCATTAACGACAATAGAGGTGGAGCAAGCGAACTTCGCCCACCAAATATATCTCAGAAAGAGGGCTTCTTGGTCAATTCCGGTTTCCCATGCCGCTTAACTACACAAGAATATCGAAGCTAACCAGCTCATGAAAAATCATTTATGCAAATACGCTTCACACGCATCATGCGTAAACGGCACCGCTTCATCTAACTCTGACGTGATCTATACTCAAAGCGTCCACCCGTAGTCTATCCATTTCCCTTATAGAATGTTCTATTTTCTGTGTAGGAACTGATTGCTCTCATCCCTCAAGCCAAAAATAACGCCACTGTGACAGATGTGAGGGGTATGGTCATGCGTAATACGTGCCTGCTTTAGCTCTCCCTTCTACGAGCTCACGGGTTTTGACTCAGATAATGTCTCACTTTCACAACTTGGCAATTTACAACGGTCGAACGCGGTTTCCGGCATCGGTTGCAACGTCTGGGACCAAGATAAAGGAGCGGGTTCATGATAGTGGTAAATTATCTCGCGAAAGATGCTGGTCAATATCGTCGTGCGGGGTCCCCAACCGTGGAGATGGGCGGAGGAACAGGTTGACGGGTCGACGTCGAAGGATATTTCGAACAGTAGAATGTGTAAACGACTGCTGCAGCATTTCGAACCCTTGGTCGTTTCAAATCAATGCTTAAGCCATTCCGTATTAAGAACATGGCCTAGAACTGCATTGCAACCCCAGGACTTCTCATAGTGTTCGTTTATCGTTTCAAGAAAACTGATACCCCGAAAATCGAAATTTAGTAGCACTATCTCTATTTATTCATATCGTTGAGGCAGCGCCGCCCTCTCTATTGTTGAGGTTTTTCCTGATAGTTTTGATACATATAGTACAGCTAAACTTTGCAGCCAAACTCTGGCTACTAATTTGATCAACGGAAAATATAGTATTGGCTCCCGGCCGTGAGGCGGGCCAGGGTTGCATATGCATGGTTCCTCGCCAAGCGGGTGGGCATACATACACATACGTATGTACAGACATCAACTCAACTCTGCCAACTGCTGCTCAGGGAACGGCTAGGTCATCTGTGGGTCCGGTACTACGATATTATCATCTTTTTTCCCTTATATAACCTCGGGCCCATTCACCAATCGCTTTATTTTCTGGCCAAAGGTCGAAGGGTGGTTTCCAACACATTTACGAAGATGTTCGGGTTCTCTTGGCATCTATACTTGCCGCTTCTGGTCATTCGAAAGAGAAAAACGGCAGGGATCCTCCCGAATAAAATACCACATGCAACACACTGACAAGGTCGTCGGTACAACTTACTACATCACGTTTATATCAGCTGATGAATGGGGGCCTCCACGGTGTCCAGCCCGTCCGACCCCCTATGTTATAAATACAAATTTCTTAATTGGCAACGTGAATTTACACAGCCTTCGGTATTATACGGCCCATTGAGAACGCTTTTGTTCATATATCGTCAGAAGGGATCAAAGCGGCAAGACAGCAGCGCCATCAGGCCCACTCTACCTCAAGTTCAAGTAGTTCATAATAAATTATATATATTTAAATACGATTCGTAAATAAGGGGCCCCAGATTCAGGGCACATGAGCGTGAAAATCAAAGGGGTATGTATGTACAAAAATAAAGCTGACAGCATGTGTCTAGCAAGCATGGGTCTTTCGGCGCTTTCAAGGCTTCTCAACGACCAGGCTGGATCTCCTGGCGTTGGCGGCTTCCAGCTCTGTTTCAGTAGCAGGGGACCCGTTACCGACGAAAGTTGTCTTAGCCAAGTTATTCAACTTGTCTTCCTCCTTGTCCAATTCTCGGAATTGGATCCAGAAAAAGAAAGCACCCAAAGCGGCGAGGATGGCAGCAACAGTGTAGTTCCAGACCAAGAGAGGATCGTTTGCGAGACCGACGAAGGCAAAACCAATAGCTGTGCTGAATGCGCTCATAACGAGGAAGACAGATGTCACCAAGGACTTCATGTTTGTTGGTGCTTTGGTGAAAGCATACTCCAATCCAGTGATGGATGCGAAAATTTCAGAAATCGCAATCAAAACGAAGGCGCCAGTTTGTGCCCAGACGTTGATTGGTGCCGGGTCGCACTTGGGATTGGCGGCGTCGTAGCCACATGGTGACTTCTGGTAGATGTAGTATTGGAGGACTGCTGCCCAGATCATAGCGAAAACACCTGTGATGAAACCGAAAGTGATTTTCTTGATTGGTGTGAAGTTGAAACCCATCTTTCGTAGACCTGGATATAGAACGAGATCGAAGACTGGGATAAGGATGATCAAAGAGAATGGGTTAAGGTTGGACAAAATATCGTTAGGGAGGCCCTTAGTATCCATGACAGCGGCTTGGGAGGTAAGGTTGCCGTTAATCTGGCGGACGAAAGTTAGTTATATAGTTTAAAAACCATTGGTAGTTTGATATGTATATCATACCTGGTTGTATGTAATCCAGTAGAGAGGGTACCAAAGGAAGACCTTGCAAGCCTTGATACCACGAGAAACTTCATCAACCCATTGATCGTCGAAGGTCATCCATTTTGGTCGCTGGTCTGCTGGGACTTTGGAAGGCTTGGCGTTCTCCCAGAAGCTACCATCTGTCAAGTTCTTATAAGTTCTGACAGGGTTGGCGCTCCATTTGCCTCGGGAAGCAAATGCCATGAGTTGCATAGACCGAGATAGGACTGAGTACGTTGCGGGTGTTCTGACGTATTTCTTCCTGCAAATTACCATGATAAGAGGGCAGAAGAGGAACATAATAGTGGGGAGAAGCTAAAAGTGAGAAGGGCCTTTGTTAGTAACTTAAAATTTCCTCCATGAATGCGGATTTTTGGGGTGATGAGAAACTTACGTAAGAAAGGTAGAAGCCGACATAATGTTCAGCATAAACCATGCTGATCTGACCAGTCAACGCACCGACGTTGATCATGAGGTAGAAGTACATGAAAATTCGGGAGATTGTCAAGATTGGGTCGACAATAACCTTTTCTCCGGTAGGCAGCGTGACAACTTGCTTCTTTTCTTGTTTGTACTGTTCCGCAATGAGAGGGGAGATGTTGGATTTGAATCCACCGGTACCACCACCCATGATAAGGATACCGACGATCATAACGCCCAATGCGGTCTTTGGTGTCGCAATCACAGGTGGAAGAGCACAAATGACGAGAAGGATGTGGCCGACCATTGCAAATGCAATTGAGACCATGATGGTCTTGTATCTTCCCCTGTTTAAGTATTAGTACTTGTCCGACGTTGTGATATATATAATTTGTAAAATGATGTCAAATCTTACCAATATCTATCTGCGACATAGGCTCCAACCAATGGCATAAGGTACGCCCAGAATTGATTGAACTGAGTAATGCTAGTTGCTGTTCTCTGGCCTAGACCCAAAGCACCTGACTGCTGAACAATTCTTCCGGCACCTGTGGAAGAGTTTGATGGCAAGGGCTGCTGTACGAAGTTGGTAACTGTCGAATTTGGTACAATTAGCACTAAGTTTCCAACCCCTGGGCCAAGTTGGATCGAGGTGTATTAACTTACAAACTTGTGTAACACCATAGTAAGAGAATCGTTCGCACAGTTCGACGAAAGCAATGGTGTATGCTGTCCATGGTACTTGCCCTGCCACTCTTCTTAGAGTAGACAACTCCTCTTCTGTGGGGGTTCCATCGTCATTGACGAAATCCTTATCGTCATAGTAAACAGGGACTGCTGGGGCTTCCTGCTGAGTGATAACAAGATCACCGCCGTCCGCCTTGGGCGACTTCGCTTCCGCCATGTTGAAGAAGTTAGAGCGGCGCAAAACTACAGAACACAACTATCAACTGCTAGTTGTAATAGGAACACAGCGAAAAACCACTGTGTTCTTGAGGAACGAGAGAGTGATGTCCGCGAAGGGTACCGAGAAAAGCGACAGATGATGAAGAATCCCGTCCCTCGGACATTATAT
The DNA here is from genome assembly GCA_036971715.1 of Arthrobotrys musiformis. Lineage (NCBI taxonomy): Eukaryota > Fungi > Ascomycota > Orbiliomycetes > Orbiliales > Orbiliaceae > Arthrobotrys > Arthrobotrys musiformis. The sequence goes on along the minus strand of JAVHJL010000001.1, from coordinate 698,697 downwards.
AACGAGATTTTTTATTTAGCATAACAACGTATGGTGCAATATCTTGCATTACCCCTCTAGCCCTTGCACCATCCAGGCAAAAAAAAACTCATGGAACAGAGAAACCAACATAGTAAAATTTCCACCCCCGCTCTTTCCTAAACCCTTAGGCTGTCAATCATTGGCAATGCCAATCGTTGACTGGGCGAGCGGCTTGATCGAAAAGAAGAACCTGCCAAGTGAGGGAGCGAAGTTATCCACATTCCTCTTGAGCGACTCTGTGCTTGCTTCTGCCCGAATTCGGTAGGTGTGTTGCGCAGGTGATTTACGGCCTGCAGAGTGTGGTAGTTCATTTGGCACCAATTACGAGACAGGGGTGGTTATTCGGGACGAGGATGTTCGCTATTGACTCGGATAGGGCTCAAAGGAATAATAGAATGCATAGAAGCATCGGGAGTGGCGTAAATGCTTGTGCCACGCATACAACTAAAGACTTTTAGTCTTTCTCTGCAACAATCCATTAACCTATGGTGGTATTTTCGGAACGGTATACCACGGAATGGACAATTTTATAATCTAGACTTCGTACTAGGCCAGGAGAAATTGAGACAATCCGAGTGTTTGCGGCACGGTAATTATGACAAGGTCCGACCCTTTTGATGTATTGAATTATGTAACCTTAGACCAACCAGAATTCGAAAAAAAGATAGTGGCGGCGAAGAGGCCTTGAGGGTTGATCACTTTACTTCCTACTGTCGCGTGAACGTTCTTGTCCCAAGATATGTTTGATGGAGAATCCACACTTGGCAGGTTGCCTTCGTCAGAGGACCTGCTGAAAAGGGCAACCGTCCTAATGTGTTGCGCCGAAAGCCTTGGTTGCACAGGCATATCCCTTCCAAATGACCAATGGCCGAGTGAACCCAAGGTTCCTTATCAGAGGAACGTTTAGAACCGTCGATAGCCTCAAGTCCGGATCCAGCTGACTTGGCAGCAATCCCTATGCTTGTCGGCGCAGATTACCAAGAAGAGTATTCCAATTAGGCCTTCTAATTTTTGTCTTATCTTTCTGAGGCGCTAACCTTGCTTTGTCTCGTAAACCAGAGCTGGGCGGCCGAAGCACTATCTCAGCTCTGGACCCTTGGCTAATATTCTGTTATCGTTGCATCACGTCGATATTGAAGCCCATGGCCAATTGATTCTATCCCAATCAAATTTCATTCACTGATTACGATATCATGTCATGTGCATAGTGTATCCCGCATCTGCATTCAAGGCTATATTACATCATTACAGAGTAATTTTCGGTATAACAAATATTATGATGTGACAAACTATTTTCCTCTTATATATATGGAAAAACGTCGGTGAATAGAGTAGAATAAATGTATTCCTATAGTTGTCATAAATTCGTTTCTCGAGATACAATAATCAAAAAAGAGAATTTTTTTTTTGTGCAAGTAGCTATTTTAATTTTGTTTCTGTCGGCTAGATCGCGCAGTGGGCATTGGGATATTGCCTTCGTGGATGTTGCGATATATCGCTAAAGTTGCGCATGCGTACATACAGCTACATTTTGATGGCTAAAGGGAGGAAAATCAAGATCGAAGCAAAAGTAGGCTTACAAGAAAAGAAACTGAAAATTAAAGGAGGCATGGGGATCAGGAGAAAGAAAGATCCCAAGGAAGAAATAAAGGAGGGATAGATAAGTATCTCATGATGGAGATTTCGAGACATGAGAAGCACCCAGGTGGGGCCCATATAGCCTCGTTCCCGGGGGTCCTGGGGGCCCACAGTGTGTTTTCGGTTCTAATCAACAGATGACAGGCCTAATAGCCTCTGCGGATGACCCAGGGCTGTAGGTAGGTGAATATACTATGCTATTCTAATCTAGGGGTAGGAGAGGGCCTGAGATGCTATCCATATCGGAATCAGGACTACTAGAGCCTTTATTATCGGGAATACGAGGAGAATCAGGCTGTGTATCTGGGGTCGACGTAGTCTCAATCTCGAGGCCGGGGTCGGCGGTCGACTGATTTGTTACTGCTTTTCGAGTTGTGGTGGAGCTAGGTACTGGAATTGGATCGATAGATGTGTGCGGTTTCTCACTAGTGTTCAAGGAACGCTTTGCTTTGAAGCCAGAGACTGAATGCCCTTTGAGCCCCCCTATTTCTCCTAGGCCATAGAATGGAGGCCGATAGTGTTCGTCTGGGCCCTCAAGATGGTATCCATACGGCTCCTTTGTATCCATTGCGAAGGACGCTTTAGGCAATGAATGTGGGGGCCGCCACTGGCGACTTGGACCTCCTAAACCCCATCCTTCGATATCGAAGATGGGAAGGTTCTCGTGTATCGTCTCCAATCTATGCGAACCGATGCCGGCGCGTGCTAAGTAGAATTTATTCGCCGGCTGTGGTATCGGTATACCTCCGTCGACGTTATTGATGTTGCTAAAGGGATCTCTGGTTCCGAACTCTGGTTCGTCTCTCTGTCGGAGTACCTTCATACATTGGCATCCTAACGGCGCAAATTTAATATCAATCTCGATGCAACGATGAATATGCTTGTAGCGAATTCGAACGTCGGCTTAATAATAAATTGAACGATAATTTTCAATGTATGCGGATGCTTCTTTTGACTTACGGAAGATGAGCCAACAGGCGTTAGCAACCTCTGGTTGTATGCAAAGGCCATCAGGTTGAAGTGGGTTTGAGTAGAGTTCTCCTGCCCCTAGATGACTTTCCTTGTTTTCACCGACGGTTTCAAAGCAGTTGCAAAAGTAACATTCGCCTTGTCGGGTTAAGACGTGTGCGGATACAGCAGCATGACCTTCAGCTGTAGCTGTCATACTCTGGAAATCCCAACCCAAATCATAAGGAAATACCAAGCTTTCGTCGAGAATACTGGTACTTCCGTGGTTTAACAGCCAAAAGGCTATTACTTGATGAGGCATTTCGCATTCGACCTCCCATGCTTCCACATAAGGGGTACCGTCGAATGAGGCTCTCCGAGGGTCCGCGTAGCTTTCGTTCTTTAGTAGGGTGATGGATTGGTTCTGCATCTGGTGATCTAACCCTGTTATAATATCTAAATGGGTTGCCCCAGGCACGTCCGCTAGTTCGAGGGTATCGTTACCGATCCTCCCAAGACTTTTCAACTGCATTGTCGTATTCTTCGGTGCAATAAGCTCCAGAGGCAACGCTACGACTGAGTTTAGGACACGGCTCCATAGAGTCAACGCTAACAGTATCGTTAGAGAAACAATCGGAGTCTGCATTATTTCAGCCTGGAGGGTTGAGAAAGCAAGGCGAGGTGATCTGATCGCTGTCAGCTAGATCGCGATTAGTTTGAACGTTATGTATATTTGCAGCACAGGCTAGGATGCATATTCGTATAAATTAATCGTCCAATATATTACCGTTGTGATCAAGAGGCTATCAAATTTAGAATGATTCTTGGGAGTGCGGGTACATTGAAAATCATGTTCACATATTTACATATCCACATACGTATCCGCGATTCACTTTCTTCATGCTCTAGAACCGGGGCGAGGCAGTGTACACATGTAGACTGAGTTCTTGAGCTCTCAAACCTATTCAAAAATGTCTGAGTTGTACACTTGTCTATGTACCTAGTTATATATTTATTTTATAGAATCACATGTTGTACAATTGCAACGGCCCGTACCTGACTATATGGTGAATAGTTAGAAAAGGTCTAGCTAGAGTTGGCCCGACTTGGTTTCGCGGTGAAGCCTGACTTGACAGATGACTACCGATCATCATAGGTGCAGGCGCGAGACTTGAGCCAAAATTCCAACATCCATTGTGTCCCGTTATATGAAACGAGACTGAGCTGCTACGTGGTACATTGCATTGCAATGTGTATAGAGGCGTATGCGGAAGGCTACTCTAGCGACTGCTTCGAAGCTCCGATTGGGGCCTCCCAGTGATTCATTCCAATCACAAGTTTTCCCCAGCACTAGTTTTGCTGTGCCGACGTCACAAGAAGCTCATCCGGTGTTGCAATGTTGAGGCCAAACTCCGCAGTCAATAGTATGCGTTCTTGTTGGTATCTGGGCACAAGTTGCGTTGCGGGTCTTATTTAAGCTTCGAATGATATCATATTTGTATGATTGATTGACAGGCGTCGCATTCATAAATATTAGTCGGCGAGACGCTATCCAGTTGACCTTTGGGATATTTCCAAAAGAAGCTGGAACTGCGAATCACTCTTTATTTGCTTTGATGGCGCTGACCGCTGACCAGTAACTCTTTGTGCGGTCTAAGCGCTGGCTGGCGAGATAATCAGATCTCGAAACCGGCGTGCAGCAAATATTACAGATGTCAATTGACGCCTTTTTTGCAGGTCAAGCAAGTTGCAAGTGTCTGCGGCGCCAGAAAAGGGTCTGTGGTTACTACAGCTAGGTAAGTACGCTAGCACCTAGATCAAGACACGCTTGATGAGAAGCCGTTGTCTCAAATCCAGACCCGGCGATGAAGCCGCAAATATTAATTATTTTAAAGTCCATTAATATTTATTCATGCATGATCATGTTGGTCATGTCGCAGCGCCAACATGGCATCAACAAATTTGATCAGTGGCACTCGATCCTGGTGATTGAAATTGAGGCTTCTTTCGATCCCACTTAAACCCGACTGAATCAAAGAAGTCAACTATATATATATCTACGCCACAAACTTTTCAAAATACTATATTTTTAAAAATAAAATTCAAATAAATAACTTAATCTTTAACAAAATTTCTTCAAATTTTAACCATGAACACAACCGAAATTAATAAAACTATTAAAAGATACATCGAGAAAAATAATCTGTTTTTTATATAAGAAAATTTGGGTCTCCACTCACTAGATTTTGCAGAGGATTTGGGAGGCACGGCCACCAGGGAGTCCTTTAGGAACCCTTCCTTTCAGTCGGGCATAACAATTTATGACACACTGATCCTGAGGGGACAAAGGTTTTCACGTCAATCGGGCTAATACAACTGCAAGCTTGTGTTGGGTCTGGCTTGAATTACCGCTCGCGCCTACAATACAAAAAACTTGTGCCGCTTTGATGTAAACGATCAATTGCAGCTCCTAGACTCGAGGATGTTACCAGACGGCGAGGCATCAAGGTCGCGTGTGCAGACTGAGGGCCGGAATTTAATCAACTGGCGCATCGCATGTACATACATATGTTGTTAGAACATTGGGTTTCAGAGTATATATACGTATACGGCCCCATGTGCATGTTGGCTTACTCTAGAAACTGTTCATATATAAAACTGATTGTAGTTGGTTATATACCAGCCCCTTAAATCCTTCGTGCGCACATTCGCTCTATAGATCTAGAGCCCTGAAATCGACCATAGTCTCGCAACAATGGATCGAGTGCATTAATGCATTGCAATTAAGGCCAGCCCAATGGCATAATTTTATTGTTAACTTAGGGTGAACAAGAAGCAAGGTGCGGCACTGCGAGCTAAGGGATCTCACCAAAACGAATTTACACTCTTGATCATACCACCTAGACAAACTTCAGGTACGTATATGGACACATAATTTATTTCACAGACCATGAATCGATCTCTATCAAATCGGTTACATTGGGGCGGCGGTCGGCTCTTCCACATGATCCACATCTCAATGAAGTTCCGGACTGATACAAGCATTTATATATAATTATTTTATGTGTTAGATATTTAGATATGCGTATATATATATAGGTATTTCAACATATATATTGTATCCTAGATCTAGCCTTCAACGGTAGACATAGTAAATGGATGATTCCCGCTATAGCCCTACCCAATGGCCAGAAGGTTTATAGATTATCCAGATTTTGATTTCGGAACATTGCAGACCTTCTTGTATGCAGCTTTCTTACAAGCTGCTTTCCAAGTCGCTATCGCCGTCGTATCTGTCGTATTGAAATACAGGTCGACACTTCTAATTGAGAGTGTACTATCTTTGGTAGGTGGTCCAGCAGACCAGTCTAACGGAGAAAATCAAGTCAGCAACGAGGGAAACGGATATCATACGAGATATGATTAGAATCTTTTCATTGAACTTACAAGGGTCGCCGTTACTCCAGTTATTGATCAGAATCGACCCAGCTGTCTTGGGTATAAATCTCGTGTAACTTCCGTAGGCGTTTCCATCTACGGTGTATTTGACGCCAGATTTTAACCAGTCGAAACGGTACTCGTGATAACCTTTAGTAGGGTCGAAATTACCATCAAAAGGCACAACTTTGTAGTTTTTCAAGGCTTGGGTTTCTGTCAGGGGCTGAACCGAAAGCTGGACACCTGGCTTTGGGATACCGTCTTTTTGCGTCGTTGTGTTGTGGATATGGCTTGTGAGGATTTCAATATCAATTTCATGGTTGTCATCTTTGTAGAAAAATAGTCCACTGCAAGCACCAGCAACGGAGCTAACTTTCACGTTGAACCGGAAAGATCCATAAAGTATTTTGCTCATGATGGTGCTAATCTCAGCACTGGGGATAGAACTACGGCTGGATGAACCACCGGAAACGGTGAGCTCCAGGGCCTTGCTGCTTGGATTGTATTTCAAGTTTGACGGGGTGTACAGGATATTCTTCGGCGAAGATGTTTGTTCCCAGCCGCTTATAATCCAGCCCTGCCTCGAGAGAGCAGTCGCTAGATCGGAACTTGTGAACGTTGAAGGATTCAAGACGACATGGTGAGTGAATGTCTGCTTCGTCTCAGGAATGTAGTAGCCACAAGCGCATTTGGCAAGGTTGGCTGATACGGCGGAGTAGCTTGTATACCGAGACTGGAGAGTTTGGTAGGCGCGACGAGCCTTTGGGGCGAGTTTGAAAAGACTGGCTTGCGCCGTAACGATAAATAACGTAAAACAGAGGAATATTCTGAATTCTGGTCGCATATTGCAGACTTCTAAATTATAAAGGAATGGAAACCGGTTCGTGGGGCCGCTAAGATTTCTAGTTTTGTAGATTGTTCGAATTTGAAGAGTATATAGCTAGGTGTGTCGTGTTCTTTTTGTGTGGTGGCACTGTCGTGAGAATATAGTTCGTCGGATCAGTCAGAATTCCTGTGTGTGTTTGACTGCTTTATGTAAATCGATCTGCGATCAGGAGGCCATCCGTGGTGCGCGCGTGGAGAGGTTTATAAAAAGGGTTTTTGGCCTCAAAGATGCACGATCAGCCAAAGCCTCGAATGAATGAAAGGAAGGACTGGCCAATGTGACACTAATCCGGAAATTGACTTTTCTCAGGAACCCGTTTTGGGATCGCAAGATAGATATCAAAATACGGTCGGGTTGATGATTCGTGGTGACACAACAAGATAGGGGATTGTCGGACCTGGGATATTGGGGACACAGATATTTATGATACTCCACGCGGCTGATAATTTAGCTGATATGTTATTTATATTTTATCGGAAATCTCGGAGCCTCGATGCAAGCGCCGGGAAGCAAGTCAGCAAGGCGGCTGTGTGCGGGAAATGTGGTGGCTTATGCAGGGGCGGGCCCATGTTGCATTCTTTGCGTTGTTCAACACCACAAGGGCAGCGGTCTTGACGAGGCTCCGAGCTGAGCTGCCCTGTTAATTTGTAAATATGCCTATTTGGGCATTGGATGGTGCAGGATATTATGTTTCAAAACTACTTGGCCTAGTGCACGGCAGTTGGAGGCTCTATATTTGAACCTAAAGCGTGACCCCAATATTAAATATCTGCATATCTCTCGGGACTTGCCGACGTGCTTGAACCGGCCGATCGGAAGGCCTGATATGCCGCCAGAATTCCAAAAAATTTGAGGTATATGGTATATGCATGTATGCGAACTGCGGATCCACTAGCTTTGAATTCTAGATATCTACGAAGGACCTAGAGTACCTAGATAGATATTCACGAACCAGGCTCTTCGATGCATCGATTGATTTGCAGCGAGGGTGTTACAGAACATTCATTTCGACCGTCTCTGGCTAACTCGGATTGCCTCTTACACTCATTAACTGTTTATAGAAATTTCTATTAACAGTCGAATGCCCCCTATCGAATAATTTCACTTCCTTGATCAGGCTCGACATTGGCGGGCAGTATATACCAGATACCTTTAATTAAGTTTTGCAAAATTTGCGGAACCGTCTTATGCCAGGAATACCAAAGTTTACACCAAATCCGAAGAGAGAGGATCACCCACCATTCCCCCCTTCGAGCATTGGCAAAATATCTAACCCAATGAGTTTTTTGGATCCTTCAATAATCACCCATGTTGTCAAACTACCGCCAGTGGCTACCGCCGTCCCGAAAACACTTGTTCCGCCACATGTGATTTCTACGCAGCTAGGGCTCTTGAGCAATGCGCTACAGTCAGATAAGTCGGTATCAGAGCTCACGGAAATCCTCAAAGTCGCCGCTTCATCAGCAGCTCTAGATCCAACGGAAGATGTGGAATCTATCTCAAATAAAGGCCTTTTGTCGGGATTGCTTAACCCTAGCGGGCTGTTATCAACGATAACGAATCCCAAAGCTATCCCCGAAAAGCTGGCAGCTATTACCAATGTCCTAGAGACGGGTTCATTACTTGACGCTACAAAACTTTTAGGCGCAGGGGCATTGCAGGTGCCGGCCACAGGGGTTGTCTCAACTGCGTTATCGACCATAACTGGAGCCCTCTCAACGAATAAGTTGATTCCTGAGGCAGATTCCTTAGGAGACTTCCCAGAGCTCTCTCCAAGTGGCATATCAGGGGCGCTTTCTACTGTCACCAATGCTTTGAAATCTGGCAATCTGATTCCTGACCCCTTAAAAGGACTTGTTAGTGGTTTAACGAGCATCCCACCGGTACCAATATCCGACATCCTCACAGGCTCCAGCGATAAAGCTCTACCAGATATATCGCCACAACTGCTTTCTGAAGCTGTAGGCACGGTATCGAACGCGTTGAAATCTGGGAAGCTTATCCCAGAAGATCACAAAAGCCCAGACGGATTACCGCTTCCACTGCCGGACCAAGTCAATGACGCTCTCTCCGTTATCACAAGTTCACTTCACATAAATGATTTAGTTGCGGATGCTACGTCCTTGCCCGCTACTATCCTACCAATACCACTCGCAAAAACAGTATCAGAGACACTTGAAACTATTACAACAGCCTTGAATTCTGGTGTGAGCGCATCCGATGTGAAAACGCTATCTGGAGCAAGCGGTTTGCCAAATCCTTTAGCGGAGGTCATATCAGGTGCACTTGACAGAGTCTCTGCGTTACCACCCGAGTTGGCAGATGTAGTCAAAAATACTCTGGGGAAAGTATCGGACACTTTAAGGTCTAGTGATCAGCTTTTGGACGCAGCTGGCGTTCCAGGGTCTGCACTTTTAGCACCTATTACTGCCTCTGTCGCGGAGACACTTGACACAGTTGCTGCAGTTCCGCCTCTAGTCACTGACGCAGTCTCTGGGATTATATCTTCCATCACTGATGCAGTACAGGGTAATGGCTTGAAAAAATCAGGACCTGACGTTAAAAAAACGACTAAATCGGTTACTTTTGATGTCCCTGACGCGGATGGCTCAACGAATGCTAACCCCCTGCCAGATGGTCATAAAGGCAAGCGGATTGTTATCTGCTGTGATGGCACATGGCAGGATTCAGACAGCGGTGATGCTGGATTTCCTACAAACGTGACACGTTTTGCTCGCGCTCTAAAAAGCGTCAGTGACGATGGCATAGCTCAGATAATCTACTATCAGAGTGGGGTTGGCAGTGCTTATGCATCTAAGCTTGGAAGGCTTATTGCTGGTATGCAATCCTTCCCTTGATATTGAAGTTTCTCTTCTGACGATTTCTGTTCTTGTTTTTTTTCCTAGGAGGGACCGGGCTTGGTCTCTCGGAGCATGTCCGAGAAGCATTCGTCTTTATCAGCAACAACTATCACATAGGAGACGAAATTCACATTGTTGGGTTCTCTCGAGGTGCATTTACTGCAAGATCCATTGCCGGACTCATGGGAAGAATCGGTGTACTTACTCGACGAGGAATGGAAAACTTTGGCAAAATCTACGAGGATTATATTAACTTTAAGCTGAAGGACGATGCTTATATTGACAAGCAAGGGTGGGAAAGGATTAAAGGTGTTTCTATTAAAACAATCGGATGCTGGGTATGTGTATTATTTTCATGCGTACAGGGGTTCCTACGGGTAAACTAATTATATATGACTGCTTTCTAGGATACTGTGGGAGCACTCGGAATCCCAACAAGCCCTGTCATTGAGAAATGCAAGTGCAACGACAAATACAAGTTTCACGATACAGATCTAACGTCATGTGCGTTTTTTTCACAACTTAATATCAAGAACCTTCCGACTAAGTATACTGACTGGGAATGGTATGGCGTTGCAGCTACAGAAAACGCTTTCCACGCCCTTGCGCTCGATGAACACAGAATGCCATTTACCCCAACTTTATGGCGACTGCCCACTCCAGCTGCGGCAGAGAGGCATACGGATATAGTGCCCAATTTGAAGCAGGTGTGGTTTCCGAGGGGTAGGTTAATGCCTGAACCCTGATATCTGAGAGATTTTAGGGGGATAAGCCTGGCCTATGTTGCTATAGTATTAATCCTTTGATTCTGTTGTAGTGCATACCAATATCGGCGGAGGGTACAGGGACCAAGAACTATCTGACCTCACTCTTGTCTGGATGATTCAACAATTCATTCCTTTCCTCGGATTTGATCTTGATTATGTCCAGTCGCTCAGAGATGTGTCTAGCACCGGTGATTGGGCATCGGGTGCGATCCCTAACTCATTTGTCGGCGTCATGAAGGTCACAACCAGTAAAGTACGAACGCCTGGTGGTTACTTTGGTGACCCACCTAGATCGCCTTTAAAGCGAGCAATGACGTTTGGAGCCGGGGTCTTTGGTCAACGCGGAGTCAGAAGTGTCACCAACGAGGAGATCCACCCGAGCGTCCGAGGGCGCATGGTTGCAAGCAACGGTGAGTGGTGTAGCCGCGCACTATTTGGATGGTCATGCGAAAAGAGAATTGTGCAAACAGTTACTGGGCCAGCCGAGAGGTGGATCTGGACCAATCCTAGTACTGGAACCGAGCTTCTTGAGTCAGATATGGGGGAACATGAGAAAGTGCTGGCGGGAACGGAAGTGGTGGAGAAGCTGGCTTCGTTGGTAACTGTGCCATTAAGAAAAAACAAGGGCGCAGGAATGGATAAGGTAGCTGTCGATAGCAAATGGGCGGAGAGATTAGACTAAAAATGTCTTCAAGAGGGTATGTTGGGGTCCAGGATACACTAGGAGGCATTGGTATCACCTTCTCTACGCTGCATTCTTTTGGTTTTACTGCTTGAGGAATAGGGTATTGTTAGCAGTTGTCTTTATTGGTAGTAACATTATCAACTGCCAATGTAGGAAATTAACCTAGATCGAGGAGTCATTTTAGGAATAGTAGGGGTGTTTGAATTCGAACCCTGCTATTGGGTTTGTACCTGTGGTTAAACAATGAAAGCGGTCCCGTGCAGACAAATGGAACCCTGATACATTCCTTGTGCTCCACAGACGGATTAGAGGTAACATTTCGGGTTTACCTAAGGCACATGTTGCCCCATACCGACTATAGTACTAGTAAACACCGGATCCATTTGGCCGCCTTTGACGTCAAATCGAGAATCCCCCTTCCCGAACTAGAATATTATATTCCCCTGTGAGCATCGCCTCATATGATCATAGCTTTGGAAGGCCGTGTTGTTCTCGAAATCCAACAGCCTACCCCGAACAACATGGCTTTGGGATCCTAGACTTGGCGTAGGTTTACTCATGGCGCGTTCCACAAAAGCACCGTGCGCGCGCGTGCGAGCTTGTGTATTGTCGGTATATACAATGATATCCCTTATGAGGAGTAGTCCTACAGTGAAAGGGCGCTGTTTCACTACTGAAATCTTGAGGATTGAACTTGCGTTCAAAGGTCCTTGCAAGTTTGAACATTCCCCTATTGGTATATCTCGGTCGACTCCCTGGCCAGCCTAACAATCGGCCGTTTTCTAAAGAAAGAAACCTGGTTCGGAACTTTGAAGCCTCCCAGGAAGTTGCATAATGCCCTTGTTTGTTCCTTTATCGATAATTCGCCAAAGTGCGGGCCCCACCTCTGCAAGATAGTTGAAAAAGTCTATCGATTGGTTGTCAAACGTAGTTTTGGACGGCTACCTGGTCGGCTTGGTATGCAAGCTTGCTGCGAACGGCTCGCTCCCCACCAGTCCAATGCGTTTCGCCCCAACGTCAACTGGAATGTTGCGAAAGACAGAGGAACCTTCGGAATTGAAGGCGAGAAACAGGTACAAGCTTCGATCTACTGCAGGAGATTCGTCGCGGGGTCTAGAAAACGGGGCAAGGATAGCCACTATGCAACCGCACAGCCCGTTTCGTCTTCACTGTATTGGTGTGTCTGAGGTTTATCAGTCTGTGTCCTGGTATAGAAAAGGAAGGCTGGTGCCAGTTTGAACTCATCTCCATTCTTCCCATTTTGATGTCAACGAAAGCGTCTTGATTTCGTCTTTTTGACGTCTCGTCTGGTATTTAAAACCGCTTGGTAATCGATGAATCCGTCGGAGTAGTATTTCTTCTCAGCAGGACCCATCACTTTTCAACCCGTAAATTCTTCCTGCCATCATTCCACGGCTTGCACACCGGGTCCTTCTCACATTCCACAATCCCGAGCCGTAAAATTCCAGGAGCGCAAGAAGAAACGAATCTATCGACGGAGCCCCAATCGATTACGATAGGGTGAGGAATAAAAGGCCGTAAGAGATGGTTGAACCAGTCACCCTTTTCTCCGTTATTGCGGGCGTTACAAATCTTGCGACCCGATTAACTATCGACCTCACCCGCCTGACCGTAACGCTTAAAAATGTACCAGATCAGATAACCCAGGTTTGTAATGAGATGGTAGCATTGAACGCCACGCTCAAAACTCTACAGCAACGTTTTAATCCTACGGAATCTGGGTATACGGAAGAACAATTGGTTTGTCTTGAAACTGTCATCAACTCTACGAGAGAGACTCTCGTTCAACTGTCGAAATTGAGCGACGCCTGTGAAACCACAGGCAAGAAAAAGCCAGGAGTAACGGGAATCTGGAAGAAAGTCAATTGGACCTTAAACGAGTCCGAGATTACAAGTTATCGAAGCGGATTAGTCGGTTACACGGCTATGCTTAATTTGTTGACAGCAACATTAGCTGAGTAAGTTTTGCATTTATAAGGAAATTTACAACGCCCTGAAGGCGGAGCAATGATGGCTAACGAGTGGTTTCTTGTGTAAAGTCAAAGAGGAGCAAATATCGAGGCAATGGTTACTAAGACGAACGAAATGTTACACACTCTTGTAGAACGTCGAAATAGACTTTCAATGATGCCGTCAGAAATATCGGAAACGAAGAATTTCAAATACTCACAAAAGCCAAAAGTCCCACCGAAATTGCCATTGAAGGGGAAAAAGCGATCGAGTTCTGTAGCGAGCCAAATGACTGAACCGCGGGGCCGCAAAGGCGCCGAACAATCACAATCGAGAAGCCGTTCGGTGGCGGCGTCAGCATCGCGGGGGGGCTTCTCCTCATCAGATATGCGTGACATGAGAGGAGGCTCTAACCCTTATCAATCACATTCGAGGGATAATTGGAGGGTCAGGTCTGCCTCGACTTCACGTTTGCCTTTACCCAGTTCTACCCCACCGCCCCTTCCCGCGGCTGCGAGCTATCTACATCTGGATACACCTAATGGGCGATTCGGCTATGGCTTGCCCTCGCCACCTCCAGAATATACCGAACTTGCTCCTGGTATGCTTGAGGACACACCATCAGAAGGGCGCTCACAGCAGCAAATGATACGCGCAGCGCGGTCCCCAGCGCCAACCTCTTCTCGTACAGCAAGTGCGACAAGATCGTCTAGTTCTCGGCCATCATATAGGCGAGCCTTCTCCTTATCTTCTACAAGAACCACGGACTCGGAGTCTGCTACTATCCCGGTAGTTGGGACTGTAAGTCGAGCCCCTAGAGTTCAGACTACTCCAGCTCTACCGGCCAAAGAGAAGATCGACGGCCATAAGCTGGAATTTGCTGGAAAATGGTAAGTACAATGCTACCTGGGCCCAAATGACCCCAATATCTGTACTAACTTCGTTTTAGGACGGTCAAAGAAATCAGAATCAATGAATCCTTCATGGGATCTGGGGTTCTCTTCCTGAAAAAAGACACTCCTAACAAACGTGTTCTGGTCAATCTACGGCTGGACAGCAGCAAAGACACCCGTCTTTCATACAGATGTAAGTTATCGTTGGACAAGATATTACCTGAAGCCAGACGGTTTAATTGACATATTTTTAGGGATAGAGTCATCTTCGGCAACAAGGACGAAACCATCGTCAATGTTTAACGGCCCTTCCTATGTTTTGCGAAGTCTCGTACGGGCCGATGACTACTCCGGAGTCGCAACTGGAAAGACAACTTTGAAACTAGAAGATATTGATTATCTCGCTGGTCAAAGGTCCTTAATGATCGCAATAAATTTGATCCAACAGTCACCGGCTGATTGGTTAGTCGACACAAAACCGCAGGAGGTCCCGATGTCATACCTCCACGGGATACATGCGCCTGCTCCTATTAGCCCCCCTACGGGTAGTGCTACCGTTCGAAATTTCTTCAGAGCAATCCGCGGTCCCTCTGAGCCGCATTATCCTGAACAATATTCTCCTGCCGAAACTTCATATCGTTCCTTCTCAAATAACTTTTCAAGGCCAACTCCGCAACACCAATATGGGGTGTACACCAATGTAACAGCACCTCCCACGCCCCCAGATTCTCCTTCAGAAGCTTCTATGGGAACAAGAAGTCGCCGCCCTAGTTTTAGCAACAGTAGCGTTGGTACCGCGGACAGCAGGATGGCGAGGCCCAGCTATGAAAATCCCCATCCCACATCTGCTAGGAACCATGCTGCGCAGGAATCTAGAACAAGAGCTGTGGATTCACCCAGATGTTCTAATCCCGCTAGGTGCGATGCTGCCAACGAACCTTCTACCCTACAGAAGAGAGGAAGACAACGAACCCGACGAGGGCCAGGGTCCTGGTTTTCGTTTGGGAGAGGCTGAGCGGGTTGTAGCGAGGCTCGCGGGCTCCGAGCGGCGCATACATACGACGAGGCGAAAGGAAACCTGAAACCGGACAAAAACGCTTTGTTATACTACTAAAAAGTCGCAACTACTTAAAAGTATTCTAGGGATATCTGGCTAGGTATATCCCTAAAACTTCAATACTTTTGAGTCTACGACTTTGTGTTTCCGAGTTTTAGTGAAGGCGGCACTTAAACCTGGCTCTCGCCCTTCCTGATATTTACCGATATTATGAACACGTCATATATATTTTAAGCAGTATTCTTACTGGGTTTATTGGGTTCTTTTCTGTTTTTCTTTGGATATACCCCTTTCACAGCATAGTTATGTGGTGGCGTTGCATTTATTTGTGGTCCTTGAGCGTTGGCATAACGGGTCAACGTACATCGGTCCTTAATGTCTTTTAAAAGATAAGTAACAATTTTTATACCCGAAGATACCTAAGTATATACCCCTAAATTAGGAAAAAACCGTTCCCTACCATTCTTTGATCTTGTCGATTTTTTTCTTCAGACCTTGAGACTTTTCGGGTTTATTTTCCTTTGTCTTCCAACTTTTCGTTTGTTGTATATCTCAAATTGGATACATGTAAGATACGGATAGAGTTAAGTTATGATATGAATAGATGCCTAGAAGGCAAGGCATGATTGATACAAACTGAACCTTCGAACCAAGTCCTCGGAAGGGGCCTGTATAGCTTCTGTGCTAGTTTGAATTTTTCTTTTTTTCCCTTTTTTCCTTTCTGATTTTTGGAATGTTCTAAGATATTACGATGACGCATACAAACGGCCAGTTGTAGGGTTGGTGATTCGATAGCAATCGAGGCACCTAGCTACAGTAAGATAGGACCAGCCCGGTACCTAGATCGCACAAATACAGAGCCACCGACCCTGTAAAAGAGAAAGGTTTGATTGTCTGTTTTGACGTTTTCTTTTTACATCAATGTGTGTGAAGCTCGAAGGGCATGTTTTATAATTTATGAGGTATCGCTGTTTCGAGAGCTGGAAGTCCGGAACCACATGTAAAACTTTGTGACGTTTCGTACGATACAAGATAAAGCTCAATCCGCTTGATAGTTGTAAATTTGGTTGTAAGTACTCATATTCCGCCCATACAGGTCTGGTTGTGAGAGTGTTACAATGGTATCAAAATATGTTAGTAGTTTGAAGCTGAACTCTACGCTACGTTTCTAAACTTATTCTCTTTGTGTCCAAATTCACGGATTTCCGTCTTTATGAAGAATGTAGAGTATATAAGACTGAGGATTTTGACTCATATATGCATGGCCATAAGCAAGATACCTCAATCTTGAACCAAACTTTCTAAATTATACTTGGTATACAACCTTACTAAACTTTTCTCTTGACCTGTCGACTAAAGAACCGGTCTCGGCTTCGGTTATAAAGACCTAAATAATATATCAACGTCGTAGCGAGGTTAAATTGTTAGAATGGGGACCACTTCAAATACAGGTGTTTCCCGGAAGCACATCGACGAGGAGGTCGCCGAAGATACTGATTCTTGGTCAGAGAGCACGGAGACAGATGACTCCAGTTATATTGATTCGTCTTATCGAGAACCTACGCCATGGCTCGAGGACAGATGTAAACCAGGGTCAAGGAGTGGTTCAGAGAATAGTATGGAAAACGAAACAGAAGTTGCGGTTGAGGACAGTACAGTTCCAGTAGGGTCTACGGACCCTCTAGCGACCTCAAAACTCGGCGCACCTGGAACCTGCACATATTCAGACGTTCCAGCAGTAGATTCCCCGAACAACAACATCATTAGTCTACCCATGAAGAGTAGACGTGGGGAAAAGATCTCTCATGACATCTCTCCGCCTCTTTCTCCATCGGATGATACTGAAGGAAACAACGTTCCGGTCCTAGTTTGCGCCGCCACCTCATCTGCAGACCGAAATCCGGCTTTGGCCCTTTCCCTACCTCCCTCCAAGTCTATACTTCGGAAGCAAAACATGGACGCCAAAGACGCGACCAATCTAAAAAGAAAACGGAAGAACCCTTCTGATGGCCTCCCCAATCAGAAGCAAAAGAAGCCGAAAGTTACAGCCGAGCCAAAGAAGGTTCCGGCTTGCAAGTCATGCTACCACAAGCATATTGGCTGCGAAAGGCTCACCGAAAGCGAACCCTGCCGAGCCTGCGAGAAGAGAAAGCAGCCCTGCGAGCGAAACGACGTTCGAATCGTAAAGGGAGAGAAGACTGTGGTGAAGGAGGAGCCTGCACCTGGCGAATCCTCCCAAGAAACTGAAGCAATTTATCAAGAGGGGTCTTTAGAGGATAGCACTGAGGCCACCTCTAGCGTCAGAGTTGTTTCTGTGGCAGAATCAGATGGTGTGACTTCTCTTGTGATTACCCTTGATACTTCCGCACTTGTTTGCAAATCGTGTGGGGGTCGAGGATTTAGGAATTCGTGCTAATTTCAAATGTGGAATATTGATAGAGGGAGAAGATTTAGAGCTATGTGGACAAGAAATTCAAGCAGAGGCCGTTGCCGCTAGTGTGCGGCCTGAGCAAAACCACGAAAGAGACGAGGGCCAAGGACTAGGGAGGGACTCTAGTGAAGGTGGAGTTGAGGCGGATGCACCAGCAAAGACTGGGACCGATAAATATGGAGAGATGACGGATATAGAGAAAGAGGCTGTCGATATCTTACTTGGAATGAAAACGGCTGAGGTAGCGCTATTGGATGCAAAGACGTCTGATTTCTATTTTGAGACGATTAAGGGGATCTTGAGCGAAGGAGTAGAAAATTCTGAAAAGCGAGAAGCTGGGCTGAAGATGCTTGATAAGTTGAGGTGGCAGCTTACATGGCTTAGTGGGTGTGGTCACCAATCTAGCGCCTCTCTTCCATTAGATGGTTGAGTAAAATTTCCAATCCTTCCTAGACCTTCTACGCTAAGGCGGCCAATATTGAATTCGCTACTACCTGGTTACCGTCTCTAGTCAATACATGCATCATTCTCTTATTCTATTACAATGACCAGGATTTTAAGCTTTTGTGCCTGTAAAAATTGAGCTACCCAGATAGATGAGCATACGTAGTTTATCTTATAGCCACCAATACCCTAGATCAGTGCCACCATGGGAAATTGGTGGTTTCGTTGTGAGTTAGACCCAAGCCGCATGTGGCACGGTAACCTGTAGATGCCTGTAAAGGATATAAGCTCCAGGGTCAACTGTAGCGCGAGTAGTGCTGCTGTCATGACAAAGAGCCGCGTAACGCGTCCAGACACCCTAGAGAGGTAATCAAAGGCGCCTAGGCTCCTGGCGGTACCACCTAGCTCACGCTCTTCCCTATAAGTCCTGAAGGATTCAGCCTTCACTCGTAGCTAAGGCTTGCCTAAGGAGTCCCAAACAGGTATCTCCGTACCACGTCTGAGCACGCTTCTATGCTTGCAACCACATTGCAACATAATCAACACGAGTGTCACCATCAAACGTGCCCCCGAAGCCTTTGTATGGGGAGAAGGCCTCTTGAAACCCCTTCTGGATCCACAAAGTATTGGTCTTTGCTCAATATTTCCAGATTTTGGCCTGTGGCATCGACGGGGTGCTGTATCGTAGTTCTATATAGAATGTGTTCGTACGAGGGATTCGCCATGACAGGTGCATGGGTGGTATTGTGATTCGAGGTTGGCACCCTATAGATATCATACGGAGTTAAGCATTCGCTTCGATCGAGTCCATGGTATGTGGCTTCATAGCTTTCTATCAACTTCATCATATTAGCTTCTTGAAAGGGTCTTATTGCAGGGAATATGGTCTTACCATATGAGAGATTCGTGGTATCAATATTTGTAGACGGTTTCCATAAGCATATGCAGATAGTCTTGGGAGTATGGGCGTCGACTAGTTAGATTCTGGGGAGGAAGTCTAGTGAAGGAGTTGAGAATGAGTGTATGGCCTTTGAGTGCTTGTAATCAGGTCTTCGTATCGTGTTTTAACCTTCAACAACCACCAAACTCACCAAGCAACCTCAAAAATCAGCCATCGAAAGACCGTTCTTTCACCATCACCAACTCGATCCCATAGCCGCCTTTATATCCTCTAGCTTCGTATCTTGCCCTTATCCTTCATTGCCTTAGCTATTTTGTCCGTCACGCTTTTTTTAGCCATGGTTTCACGCAAACGTCGTCGTGCAGGTCTCAAGGCGCGTGAGACCTACCTCAGAAGGCTCGCACGCACCCCCAGGCCGGGTTTCGGACAGAGACTATGGATCGATGGCTACCCCGGAGAGTTGCGAAGAATTCTCTATCAAAAGATAGCCGCGGAACTCAATCGTCCACGCTCACGCTCCAAACAGGTGGCAAAAGAACTTTCAAGAGCCAAAAACGAAGCGGAAATGTTGAAATCGGAAAACTTCGTATACCTTTGTGACGTCGCCAAAGCAAGACTCGAAGCACAGGAACGGGATCGCAAGCAGCAAGAAGAAGCTGTGAAGAAGCCTATACGGAAACCACAACCTACTAAAGAGCCCGCCAAGTCTAAGAAAGGATAAATGTTCGTGATCTTACCCATTTGCCTCCAAGGTCCAGAGCTAATAAACAGCAAAGTGAAGACCGATCATCCCTACAAAAACATTCTCCTCCATATCAGATTCGGTTTACAAAAGCAAATGCAGTCTAGCCGGCGAGCAGATCTTTTTTTTAGTCACGGAGCCTAAGTATTTATCGGGTAAGCTTGGGTTATTTTTAAGCTTCCGGCAGGCTTGCACGGAACGTCCACCTCGCCGTTTGGCTACAGCATAGACATGGCGTTCTAGCTCATAGGCTCTGCCAATTTTCCTACACCAACTATCATTCTAGAAGAGGTTCCTTTAAAGGGAGCTAGGGATTTCCTTATCATTCATTTCTTTCTTGTGTCATCATTCGTCGGTCTATCTTTTATTTCACTGGTTTCCTTTGCGAATCAAGCATCTTTCTTTTGCCTTTTCCTTTCAGACAAATGATATTAGCCAATACCTAGAAGCTAATGCAAAAACCATTATCTTATTCTCGGTGCCTGCTTACTTGGCTTCCTTTTATAGAATTTCTCCAAAGACCTGGAGGTACTCCTCAAAGATAACCTACCATAGGTCCAGCCATCAGTACATATCTTTATGACGGATCCTTGGATTGTAAGTCGGAAATTCTGATCAAACGAGCTCCCGCCCTCGAGTGTAAGCCTCCAAACTGTATGCCTATACAAACAGTCTGGGCTTCTCTCTATATGGTTTCTCTTTCCTAACAAACACCGGGGGTTGTGAACGAAACACATTCACAAGGAAAACCATGAACGCCTCAACCATGGCCAGCTCCCTGACAAAAAACTACAAATACGAACTGTCGGTCCTATATGAATTAGACTAGCCTGAGATACTCTTCGACTGCGGTTTGTCCAGTCTAAGATTGGCTAGAGAAATCGGCGCATTTGTGTTGAGAATGTTGGTTTTTATTACGCTCTCGGATCTAGTCGGATTTTAGCAGTCGCTGCTTGCACCAATCAGACGGCACGTTTCTTCGGCAGCAGCTTAGATTGGTTAGAATGACGACACAGGGCCCCTCAGTTGGTGTCGATATAACGGCTATTGGTTGCGCAAGTGTCCGCAGCGAGCAGCGAGTGGCATGCAGTGTACCCGTGCCTATTTGCCTCGGGGATGAATTGATGTCGGTCGATGCTGCGTGGGGTCAGCCGGAGGTGCTCAGTATTGGTTTTAAAATGCAGGTCCCGGCCAGCGGGTGACTCCAGTGCAATTGCAATTGGGATCAGCTGCTCCATGGGGTCCGCAATATGAAGAATGAAGGGATGCAAAAGGGAGGATCTCGAGGAGAGAGGCTGGTAAGAAGTAGTAGCAATTCGTAGGAATAGGCACGATCCCGAGATTACCGCTGAAGCTTGAGGCGTGAGATTCCAGCCCTGCCGTTTCTTCCCGATGTCCCCTATCGGCTTCGATATTTCGCTCAAGCCTCGAATCGGCATGTCCCAGAGCAAAAAAATGCCTTTGCCAGGCCTAATGGGAAAATTTGATCCGAAGTCTTTGCCTCATTCCATCTAGCTGGCCCGACCCTTGTGCCCAAGCAAGGCCCGTTGCTAATTTTGAGAGGTCGCTATCTTTTGTGTTGGCTGCGGGAAAAACAAAGCAAAATTTTTTTTCTTAGCAGCCCACCACCATTCAAAGAAGAATTTACTTTATCACCGGCTGCTATTCCTTCATCTCCTTTCCTCCGTAGACCCATATAACCAACATCATCACCACTTCACCATCGAACCGGGTTATCGAACGGACTTGACGTCGTCGATAACATAGCACCTGCCACCACCCATCTCCACTCTTTATACCCTCAACAGACACATATAACAAGATGTCGGCTGCAGTATCAGAGGTCAAAGCGGTTGTCGCCCCTCCACAGAAGACAGGTATCGATCTGTACTCGAGGTTCGCGTTAGCTGGTGCTGTTGGTTGCGCCGTCACCCACGGTGCCCTCACTCCAGTCGATGTGTAAGTGTTGCAGTTGCTCTCCAAGCTCCATTCGGTGTGGATACCGTTATCGGGTCCAATCGATGTCGAAGTGTGGATTGGAGGGAATGGAAGTAGAGAGACCATGGCTAATTGGTGTATATATAGCGTCAAAACCCGTATCCAGCTCGAACCCACCGTCTACAACAAGGGTATGATCGGTGGATTCAAGCAGGTCATCCAGGCCGAGGGTGCCGGCGCCCTGTTGACTGGTCTCGGACCCACCGTCATCGGTTACTTCCTCCAGGGTGCTTTCAAGTTCGGAGGATACGAATTCTTCAAGAAGCAGTCAATTGACATCCTCGTATGTCAATGCATCCTGTCGTGATGGCATGGCTAGTAGTCGTGCTTGTAGTGTGCAATTTTATAGTTTCGCTAACGGACTTAATCGGATCTAATAGGGCGTCGAAACTGCCACCAACAACAGAGCTGCTGTCTATATGGGATCTTCTGCCCTTGCTGAGTTCTTTGCCGACATTGCTCTCTGCCCTCTCGAGGCTACCCGTATCCGTCTCGTCTCGCAGCCTACATTTGCTACCGGCCTCGTCTCGGGTTTCGCCAAGATCTTGTCGCAAGAGGGTATTGGCGCTTTCTACAGCGGTTTCGGACCTATCTTGTTCAAGCAGTAAGTGGCCTTCTAGCCGTATATTAAAATTAACAAAGAGGCTAAGCTAAAATGGCGAAATTTCACAGGGTCCCATATACCGTCGCCAAGTTCGTCGTCTACGAAAAGATCTCCGAGGGTATCTACAACAGCGTTGTCGACAAGTCGACCGCCAGCGGTGCCACTCAAACCGTTGTCAACTTGAGCTCCGGTCTTGGTGCAGGTTTCGCTGCTGCCATCATCTCCCAACCAGCTGACACTATGTTGTCCAAGATCAACAAGACCAAGTAAGTTCTCCAAGTTGAACCTATTTTATATATTCGCTATCTTAACACAAAACCTAAACAGGGGTCTCCCTGGTGAGAGCACCACCTCCCGTCTCATCAAGATCGCTGGTGAGCTCGGACTCCGCGGATCTTTCACCGGTCTTCCTGCCCGTCTCTTCATGGTTGGTACCTTGACCGCCTTCCAATTCGCCATCTACGGCGACATCAAGAAGGCTTTGGGTGCCACTGGCGGTATCGAACTTGGTGCCGCTAAGCACTAAATTTAATCGACTCTCAAACGGGTTCCAGAAGATGAAGGAGGTAGGACAGGTGCGAAGGGGAAAAGTAATGTGATATAATGACATTTGGGATTAGACTATTGTTGGGTTATAGAAACAATCAGGTGAAGGACCCAATCTAGAGAATCAGGCTTGGTATTTGGCCATGTTAGGCCGACAGCAGACCAACCAACGTCGAACTTTGCGGCAAACAAACAAATAATATAACAACTCTCTGCTTCAGACCTAACGGAATGACCGAAATTCTGAGCTCCAGGGTGCCTTTTTCACAGGCACCATTACCTTCTCCTTTTTGTTTTACCTCGCCCTCCTTTGGGCCTTTATTCCTCATTTTTTTCTTAATTTTTCTCCCATGTCTTATTATTAGAATAATGCCTCCCTTCCCTTTTGCTATTGTTGGTGTTCTTTGCCGCTAACACATACTTCTTGTTTCTACCTTGAACCCTCTCCAACTTTACTAGCCCTTGTGTATATGACCGACTTAGACCTTGAATATATTCCTTGCCACTTATTTTGTTCATTTCCGTTCTATTTTGAAAGTTTAGAAGGTAGCTCGGTCTCGTAAACCAGACACAGTACAGGTTCCCAAGGTAGTCCATATGGCCTTGTTACATCACCCGGCTGTGCTAAATGCCACCATAATTGGAAGCCTAGCCTCGGAGGGACTCCTAACATGAGGCTACCAAGATGCATCGTTCTTGCGGCGTCGTACCTTGCCTTGCAAGTTTGTGCCATACATGCATACACCATTTGAAAGTTCTGACGCTAACCTCGCTACCTCGAGCCTCCACCACAAGCTAACTATCAGTTCGGAAGGGCTTAAGGAACTTATATACCAGAAGTCGCTTGAGCGATATCCATTTTTCACACTTACATATCTTAGATCATATTATCGATATCATGCACGATTGTAGCGCTAGATTCCTCTAGATCTACCCTTAAGTTACAAGATCAGAAGACCCACACTGGTAGCTTAAACTGGCTGGTTGATTATAGCCAGTCGACCTAGCCCGCCTGATGTAGATCAGATATTTGACCTCGCAACACTCACAATGCATTTACAAAGATTCTTAGAACTATTTACGACTGCATTGGCCCTCGGGGATCCGCGATACCTAGGAAGCAATGCGTTTCAAATTCGAGGAGCTCGAAACGAGCCTGCTGCGTATAATCATCAGGATGTTTGTAATAGCAGCTCTATTGAGAAGGATTCGGAAATTGATAAAAATGTGAGTCTCGGATAGAATGGGTGGGCTGGGTACGATACAAATATAATATATGGGTAGAGACCGTTGACTATTTTTTTTCAAAGACTGCCCGAACTGGGGTCTTATGCCAAGAAACGAGCTTACAACTAACCAGCGCCCGACGAAAGCGTTCATGGAACACAGCTAGAGATTTGAGAATTTTACAGCGAAGAGACCAGACTAAATTCAAGGAAGGGCGAAGCAATTGGATGGCATGGATGGAAATATTTAAAGAAAGAGAAAGGAATAAAGACAACCCTTCGTACTCTGGAGGTGATGCAACCGCTAGACTTCCGGATGAGATAACAGTCCAAAAGGGTAAAAACGGACTCAACTATCCCGCCGAAAGGCTATCCAAAGCTTTCAATTTCGAAGGCGAAAAAATTATAAGCCCCGGGCCTTATCAAGACGTTTCCCTAGTCGAGGCCTTCGGAGAGGATTTTTCGTACACGGTTCTCGACGCGGCAGTATCGCGACGGGATAAACATCTAGTCATGAAATGGGATGCGGAAGCTCAAGCCCGAAGTTCCTACACAGACGTCCCTCTTTGGGTTTACACTTCTTGGAAAGCCGGTCTGAACTCAGACCCTACTCCATTAGATCACTCGCAAGAAAATAACGGAGGTTCCGTGTTTACTGCTTCTGAAAATGACCCAGTTCTCAAATATGTTTCCATTGTCGGGCTTAGGGGTACGGGAACCGCCCGGTTTTTGCACGGATACAAACGGTATTTCGAGGAATTTAGATTCGGAGATACAAGTAGTCACGATAGCAACGGTGCCTCGCCGCGAACGTACCTTCTAAAGAAAAGCGATATGGCCACCAACAAGTCCGCATGGTATTTCCTCATTGCGATGGAGGAGATTTTCATCATTGGAACCGCCCTAAACCGTTATCCCAATGGACTCGGGCTCGGTTTCATAGATTCCATTGGTTTCTGTATTGACATCGATGACAACGGAGACAAGGTTGTCGATATTTTCCTAGAGATACGCTCAGAAAAATCCGAACCCCAGATTTTGGGCTCCACCACGGCTCTGGGTGATAGTAGCATCGAGTTATTTCGTGTTGATAACATTCTCGACTCAAAACTGGCGATACATCCATTAGCGTCTCTTTTAAGCGGCAGATCCATCTATGATCCTAGTGATGACCCCTCGTTCCATTTCGTGGTAGCAGTTCTACCACTGCACCTTGATGCACATTTACCGCTAGGTGATGATACAGTACAGGATCAGTTAGGAGACACCGGAGATCTGGCATTGTCATTTATTTTCTGCGTCTCCGGTAGAGAGAAGCACCTAGTAGTCTCGAGCCTGCCTAAACCGCTTGAAGTCCTACCTGCGGTCGGGGAAGAGACCTTGGGGTCAATTGAACAGATGATTCACGACCAAATGGCGAATGGAATCCGTGCCGCGTGGCTAAAGAGTGCAGGAGTTGAAACCCTTCGATATGTAACTTTCATGGAGTTGCATTCCGATACCAGGCAGCTGCTTAACACATTCGAGCAAGAGGGCAAAGCACCGAAAGATGAAATAACCGCATACGGACAGCTCGATGCTGCTTTCCCCGATATAATGAAACTATTTTCTTTAGCCAGAGAAGGGGCAGCGATTACCGGGGCTGTTGGGAAGGCTGCGTTTGAGGAGTTGGAAATCTACGCTGTTGAATTTGTGAATTTACAAGATTATCAAGCTATCATTGTCGAGATCGGCTAGGCGGGGGAGTTTGGTCAGGCCTCGGATGACATTAATATGGCAGATGCTGAGCCCTCCAACCATCGCTCGCGATATCGGGCGGATAATGGAGCACCAAGGCGCCGTATTCAGCCTGCATTAACTATCGAAATGGCTTTTACCACAGGGGCTTACTTTATTGCCAGAAACGACTTTCTGAAGAACTGGATTGTTCATGAAAAGCATACTGGATTACCCATGCAAAACAGTATACAACCTTCGGGCCTACGTCAGGACCTAGAGCAGCATTTTAGATTCGGTTCATACGGGACCAGAGATGGCGAAAAATTGGCAAACCCTGCCGCCGACCTTTTCCTTGCTATAAATTCCTTCTATTCTAAGCGCAAGGGTAACCGCCGTGGCCCGTCTGAATATGATTGGGATCCCGAGATACATCACAAGGCAATATTGGATGACACGGCCGGGAGCCATTCTGGAGTTCGCGTCATCAGCAAGATAAGATCAAAAGATGAGTATCAGCTTGCTATGTCAACGACCCTCAAGCATATTTCGATAGTAAAGCTACCAGAAAACTTCAACCATAATACACTCGGCGACATTATCTGGGTTTCGTGGCAAGACAACTTTTTTGAGGTTTATTATTTTTCGATTCTAGATCTATCGACCGAGAGCGTAAACATATTACGGGAATTCTACGAGGACCCGGAGTACAAGCTCAGCTACAATGAACTATACTTTTGCGACTATCGCGCTTTCGAATACCCCAAAAACTTTGGATTAAGGGCAGCGAAATCAAAAACAACTCCTCTCGTGGGAATAACCAACTTTACGAATCAGCGCCTTAGTTTCATAATTGCGGGTGTAAGAGAGATTCGCGCTATATTATCCATGCTACAAAAATATGTTTCCTATATGAAAGAGGAAGACATGAATAGACACGAGATACACAAGGTAGTCGTACGGTGGATACGATCCAGTGATAAGGATCCAGTACCACAGCTATTCGTTATTCTGAAGGGGAAGAGCGACCATCATGATCTAACACTGATAAATAGTCAACTATGGGACCCGATTTTTACCAATTCGATGGCTGTTGGAATGCCGCTCGCTTTAACACTCAGTGCTGCAGGTGCCTGGAATAGAGGAGACTTGCCGGTAACAAACTTCAAAGCGGAATACTACGTAACGGAAGCCTTAAATATTCCGGATGATCAAACAGATCTAGATGAGATGCCACAACTATCCTGGTACTACCAGTCCAGACCGCAAAGCTATGACTTTACAGGAAGAGGTTTTCTAGCGAACTACGAAATCACAATAACTTCAAAAAAGGAAATACAACTAGAATTCTTTTCTGATGGCCTTAAAGGTCAGCCGCTCCATGAAAGGTTGGTTAGGATAAGTCAGGTGTATTTCGAGAGCTGGACCCGATATCTTCGATATATGAACATCGATATAATAGCGGAGCAAAAGAAAAAATATTTAAGATGGGCGCCAAACTCCGTCAATATCCTAAGCGTATGTGATGAGACTCACGCTGTCATTCAGAATGTCTGGCGTCTGCACAGGGAACTTGAATCTAGTTCTGTACAAGGAGAAGCATCTGGGCAAAGCGACCCTCGTGAGATACCTCCCGTCAAGCTTGACATTTTCTTCCTTGAACATCAATCGCCTTCACGAACGCATAACGATGTTATCGCAATTCTTCTTGGGACTATCGAAATCGGCGGAGTGGCTATGATGCTCAACAATTATCCAGCTATGTTCCTTTGGGCGGTAATAGACAGGATTTTGGTGACTCAAACTGAAAATGGCGGGCCTATCAGTGTATCAGTAATTTTCCAAACACGGATCAGAATACGCTGATCTCAGGACCAATTTAGACTATTGAATAGGAAATATCAATACACGGATCAAATATTAGTCATAGAAGTAGTGAGCTAACTAAATTTCATTCCAGCATGGCTACGCATGCGACAAACTTAAATGTATCTTTTTCAGATCCGGTTGCCTCAAGTCTTGCAGCTTTGGGCATTAATGCGCATTTGGTTGGCAGTGAAGAACGCCTCTGGCCGTTGACTTGAACAGCAGCTTTCTCACCCTTCCTATTCATGATCAAACCGCCCCCTATAGGAACCACATTTGCCCACTTTAAAATATATATATATATATATATATATATGCGAAACGTGAATAAGGATATCCTATGGCCTAGGACCCCCTAATTTTCGAACTAATAAGTCAAGACTCCGATGAACGTTGCCTTCGCCGCTCAAAGCGTTCGTTGCAATGCGTTGTAGCTGTTCTGAATGTATCAAAAGGTTGCTGGCTGCAGGATCATATAATATGCGCGAGAATTCGAACAATGCAATGCGATGATCCTATTTAGTCGTGATCCTGTCGTATAGTTGTGGCAGACTCTATTGCGCCAAATGAAACGGGAAATTTCGAAATAGAGCTTTATATATATAGATTTACGGCACCAGCCTCAGTCTCCTTTCTATAAGCTTGTCTTGCATGTCAGTGTCGAGGATCGCAAACTATTCATGAAGTACATCAATGTTTCATGTGTTGGTTGTTGCATTTGCATAATGCCTAAGCCACCAATTCGAATTCTACAACATATGCATTATATGTATGTTCATGTACAGATTTGCATACATGTAAAGTACCAGGTAGGTACCTAAGTACTTAAGTACGGTGTCAGGAAAGGGGGGGTTATTGATACGGTATCAATACGGTATTATTATCATGATGCGTACTACAACGGTATTGGGAGCAAAAACCACCATATAATTCGGATTACAACGGTATTCAAAAACACCCTTCTTCTGGCACAAAATTGGTGACGCAGAAGGTTGGGGCGCCTATGTTGGTCAATTTATCAGCCCGCCAATGCGTGTCACCTTGGCCAGCTGAAGGACTATTTGCAGATCCTTCTAGCAACATGAAACGGGGCAGATGTTTCCGTAATTACCGGTGCGTGAATTCCAATGATGGGTATGTATATATTGTGAGTGCCGCCCTCGTCAACAATGTCTGGGATTAGGTCATGTTGCATGTTGGGTCGAGTACTCTATATATAAAGTGTGTAAAATGCCACAACCTAAACCCATTCGCTAGCGACGTACGTTTTTGTTTGGCAAACAAAACCCGAAGGCTTTATCGTTTGTGACAATACTGATAATTATGGTTTCTGCATCTCAGTTGATCCAAGATGATTGACAATACGAAGGTGCCGCTTTTGTTCTCTATTCTAGTTCTTATCACCATATTCCATTTTCTAGTTGTCGATTCCCGAGTAAAAACCCCAAGGGGCCATTTATCTAGTTCCATCAGCTCAGATAGCTATATTCCGACGACGGCGGGACTAGAAAGTGTCGAACTTTCGAAGGAAGATGCACCCTCAACTTCTTTAGAAACGACTAAAAACGAACCCAATAATCCAAATAGCACTACCTCGGCTTCGCGGAGTTTACTGAAGCGAGGAACTCGTAAACGGAAACGGCCACTAGATCCAGACCACGAGATAATACCGGACGAAGGGACCCGACAACGAAGGAAGGTCCAGAGTTGGTATCGGGAAAGCGTGTCTCGTGGATCACGAGAAACACTTGCAGAATACCGGGTCCCTTCCGGGCCCGAAAAGGAACACATAAAAGCACAAATTATGGAGCACTTCAGGATAGAGACATTTTTTAACGCTACAAACCAATTTCCCAGTGTAAGTCTCAAATGGATATATAAAGGGTTCAGTTTGCTCCAAGACATTCTTCAAAAGAAATATCGGCGCCGGTCATTGGTCTACTCCGGCTTCGAATCTTCCAGTGAGAGTTATCGGTTAGATGGTTTCAATACCTTTCTATCGCTAGGAAGAGATCACTTTTTCGTTTTCTGGGAGGGATACAAGGGCAACTTAGGGCAGGAAGCAAATTTGGATAGTAGAATAAAATTGAGGATGCCTGATATGCTGTATGTTGCCTCAGGAGCTACTTCTGAAAACCCAGCGCCTTTGAAATACGTCAACATAATGGACATTCGCGACATACACTCAATCGAGATCGCGCGGGAGGTGATTTCGAGGATTCTGCCACCGGAAAAGGGCAAGACTTCTAAATCTCTGAGTTTGCATTTTGAAGAGATTAACCCACTTGAAGATACCAATCCGAAGAAGACTGGCTGGCTGGCTATTTTGGGGCTCCCAGAAGTCGCCACCGTGGTAAAAATGCTGAGAAGATACCCCGAAGCCTTCGTAGACAATATCAAGATCTCCGATATCAATATTTGGCACTACGACGTCCTGACGAAACCCAATAGTATCTACCCCTCACTTGCAATAATGCTGGGGCTGGAGTTGGATTTTCCAGATGATATAATCAGAGCCGTATATGCTGAATCAGTAAGGAAGGGATCATATAACCTTCAGCAAGAGGCCAAAATTGAAACAGATCCGGACCCCAAGCAAAGTATACAAAGTGAAGATCCACCCCTTAACCCGCTACCGCAAAAAATGGAGATGGACATTTCTTGGAGTGGCGGGCAAGAATATCCTTTCGCAGCCTGGGTTAAGTCTTTGGATAATCCTCGAGGAAGCGAACGGGTGTTCCTTAAGAGCGGGCGGTCGTACAAAAAGGTTCACTTAAAGGAGCGACTTCAATACGACCGGTCCCGTACGGTCTTTTGGTCAACGGTTTCAGCCCAAGACAAACATCTAGCATATTGGTGGACGCCCGACGTTATCGAAAAGGGAAGCTTGGTAGATTGGATGTATCGCTGCTGGGTCGCTGGCTCACAACCCCATCCCGAGCCCGAAATATACCCAGATCTATTCCACCAGGCGTTGGGTTCTCTTCTGCCAACAACGAATCTAAAGTATATTACGATCTGGGATGTTCATAGCCCTGAAACAACCACGATATTACAACAAGTTTTCGAAAAGGTTTATCCAGATCCCGCCGACCTATTCACACAGACACTCCACCTAAGCTCCAAGGGTAGGGATGAGGACCCGTTGCGCTTGTGGCCTGCCCTTTTAGGGACAAAGGAAATCGGGAGTATACTGCAGATGTGTATTCAGTATCAAAAAGGAATGAGGGGAGCTAAAATTTCAGACATAGAGGTTGTGTTTCAGCTGGGTGAAGTCGGGCTACCCTTGAGAGCCTCAGTTATCGTGACATTGGGAGATGTAGAGGACCCCACCTCCACTATTCGGATAGGAGATATTAATGATCTAGCCTTCCTCGCCGAAGAGGGTGCCAACATGAGGTTGAATGACCTCAAGCCAAAGCGACTACAGATCCAGGTCACACACAATGGAATCAGCTACCACCCATCACAGGCGGTTTTAGAGGCCAGAACTTCCTACAGGTCGTCTAAGAACCCTTCTTACATTCAAATACTAACAAAAGAACCTAGCGGGTGGACTTCCGAGTACTCGTATGGCTTCGCTATCTCATCCCAAGAAAATCACATTTTTTTAAAATACACGGAGGACGTATCCGCTGGTGGCGAGCTAGAACTTAATCAACTACTGAAAGCCCAATACCTGGAGAACCACCTCGGCGAAATTCTTTTCTCGACATGGTTTTCACAGGAGGGATGGTCAAAAATCAAGGAGATCACTTTTGGAACCGCGAGCGATAGTATCAAAAATTTCGCCTCAATACTTCGGGGTAGAGATGCACAAGACTTTAACTTGAGGATTTCAAATGATGGAAGTGATGACTTTCAAGATTTATTGAAATTCTTTTTCGAAAAAACCTTGGAAGGGAAGTCAATCGCTTATTTACTTAATTCTCGCCCAGAATTTCTCGTGTGGTCAGGAGTCCAGCTTCTTGAAATTATAAGCGCTGTGGGCGGACCTGGGGCCGAGCTATTGCTATTTGTACGATTCGGGGAACAGCTTCTACCCAATGGGGACGAACCAATTGAACAAGTAATGGAAAGGCACCTCTGTGAAGGAGCAGGTATCGCTCGTCGAAATGAGCTCCTAACGCTGCAACCAACACGAAGTGACCCGTTCGAATATGGTTTTGCTGCGGAATATGGGATATGTCTACGAGCCTATGAAGGATAAGGCCATGCTATCCTCCTTCCAGTTTCATAAAAGCGGGATAATAAAATCGCCAATCGGGGATCTACCCCCAGAGATTATCAAGAAAATGAAACACAATACTGGATCGAAATTGACTAATACTAGATACCTCAGCACTTCCGTCGCACACAAATCAAACTCACTATTTTATGAAATAGCAGCCTCGCAACACCTTGGCAATGTCGTTGTGACGCATCTCCCAGAGGAGACGCAACTACCTGAAAAACTTTCTAGTCAGCTAACCAACGTAATATATGCAACCTGGCTAAATTCTCGACCGAAGATTTTGTCTTTACTAGGACAGAAGATGGAAAGTACCGCGACAGGACTGGGATCCGAGCGGTGACATTCCTAGATTTTAGCCCGGAGACAAAGAGAGTCCTTGCGGAGATAAGAAGTTACTTTTCCGACGAAATAGATCATAATGGATTCATTGAGCTCCGATACCCATTACGAATCGAAGATGTCCAAATATTCGACAAGCGAGGGAAGGGTAGAATGAATACTTTCTTTGATAGAAGGGAGACCAAAATGTGGTTAACACTTCTTGGGACGCCTGAGGTATCTGCAGTTTCTGGGTTATATCCTTTGTACCAGGGCCAAATGGATAGAAAGCGTCATCTCCCTATGTCTGTTTATGACATTTCTATTGTGTGGCTGCCGACCGAGAATGAAGAGACTGATGGCGAAAGACCTGTTCTGCTCATAAACCTATATTCTGGGTCGGTGGATGGAAACACGAATACCAGGCCGTACCAAAACTACATACTTGGTTCTCAGTTGAGAGATATCTATCTCTTTGGTGTCGCTGCAAACTTTCGTGACAGATATTGCGGGCTAGCAAACCCACTTCCAGACTCAAGGGAGTTGGATCCAACAATATTCACATCGGAAGAAATAGCGGTAGGCATGTATTACGAATTCACAATGGACATGTATAGGTTGGGGGTCCTAAAGTTTCCGTGGAGAGGGGGACTGAAAGAAAACGTTTTGGATCATATTGACAAGCTCGAAGACTGTGACGATTACTCCTCCACAGTCATCACTAAAGCCGGCGAGGGAATAGAGTACGAATTAGAAGTGTCGAAAGATTGCAGTCATTTAGCTTTGCGTCGTATTCCTCCCTCAGCCCCACACATTAACGCCTCGAAATCCCAAGATAGGCGCCGAGAGTTGGCAGCGGCATATTTTGCAATTTGGAAATATCGATTTCCAGACCCCATGTTTAGATCTCCCGGGCTAGGGCTCGCCTCACTCGAGTATGTTAGTATCGAAGAGCTTTCGCTAGAGACAGTGGAGATCTTGAATTTCATGGGGCGGCTTTGGGAACCGTCAAAACTCAACCTCAAGAAAACCACCCCACCTATCGTCCACTCCAAACATCTAAGACTATCACGGGCTACGCTTTTTCATGGTGATCCGCTTAACGAATTCGCCTGGAACCTCTTGCTCGGATCCTTAGAGATTGGTGCAATCGCTGACATGATCAGGTTATACCCAACTTCACTTTGGGGGCAACGAATCGAAGATATTTTCCTATGGCCTACTGAAACAGGGACTATCCGAGCACTTGTTAGGATCAGTAAAGCCGATCGATAACATAAGGCCATAGGCCGGCTTGTTGAATTGGCCCAACATTATATTATATGAGCATCGGAGTGATACCGGATTACAGCTTTCGAGCACAAAATCTAGCATTGAGACTAAGAAACAGCTACCTAGATAAGCCAAAACCATGAACTCCAAAAATTTAAACGCCAAAATTAGATTTTGCGTAATTTGCGAGAGAATATGCGCAAATGG
The DNA here is from genome assembly GCA_036971715.1 of Arthrobotrys musiformis. Taxonomy (NCBI): domain Eukaryota; kingdom Fungi; phylum Ascomycota; class Orbiliomycetes; order Orbiliales; family Orbiliaceae; genus Arthrobotrys; species Arthrobotrys musiformis. The sequence continues at coordinate 665,027 of JAVHJL010000001.1, read as the reverse complement.
GAGATAAAATATGTTGAGATCACAATCGTTTAAAACCATGAAGAGAAGTGGCCGAGTACCTAGGTATTGGGTCTCCTTGGTTAGCCTCGAGACCGTTTGGTATCGGAATACAATAGTGGGGTAATACCTAGTACGCACCCGCACATGATACCTACTACAACCACCTGTCTCGAAACTGCACTGCACAACCTCATCAACTGCTCACAACACAGAACCTTTGCACAGAGAGTGTGGTAATTTGTGCGTTGTCGTCAATATACGGAGTACAGGCATCCCGAGTTAGGAAGTCGAATAGCCGAGGCACAATACACATGCGCATGCGCATGCCCGGAGTTGGTTGGTGGTCGAGTCAATTCGATAAACTTCATTTGAAATTCGAAGACCCCATAGGATGCTTATTCGGCCTAGCTAGCTAGCGTCGTTTCCCGTGGTACAATTATTAAAGGGCCCCCGTCGCGCCGCATATGTCAGTGCGCCGAACCTGTTCATCACCCGAGTCAATTACCGATCCCCGCATTGTATACGTATTGCATAGCTTGGTTGTATCTTTCTTAGCTCGCGGTCCGGATTTCGATTGGTATATAAGTCTAGAAGGATACCCCCCAAATGAATTTTTCCCCTGCGCCCGGCGAATTCCTTTCCATAGGCCATTCTTTTGCCGTCCCTAGCGATCTTGACAACGAAATCAACATGCCAGACAGCACTTCTCAAACCGTTAAACCGCCACCGCCGCCACTTCCACACCACAGTTTGATCGAGAGCACTCTCGAGCTTACTGCGTTAACTGACCTCGGCCCGACGGTCTTCACCAACACACGCCCTCTATGGCGCCCACCAAATGCTCGTGGCATCTTCGGCGGTGCTGTGATTGCGCAGTCGCTTGCCGCCGCAATTCGTACCGTCCCTGAAAACTTCGCAATTCATAGTATGCACTGTTACTTCGTGCTGGCCGGCGATTGGACTATTCCCGTAATCTATACTGTTGAAATTGTTCGGGATGGGCGTAGCTTCGCAACCCGCACGGTACAAGCGAGACAGAAGGGGAAGTGTATCTTCACTACAACTTGTAGTTTCCAACGACCTAGCGAAGGCAGTTACAGTTTGCAAGCTCAGGAACCTTTCCCAGAAGGGGTAAATAGACCTGAGGAATGCGAAGGTGGCGAGGAGACCGCTCGCAGGCTCGTGAAAGAGGGCCGATTGACCGAGGAAGGGTTCAAACAATGGAAGAAGGCGAGGGATATCGATCCTTTCGAGAGAAGGATCGCTGGTATCTACAACAGTAAGTTTCTTCCTCCCCGTACTTTCAAGTTTTATTTCTAATTGTGTCTTCACAAGACAACGACCCAAATCCAACCACCAAACGCGTCCGTTCATGGGTTCGTGCTAAAGGCTCCATCTCTGCCCCGGCCGGCGCTGGAGCCCACGTAGAAGCCCTGGCCTACGTGTCAGACTCGTGGTTCCTTGGAACAATTGTTCGGGCCCACGAATCCGTCAAAGTTGGTATGATGGTGTCGCTTGACCATACAATCTACTTCCACGCGCCATTCAGAGCGGACGAATGGATGTTCATGGAGAGCGATACGCCTTGGGCTGGTGACCAGAGAGGGCTGGTCCATCAAAGAATTTTGGACAGCCAAGGCAGGCTACTTGTTACCTGCTTCCAGGAGGGACTCGTAAGAGTTCGGGATTTGAAGGGCGAGGATGAGGTAGCCGAAAGTAACGGTAACCCCACCAAAAAGGGCAGCAAGTTGTAGGCTACTCAGTAGTAGCATATATGCACATATTTACATACACCTACACGGATTCTACGGAAGGGATGACAACTTGGAAACGATATCCAACAGGGGCGTTGAGGTTTTAATACATACTATTTGCTCAGGGTCGGATTGTATCATAAATGCTTAGATAAATATATACTTAGGATAAATCTACATAATACACAGCACGGAATTCATTTTTCTTCCATACTTAGAATTATCCTTAGTTAGATTTCGGCGCGTCTGAGTCGCTAACAGAAGAGAAGCACCAATGTTCCTCTATAGATCTAAAAAGACAATTGTTTTGGGGTTCGCGAACCCAGCTCTTGGGAGCTACAGTGAAAGCTATTAAGTCTGATTGTATGAAGAAGAAGGAAAAAAAGAAAAGAAAAGAAAATTGATCAATTGAATGAATGAATGGGAAAAAAAAAAACTCCCATTAAACTGGTCTCGTACCCAGACCGCACAAAGAGTTAAACCAAGATCTTCAGCAATGTCGATGTCCTATTTGGTACTCACGAACTTAGCAGCGAGTCCAGCTGCATGCAGTGGATCCAAATCAGACCGACGGCCCAAACCCAACTTGGCCTCCAACTAGTGTAGGTATCGATTTGGTAGCGCGCAACTCCCAATTGCGCCGCCGGCTCGACAACACCGACGGCTGGGCCGCTACGGACGAATGTGCCTCTCGAACCGTTGAATGTCGTATTCTATCTCCGTTTCGTTGTTGTTATACGCTCCGAGGCGCTCTCAACAACTTGCCCAATTAAACCTTGATATGACAGGCCAGCATTCTGAGCAATGATTACGAGAGAAGATACTTCCGGGATAAGACCGGCCAACGGGTTAACCTTTCGCACGTAGCATGTCAATCAACAATTATTGAGCCGCCTCGCGAACCTAATGGGGGCAGAACTCATACCTCAATAATACAAGGTACCGCGTCAGGGCCGAGTTTGTCGGAGCGCACATCGATCCTACCCAAATCGCGACACTTGAGAAGTCTCCAAGACTGCAAAGCAACTTCACATGCTTTGATCACTTCCGGGTCATTTGGGTCCGGCTCCGATCGGAAACCATGAGAGCCGTGTCCGACTTTGACATCGAAGGTGTAGAAATCAACCATATCTTCCGCACGCAGCTTGATCCCACGGTTGCCGTCTGCCACTTCTTCCAAAACTGAAGTATCAACCATGTGTCGATTCCCCCAGCACACCTCAAGCACGCCCAACACTCGCGCATTTGCCCCCGTCCCAACGATACCTACTGTAAACTCTCGACCACGGAGAAAAGTCTCGATTATGATATCTTGATCTGGGTATTTTTGAAATAGAATATCAACACTCTCTCCTAACTCATCGACATTATGAGCTTTGCTAGTCTTGAGAACCCCTTTAGAGGTGCCTTCGGCGGCCGGTTTCACAAAAAGAGGAAACGACTCAAGTAGTTTTTCTGCGTGCCTGGATTGTTTGATCGCCTGCAGGGCCCGCCCGCCTGACGTTCCCACCCCGCCACTCTGCACAATAGTGAACGGGGCGGTGGGTACCCCAAACAGCTCTAAAGCCAACTAATAAACGAGGTTTTGACAGTCAATCGGTTTGCACAATGGTGCGCAGTTGTCAATATTTTACTACCGAACTTACTTTTGTTAAGCCTTTGTCCAAGCAAACCGCATAGGTCGCAGCGCTCGCACAAGTAAACGGAATACCATAAGCTTCTAGTAAACCTGGGATCTGGGATTCCCTAGCCGTTCCGATAAACCCTTCGCTGTCATTGTAGACGAGGTCCCATTTCTTCGGGCAACGCTCGTCGTTCACATCGGTTATCGCTAAACGCTCCACAAGATCCTTGATATCTCCAACTAATTCCACCTTATGGCCTAGGTTTTCTAGAGCCGTCATGACATGCAGCATGGTATCTTCAGAAGTTAATTCGCTACATTCTTCGAAGGAGTAACCTTGTTTCTGATACTTCTCCCGACTTTCCGCCACGCAGGCGATTCGCAGTGAACGCTGAGGCATAGCCGAAGCCGTTGGTGTATTCAGAATTTATGTCGATAGCACAGTCAATAAAAGGGCAAAAAAAAAAAAAAAAAAAAAAAAAAAAAAAAAAAACCCCAGAGACCTAGTTCATTTGAAGAGTTAGATGAATTTACAAAATATAATGGGCGCAGCGATGAGAATATTGATCGGCCACAGCGTAGAAACGACCGAGATATATAGAGTAAACCTTTATAGCCTTTAAGAGCCTTCCATAGATCTAACATCGAAGGCGGCCCGCAGTTACTAGTAGAAAGGAGGAAAGAAAATGTTCAAGTGAACCTGGTCTCACGGTGATGCCATGGCCAGACGGCACGAAGTTCACATTGCAATATTGAGCCAAAACACCACATAGCTTGAAACACCTGAATCCATACGTTTGACTGGCTAGGATATCCCGATACTAACAGTGAGCACTTCCTTCCGTCTTCTTGTTACACAAACCGTTGATTTTCGAATTTCGTCTTCGAGATCACAATATTGCAACATCACTCAATCGACCGAACCTGCAGACATGTTACCGCGTTGGTTGTTTCGGGCCGCTCACCTGCGACGCTGGTCCCGCCGCGGTGCGACCCACCAGTAATTAGAATGAGGTTTCTTTTGATGTTCGAACTGGCCTCCTGGAATCGAGCCTAGGTTCTATCACATCGTACTCAATATGGAATAATATGAGTTCCACGCCGTGCGTGCTTTGGGTTAACCTTTCGGATATCTGTTTATAGTGCTATCGTAGCCCGAGGCCACGAGCAAATTTTAGATCCTATTTATATGGGAGTACAAAAGGCCGATCAATTGGGTGCTAACCACCCATCCTGCAGGCCCTAGAATACATGTGTGCATCCAGACGGGAGCATGCATATAAGGCATGTATCTGATGCTCGCTACTCTTGGTCTTGTCCACGCCGCTCTTTAAAGCCAGGTGTGTATGGGTTGCAGGTGAGCGGCCCCAGACTAGTGTCTACATCCTTTCAAAGAACTCTTGACAGAGTAAGGCCATCGAAAAGTGGCAAAATGAGGGTCTCGACTCTTGGGTCTGTTGCGGCAAGATGATTGAACTCCCTCAACTTTGATGCCCTCCACACTTCATCCTTGTTCCCACTTGATGGATTGTTGTCGCTATCGTCTGCTACAAGCCCTCGCTTGAGAACATTATCCGCTATTAGAATTCCATCTTTGCGGATGAGATTCAGATCCAAGAGAGCCTTGAAGTAATCGGGGTAGCCTCTGTAGCAAAAAGTTATTTTAGCGCCTCTAAACACTCTTCCATGTTCCACAAATATTCTTATTTCGCGGCCGAAAATAGGTATTCATGCATGGGCACGTACTCTTTATTCGCATCGATGAAGACCAAATCAAAGGGTCCGTCATTTTTGATTTTATTAAGTCTACCCGTAAAGTCTCTTGGTTAGTGCATTGAATATTGCTAGGAAAACCGAGAAGTACATACGTTTCGATCGCAGGAGCCTCGATTAAGGTGACAATGTCGTTTACGCCGGCATCGGTGAAAGCCTTGCGGGCAATTTCACAGGTTTGGGGGTTGATATCAGTTGTGATGATCTACTAGTCTTCAGCATAAAACATTCCCCAAAATCGAAGGGATACTCGAAATACCTTTGCCCCTTCAACATCCTTCAAAGCTTCAGCGAAAGAAAGTGCGCTGAACCCGCAGAAGCAACCGATCTCAAGGACTAAACATTACACTCGTTAGAAACAACACACATAACAATTGCCTTAACTGTTGATTCCGTGGAGCTGCAGCGTCATACTCTTCTTAGCACCTATGCTCCTTGCAGTCCATATGAGATATTGCGCTTGCAATGTGGAAACCATCATCTCTGAAACGTCGGGCAGGTTTTCCTCGGTGAACTGTGCGAGTTTGTGGAGGTGTTCGGGTAACGGGACTGAGTGTTCCCTGCAGTACCTGTACACGGCGAAGGAGACTGCATCGTTGGGGAAGAGGACTGGGCCTTCGTCCTTCATTTTCGGAATATTTGAATGGATTAGAAACCTATTATAGCCAAAAGGCGTTAAAAAATGTTTTTCAAAATTAAAACCACATTTTCGACTTTGAGGTTCAGAATCAAGTCAACGAAGCTCGAAGGCATTACAGATATCTGCATCTGTGTTGTGATGTTGCAATCTGAAGCGAACAAGATCGCGATCGCCCAGGCCCAGCCTCGAAGCTCGGGCCAACCTTCAATCACGCCGCTTCAAGCTTTAAATCGACCCGAATCGAAAGCCCGGGCGGAACAATTACGCATCGGGTGGAGACTGCAAAAGGACACACCGATATGACACACAAATAGCATCAAACTACGAAATCGGAAAGACTCACCGTTGATTGTTCAAGTTGTAATTGCAAATGCGGGGGAATATATTTGTGTTCGGGGCAAGATGAGGTTGCAGATCGATGGAGGTTGGGACTGCAGCAGCGCTGGTGCAAGAGAGTTGAGTCGACGGAAGTCGACAGCTTATATCCCATTGCTAATCTACGCTGATGACGAAATCCAACTGAGTGCGACCTACCTGCTGAAATGGGGATAGCCCCGCCTCTATGCATTTGTGTAGCCTTCTCACGGTTTCCCACGGAGCGGCCCGGACTCGAAGAACTGTCGGTACTTTTCCTCCATAAGAAATCTTCAACCTGATCGATCTCTTGCATGAAATCGAGGTTGTATCTACACCCAAATAGCAGGTGTTATATCTCTCCGCAAGCTTAAATTTATGATATCGTTTCTCATCCATATAATGATATCAATTATAATGTCGTAAAGTCGCAATTACAGTCGAACAACTACATACATGATTCGATTTTCGAGATACAAATGCAACTGTCTCCTAAATTTATAAATGTGACCGCGCGAGGGGTAATTTCACCTGTACAAACTATTTCAGAACAAAGCCTAAGTCTGCGGTGCTGCGAAATTGACCAATTAACCCCAACCGTGAAAGCTTCGAAAACAATACTAGCTCCTGCGCTACATCATATGGCCATATAGGTACTTAAGGGTAAGCCCGCCTGCAGGTCCCACGAGCATGTATACAGTCGCACCTGGGCTTTCGTACGACCAAAATATTGGCTAGCGGATCTTGATGGTAAAATCCCTCACCACGATCGAGCCGTCGACAACCTTAGTGATCAGGAGAGAACCACCCCCGCTTCAAAGACAAAGAGATGGAGAAAACCGACAGTATCCCGGTTACTCGCCCAACTTGGCAAAAGTGCTCACGGAATTCCGATCCACAGATCCAGGGGATCGGGCCGCTTTTGAGTTGGCGTTGTCGGTTGCATTTCGTTTGCGCGACGTAAAATAATTGCAATTGACATAGCTATAATTTTGGCCTCGATTTAAATCGATTTCCACTTACACGCTCGATTTAAAATACATCGATGAATATAATGGGAATCGAAAAAGCTAAAATTGCATTTGTTGTCACATGTATACAGCCGCTTTTTTCAAATAAATTGATAAAGATGTCCTATTAATACTTGCAAAAAGTTTGCCTTATTTCTACAGACCAATGGTGGTTTATGCATCTTATAGTTATATATAGAATATCTATAGATCTATAGCGAGTATGCAATCATAGATCCCGAAAGCATGGCTCTCACTTATAGTTTTAAAAATATAATCGCCCGGAGTCGATATCCATTGCTTTCTAGATGTTATAGTAGTGTATCTACCGCTATTAACCCTCCACTATTAGCTCCGATAGTTCCGGTATCGCCGTACGTGAATCTCGAACGAGATCCGTACTGGCAAAAGATACCTCAATGGAGGGATGTAGAGGAGAGCCAATTCTTAAGCTACAGCTGGCAGGTAAATAACTACTTTTCACCTCAATTATAATTTTATTTTTGTCAGTATATCGATATGTCAAGTAATGGATAACTGAAAATTCATGATAGATCGCAAACACTGTTCAAACAGCCCCCAAATTATTCAACTTTCTCGAATCAGTTCTCCCGTCGAAGATTCCCCACAATGATATCTCGCAATCAAAAACTCAGATATCTTCCCGAGAGAAATTCATCGTTGATGTAATGGAAGGGATTGAGGTGGCTCCAATGTCGACCCGCCTAACTCCACATATCCTAAGTTGCATCGATTGGACAAATGACCCTCTTGGAGACCCCTTGAGAAAACAATTTATACCGATGAAATCAGCTATAATACCCGACCACCCAAA